>OY365750.1:7773750-9002500 GCA_959347395.1 Mechanitis mazaeus
CGATAATGTTAACACTAAGCATCTCACGATAATGTTAACACTAAGCATCTCACGATAATTTTAACACTAAGCATCTCAGGATAATGTTAACACTAAGCATCTCACGATAATGTTAACACTAAGCATCTCAGGATAATGTTAACACTAAGCATCTCACGATAATGTTAACACTAAGCATCTCAGGATAATGTTAATACTAAGCATCTCAGGATAATGTTAACACTAAGCATCTCACGATAATGTTAACACTAAGCATCTCAGGATAATGTTAACACTAAGCATCTCACGATAATGTTAACACTAAGCATCTCAGGATAATGTTAATACTAAGCATCTCACGATAATGTTAACACTAAGCATACACTGTTTTATTATAAAAAACATTACACTGAACATGAGATTTAATTTTAATTGAAATGATCGGTAAATGTTAAAACTCTCAAATGTTTTAGTTTGAGCAAAATATTCTTAATAAAACTAGAATTTTAAACATATAGATAACAAAAAATTTTTAGTTATATTTTATTAACATTTACATAAATCAAAAGTCGCATAATAGTAATTAAATTCGGAATTATAAAAAAACATCAATCAAAATTTATATAAATTATCAGCAAGTTTTATGTGAAAAATGTATAATAATGTTTTTCCTAAGAAATCTTGGTCTTCTTCTCAATATAAACTACGTACGATTTAACACAATATTGATAAATATAAAAACGTGTCTTTTTTTGTAACTATCAGGTTTTGCATAAATATTGATATCAATATTGAAGATAAAAGCAATTTCGTTATAATTACATAATAATCTTATATTCGTGTCGACTTACCTTAAATGCGTTTCTGAACTTGTCTGACATAATAATATACAGGAACGGGTTAATTGCAGTAGAGATGAAGTACAGCAGGTTAGATAATGTCGTCAGGACTTTGTCGATCTGAAAGGAAGATATAATAATGTTCAATAAATAATAAATAATACACAGGAATAAAAAGGATTAGACAAATTTAATTTCATTGTATAGACTTGACATACAAATAAATGAGGTGTTGTTGCGTTAGGAATATTTTCGTCTGCGTTGCCGCTTAACATTAACACATATTGTACTTTACATTCATTAAATTTTGTATTGTAACAGATTTAATGCAGTTTCACTACGCTTGTATAATTTTTTGCAAAAGAAGACTGCGGCTCCCTCACAACAGGTACGTAAATGTTAGCTTATCAAAACTATGGCTAACACACCCGTGTCTATAGCTGGTCTTTTTTTAATACGACCAAACATGCAGTTGAATGAATTTTGAACAAGTGCTCGCTTGGAATAACATAATTGATACAAAATAATGAAGCTTTATAATATACCTATTATTATAATTAATTTGCAGTAATAGAAGCGTTTAAGTAGTCCGTAATTCAGATAGATGAAATATTCATTTCAAGTAACCGTTTAACAAATATAAAAATAATGTGACAGTACAAATTTATGAATGTAACTATATAAAAAAATACGATAACAACTTAGAATTGATTTAACTTTCTTTGTTCAAGTGCTATGGAATCTTTAAAAAAATACAAACAATAGACCCTCGGTAACGAGCAATAAAAAAAAATAGGTGTAGTAAATAAATTACTCTCACTTATAGTGACCTTCGATGCAATAATGTTTATTTATTTTAGCAACATACTTTTTACATTCCAACATATTATGTAAGAATGAAATACACATGAGTTATATTTCCATATAGAATGTAATTGCTTAATAGATATTTATCATATTCCAAGGTGTCGTGGAATCACTGATTAGACAATTGTACTTTAATCCGAGAATTTAGTGATCAGGTGAGACCCTAGTTTGTTCAACTTTTTATTCCGTCATTCTTTTAATTATAATTTCATTTATTACCAAACCAATTGCTTTTTTTTTGCATCCTCCAGTTGTGATCGTCGTAATTTACTTCAAAACAATATTTTGGCGTCATACTTAACTTTATTTAATCTTTGTCGGTTATAATGGTCGTCTTACTTTTCAACCATACATCTTGTTCAGTCAATGGAAAATGGATGTTGATTTCAATAGTTTAAGTTGATTATACTTTAATTTAGTTCAAAAACAAGATACAAATGTCTTTCTACTAAGTTAATTTATTTGATAAAGTTTGATCCAGCTGTATTCCTAAATTTTTTACTTTTTGGCTATAAGTTGTAGTAATACCACCATACCAGTAAATTTGACCAGTTCACTTTAGCTAATATAGCAGGAGAGCCAACTATGATATGATAGATTAACATTTAGTAACATTGACTTTAATTCCAAATGACGTGCTCCAATTTAAAACTGAAGAGACGTCTTTATTAAGCCGAGCAATAGCAGAAGTTAATTCTTGCAATGATGACTGTAAATATATTTGCAAGTCGTCTGCATACATGTAATAAGGTGAAGATTTATTTTGGGTTATAATGTTAATGAAGATCGTATAATAATTTTAACAATACCTTTTACGCGGTAACTTCAATAGAATAAAATTATAAAAGAGATAACAATGTTTTTATTTTGGTTTCCTTTGCGTTTTGTTGTGCTGGCGTCCGAACACATTAAAAAAAATAGGTCACTTTTAATTAGAGATTAACAGTTATTGTTTTATTATTACTTATTTATTTTTATGTTTGTTAATGAATTATTTATTAGTCTTTAAAAGTAGTAAAGTAACTGTTATTACTAATATTATTTTATTTCTAATAATCGTTTGAGTGGTAATTACGAGACCATCGTAAGGTGACTATCGATTATGAAAATCAGTATAGACTAGCAGTGAGATAATTTGATTTAATAAAAGAATAAAAAGTCACAATTTCTCATTAAATTAACATTATTTCGTTTACCAAAAATGACTAATAAATTTAGTCAAAACGAACAAAATATTTAATCCAAGAGTAATGAAGATAAAGTTATAAAACAAACAAAACAATAAATAAACTAATTAAGCTACGACTACAAATTAAATTATCGACTATATTCCACTTTGCTATTCATCATTATCTTATCAAAATTAAAGTCCTGTATTCTTTGTTCTTACATATGTGAAGTAAGACTTCCACCGTATAACAATACAATAAACTTATTGAATGAATTTAATATGCCTGTTCTGTGGTAAATATTTTTAGTAATAATATTTTTTCTATTTCTTAAATTCAAAAAGAGTCACTTTGTTGCTCTTTAGGTCGGAGCCTTGTACATGTTGCCTATCGGGATCAGCGCTATCTAAAAAAAAAAAACAAGAGCTTGCGAAACCTTCTCTGTTCTTGTAATCAGCAGGTACAATTATTTTTCTTGGAAAAAGGATGAAAAGTAGTGTATACGACTTGCGAGAAAATTGTTTTACCCTCGGGCGATGTACTTTTTATCCCTCGCTGCGCTTAGAATTCTATGTAAGAGTCACTCGCTACACTCGGGATCCTAGCTAATCTAGCATACTGCTCTTTGCTCGTGGTTATTGTACACCAGGATCATACAAAATATATATACTGTAACAGAAAAATCGAAATGGTACAAATTTGGTGCATTTATGACTAAAGAGCAATCTCTTTCAAGAAATCTATTAGGTGGAGGAAAATTTCCAGCAAGAAACGTTAATTGGATGTGCTTAAACAATATCATAAAAGGTAAATCATTACATACACATACATACACATCTACTTACAAATATAAATACATACATACTGTTAAAAGTAATAAGGTTATATTTTTTATTGAAGGTTTATATTAAAATACAACGTGTCCTCTCTATGATTTGTACTAGACAACTTAACGAATATTAAAAACTACAATAATATAAATGCAGCATTAAGGTTTAGGTTCCCGTATGCATCATAATCACCCGGCCTAGTTTTGGTAGGTGGGAGATATTCCATAATAAGAACGACATCTCTTACTTACTTATTTAATAACCTTCCACCGCCTTTAAGAAACCTGAAGACCGTAAATACGTTTTGTAAATATTACAAAATACAATTATTACAAAACCAACTACGAACATAATAGTTAATTCGACTTACCTTTAGTGTATGTCCCATGCGCATACGGTGGATTTGTTTATCTTTTGGTCATGCTGCCACTATGTATGTCTATGTATACAGCTGTATGTCTGTGTGTGTATATATTTATTAATATATTATATGTATATTAGTGTGTATATATATTTTTAGATCCTAGTATCCAACATGCCCTATTCAAATAATACAGCATTAAGTGTTTCCCACAATGTAGGTGTCTTTCTCACTTGATTGTTTTTTTATAAATTCTATCTCTTCTTTAAATTCCATACCTTGTACTGTTTTATACATATGTGTAATGCGTTTGATGGTAATCGAGTTTACACGTAAAATCATAAGTATATTCGATATCTTGGCCCCTTTAAAAATTGGTTACTTTAAGGCTCATCAATATCCGTGGATTACATTTAACGTAAGTCAAATGACGCTGATACGCGACAAAGCCCATATAAGGGCTAGAAGTACATCTAAAGATAGTCATATTTCGTATTACAAACAACTGTAAGCTATAGTTGATACTGCGTTAACTAGTGAGAAGACGGCTTATTTTACTTATTTTATTAACTATAATGTAAACAATTCTAAATTCATGTGGAAACATCTGAACCGACATATCGCATATAAGAATAGATACAACTTTTTTTTTTTTCCGTTGGAAAAACCCGTTGCGGGTACCCCGTCGGCCCATGGGAGTGACGGCTGGGGGGTGATGTGGGACTACCCGGCAGCGACTAAAAAACCAAGGATTGCCCTCTGCGCCGTAATGGGACGTCACGGGATCATATTAGCACAAACCGTGATTTCCCGGCGAGACCCCCCGAATGAGGGTGCCCCGAGCAACATAGATCACCCTCTCATCGTAGGCCTATGTTAGGTAAGGGGGGTCAGCCTCCCCCCTCACCAGGCCTACAACTGGGGAAGGAAGCGACGGGCGTATTCCCGCCTCCTTCTACCCAGTCTCCCCCTACGGAGCGGGTCAGCGGAGGCTGACTCCCTGTCCCGCTCCAAGGCCTCCTTTGCGGCGATGAAACTATTAACCACCTTTTTTTTTTTTTTTTTGTCAGGAAATGTATTTACGCATTCCAAGCGCGTCGGGTGGCGCAGCCTGGGGTATGTGGGACTCGACCGAGGTAATACCCACTAAAACCTGACAGTGGTCCGCCTTCGGCGGGAAGTAGGAGGGCCCGCGGAACTCCTTGCGGAACGTCACAGAGCCCCCACCCACCAGCTATTGCTAGTCCCGTACCGGGAGAGCTTAACGCGCACTCCCTCCAGCAGCCCCGTCGGTGCTAGCTACGGCAAAACGGTACCACGGGCCGTCAGCCGTCCTTCCCGAAGTCGCGGAGATGATGAGAAAGGCCCGCCGGGCCCCCACCCGACGAGCCTGCGACCCCAGGGGCCCCGCTTATGGTGGGGGAGCACCAGGAGGACTGCGACGGGACTTACTAGCGCCCTGGCGGCGTCCTCGTCGAGCGGGGTCCGAGGTCCTCTCGCGACCCCGCTCGACCCCGCGCTGCATCCAAGCTTCGAGGTTCGGCAAGAATGCCCCCACGACGCGTCTGCGTGCTACGTGTTCTTTTGAGAGCCGCCCGCGCCACGTTACGAGAGCGGTCTGTCGTTCCTGCCGTCGTAGGCCTTCGATCGCCTCTTCTGGCTCGCCTCTGCCCTACTGGTGGATGGAGCGGAGCCGGTGATACACCCTCGCATCTATCTCGGCTAGGATATCCAGGGGCGGAAAACGGGCAAGGATTGTCGCCGCCTCAAAGGACACCGTCCGGTAACCGCGTGCGACCCGTATTGCCATCTTTCGTTGGACGCTGTACACTTTCGTCCGACAGCGTCTGATGGCCAGCCTCTTCGCCCAAACAGGCGCCCCGTAAAGGGCTACGGATCGCACGACCCCGGCGTAGAGGCGGCGGACTTCCTCACTCGGTCCCCCGAGATTGGGTAGGATCCGGTGCAGAGCACCCGCTACCCTTTCGATCCGGGGGACCAGGCGTTCAAAGTGCTCCTCGAAGCCCCAGCGACTGTCAAGGGTGAGGCCTAGGTACTTCATGTACGGCCCCACCCGGACTTCAGACTCACCCACTCAGACGCGCGAGTCGGGGGTTTCCCTGCTCCTCGGCAGCTTGTGGAACCATAGCGCCTCGGTCTTGTGAGGCGCTATCACCAAACCCAACTCGCGGATTTTAGCGACGACGACGCTAGCCCCAAGTTCAGCGAGGTCCCTGGTCCTTTCGAATGTGTCTCCGCCGGCGACCACTAGTGTATCGTCCACATAGCATACGATATCAACGCCTGCGGGGAGATCGACACGCAGAACCGCATCGTATGCAAGGTTCCACAGCACCGGACCCAAAACTGAGCCCTGTGGAACCCCACACTGGATCTCCCTCTAAATCCTCGTACCGTCTTGATCCATGTACAAGATGTACCGGTCGCGCAAGTAGTCCCCGATCAAGCCACGCAGGGAGGGGGGCACACGATGGTGGTTTAGCGCCCCCCTGATTGCGTCCCAGGGCAGGGAATTAAAGGCATTGACAATATCCAGGCTAATCGCCAACGCCACCCCACCCAGGGACACCGCCTGCTCCGATAGGGCGCGGACGCGTAAGACCGCGTCCACGGTCGAACGACCCTGCCGGAAGCCAAACTGGCTATCAGCTAGATCGGGACCGACACACGACAGATGCTCGTTGAGACGGGCGGCTAGTATTCTTTCAAATAATTTGCCGACCTCGTCCAGCAAGCATATGGGACGGTACGCAGAGGGAGAATCCGCAGCTCTGCCTTCCTTCTTCAAGAGGACCAAATTTGTCTCTTTCCAGGCCGTAGGAAACGTGGCATTACGGAGGTAACTGTTGAACAGCTGCCTCAGCCTGTCCCCCAGGACAGACAGACTCAACACCAATACTCGGCCAGAGACTCCGTCGGGACCCGGCGCGGTGTTCCGGGCTCTCAAGCGGCTAACGGCTCGATCAAGCTCCTGTACGGTCACCCCTAACTCATCGCTCCAGTCGAATGACGGCACCAGGGGGTGCATCCAGGGCCTGAGTTTTCCCAGGACCATGCGATACGAACGCCCCCACGTATACTCGTTGAGTCCCTCCAGAAGCTTGTCCCAAGACCGAGACCTGGCACGCTCACTGCGATTTGGAACGCCTTAGTAGCCGCTCGGTACGCCTTGTAGAGTCTGTCTCTCTCCTCGGTGGGATCTCCCTACGAGTCTCCCTTCGAGTCGTTCCTGGGGTTGCCCCAATGCAAGGGATTGGCGTTAAAGTCCCCTAGGACGACTGTCGGACGAGGTAGGCACCTGCAAATGCAATCAGCCACCTCGTCCAGGTACACCTCGTAGTCGGCGAGGGACCTGTTGGGAGACACGTAGCAGCCAATTATGACCAGGGGGCCCCATTCTACTGCAACAAAGCCCTGTCCCCTTCCAATAGAGCGCAGGGTGGGACCCCCTCTCCACCCCCCCAGTATATGGCGACAGAGCCCTCGTCGTCTCCGAACCAGCGAGGGTGGTCCGGAACATTGTAAGGCTCTGCTACTAATGCAAGTGCAACCTGAAGCTCCGCGACGCACTGCATGAGAAGGTGCTGTGCATTGCGACGGTGATTCAGGTTGCCCTGGAGGACCTTCGTGGGCGGGAAATTACTGCTCCATCGGAGCCACCGTCGGGGTAGAGCCCCGGGCCGCGGGAGGTACCGCTATGCCCGTCGCTGGTTGTGAGACCTGGGGAGCCTGCTCGCTCCTTCCTGCCCTCTTGTTACTCACTGGGCAACGCTTTCCTAGGCGTTGCCCCGACGGGCGGCCCAGGTCAGCACACACGGGACATTTGAATGTCCCCGAGGTGCAAGCGCTGGCCCGATGCCCAACCTCCCCACACGCAAAGCACCGACCGAACCGGTCAACCATGCTGGCGCATTTACACCCCACATGACCCCGTTTAAGACAGCGGAAGCAATGCAGGGGGTGCGCCTCCAACGGGTCCACCTTTGCCGCAGCCCAGCCTACGACGACCTCCTTGGAGGTGGCAAGCTTATTCGCCACCGCCAGAGGACAACGAACCCAGACGGTACCCAGGGTCTTAGGTGCACGGCGGATATCCCCGACTCTGACATCAGCCACCGTACACCCTCCTTCCTCCGCAACGACCGTCGCTATTTCCAAATTCAAATTCAAATTCAAAATATCTTTATTGAAATAGGCATTTACACGCACTTTTGAATCGTCAATTATTACATTATAAAAATGTCAGTATAGTCAGTCCGTCCTTAAGCTACCACCAGCTCGGAATGCTGTTCTGTTGAGAAGAGCTGGCCAGAAACTCAACAGTTGCTTTTTTTAAAATATGTGAACAATGTTTGATGCACAGATTAGAATATCCTGCAAATGAGTCAACAACCAAAGCTAAACAACCTAAACTTTTACTTGATCGAATTACGATCAACTAAGAACTCTTGTATGCTATAATAAGCTTTATTTAATAGTAAACTTTTAATTTTAGATTTAAAAACAAGTAAAGGAAGATCTAAGATATCTTGTGGAAGCTTATTATATATGCCAACACTCATGCCCATGAAGGATTTTTTAACTTTTTGCCGACGATATATCTGCGTTGAAAGTTTATTTTTATTTCTAGTATTTATAGCGTGTCTGTCACTGTTTTTTACATATGTATCCAAATTGTGACGTACAAATAAAATGTTATTAAATATGTATTGAGAAACGACCGTAAGAATACCAATTTCTTTAAAGACATCTTCAGACATCATAAATAGAGAATTAACTTCGGCAGCACAGCCCCATAACAAAATACCGTAAGACAAAATACAATGAATGTAACTAAAATAAACAAGTCGAGCTGTATTGAGATCCGTTAATTGTCTTATTTTTTTAATTGCATAGAAGGCGGAGCTGAGTTTGCCTGCGAGTGTTGAGAGAAGGGGGTTCCACTGGAGCTTTTTATTTAAAATTATACCTAGGAAAACCGTTGAGTCAGTCATTTCCAAAACTTCATTGTTAAGGAGCAGGCTACAATTCTGACTTTTTACATTGGGAAGTGTAAACTCCATGCATTTGGTTTTCCTTGTATTTAAGACCAAATTATTTATTTCGAACCAATGAAGAACACGTGACAGAGCGCTGTTTACTTCGTCATACTTAGTTCTATTACGCCCGACTTTAAAAATAAGCGAGGTATCGTCAGCAAGAAGCACAATGTCACATAAGCCCTTTACGAAAAAGGGCAAATCATTAATATAAAGTAAAAATAAAAAGGGACCAAGAATAGATCCTTGTGGAACACCCATCTTTAGGTAAGAACCAGCCAATTTAGAATTATTTACATCAACCGTCTGGACTCTTTGATCTAGGCAAGAGGCAACAAGATCCAGCGCAACACTACGCACACCATAGTGGTTAAGTTTGCATAGTAACGTTTGATGGTCAACGCAATCAAAGCCCTTGAATAAATCGCAAAACACCCCGATTGCATTCTGCGATGTTTCCCATACGTCGAAAATGTGCTTAAGAAGCGTGGCACCCGCATCAGTTGTTGATTTACCTTTGGTGAAACCATATTGTTCACTATGCATGATTTTATTGCTAGAAACAAATTCTGACATTTGATTTAAAATAATCTTTTCAAAGATCTTAATTAAGGTCGGTAAAACAGAGATAGGCCTATAGTTTCCCTGTTCTTGTCTATCATCATTTTTAAACAAAGGAACTACTTTTCATCAAATTTGGAAAAATACCGGTTTCAATACATTTGTTGAAAATTAAGCAAAGTTGTGGGGCAATTTCATTTATAATATTGCTAAGTAATTTAACTGATATACCCCAAATATCACCGGTTTTTTTCAGATTTAAGGTTCTAAACGTTTTAACAATTTCATCAGATGAAACAGGCTTAAAAACAAAACATTTATTACTGACTCTAACGTTATTAATTAGTTCCATGATTACATCAGATGATGAAGAATTTAAATTACGCGTGACTGCTAATGGAATTTCAGTAAAAAAAGATTCAAAAATGGTCGCCACATTTATATCTGTACTTACTACTTTATCATTTATTTTTAACTTAATTGGTTCTTTAGCAGCCCTAGTTTTCCCCGTAACATTAGATAAAACATCCCAAGTTGCCTTTAATTTATCGTCTGAATTTACGATTTTATTTCGAATATATATCGACTTGGCTTGTAAGCAACGTTCTTAAATATTTTAGAAAATATCATGATTCCATTGCCTCTCTCCATATAAATCGTATAACTTTTCTCTACTTCTATATATTCCTACGGTCGCCCAATCACTAAATTTAAGATTAAATTTTATCTTTGTTATTGACTTAAACGTATTATTAAATTCATGTAATACAAATTCGAATACTTTATTATATAGATTATTTGGATTATTGTCTGTTAAATTTAGTTTAACTATTTTTTTGCAATATTATTTTTAAAAGTAATGATTCTATTTTTTGTAATCGGCCTGTAACTATATTTTAGGGGCCTTTTAATTTTATGATCAATTAAAAGAGAAAATTTTTGACCACCGTGGTCTGAACTTAAATTGGCAATTATCATCTCTTCATAAATGTTACAATGACAGAACACATTATCAATACAAGTTGCAAGTCCTCTGAGGTAACGGCGTCGTCAAGGTTTCGGAGTCTTAACTCACCCATCTTCATCGGACGGGTGACCTTGACAGGGTGAGACTCCAAGACCTCGCGCAGTTTGGCGGCCAATGCGTCCGCATAAATATATAAGTATATATGATTGTTGGAAGTGGTATATGCATAATGGATGTTGTTACTCAGTATATTATATACATTTATAATAATTTATTATATATATTTTACTCATGGACGTGTCGCTCGCTTCATATATTATTTATATAATGGCATTTTGTAAGCTGGTATATTTATTTTTGTGTTTCTTTTTTTCTTTTTATTAAGTCTACAATTGTTTCTTGTATTTGTAGTGTGTTAATGTTTTAAAATTGCTACTAAACGCAATTGCGACGTCGCTCAATGAATGACAACCACAGAATACCAGCGTTGAGAATGTTTACAATTCCCAACATAAGCTGAACGGTCGACCAATTTGGACAACATTATTATAATATATTTATATAATAAGGACAAACTTTAACATTTTAATATTATTATTATTTTTAAATTTAGTCCATTTTACTGCTTTTATTTATATTCTTTTCCTGTTCGTTATAAGTGTGTTTATATTAAGTTTCTTTATTTTTTTTGTATGTAATGTTATCTGTTGTGTTGTCCAAATAAAGAGTTTTAATTTGATTTGATTTTGATTTAATGCAAGTTCTGATAATTTTAGTCATATCAATTTATCAAAACAAATTTCCTTACAGTTGCAAATTATGTCACAATAATCTGTGACAATAAGTTCTTGTAAGTTGCAAAAGAGTGTTCAATTCCTAAAATTTTTGTGTCATTACACATTGTTCAATTTAATTTATGTTAAAATATTTTTAAAATATTCTTCTTTTCCAGTTATGTAGATATAATATGTTTTTTATCAAAATTTTAAATTATTTCCTGCTTTTTAAGTTCTTCCAAGAATATTTCTCTGTAACTAATGTCTGCCAGATTTTCGAAGCATAGACTCGTAATGTATTTTCATTGCATCACTAACTTGCTTTTACCATTTTTCCAAAACCAAAGCTCCTCATAACTCCAACCAAGATGAAGATATAACGGTGCGACTTTCATTCTAGCAGTAATGTGCGTCACTTGTATAAAATACAGTCCGAAGTAATAAAACAGAGGATGCATATGCCTTAATAATTTTTGGATTAATATTTTCAATAAAACTTTGTAAGGTACAATCCATTTTGAGAATCAAAATTTTTTGCATAAAAAATAATATACTTTGCTTGGTAAGTATTGCATCAGTAGTAATATTTAAATTACATACAATTTCATCAAATTTTAAATGCCATAGAACACCTAAAGTAATTCTCTTTCCATCTATAATTAATCTTAGCTGTGGCTCTGAAGATCTGTTTTTAAATGAATAGATTCCATAAATTCAAAATTATTAGATGACATTTTTATAGCTTTTTCCACTTTTTGCTGATCTTTATTGCTTCATCTACAGTCTCACCTCCTAACATAAGGTCATCCATATAAAAAATCTTCACCTACTATTGTAGCAGCTTCTGGATATTTATGACCTTCGTCTACAGCCAATTGAATAATAAAGCCAATTAAATAAATTTTATACTGCAAAATAAGGTGTTGGTGTAGTACCAGAAATAAGCGCTAATAGTCTTAACTTTTTGATATATTCACTTGGATCATTTTCAAAAGTATTCTTTAATAATCTATATGTTCTTTATCAACTATCATGTATGATGAGTTAAGTTCTTTATTATATAACCGAAAAAAAACAAACATACATTCTCAAACTCATTATCAAGCTGTGAAGTTTATTTTGTAATGCTGGTCAAGAGACATTCTATTTCAGGGTTTCTTTCGCAATCACACCCTTTTCCATATTCGATAGTTTACCAAAATCACTACAGTGATGAACCTTAAAGGACGATTCCCCTTGGACTTCTGATAAAACTTATTGGTAGCAATATGAAACATGATTTGATTACACAGGCACCACAGAAAAAAAAAAGTTATGTATCAGAAACCTGACCTACATGTAACTTTTTTGCACAGTGATAAATATAATTAAAGGATCCAAGGAGTCGTTGAAGATATTAAAATTTTCCAAACTTCTAAAACACTCAGTTGTTATGTCTAAAGCGCCGTCAATTGCAACGAGTACTGTGAGTTCAACTTCCTTTGAGACAAAAGTATCTTTAACAATGAATTTAATATAAGTCGATTATTTTCATATCGATAGTGTAATGTATACAAGGTATATTGTATAATTCGATTCTGTAATTCGCAAATGTTCCAAGGTCAATAGAGCATTTTGATATTATACCGTGTGTGCTGTCGCATAGTGCGGGAGACATTATCAGTAACGTTTCGTTTCTCTCTTCAGATTTGGTGCGATTTAGAAATTATATTTTAATATTTTAGTTATACCACATTCGTAATGTATAATAACTGTAGTAAATTAAAATAAACCCAATAAGAATGTTCTAGACTACAAATAAAATCTAATAATTTAGTATATTGTGTATAAATAGTTAAATTATTATTGAAAAAGAACTTATAATTATATGAATGAAATAACAGAACAAATACAGTACCCTATATTTGTTTACCTTAAAAGGTTGCTAAGAAAAAATATAATTTATTCATCTAAACTCATATCAGAGTCGGTGCTAGGGCTCGTACTGACATCATCGCACGAATAAACAAAATACTCGCCGCGCTAGTGCGCTATAGAGCAAAAATGTTATCACGAAAAAAAATTATTAGCCCTTTTTTGATTATTTTAAATAAGTAAAGACAACTTCATACACGGAGATACACTGCACCACTGAATGACATATTCATTATTATAACAATATTAAAGAGAACTAAATTTATGCCCTGAGTATTGTAAGCGAAAAAAAATGAAATGCATAACGTCCATCCCTAGTCAGGTGGTACTGACAGACGTCACCCGCACCATGTTACAGCGCACAAGGTATAATTGATTTCTCTATCGCTTTTAATACAGTTGACCATAATATACTCATCTCACTCTTAACTCACCTAAACTATTCGTCCAAAGAGGTTAACTGATTCTCTTCATACCTTCGTCAACATCCCCAGGCCGTGGCGTTAACATTACTTTGTCAGACTGGTATGATTTGGCAACTGATATCTCACAAGGTGTTATACCCGCTCCACTATTATTCTTTTTATTCATTAATTCGATTACTTGAAATCTTAATTCGTCTTACTATATGTATGTACTGAATACATTTACTTCGCTATTACAAACATAAATAATGACCTGCAGCACATCCATGACTAGTGTCTTTTGAGTTCGGAATAATTGTCAATCCCAATAATATTAGACAATCTATATTGGTTACAAAATTAAGCTGTCTAAGTTTTATAAAAGTAATACGCTATGCGCCTTTCATGTCATCATTGAAAAATCTAGGTCTAAGCTATTGATAATACGCTTCGCTCCCATAGTAGAACTAAGAAAAAGTGACGTATTCGCAGTCATTAATTCTTCCAATCATCAATTAACCTGATATATTCTACGACAACATCCAATTTAAATAAATTGTATATTCTTTGTAACAACAACTTGAATTTTTAGCTGTCTACGAAAGAAAACAGTCTAGAACTTGCTATTAAACACTGGAAAGGCTTTCCAGATTTGCTTAGACGTGCTTCCGATAAATAATTTTTTTAAATGCATATCCGTAGTTATCTCTCGTAGATATAGTTTTACAATTGTTTATAAATATAAATTAACCATTATATTGTATGTGTTTATTTATGAAAAATATTATTCTTATCAGTACATTTATGTTTTTTTTTGTTTGTTGGTGTTGTTCTTGTTTTGTTTGCAGCTGATTTTAATCTTATATAGTTCTTAATCCTATCTTTTTTGGAATTTTTATTTTCTCCATTATACCAATCTTTTGTATTCACCTGTTAGTCGAATTGTTTAACTGGTGAAGAGTGCTTTAGCAATTCCACTTGTATAATATCTTTTTACAATAAAGATTTAATAAAAGTATAAATATGTGAATAAATAAATAATTCAATAAGGTATTGTAGCGTATGAGAATCGATCCCACAATTGCAAAACTCAGTCAGTTTTGCAATTGTGGGATCGAAAAACTAAATTAATAATTCATTAAATATCTTTACCTGATAAAAATAATGAGTGGGTTGCCATAAGTTCTTTCCGTACATGGCGGCCAATCTTTGCATGTGGAAAGGTGCCCAGCATAGGAAAAACGTCAACGCCACGACACCTGCACAAAAAAAGTTTTATTACGCTCACATAATTATCTAACACAGCTTTCCACTATTTACTTATGATACACAAATTTCACTAAATTAACCAAGCCATATAATACCTATATATTCTTATTGTATTGCTTTTAACAAGTACATTCATAATAATAAAGTCAACTTTGGCTAACTAGGTATGTTTATTAATTTATATAGGTGTGTGTTTTAGAGTATATTAAAATAATTTAGATATCAGACCATGGTATTATACCTATATGTACATTAAGAGTCTAACATTTTTTATCAAAACTAATAATAATAATAATAGCGCCTAGTTATGTTTCTGTTCGTGAATAATATAATAAAAATAAAAATAAAAAAACATTTTTGCGTGCGTGAACGCAGCTCGGTGTTACGCACTCGATCGACTCGTTTAGGTGCGAGGATGACGCGTTCTATCGCCCTGTCTCTGTTTTGTAGCTCTGTCAGGGACTATGTCTGAGCACCGTAGGTTAAAGCGGACAGGACACACATGTCAATAAGTTTGCACTTGAGTGATAGAAGAAGGCCGCCCTTCATGTGCGCTTTCAAGGACCAGTAGCTCTTCCAGGCATTGTCGATCACACTACCGATCTGGGTATCTTGCCTGTTTTCGAAGTTATATTAGATCGTTGACATTGTGTAACCTGCCCAACACCTCGACTTTACTACTATCTGACATGACTTAAGTTTTAGCCCTATTCATTTGAAGTCCAACTTCATAACTTGCCGCGCTCAATTCCTGAAGCTTCTCCGGAATATCTTCTGTTTTATGATCGAAAAGGACAATATCATTCGCAAAACGCTAATTGATCAGGCGTTTGCCACTGAAGTCGATGCTCTTTATCACCCAGGAAGCTTCTTGAACACTTCTTATAACACTGCTGTAAATAGAATTAGGGAGAAGGGATCGCCCTACTTGACTCTTTTTTCTATTCTCAATATTTCGCTGATGGTGTTTAATTTAATATTGGCTGTAAAATTGCGGTATATCAATTTTATTAACTGTGGGTAAGTTGGTTCTATACGTTGATTTTTCAGGGCTTGATATATTATATATTGTACATTGATAAATTGCTGTGTATTTAAGTGTATAGAAAGCTTTTAGGTTATCTACAAAGGTTGTGTAAAGGGGTGTGAAGTATTCTGTTGATTTTTTAATGATTTGGTACAAAATATGGAGGTGGTCCGTAGCGAAGAAACCGGGACGAAAGCCTGCTTGTTCGGCAGTTTGGTATTGGGTGAGTGAACCTGCAATGCGATTTTGTGTGCATTTGATAAATGTGAGAGACTAAACTTATGGGCCTGTACTTGTCAACATTGGACTTGTCACCTTTTCTAAATAGAAGCGTGATGTCTGAGTGACACATCTGTTTCAGAATCTGTCCGGAATCTAAAATTGAGTTGAATAAATTGATGATGTGGGATAGCCATATGGGTAATCCTATTTTGATTGCTTCTGTTGTGATGCCATCACTTCCGGGACTCTTATCGTTCTTCATGGTTTTGATGGCATCATGAATCACTTTAAGTGAAATTGGCATGTAATCGGGACGAAAGTACTTCACGTCTTCATTAAACGCGAAAGCATCTGAATATAGTTTCTTATAGATGTTTGTGCAGATGATCATTATTTTATCTTGGCTATTTTGTTTCAGACCATTTTCGTCTTGCAAGCAATTTATACAAAGTTTACATCTGATAAATTTTGTATAAATTCTGAGTGACCTGTAATTTCTATAGGAGCTTTCATTGATTCTAGTTCAATTGTTCTTATATCGGTACTAATTCTTGCTACGTTTAACTTTGCTATCAGCGGTTCTGTAATCTTCTGCACATTTATTTACTTTCATTTAATATGTTTCTTTCCTTAATATGTTTGTATTTTGAATTTGACCTTAATTTTATTTTCACTATTTATAGTTTTACAACTATTATCTATTGTTTTTTTTTATATATACTGTCTGTACAAAGGTTCAATTAGTATTTTGAAATTAAAATGTAAAGACAATTCAATTAGTATTTTGAAATTAAAATGTAATCTTGCTCGTACTGGTCTATGGAATGAACTAAAATTGATTTGGTTGATAACACTTACGTCTTTAATTGTTTGTTGGTCGGAAGAAAGTATGAAATCTATTTTATTGCGGATTAGACCATTAGGTGTAATCCAGGTCCATCATCCGTGGGCCTTCATCTGGAAAAGTTTTGGTAATAGACATTTGTTGCCCAAATGCGAATTATATCAATCTGGTGCCAAAGTTATTGCGCAATCTTGAGCCCAATTGACTGATTGTGGCATTATGGTACCAACGTAACTTGCTTGTCTGATACCTATTTTGGCATTAAGGCGATCTTTTCCTCGAGCCGCAATTGTCGTCACAGGCTCTGTTTAGAAGAGCATAGAATTCCTTTACGTATTTATCACAGTACGTGAATGTTGATGCGTAGACCTGTACTGTCAAAGTGGCGCTGAATGTTATATCTGATCACTGCAATACGTTTAAAGTATTCCTTAAACTCGATTATATTATTTTTGCACTTCTTAGCTACCAGGAACCACCGTGTTGTCCGCTGGTTTCTCCGAAGTGGAAGAATATATTATCGTCTCTTTCTATGATGCTCTCTCACTCTCTCCTTACTTCTGCAAGACTGACGATGTCCCATTTAAGGTCTTCAAGAGCGCTTTCTAGTTCGACCAAACGATCATCATTCAATATAGTTCTTACGGTATATATAAGTACGTTTAGCGTATCGGAGTCCGTTAAAACTTAAGCTAAGGTCGTTTGACAGTGGTCGTCTGGGCACCTGGAGACCTGGGGCCTTGATATGTTGTTTCTGTCCATGTTTAGGGGGTGTTGACTACCTATGACCTACCAACGCGGTTTAGTGAATTAAAGATATTATAAAAACAACAACGTAAGGTTATTATAAAAAACTTGATTTCAAATATCGGAGTCTTTACAATAACTCCCTTAATCAAAAAGTTAAAAATACAATAATGATCTATAATAGGAGGTCATCAAGTTAATAAAATATTCATCGTTTTTGGCAAGAACCTTAAATAATGTTTACTCACCTAACATCCTGATTACTCTTCTTTGGGAAGCACCGGGTTTGTACCGCGGTTTAGCTTTAGATCGTTTACAATTTTCATTCGAAGACTTCGTGACTGGATGCAAAACAGCCAAACTATTCCATTTTATGTATATTAATATATGTAATGCTGTTATTATAGATATTGATGTTAGGAAAACGGTAAAGCTGGATAAAATAAGAACTTGTCTAACATCGCGTCCTTTCACTGCACATGCACTAACGGTATCTTCGTTCTCCTCGTTAGTAACAACTCCGAACTTTATCACTTGAGACAGGGCAGCGCATAGCGCGCATATCCATATCGTTATAATATATCCGATAACTTTGAATAAGTTGGACAATTTAGTAGAAATGAAGGGATGGCAGATGGCTATGTACCTTTCGACAGTCAACGCTATTAATGTTAGAACAGTTGCAATAGCAGATGTTCCTGTTATCACCCCACTTGCAATACATAATGATTCTCCGAGGGGGTATGAAAGAGGGTTCCATAATCGTTGCAATTCCAATGGTAATCCGAATAAAAGAAGAAGAAGATCAGCAATAGCTAAACTGATTATGTAAAAATTTGTCGCTGTATGCATAGAACGGTTACGTCCAATTACGATGCATGTGCTTATATTTCCTAAGATCCCCGTCACATATATAATGCCATATAGCCCACTCAAAAAACCTAGCACATTTAAAGATAGTGGTTCTGAGACATTGGATGTCCTCGTGGTATTGGTATTATTGAACCGTTGCAATTCCTCTTCATCCATCATCAAAGCCATTTTTCTGCATGGGGGTTGATACCTGAAAAATAAAAAAAATATATTTTTCTTTATAACACTAATAAAATGTTTTTTACCAACCAACCGCAACGTGCAAGAAAAGTTGTCTATCTATGTAATGTTATAAAATAAAAAATTAATAAATAAAAAATATAAAAAAAAATCGTTATGAAAAACATATAATTAAACGAATTTAATAATAAAATGTATTTATTACGATAAAAATCCTTTACCTGCAATTGTGAAGAATTCCTAGAGCTATGTCATAATATGACATTAAAAAAATATATATCTATAGAAAAAGTAAATTTGAAAACTTCGTTTTGTATAAATATTTAATATAAGACGTACACGTAGAGTGTGCTTAAACAATCAAACCAAATAAGCAGATAAAAATTATTAATCACTTTAAATTAATATCGTAATAACGACAATTCGAAGTTATCGAAATATTTAATAATCATTTTGCAAATACTATAACAGATATGAAGGGCTTATAATTTAAGTCAAATAATGTTACAACTCGGCTTGCAAGACGGCACGGCGAGCGGCAGTTGTTCAAGTGGATAACGCATTTAAAATTTTTTTTATTGTCAAAATATCTTCAATCGCATATCTTCATGTACATGAATATGTTCTTTAAATTTTAACGTTTAATTATTACTTAATGCACTCGACTTCATATTGTCATCAGTCGATACGTATTCATGTAACTTTGAGTGTAACTCGTAGTGTTTTGTGTTTATATATATATATATATATATATATATATATATATATATATATATGCATTCAAAAAACTATAATTATTAGGTTTCTGATTATTCTAAAATCAGTTGGTAAGTCATTGTTTGTGCATCGCTATAAATACCCCTGTGCTGTAGGCGCTCGGACATTATTATTTTGGGAAAATGTAAAAAATAAATAGTATAAAATTTATAAGTTATTAAATATGCTGTACTTGCAATAACATTTTTTAATGACTTTTGTGAAAGTAGTAATGGAATGAGTTTAGTAAGAAAAATAAATAAATAAGGATAATATAACATTATTCTTAATCAGGAATTAAATGTAATGATTACATTACGGCTTGTTAATAACATAATCATATTTAAAAATTATGAAGCATGAAATTTACATAAATATAACAATTTCTTTTGTTTGTGCTTTAATAATCATCAAATCTAAAATGAACAATAGTAAAATGAGTTCCTTAATTTTAAAATATTTCTTATTGTTTCACTAAATTGTTTTAGTATACTGTTACCATTGTAAATAAGTGACCATAACAATATCTATAAGGAAACTTATGAAATATAAATTGACAAAAGTTACAAAAATATATTTTCTTCATTGTTTTACTTTGATAAAAATGCAATTACGTCAGTCCTATTTTTCTTTCACTTAAATTGCCTTCATCATAGCTTAAAATTTATACAAATCAGTGTAATGAGATTCTAAACTGTTTTTTGTATACTGATAGTAAAATGGATATATGGATTATTGTTACTCTTTCAAGCCCGGTCAGTAAAAACGATTTTGATAAAATTTTATATAGATTTAAACCAGGCACATGAAAACTGTTTTAGACGGGCGAATGAAACTTTACAACCTTGTCTGCTTGTTTGTAAAATTATTTCAATCATTTTCCATTTTATAAAAATTACATTTTAATTACTATATTTTAATATATAGATTCGGATTTTTCATTTAATTTATTTTAAAAAAAAACCTTGTTACTTTCCATATTTCACTTTTTAGACATTCTTGAGAAGTTCTGTTTTCTTCCTTTTGACGAACAGAACGCTACCAAAATAACTTTGTAAACTATATTAATGTGACTCATTATTACTTTTTCTTTACTAAAAATGGATTCAAATGTATAATGAACAGCACATACCATGATCCCAAACTGTGTAATGTGTTTTAACGGAATCAGTGAAAAACACTGTTTTAAAATAAAACTCGTTATCTTATGAATATTATAATATTCTCGTATCAAAACAGAGTACACCCAGTTTCCAATAACAATCGGAATACCGCGCAAAGAAAGCTCCTCTATATTCAACCGAGCCCTTTGGTCCAACAGTCAGGGTCAACAACTACCGTACCGTACCGTCATGTAAACATTAAAAGTATAAACTTCCTCCCTATACAAAAGAGAACCTACCCGAACATTCTATATAAAAAAAATCTATTTACAAATTTAATTTTTTAATAAAATAATAAAAAAATATATGTGTATATTTTTCTTCTAATTATGTTCCATTATTTAAATTATAATATATTTATCCTTTATAAGGGTATATTTATTTAGAAAAATCGATACCATATTAAATAAAACTGCTGTTAGGCTTTCAAAATGAATATCAAAGTCACATTCTATTTTAAGGTTTATATAAAGAAAATACGAGCACTTAGTTTAACCGATATCCGGTCGTTATCAAGTCACGGCTAAGAGCTAAGAGAAGTTGCAGTCGGCCACTATTAACCGATTAGTCGGCAAAAAGCACCAACTTGTTGATTCTTTTTAGTGATGCTATAACCCTTACTATTTTCATGTTACTATAATCAAATAACAAAGATTGAGCGGAATGTTACTTGAGGCAAACACTTGTTACGTACGTGACAACCCTACATGACAATATTGGGACACCGCGTTCGCCGGGACCACCTACTACGGCCCGTTCCGGCAACCCTTGCGCAACATCGAACCACATCCATTCATCGTTTCCAGAAACTCTGTGTGTCTTATTGCTTAAGTTTAAATTTAACATTATTTTATAATTTGTAATAATTCATTCACTCTGTGTTACCACTTCAACACATGAAGTCGTATTTAGTTTAATTATAATAAGTAAATTTTGTGAGTTAAAATAAATTCACTTCTATATTAAATTCGGTTTTTTTTTGAGTCCTTCGGCTGCGAACAACGTAATTCACTCATAAACTTTTATCAAGTAGAATAACTATTAAAATTATAAACTCTGGTATTAAATTCCTAAGTGCCATTGACTATTTACAACTGAATTATAAATACGTTTAAAAGTCCCTTTCGAATTTTTGTTTTTGCATTTGTAGTAGTATTTGTATATTTACAAGGATTTTAAACTTGAAACTTAAATTTCATTGTACAGTCTGAAAAAAAATTTTTAATTTTATTTAATTTTTATTCATTTATTTATTTTATTTATACCATTTTTTATTTAATTCCATATATTTTAAACCCATTGACAATATATGAGGGATAGTAGAAAAACGTCGCCAAACAAAATGTCACAATGACATGTTCAATGACAATGTTCTTTAGTAACATTAGGTGAGGAAGTATTTAATAGCTTAACTGTAGAGTAATGGAAAAATGTTTGTCTACCTGCTATGAGAGAGGAAAAAAAATTAAAGCACGGGTGAGGCTTTAGATATAATATCAGAAAAAATATAGTTATTACTATTGAATAATGATTCATTGGATGAGAATGAGGATGAGAGGAGTGTGAAATGTTTGGAATTGAAGAAGGTAAAAATTAAATGTTATGTTTAATAATAATATTATTCACTTTTTAAGTATTGTTTAATTGATTTACCTGACTAATAAAATTACAAAAAAAATATATAAAAGTTATAGTTTATTTCATAATGTGTTGACCGTACACAACTACAAGTGCAAAAACGTCTCTAAGGTGATTTAACTGTAAAGAATATGTTTGTCAAACAAGCTTAAGAGGATCGTCCTCAAACTTTATTCGATGTTCCTAAAAGATTAATACGGATATGTACATTTTACATCGCTAATATATACATAGCATACGTAGCTTCTCTCAAAGAATTCAGTTTTATCAAGCTTCGCATCACTTCAAGTAAATACAACCGAAAGACGAACTTTGACAAATATGTTTCAGTCGTATTTAATTAGATGACTGTGAAACTATCTGTATGCATTAGCATAGGGATGGTACAGTGGCAGTATTAACTGCCACTACCACTAATGGCTGCGCTCATCATTCTTGCAAAGCGTCGTTGATTCAGGGTAGGTGTTTTCCAAGATTATGTAAGCAAATGCCGCCACGAACATCCGCAAGTCTTGATCTGTAAAATTTTAGTTCGCTCGGTGCAGTAATTTAGTCAGGCAGACTGGAGATATGTTGAGTCGAACGAGCTCGGTGGGGCGACAACCCGAGCAAAAGGTGACACCTTTTTTTTTCCGTTGGAAAAACCGGTTACGAGTTCCTCGTCGGCCCAGGGGGGTGACGGCCGGGGAGTGATGTGGGACTACCCGGCAGCATAGAGGATGCTACCATCTTTAAGGCTACCCACTAAAAAACCAACGGTTGCCCTCTGCGCCGTAATGGAACCGCGTTAGCACACACCGTGACGCCCCGGAGAGACCCCCCGAATGAGGGTGCCCCGAGCAACGTAGAGCACTCTCCCATCGTAGGCCTATGTTGGGTAAGAGGGGTCACCCTCCCCCCTCACCAGGCACTACAACTGGGGAAGGAAGCGACGGGCGTATTCCCGTCTCCTTCTACCCAGTCTCCTCCTACGGAGCGGATCAGCGGACGAGGCTGACTCCCTGACCCGCTCCGCGGCCTCCTTTGCGGCGATAACTTGCTCGCAGAAGGAGGCCATTGCGACCCAGCACCTCTTGCTACTGACCATCGCGCTGATAACGCGCGGCAGCGAGAGGTCCCTGCCAATCACACTCACCAGCTCAGTGCGCTGGTGTTCCAAGGCGGCGCACTCCGCCAAGGTGTGACGAGCCGAATAGACGGACTCGTCACAGTGATGGAAGGAGGGGGTCGCCTCCCTTCGTGCTATCTTGTGCAGATACTCACCGAAGCAACCATGCCCGGTCAGCACCTGCACAAGACGGAACGTCAGTCTTCCGTGCCGCCGATTGATCCAACGGTTAAGGTGAGGGCGGACCGCCCCCACTGTGTTCATACCGGCGGCAGGGGGCTCTAAGTCCCTATTCTACCGTCGGATCAGGGCTCGGTGAGCTAGAGCCCTGATCGCGCCGCCTCGGGCCTTACCCCCGTGGCCAAGGCTTCTGCCCGGTGCCAATACACAACGGCGAGTATACACAATACATAACGCTTAGTGGTTAAAGTTTTTCTCAAAGATTAGACCTGTAATACCCGACAAAAATCCAAGCCAGACGATGACAAAATTTAAGATACTTTTTAATTTTTCAGACCTCGTCCTAAAACTGTCAATTTTGTTTTTAAACGTGCTTAAAATGGGCGAAACGCACATGGAACATAACTGGAAAAGAATGAAACAGTTTCATTATTTGCATGTGTTTTACATATACTGAATAAAAGAAAGCGAATTGGATCTAATATGATTGATATTCTATGCTAACTGCAGTTCCTATTGAAGATTCGTTACTTTTATTTAATTAATAACTAATTTATTTAATTAAGATTATAGGATATATTTTGGATAGTGTCCATCCATCCTTGCATTGTGGATATTCCACCTGTCCGAACGAAGCGCTTTGCTTCATCTTTCCTAATTCGCACGGCGAAGGATTGGAACGGCTTGCCTGCGTCGGTATTTCCATCTGAATATAATGTGGGTGTCTTCAAGAGAAGAGTGAATAGGTTACTGAGTTAATGCGCCTTACCATCTATGACTACATTTCCACTTTCCAACAGGTGGTATGTAGTCAAGCATTAACTTATGCTGTGTAAAAAAAAAATCCCAGTCTTTTAGTGACCTCAATTATTAATTCAAGGTCTTTTATTAATGTAAAAAAAGGAAAATTTTCATATTTTATTAAATAGCGATTTAAAACATAGGCTTAACGGCAATATTTATATATTATATAATTGTGTTACTATTTCATTGTTGTTTATTTGTATAAATTCACAAAATTAATTGATTTTAAAAATTATTAAATGAGGTATAAGAAATTATTGAAATAATATAATAATTGAATCAATAACAATTGAATTTTTTAATCTGATGAATGTAACAAAATATGATTTTTATTATTGATTTATGCATTTAATAAAGAACAAATTATTTTAATTAAAAAAGGAAGATGTTTTTCAAATATTGCATTTTATTTATTAGGACAGTTTACCTCATTATTTATTACGGAAAGCCAGTCAATCGGACATTTAAATTGAGGAGATTCCTTTGTTATAAAATAGCGATTTCACCGCAGCGATTAACGTTAAATCCGATTTACTTTTCGCAGTAAATCTTGTAGTCATGTTAGCAAATAACACACAAAATAAAAAAATATTATACTTTAAGTAATAATGTGATTAAAAATAAAAAATGCAAAAAAAATACATATAAGGATGAAAAACCAGAAAATATAATAACTTTCTATGTAACCGTAACCTACTTTTATTTTTTTAATTCAATTATAACTTACCAAGAAAAATATTTAAAGTTTATCACCAAAACAAAAATATTATAATGTTCGGTTTAATAAAACAAACTTTTGTTACAATAAACAGATAAAACCAAATTTTATATTGATAATATTTTCGTATTATTTTATTTAAATTTAAGTCATTCAAGTTATATTTATCTAGTGATAATTTTGTGAGCGCGGGAAACCGGAGCGAGAGCTCCTCGCGCACCGGCAGTTCGATGCAATGCAGGAGCCCGACTACCCAATATAGCGCTTATTTATGCCTCGCTAGATGCCTAGGTCAATGTCAATTTTCATTTTCCAGGTTTAAAATCTGTAGCTTCACTCATCAAGAAATTTATTGTAAAACTTTAATGTTGTTTCGTTTCTCGAAGTTCATTACTATATAATTATAATAATAAATACACTTATTATTATAAAAAAAAAATATAAAAAGTATTCAATAAATAAACCAGTGATTATCATTATCTTAATTTTTTTATAATATAATTTAATCTTTCAAATAATTCCCAGATATTTAAAATTATGTATTTGATATATTAACAATAACTTGTTTAAGTTTGATTGGTTTAAATACGTTTAAGAAGCACACCATGTAGTCATACCTCATAGAAAACATAACTATTAGGGCTATTTGGTAAGTTCTTCTCATGTGAAGTCATCTTCGCAAACACGTAGTTAGTCGATGCAAATTATTCATCTTGAAGAATTGTAAGTTATTTCGTATTTATTTTGTATTTATTTATTCAAATAATTGGAAATATTAAAAGAAAAATTCTGTTACGTACCGATGATAAGAATATATAATAATATAATTTTGTTACAATGCCGCTGCTAATTCGGCTACCCTGCCGCTACCCACCTCCATGAATATAACATCTATAATATATAAATAACATAATCTGTATATAATCGTCTTTATCCGATGTATTTTGATTTTGATGTGTAGAATAACATAATAAAGTACAGTACATATATAATAGAATATAATGACGGTTAATATAAAAACATTAATATAACCTTTTCAACATCTTTTATCATTTTAAGCAGTTTATAAAAAAAAACTAATAAAATATGAGTATTTTAATTACAATTTAAGGCAAACCAACTTAATTTTTTTATATATTATATAAAAAATTTCAACTTATTTCGTTTTTTTTAAAGAATTTCATCTACACTAAAATAAACTGTAAACACTTATTCATGCATATCGAATAAAAGCTTTTGCAAGTGTTGATTGGATTCAGCCTGTAATATAAAGATCCACATGTACATATTGATCTATAAAATAAACATTGAACTCTATATAGCCATATAAAAGAATATAGATATAATAAAATCGTTTTTTCGTCACCTAAATGTTAATTAAATCTGTCTATGTATCTATAACTATTATATCTGTATCTGACCACTGTCTGTTCAGAGTAACCGTCACTTAGAATTAGAATTAGAATTTGTATTGTAATTGGTTAATTAAAAAAAGTTATGTATTAAAAGAAATGCTCTGCACCGTTGTTTTAAGTGTAATAAAAATATTATTAAGAAACTAGTAAAATTTAAATATATTTTAATTAAAATAATAATTTCACACATGACATTAATAAATGTAAATAAATATATATATAAAGTGATCACATAGAAAGTTTCAAGCCTCGCACTTTCAAAACGGCCGTGGCCTTCGTGCTTCTCAGGTCCTCAATTTCAAGGGTGGGCATATCACTCGTCCACATCCTATGATAGTAGTTACAAAGTCGTATTGGCTATTTCTATTAAGATATCGCAAAAAATTTCGCAGTCACTAGAATTTAGTTATTCGCAGTGAATTCATCTGTTTCAGAGATCCATAGACCCTTTCGATAACAGTTACATTCAGCAAAGCAATGTTGCGATTTCTATTATTATAATTGTTTTAATGTGTTCTTTCATAATTTATTTCTTCCATGGTTCCATATAATAAAAGACATAGTACTCTTATTTTCTTAAAGTTAAAGTAATTACTACCCCAAATTTAACAAGATCCATTTGGTCATTTTTGCGTTTTGCAATAAACATACATAATAAAAATACATATATCCACACAATCTTTCCGACTTATAATATTACTAGATATCCTTCACCCAAAAATCATTTGTAACACCATATCGCAAATTATTATTTCGATTTATTGCATTAAATTTTAACTTTAATTAACCTATCTTTGTTAACCTTATATCGAAGAGAATATCTAAATACATAAAAAGACACCTATATCAATTGCTGCTGGTAGATAAAAATATTTACTAGTCGGTCGTCTACGAAACTTAACGTTAACTCAACAGATATTTTAGGAATTTATAAATCAATGACTGGTTTTGTTTTTATTTCATTTCATTGTGAACTGGCCCCAAATAGATGAAAACCATTTATTGTTTTCTTCTTTTTAATTTTTTAATTTTTTTGTTCTCTTTGTTTTCTGCAACTACGACTGGAACTCTTCAAAATGAGACCATAACTGATTTTTTCGAGGACACAGTAAATGTGTTTTCACGAAAAACAATTGTAAACATTTATCTATTTATTGTTATAACTTAATCTATTTATCTATTTATTGGTATATCGTATTTATTGTTATAACTTAAAATATTGTTATTAACAATGACAATAACAAGATTTTAAGTTATAATAAGGTAAATATGTTTACTCGCTCTTTTAAATACGCTTTTATTAGCTTTAACTGCGACCTTAATTTATATGTTAAACTAGCTGTTACTTGCGAATCCACCCGCGGACGAACGATTTTATTTACTCTTAAAATACGTATTATGATTTTTTAGACTGAATTTTTTAATTTCATTTAGTTCAAAGATTGGCGCTCTTAAACAAGCAAACAACTACTCTTTTTCGCTAAATAATATTAATAGAATAGATTAAACAGTCAGATAGCTTGAAGTAAATTTATTTCAAAGAGTTTTAAACCAGCCTTTAGGCCAAGTTTTAAAGATTTTTTTTCAGTCTGCAACAGGGACTACCTCAAAAAGTACAAACACAGAGAGCGTAACGTCTGGCAATGAAAATTGTATTGAAAAACGAGATATTATTTTTTTCAAATTATCAATACTTTTTGCTGACATTAACAAACATCGATTGGTATCACAACTACCCCGTAATTACGCAACATTTTTTTTACTTTTAAAATAATACTTTAAAAATAACCGTTTGGTCGACTTACTGGAAAACTGATTAGCTTTAAGTTACCTGTATAAGAATAGATTGGTACCTAAAAAAATTTAATTGCATAATAAAGTTGAAGCAATATTAACAAAAAATAATCATTATTATTTTTTTGTAGCTTCGAGTTCTTGCTATTATAATACTCAGGCTATTATAACACAAAAGCAAGAACTATAAATTGAAATCTCTATTTAAATTAAATTTCATATAATTCGCTTTTTCCAGGTCGCTAGCTCAGAAATTTATTTTCAAAGTTCTGAGAAGAATTTTAAAGCTTATATTACATAATAAAATAAGCAGCGATCGATTTTTACCCCTCGCTTCATTATCAACGAAATATTCAATATCTCTGCGATGCTTGCAGCTACATTATTTTTCCTGTATTCTGAATTTAATTTATAAACTTCTGCTTTCTATACAAATCCCATAAAAGCTTTTAATATTTTATATTTAGATTGTCTTCACTTGTAAGCAAGTCAGTGATGTTATTATTACTTTAAAAGTGATCATAGCTGCAAACTTCAAAACGTTAAGTGCGGTGACCAAGTCTTGTCAAGTTTCATCATCTATTCACTCAATGTCACGTATTCCTGTCTCTCTCTCTCTCTCTCTCTAGTAACAAAAGAAAATCGGAAATAGACCTGGAATATAAAACTGTTATGGTTAATTTTAAAATAAAAGTTAAAATTATCAGCTCAAAAACAAAGGAATATGCTAACCACAGACAAATTAAAAATATGTAAACCAAACAAACCGATAATTATATTCGAGAACAGCAAAAATTAATAAATATGCTTACAAAAATATGCGAATAATTTCAACGTCGGACATCAAACATTTCATTCAACTAACAATTTTTATCCCATTCAATACAAATTCTTTGAGCGTAGCTCTATGAAAGACTTTCTTGCACCTTTTGTGCAAGCATCAATCAAAAACAGTATATCCGAAAATTTCCAAATTTTGCACATTGATAGACATTAGTCTGATGGTGGTCTTTAAAAAAGTCAAATATTAAAATATGTCGTTGAGGAATAGTCACGGCAAAACTATAATGCCATAGACTTCAATGGGAATTTTTTAAAAATTTTTTGAAAATTTAGCTTTATAATGACATGCGCGTGCCGAATTTTTTTAAAAACTTTTAGAATTTTCCCTTTTTTTTATTATTAAAAATACTGTTGAGGACTGAATGCGTCGGAATTTTGTAAATGCAACTTCGGTGCATTTTGCACCTCGCTTCGCTGAATATGCTAAAACATACCGAGATTTTCCGAGCGCAGCGAAAATTTAAGGTCAAAATTGAGGTCTGGTTCGCGCTCTTAATATATTTAATTGAAATAGAAAGATAAGAAGATAAATTTAAATACGACGATTATACCTCTCGTCACTTTTAGTGTGCCTTACTAATATCCGAGGCTTGTGCTCCAATCTCACACCTGTCAACACCTTAAGATAGCACAACCGCATTTGATCTTTTTAAAGAAAACGTAGATACAACGTCCTTTAAACGCTGCTTACCTGGATTTTCCCGGGTACAAGTTGAAACTCATTGTCAGCTCACGTTTCGGGGTGTGTGGCGAATGATCTCTGTATCCGACGTCTCCTTCACCGTTAAGATACCACTTTTTCTTCTTTATGGATATTAGTAGACACAGAAAACCAAAAAAATATTTTTCTTGTGTATATCCTTCGCACAGCGATTTATAGCGATCAGGGGATAACTCGATAATTTGAGTATTGCAGTAAGGCTACTAATATGTTGCTCATTTAGCTCCAAAGAGCACAGTTCGTCTTTCTGGAGAATTTTAATGTCTAACATTAATAGTGACTGTCGGCGACGAATAATTTTAATGTCCACTCTCTTTATTAATTATTTTAATCAACCAATCTTGTATTAGTATGTCAATTATATCATGTACATGCGGTCAGAAAACTAGTGTCTCGTTATGTACCATTCTTTTGTAAAACTAATGAGTATGACAGAGAAGATAATATGTTAGCATCTCTGTCCCACACTTCGTAATTTATAGTCATAGAATTAGTCTCTCGTTAGGCAGCAATCTATTGTCAAACTGATGGGTATGACAGAGATAGCAAGATGTTGGCATCTCTGTCTCGCACTTGAGTTTAGTATGAAAATTATAATTAGATTTTCTTTTATTTTTCTTTTGTAATTTAGTAAAGCACTTAAAACTGATTATAAATATGTTTAGATTATAGTTGAGAGATGGATAGTTTTGACATAATGACGAATTTTAGGTTGTTAAAAGTACCGTTTTTTGTATGATATTGCATGTTTTTTACGTATTATTTTAGATTTATGATTATAACCGTTTTGTATTATATACCTTTAGATAGATTTTATTAAGACGCTTATTTTGATGTACAACATGTTTAAGTATAAGATCTAGAGAAATAAATATTAGCGAAAAAGCGGACCAGCCATAGTGAAAAATGTTAGTAAAAAGAGTCTATAAACCGCGGCTCTCTTTACGGTATACGTGACGTGCTACACCCAGCAGTATGGCACCACTACCGATTATTACTTCCGACGGCTAAGAACAAGAAGAACTCTCAAGAAAAAAGGAACTCTGAAGTAAAGCGAACTCTGAAGAATTGAAAATATTATTGTGGCTGGTTCGCTATCGCGTCTACACATCGTATTCCAGTGTTGTCAATCACGACCCCCTCCACCGAACCCAGGATCCTAAGAGACGGACCTACCAGCGCCCGACTGAGATAGCCATACTGTTTCACGACTTTCTTGTTTCAACTTGCTATCTCAGCGGCACCATAAGGTCCGTCCCCCGAGGGTGGCGCCAGTATTTTTCGATATAGCGCCCCACCCCAACAGTGACTATTCCATTGCCACATGAATAACTGATTATAATCAACTTATAACGTAAGAAAAATAATAATACTAATAAGTAAAAAATAAATAGTAATAAATAACAGTGAAAAAAAAAATTGTATGGCATGAAACATACAAAAACAAACTATAAAAAGTAAGGATCGTAATAATAATAATAATATTAACAACAAGACGAGAACATTCGAACGTGATTTTCCTAATCTGCTTTTATACGTCAACGAAAGATTGCGATGATATATAATAAATATAGCGCCGTTACGCCATAGGGCATGTTTGGTTACACGTAAACTTATACACACGTAAACACGTAAACTTTTTAATGTAAATTTAAAATCTAAGAACTATATATATTTCCTACGTTATTATTTTGCTTTGTTTTATTTTATACAATTAACCTGTTTAAAAGGCATAGAGCAAATAAATTTAGGTAAGTGCGTTAATAATATTGAAAATTTAAATTTTATCGATGCGTACAAATATTTTTTTTAATAATAATAATAAAAGTTACCAGTCATGAAAGTTTATAAAGATGAAATTACTTTGTTTAAATATGTTTATATACATATATGATAAATGGTATAGGGGTGGTGATCGTGGAAATTATATTTAAAAAAAATAAATATGTTTTTAAAGTTATATTATCAGATTTCATAGAATTGATTGTAAATTAGATAAATATTGTTTACACTTCATACAAAAGGACTTTAGGGATTTCAGGTTGTTCTAGAATTTCGTTGCGGCGATGGTGCGTATACATTAGAAGTAGGGAAGAGAAAAACCGGCCCAACGCAATTTATTATATATGTTGGAGAAAGTGATAGCGGAGCGATATGACAGGCACCATTTACTCTGGATAATAAAAAGTTCACACTTTCAGAGAAGTCTTTTGGCTGTTTTTAATATTCCCTAATATGATATCGATATAATACAACAAATCGAGCAAAACGAGAACGGTACCTTGACCCATGTCATTTGATCCCAACACATTGTTTACTACGTCAGCCAGAGAGCTCGCTGTGCTCCTCTCTGTACGAAAGTCAGGCTGTTTATATGGGAGCATAATAGTTATTTTAACAGTCGGTTATTTGCTTACAAAATACTTTTTCTAGAACTTTAAAAACCGCCTTTTGTATCTCCATAATTTTTTGTTTATTATTTTTTTCTTTTGTTTTTATTAATTTTTACTTATTTTAATGATATGAATAAATAAAGAATATAAATAAATAGTTCACTGCATCTGACGGCAATGTGAAAAACCGCATCGTCTTCATTTGCTAGCCATGATATTTAGGATAGTTTGTTAGAAGTTAAGTTTCTATTATAAGTTTTATTATGTAATAGGATAAATAGTAATTATAATGATGGTAGTTCCATGTTTGTTTATTGAGTATACTGACTGAAAGAGCATTACATTGCCAATAAAATGTATTGTTAATCAATACATTTTATTTGCAATGTAATGCTCTTTCTCTTTGACCCCATAAACAATTATAAGCCCAATAGTCCGTGCAACTTCTATTAAATACTTCAGTGGGTGGCTAGACAATTCCCATTCCTGGAAACCAAATGTAGAATGTATGATTTCTCGAATTTGAAAACTTATTGTTGCTTTTAATATTTTAATAAATCTGCTATTATTCAATGTCGTAAGTCAACATATTGTGCACTCATACAGTCGGTTCTCTCATATTGTAGAGTTCTGCTAAAACTTGCTTACAGTCGTGTTATCTTTTCTACGAACACTTTTCATTCACAATGGAATGTTTATTTTAGCTATTGGAAATAGAAGCCGTACTGAGAAAACACTTTGAACTTTACTATGATATCGAGAATACATGCTCTCATATTCATACATATATATAACATGCATGTATGACCTTTAGCGATATTAATCCCTGGAATAATCATTTTAATTTATCGATTGTCAGCTATAAAATTAAAAAAAAATCAAAGACGTAAATTTAACAAAGTAAATACTTTAATATATGTTTACAGATTAATTTCTATACGTTCAAAATATAAATAATATAAGGCTATCATACATTAATAAAATATAAAGGATTCCTGGTAATACCGCTGGTAATGTAATAAGGTTCTTTTGATAAATTGAGTTTTTCTACGTATTATTGGAGAATGAAATTAATAAAACAAACGTCCTTCTGCATGCAATTGTATTTAGCGACTGACTTAGAAATATTAACAATTTACATTCGACGCGTTATTTTTTAGTAGGTTGTACTTATTATTTATATACATTTAGATTTAACAACCGCATTCACACGTTTCAAGAGTAGATTTATATTAGTACCATCGCACGCCCCCTAGCTATTGGAAATACAAGGAGTTTTATACTAAAAATATATTACTGAATATTATTAGTGCATTCTGTAATTATTTTTTAGATTTTAAGAATGACTAAACTCATTTCGATTTCTTTCTTTAAGAGAATGTATAGAAATTAATCTGTAAACATATATTTAGCTTTCAACCAAATAAAAGTGACAATAACAGTATGTAAAAATAGTAGATTGTAACAAGGGAGTAAAATAGTATTTTTACGGCGAGGGCGCTATTTTGAAGCACGAGCGAAGCGAAGGATTCTAGAATTCAAAGTATATCGCCCGAAGGAAAAATATTTGCTCTCGAGTCATATACTGTACTTTCGATCCCCTTTCTATGAGAAAATATGTACGTACTAATTACAAGAACAGAGACGTTATTGGCGCCCTTTTGTTTTTTTTTTTGTTAGCGCCCTGCAACCAATACATGCAGCCAGTATTCATATAATCTGAATTCGATTCCTATGATTGTTCATACCTATATGTAAGTTCCAAAATCAAATCACTTTCCCACCAGCTAAAAAGTTCCTATCGGAGAAGTGCTATTTTGCTCCCGCTTAAAGAGGAACAAAGCGCCAATTTTCGAATAGAAAAGATGAAAAATTATATATTTATCACATACCTACGTTTTTTATGCTACTTACTAGGAAATAAAACGCATATTACTTAATCAAATCGTTTTATTTGAAACTCAGAGGAAGACCATTTAAGTTAATAGCTAACTTCCAATAAAGTTAGAATTCTGATTAGGCATTAAGCGAAGTGCGAAAATTGAGATAAATACAGGATGATGAATAACAGAAAGTTGGCTAAGATTATAACGTAGATAATAGAAATTATTTATATTATTTTAACAAATATATAAAATGCTTGCTTAAACTCAATACAAAAAAATATGTTCTAATCATGTAATCCTTTTCAAATTACAGATCAAACTTTGTGTATTGGTATGAAGTGAGATCTATTCATTTATTTTTTACGATAATTTCAAAAGCTGCAGATATTTTTTTAAATAAATCTACATAGAAATTAATATGAAATTAATATAAAAGTTTGACTTTTGGATTTGTTAGTAGTTAACGTGTAAGATATTTTAACGCAAATTAGGGCCGTAGAAACGGGATTTGCAGATCTGTTGGGATTATATTGGAATGACTAAGTATTTGAACTAGTTGTCTAGGTACTAGGTCGGTATAAGTATAATTTAAAAACTAATTTACAGAAACAGATATATCAACATTTGTTATCGGAAATAATATAAGATTGTAATGCTAAAAGATTTGTTAAATTGGTCCAGTAATTTCGAAGACTATTTAATACAAAGAAACAAACAAGAATTCTTTCTTCTTTATAATATTAGTACAGATACAATACAGTGTCGTAGGTGCACAAGTAGTGGAGTTATCATAAGAGAAAATTTAAAGAATTGACAGTCACGATCTGTACAACGTGCCTTGTGTGACCAGTGAGCCAGTTAGTCTATAGTGCATATAAGTAACATAAGTGATAGTAGTACTTTTATTAAAACTTCTTTAAGGATTACTTATGGACAACATATGTTCTAAAAAAATACTGTACGTATAAGTTTATGCGGATTATAAAGATCGAATCATTTGATACTCCAAAACATTGTCTGAAAGACAAACTACAAACGGGGTGTATGTGGTCTAGGGTCCATAGAAGGACAAACTGTCAGCAATAAAATCCTAAAATGAAATTGCTGAACAAATAATATAGTAGACAAGTCTGATTAAAAGTGAATAAGAAACCGTTACAGAGGCAGGATCTTACGAAACTGCTTTTTTAAGTTTTCGTCAACTACTAAAATACTGCCTATTTTAGTAGTTTACGAATTGCGGCATGACGTTTCACGAATTTTCTTGCTGCGATATGCCTACTTCTAAAAACTAAAGTATACCTGTGTAAAGGCGACCATGACATCAATTAGACAGAAACCTCATTGTTTTGTTCATACTAGATTTAGAAAAAACAGAATTTAGGCAAAAAGATCACGATATAATAATTCATTAAAAGCAATAGCAACATTTTTAACGGCTTTATTATCAGCTTGATCCTCCTTTTCGATGATTCGGTATCCAAGGTATGATCACTGAATAATCTCTGAGCTAATAATTTATGTACATAATGTAATTGCTATGTAATTTATGTACACAATGTAAATAATAATAAAGTAAAATTGTTTAGATTTAGAGAGGTATTAAAATAATATTTATATTTTGTAAATCTTTTAATACATATATATCAAAATATTCTCCTGCAAAAACAAAAGATTTTAGACGTGATGAAATGTAATGAATAATATAAAATATTATATTATAAATAACACACGTTTAAAAAGATATTCTTTTTCGAAAACTAGTTTGAATGATGACAGACTATATTTTAAAAAAACAATATTTATAATCGAGCAACTAGGTACAAAAAAATACTACCTTTTATCAAGAGGAAAGGTTACTTGAGGCGTTTTACAGTTAACCGTCACCATCAGGTCTGTTGAATTTTAATATAATGTTTTTAGAACTACTAACAGAGCATGGAGAAGACTTGAGAGATAAATAAAAGGAGGAAGTTACTACAACCAAAAGATTTATTTTCTTGAAAGGAAAGGACTAACTAGCTTCTAACAACTGGGGTCAAGTGCTAGCTAGGTTGTAGCCATCTGTGAATGTTAAAATTATGCTCGCATTTGGCTACAACATAATTACAATTCGATAATCACGTTAACTGAAAATCAACAACGATTCCTTGAAACAAAAACCTTTATTTTATGTAATCTGTAAAAGTAAACTTTAAATTCTTTAATAATTCGAGTTCTATTCTACAAAACGACTGCACTTTAACACTATTTGCTTTTTTTATGAAATACAATTAACTTGAATACTTTGAATAGATTTATTGCATGTTAGATAATATTTAAATATAAAGATTATCGAAAATCCTAATATCTGGTTAATATGTGTAGTTCAATGGCAGGAACTGATAATAAGATGACGTGTCCCATCGATGAGAGATGTATGTTAAGCCATATGTAGCTTGACTTGTGCTTGCCAGTCAGCCAGCAACTGGCTTGGCGTGATGCCCGCCTTTATGGATCACTTTCAAATGCAAAAAATATATAAATGTGCTGTAATTAAAAAAACAAAAACAACAAACATAACAATATCGAAGGTAAGTTCTATTGGCAACATTTTTAATAAAGGTGAGGATATTGTTTGTCATTTGACATATTAAGCACGCATCGTCTATAATGCAATCAGTACTTTCTCATATTAATTCCGAAGAGGAAGTTTTGTTTAATGAAGCAAACAGAACCCTATAAGGATGTACTAATAAAATCTCCTTATATTTATTTATATATTTCATCATTATTATTTAGCAAAGAAATCAAATACTGCTGACAAACTTACGAATAACAAATGATGTATTAAAGTCCTCTATGGATCTACCGAAAGGATTTACTCATTATTATGAGGAATTAAATGAAACATACTTACATAGAATATATATATATATTTTCTCTTCAGATGTAACGATATTTTTTCCACATGAATTTTCATCACAAAACAAATGTAATTCACGCTAAAACCACGACTGGTATCGAGCGATCCATTATCATGTTTATGCTAGTAGTAGTAGATCAGCCTGTTATATTAGAAAATGTTAAAAATACTGAATATACCGTGTTCGATCTCATAAATTCTCATCCGTTCAATTGTAATTTGATTCCAGCAGTAGATATTCAGTGTTCATGTTTTCTCTATCCGTTGCACTAAGCAAGCGTGAAATATTTCTACTCATACAGAAATTAATCTCAAGCCTTGTACACCAAGCTCTCGTATTCTAATAGTTAATTATATTTTTATTTATACCTAAACTATTGATTGTTTAAGAACATGGCATTTTCAATCCCAGTAATTTTTTTTATTAATAATAAGGCGGCCCCTGCACCGAAATTTATACGTTACCTCTGTTATGAAATGTTATCCCATACATAATACTTAGAAACTTAAAAAGATTTGGCTCACTTTTCTATGAGGTTTGTAAATAGTTTCAATAGAAACCTTTTTTAAGATATTACCAATTCTGTCAGTAACATATGGACTGGTTGTCTTTAGACTGTAAGTGGCTTGATGTCGCTTTTGCGACGCTGGCGAGGGACAGGTAAGTGGTTGTTAACTAAGGCATGCTTGACATGCTGGAGCTCCCCCTCTAGGTGTTCAGCATCGCAAATGTAACGGTAGCTAACTGGCTGGGGTGTTATTTTTAATTTACAAGGTTTTCTTTTCCGGGAATAAGAGCTTTATAGACTATTTGTAGAGGTTGTTTCCAGACTCGTATTCTGAAGGATATAAAGGAAATAAAATTTCATCTTAATAGAAAACCAATGTAGGAAACGAAAAGGTTGGTGCAAAGTGGGAAATGAAACAATTCCTATGGAATGTTATTTGCGCTTTATCACTTTTAATATTAACTGCATATCAATTGTTGATAAACTAACATACAAACACAAATATTTTCTATAAGAATTCGATTAAAACTGTAGCTAAAGATTTATTCTTAAAACTTAATACTCGTCATCGTGGTTATAATAAAATCTAGCGTTTTGACAAATAAAGATCAAGCTATACTAAAAAATTGCACATTTTTTTAGTACCTTTAACCCTTTTGTATTTATTTTTTAAATTAAATTACCCTCCAATTAACTAATTTATAAATATCTGTAATAATAGACAATAAAACTTTTAAAAGTTAATTTAATTATAATATCTGGACATAAATTCTCGGAAATTTAATCTTAATCTTCTAAAATCTAAACTAATAGTACAAAAAACTGATAGATCAATTTACGTCATCACAATAACAGGTGTTCCAAAAATAAATATTAAAAGCCAGACCTTCCTTTTTAAAAATGATACTATAAAATATATTAATCAACAAAACTATACATTCGTTAGGCTATCAATATAATTTAAAGCTGCTCTAGGTATATAAACTCTAATCAAAAAAATATATAGAAACAACATTTTTGTAGGTGGTAGAGCCTAGCTGTAGTCATTTGACTGCAGCTCGTATTGGGCTGGCTCGACCGGGGAAGGACCACCCTCTCACAGAAGATCGACGTGCAGTAACCAATTTCATTTGGTTATGTTCCGTCGGTGAGTGAGAGTTTCCGGAAGCCCAACACCCCCTCCCCCTCCTCCTCCCTGCCAAACATGAATGTGATTGCTCAAATAAATATACCCCAGGAGGGTACCGGCTTTAATGAAGCCGGAGAATCCCTCCCCGAGCAAAATCGGGGAAACGGTTCTCCGATTTTGCTCGGGCTGCCCGTCGTATCTGGGGCGGGCAAAGAATCACATTTCGTGTTTTCTGAGGGCAAACGACGAGGTAAATCTGCGGCACCCCGTTCCACCCTAAGTGTGGACTTTTGCAACATCCGGGGACTTCACTCAAACTTAAACGCCGTCCACTACCACCTAGAAACGGCGCAGCCGGCCTTGTTGTTTTTGACGGAGACGCAGATATCTAAACCTAGCGACACAGCGTACCTCTCATACCCCGGGTATAAATTAGAAGATCATTTTATACCCCACGCCGGGGTATCTGTGTTCGTAAGGGAGGATATCTGCTACCGTCGCCTCGAGATTTTTGAAGGTCGGGATCTGTCTCTACTCTGGCTGCGCGTGGACATGGACGATCATGTCAGAGTCTACGCGTGCCTCTACAGATCCCATAGTGGTAATGCAGAAACGGAGCAACTCTTGGGCCACGTACAGGCGAAGATTGACGACCTGCTTTCACAGATTCCCTCTGCTGAGGTCATAGTCCTCGGGGACTTCAACGCGCACAATGCCGAGTGGCTAGGGTCGCGTTCCACTGACTTCGCAGGGAGATCTGTGTTTAGTTTTGCTCTGGCAAATGGTCTGTCCCAGTTGGTTAAGACGCACACTCGTCTACCGGACGTGGACAGCCACATGCCCTCTTTGTTGGATCTTCTGCTGACTACACATCCCGGAAAGTACCAGGTAATTGTCGAAGCTCCCCTTGGGTCCTCCGATCATTGCCTGGTACGGAGTGTAGTGCCCATTCAACGTCCGGCTCGCACAAGACCTGCGACCCGACGCGTTTGGCACTACAAGTCAGCGGATTGGGATGGAATGCGGTCTTTCTTTGCATCCTACCCATGGGGGCCGATTTGTTTCTCTTCCGATGATCCCAGTGATTGCGCTGCGGCTGTAGCTGATGTGATACTACAGGGCATGGAACTATTTGTACCTAGCTCTGTGGTACCACTTGGTGGCAGATCGCGGCCTTGGTTTGATGCGTCTGTCAGGGCTGCAGCAGCCGGTAAACGTCAGGCGTATCAGGCTTGGGTTAATGCGTTAGTCATCAAGGATCCGAACTCTAGAGTTCTGAAGACGAAATACAATCGTGCCTCCAGATTCTTCAAACGGCAAATCGCTAGAGCAAGGTTTAAGCATGTCGTCAAAATTGGGGATCAGTTGGCAAGGTACCCACCAGGCACGCGCAAGTTCTGGGCGCTTTCTAAAGCCAGTATGGGTAACTTTTGCCAGCCATCCCTACCGCCACTGCACTCGGGGAATGATTCTCTGGCCCATACGGCAAAAGAGAAAGCCGATCTCTTGGGCACTCTTTTTGCCTCAAACTCGACCTTGAACGACCAAGGGAAAACACCGCCTACCATCCAGCGGTGTCAGAGTTCAATGCCGGAAATAATTTTCCGGCAAAAAACCATTCGACGGTCTCTACTTTCTTTGGATGTTCATAAGTCGAGTGGGCCGGATGGCATTTCCCCAATCGTGCTACGAACATGTGCCCCTGAGTTGACTCCAGTGCTAACGCGTCTATTTCGGTACTCCTATTTCAAAGGCGTAGTCCCGGTCTCATGGAAGTGTGCCTTTGTCCATCCGATCCCTAAAAAAGGTGATAGCTCGGACCCGGCTAACTACAGACCTATCGCCATCACCTCTCTTCTCTCCAAAATAATGGAGAATATCATAAACCGTCAGCTCCTCGCGTACCTCGAGGATCACCAGTTGATCAATGACCGGCAATATGGCTTTCGCCATGGTCGATCGGCTGGTGATCTTCTGTTATATCTCACACACCGTTGGGCTGCGGTTATTGAAAGCAAGGGAGAGGGTCTGGCAGTTAGTCTGGATATGGCGAAAGCCTTCGATCGAGTATGGCACAAGGGGCTTCTTTCGAAGCTTCCTTCCTATGGGCTTCCCGAGAGTTTATGCAAGTGGATCACCAGCTTCCTCACTGGGCGGAGCATACAGGTCGTTCTCGACGGTTTTTGCTCGGACCCCAAGCCCGTGAATGCTGGTGTACCCCAAGGCTGCGTGCTATCCCCAACCCTGTTCCTCTTGCACATCAATGATATGTTGGATATTTCCAACATACATTGTTATGCGGATGACAGCACTGGGGATGCGGTATATTCCGGCCGTGCAGGTCTCTCTCGGGAAAACGTCGACGAGTGCCGAAAGAAACTTGTGTCTTCTATAGAGACCTCCCTGGGGACGGTCTCAGAATGGGGTAAACTGAACCTCGTTCAGTTTAATCCCCTAAAGACACAGGTTTGCGCGTTTACCACTAAGAAAACCCCATTTGTCGTATCGCCGCTCTTCGATAGCACACCCCTCGATGCCTCGCCAAGTATCAGAGTACTGGGACTCGACATTTCGAGCGACTGTCGGTTTCGTGGTCATTTGGAGAGCAAGGCCAAGTTGGCCTCGATGAAATTGGGTGTGATCAATAGAGCGAGGCAGTATTTCAATCCTGGCCAAAGACTTGCGCTTTATAAGGCGCAGGTTCGGCCACATATGGAGTACTGTTCTCATCTCTGGTCTGGATCACCCCAATATCAGCTTCTGCCTTTTGACCGCGTACAACGGAGGGCCGTTCGGGTTGTTGGGGACCCGGTGCTCTGTGAACGGCTTGACTCTTTGGCATTGCGTAGAGACGTGGCATCTTTGTGCGTATTCTATCGCATTTACAACGGGGAGTGTTCCGAAGAGCTATTTGATCTGATGCCTGCCGCCGAATTCCATCACCGCACAGCACGTCACCGCCTGCATATCCATCCACACCACCTGGATGCGTGGCGATCTTCTACTGTGCGGTTTTCAAGGAATTTTCTTCCACGTACCACTAAGATGTGGAATGAACTTCCTTCGGCGGTGTTTCCAGATCGATACGACATGGGTACCTTCAAAAAAGGCGTTTACTCTTATCTCCAAGGCCGGCAACGCTCTTGTGCGTCTTCGGATGTTGCAAGAGTTCATGGGCGGCGGTGATCACATTTGACCTGTGACCCGCACGCTCGTTTGCCCTCCTATAACATAAAAAAAAAAAAAAAAAAAACAGAATTCTGCCTAATGTTATTATATACATTACACAATAATAAAATTATTTATAATCTTCTATTAATAATAATCTATTAATAATCTTACAGACTAACATTATTAAAATGCATCACTAGAAACGAGGCTTTCACCATTTCACATAAACAATTAGTAAACACATTTATTTAAGTCGTATCATACATTACATACAGTTTTAAGGTCAAACCTGTTTACATCAGATGTTACAGTCTAATGGTTGGGATGAAGTGTCTCATTCCTAGAAAACTTAAAACAAAATAACAAAAACAACAAAACGAGAAACACGGAAGCTACCATTAAACACCTCCGTTAATTATCACACATAAATGTTTCGATCACACTGGTTTACACATCACACATCGTTTATTTATTTTTCAATGGAAAGCAACGCATCAGTTTATGATGGTTTACTAAATAATGTTTAGATTTATCCACCCTAAACAGACGTATCCCAGGTGTTATCCTCACCCTTAGAATTCACTGTGTATAAATAAGTCGCCAGCTCTTCACCGATTACTTCGTGGTTTGCCTCTCGAAGGCTGGAGTTTGAGACGCTTTGCGGTGAAGTTAAATCTTCCGATTGTTTTGCTGATTGTTTCTGAGAATACCATGATTCACTCGCCTCGTTCACTATGGAGAAATTGCTTTGGTTGACTGACTGCAAGAGGTTATATAAATATATATATATATATATATATATTAAAATTTATATATAAGACGTTATAACTTATATTTAGTTCTGTGGTGTTATGTGACATTATATCTTTATATTTTTTTAAATTGTATTTTATTAATGAAAGGCCTGATATTGACTTTTTTAAACACAATTAATAACTATAAGAAAGCAAAGAAGCAAATATTGAGCAAGTCTGAGTATAAGTAGGTTGGACAAATTACTTATCTAAAACAATCACCACAAAGCAAAATTTTAGCATTGCATCAGTATACTCAAGGAATCCATGAAATCTAAATATATTAGAAAGTGTCAAATCCAGCACAGAGTAAATAGTTGAAACCAATATTTGAAATCTACTTCTCCTGACCTAACCTGCGCTCTATGTGGCGCAACATATAGTTGAGACGAAGCATTTGAAAAACGTCGTAGAAACCGTGGATGACGTGGCTGTGATAATACCGTTGCAGCCGCCTGTTCTTTACGGGTTGCCAACAGAGAACTGTAAGTCCTTTTCAACTGTGGTCTGCATAGAGAATGGCAGCACGATGACAGCGTAACCTATACAGATCAAAGAGACTGTTATAAGTATTTACCGATATTCTATATCTATTCTATATATACCCATATATCCATAAAGAAGTATTCTAAGACACTTGTATTAAAGAATTATAAATAAACTTTAAGGTTAAAGCAAACTGTGATATACCTTATAATATACACATACAGATACAAATTCATTCATTTATTGATCTTCAAATAGTATTCTTATAAAAATTACTAACACTTTCAAAATTGTATCATTTAGCAGTAAGCTATAATACTACTATTACTACTCAATTATACTAAAAAAATTACTTGTTTTCTTTACTGTCCATTAAATCTTTATCAAACCTTTAATCTGTGTTATTCTCATTCGTTATAAACTATTGTGGTTAATGTTCTTGTTTTTTAAAATTAAAAACCTGCTTTTAAATGTACAAAACTACCTAGCATATTAGCTTACTTAATGTTTACACATGAGTTCTTAAGTCGTTTTTAACGAGGACAAAAAATTATAAAATTGACTACAAAAGGAAGTCAATTATTAAATGAAAATTTAGGATCATTAATTTTTTTCTACTTTATTATATTTCTACTCAGGATAAAGAGCGTTTTCACGTATAGTAGTTGTTCATTGTTCCTTAACATTCAACTCTATTGGCTCTGCAAAAGGTTTGATATGATATGGCCACACTCAACATGAACCCACGACCGACTAGTGCAAATCCTAATAAACAAATATTCACAAATTTAGAATTTTTGAAAGAGGAATGATTTTCTTGTAAGAAAAATAGTAAAGGTATGGACTAATCAAATTTCCTCCTCATATAAATTCCATTTGGGATATTGAGAAGCAAATGTGCTTAAAAAAAATAACTAATAAATATATTTTTAATTAAAGGTTCAATCATGTAAACATTAGTTTACTTAGTGTGAAACATTAATTATTATTAATAAAAAGGGAGCCCCGCCCCCTACTTACTTCGCTCGCCAGTCTGCAGCCTGTGCCCTCAAATACGATAAAATTTTAAATTTCAGATTTCAGAATTAGGGTAACTGTTAACGTAGTTCGCCCTTTTTTTAGACAGTGCGATTAAACACTCTTAATAACAATAATAACACTCTTTTTTACAATAAATTATCATAAAATATAGCTTCATGTGAACACCTGACATCTCCTATATGGCTTGCTCTACAACTATAACTTTAGATCAATTTTCAAAAGCTACTAATGATTCCTAATATCTTTGTTTTACTTTCTCTTTGCTTAAACGTAAAAATGCAATTATTTCAAGAAGAAATCTTAAGAGTATAAAATGAAAACTACTTAAAATGGATGCTTTAAAAGTTTACTGGTCATTCTTTTACCTCACAGATATAGTCGAAGATAAGGTAATTTTAAATAATACATTAGACAATATGTATGACACTCATGGACCGCTTCAATTTGTTCTCGTTAGGCGATTAACTGCACCTTGTCTAAATCAGAACTATAAACGATCTTATGAACGCAGAAACGCGACAAAGCCAAGCAACGCTTCAAGAAGAATGGTGGCTAAGAATGTTTTGGTTTACAAGCAATTGCGTAGTCTCTACAATAGGATGTAATGGAATCCAAAGCTCAGATTCATATGTTCTTCAATACTACTCCATCGCAAATGAAGAAGTTTTTTAAATCAGTGGGTGTAGGAGGAAATATCTTATATTTCACAGCGATTTAGTGATTCAAAGTCTGTTGTTTATAATAATTTCTTTACACCGCCAGTTATTTTTCACGATGCAATTTAAACAGATACCCTTCAAAGAATTTAATATTTCCCTCACCCTTATGTATGTCATCATTTTTTACAATCACAGAGTGTGAAGTTTACTATCCTTTACGTCAAAGACAGTTGGAAGCGATAGTATAAGCCAATATGATTTTACCTATTTTGAGCAATTAATAGGTAGTTTTCACGCATATTATTATTTCATTGACTCCTATAACCTCAGCCGTCTTTACCAATCTGATTTTCGCAAACACCATAGCGCAATAAAGTGTTATATAAAATTACTGAGGCCATAAGGCTCGCTATGAATAAAAAAAGATCACAATTTTAGTCCTTTAACTCAGTTGATTTCAGTATCTTGCTTACTATAATGCGCTCTATAAACATATCTGAACCCTTGATTGATTAGTTTAAATGTTATCTTCATGGTCGCTTTTAAGTCGTTCGCTCCAATGAGGTCTCTTATTTTCTCTATTTTTGTAAATGCAACCAAAAAAACTATATAGTATGCAGACGATTGTATGCAGACGATTTGAAATTATATAAATTATCGATAACCTTGCTACATAAATTGTAGACATTAATGCAGTTTTAAACCGCATCAATGAAGGGGCAAAAGCATTTGGCCTTTTAGTCAATGCAAACAAGTAACAGGTCCTTTTGATTCGACGCAGGTGTCTACATTGAAAAATAAATGTAGACAAAGCATTTATGATATTATTCCAATACCATTTTCTAATATAATCATAAATTTTGTTATAATAATGGACTGCAATATAACATAGTCAGCTCAAGTAAATGATGTAAGTAAGTAACTTCATTATTTTCTTCACTCTTTGAAACTTTTGCAAAATTTTCTTTCCTTGAAAACAAAAACACTTTTATCACAATCCTTGTTACTTCCACTTCTCAATTATCTCCGCATCTGCTGATCCGATCCTCCGATCCTAGATGGCGACTAGATCGCCTTTAAAATTTGTGTATAAAATTTATCTATGGATTAAGTAAAATACGATAAAATATCTGAATACCAACATCAATTAATGTGGCTTTCAATTTCTCTTCGCCGGAACATACATATTCTTAACACCCCTTTTATAAACTTTGATGAGTCTGCACCAGGATATTGACTCGGGCTTTTTAAACGCTCAGGTTTAATAATAGACCATCACGCTAATGTATGCCTTCAAAATTCCTTCACATCCCCTGCTTTAAAAATATTTATTATTCAGGTTGTTACCAAATTGTTCATCTATTGTATAATACTACCTACTTTCCTTATAAACAACTTTCTCACACTTTGTAGTAGCTGGAAAAAATCTCATATTTATAATTTGAACGTGTATGTAAAATTAGGTACATAAATGAATAAATAAAAATAAAGAAAATAAATAAATTGGTGGTCTTTGGGTGATATTTGTTTCTCAGGGAATTAACGGTAAGTTCTACAAGCATTACGCGCTGAAACTTTGGAGAATATAGAGTTATGTCCGGTTTGGACGAAACACCAACATCGTCCTTGTAATAGTTGTAAAATGATATTTACATTCACATTTGATATATAAAAAGCTTTAAATACACAGCTAAGCTGCTAAGAAAATATACAAAAATGAGAAATGTTTAAAAAGCATGAAAACAAATAAGTTGATAATAGCTTTCATACGAAAACAAAACTTCCGTACAAATAAGTAACATAGACAATAAAATTATTATCAACTGACAGCGCCTCAAAGATTTTTCTTGTTCTGGTTCTCTCAGGCCCTGCAAGCTTTTGTTATACTTTATTTTTGAAATTAAGTTGCCAATCCAAGACAACATGTTCCATAATACGGTTGAAAATATTTAAAACATATCATTTGCCCAGAATAATGATAAAAATATTTTTTGTGAAGCTTGCAGTTTTAAAGAACTGGTCTACATTTTAAATCTACAGGTATTGATAATGTGATATCAGGACAATGAAGAGATATTTGTTTCAACTTGGTTATCTCGTCGAAATATCAACATTTTTTAATACAGACGATTTGTAATTCCTGTTTTGTAATATGTTAACAACAAAAAACAGTATTGGATTTGAATTTTATTTTTCAATTACTTTATTGTGTGTATTGACAAATAAAGGACATCTTTAGAGTGAAATTGATTTAACACTAAGTAATTAGAATTAAAATATTGTTCTATTGTCTTTAAAAGTAGCTCTTGGTAATGTTTTTTTTATTTTTCCAATACAATTCAATGCAATTTTACATTTCAAATGTTTTTATAGTACAATAAAGAAAATATTAATGCTTTAGAAAAGACATTCTTGGAATTTGACAAATATTATAATTGACGAATTAAGTAAGGCTTTAGTTAATTCTAAGTAGCTATTTCTATATTAGTTGTGAAGCTCATTAATAATCATGTGATGAAAATTGTAATATATTGTGATTTATCGTGATAAATTCGATTGTCTCATTTTGTGTCGGCGCTCTCAAGAATACAATCCTAAGAAGAAATCAGATTGTTGTAATCAAACTCCAATGGAACCCTATTCTTTCTTTCTTTCGGTTCTATCGAAGCCGGAGCAAGACAGTAAATAGTGATCAGTGTAGAAAGAATTCATAATAACACACTGTTAATAATATAAGAAAGAGCAAATACTGTAATATTTCGTTTAAATAAAAAATATACAACTAGTATATTTTGTTATTCCCGGGAGCGTTGAGAAATAATTCGTTTTCTTTTTCTTTTATATTTCACGTGCTTTCGTGGTGATTTTTGAATCACTTCAAGGATCTTCTATGGGCGTTACAATTAATGTCCGTTTTACAGGACAATTCCAGTAAAACGGACATTAATTAATGAAGCGCCTCCTCTTGGTGAATTTTCTGCATCCGCTACTCCTGCCGAAAAGGAGAACAATGAAAGGATGACCAACTTGCGTGTTAAAGAGATTTGGCGGGGACTATTTATTAAATATTCTGCTACCCGCTGAAACATTCATGCGACAAAGTCCTTGTTGCCCGTGGCTATTGCGGTAGATTTAATCCGGTATCGAACTCCTGGAAGATTGTGCGATATCACTTCATCGTACTACTATCCGGTGCATTATAGCGAGTGACACCAACTGCCCATGTCATTGTTTTTCTAATGGAAAAAGAGTTGCAAAACCGTTTCCCTTATGCTCCAATAAGTCCTAACTAAAAACATGTCGCAATTTACAAGCTTTGAAGGTCAGGGTCTTGTTCCCTCTGAGGCGAAGAAGTACAATGTCAAGCGGGATACAACGGACAAATCTAACTAGTGACTCTGTGTTTGTGGTTGTGGGATCTAGATCCGATCATTTTATCTTAACTTTGGAAACTGGCCTGGGTATAGGAGTAGCGGTAGGGGTATGTGGAGTCGATATTGCTATCCGAGGTCACCACAGAAACTACCGATCCGAAAGGTGAAGGACCTGGCGCAACGGTCAAGGAGCGAGTCTTTTTATCGCGATTGTGCTTGGCAATGTGATTAATCAAAGCGTGGTTTGTGACCGACTTTTCTTTTTGACATCGAATCTGTCATCTTTTACAAATTTTAAAGAATATCAATAAAATATATCTAAAAATCAAATATATTTTAATTTCTACGAAGTTCAACTGATATAAATTGTCTGTCTATTAAAACTGCCGTAGCATTTTTTGTTAAACTATTTTATGAACACAACAGCGAACACATTAGTATTTTTTATAATCAATAATGAACGACAATTTTTAAAGAATATCTTCTCTGCGATTTGTTTAAAGGATAGGCTTCATAATTAACAGGCCTTTGATAGTCTTAACTTGTTCTGACCACCGGGGACGTGCACAACCGCGTCACCTCATCAATGCCAATAATTATCATTATCATCAACTTCTCTTATCTGTCAGGGTTTAGGTATTTAATTAATTACGGAATATTTAACAATCGACTGGAACAAATCGGCGGATAGCCTTATGGTTATTACAAGCTCATATATATATTAGTCCAACGTACAGTCCATGGAATTCGCACATTTCGTTCCATCTTAAAAGCGTCAGTTTTGTTCCTTGCTTTTCTGTCCCAATTTTATGTCAAAAACCAAAATTGAAAGTACAAGGCTTACTTTCGAAATATATTCCGATCTTTCTATATTCCAGTGAGTTTAAACTTAGTTGCTTTAGACATTTGGATTATTCTTGAAAAGTCTTTCGCACTGCAACATTCGTTATTAAGAATAGAACCAAAGTAAATAAATCAGCCTAAAAATTCAGCAAATTAACAAACCAAAAGATCCTAGAGCTGAAATTAATTTCCAAATTCGGTTAGTTAATCCTCCAACCATCTTTGTTAATAAAACTTAATGAAAGTTTTATTTCACAGAAAAAGAAAAGTTGCAAATATCTAATTTATTAGCTGTTTCAGTAGTTAAATTATTGGAATTAATGAGCGTGTAAAATTCTGGAGATCTTCGTTAAAAGCAATAAATCAAGATATATTTTAAATAAAATATAATTTCATTTATTGCTTTTAACAACAATATTTAAGTTTTTTACTATTTTTCGTTAATAAGCCGGATGGCTTATACTTACATAACCAACGTTTACGTTTTATATCGCCAATTATACATGTATATGCAACGACCAATTTATTTTGTAACTGCATGAAAATATTGCGTTAGACAAATAACATATTGTAATAAAAATAAATAAAAGTAAAAAACAAAAAATGTAAAAAATCTGGTTATCCTATTTCAAAACATAAGAGAGAATAAGATATTAACATTTGTTAGCAATTCTTTCTGCTTAGTTAAATCATTCCTATGACATTATAACAGCTTTTGAATAATCTCTTTTTCTAACTAATATTTTACACACTCTGACCCATTAATACGAATAATTATAATCGGTTTTAATGTCGGGCTCGCTTTAAAAGCAACTTATTCGTATGATGGAATTCGTATGATTAACTGATTATAATAGGTCTATGGTGTTGAAGCCTCGACAGGTTCTGACAACATCCAATAACCTGTAGTGTGTTATGGCCAGAACTATATATATATATATATATATATTTAATTAACTGGGCTACTCACGCCTCCTCTTCTAGAGGTATTTAAGAAATTTGCATTTTTTTGAGGTTTTTCTTATTCTAAAAAACATAAATGACGTGATATAGGTGTGGTGTTATAAGAAATAATTTTATAAAAATAAAGACATCTTTTGTATTCATGTATAATATTCACATTAATTCTTTACTTCTACATTTATTAATCCACGTCTTGTTCTCGAGTAATAAAATAATTATGACTCATGGTTTTATTACTTATGTATCATTTTGATACAAAACAAAAGATTGACCATCATCACTATATATTAAAATAATATTATGTAATATGCGTTGTACGTATACATCGCCGTGTTTCTACAGGAAGTGTCCTGTTATTTATATGACGAAGGAAGCGTTGGTGAAGAGCGATATGATCGGCATCATTTAAATTCAGTGGTAAAGACGTCATTGTCAGTGTAACAGCGAAGCGAAGCTAAATTAAATTGGCTGGTAAGTGTTTTTACGGTGAGCTGCAAAGATAGTTGCCGCGCAAACCTCAAATGAGAAAGTTTTAGCATTTTTTTTTTAACTCGTATTTTAAACTAACAAACAAACAATAATAACATAAACAATAAATTATTAAACATCACATAATTAAACTTTAAAAAAATTTATAAATTAATATTCAAATAATTGTAATTCCAGTTTGAAGTAAAGGACATGACGCTCGTAAATTCTGTAAAATAATGTTCTTCCTAAGAATTCTAGATCTCATTATAAACTATATAAAATTTAACACTACTTGATAAATGTAAAAACGTCTAATTTTATGTAACTATCTGGTTTTGTATGTATGTTGATATCTTGTAATAAATTTCATTATAATTTTTAATCTTACAATAATTTCGACTTACCTTGAATGCTTTTCTGAATTTGTTTGACATTATATTGTACAGGAATGGGTTAATTGCAGTAGAGAGGAAGTACAGAACGCCAGATAATAACGTCAGGACTGTGTAGATCTGAGAACATAAATGAAAATATAATAATTTTTGTGTTTCAACTTTGAGACCCATTATTACTGTTATATTTCATGTTTAATTATCTGGCTGTACTCGCATAATTTTACCATTGGGGTTTGCCCAAATGGTTAGTTTTACGCCGCGATTCTGCCATTTTCAGAGCTCATAAATAAGAACCCCTAATCGGTTTGAAACTAATCGGACAAATAACGATAGGAATTACGTGAGTACAGCCGGATAATTATATATAAAAGATATAACAATGTTCAATGAATATTCAACAATACAAAATAATAATAAGGATTAGATAAATTTGATTAAATTGTACAGACATGACATATAAATAAATATGTGTTTAAAAACAGAAACTAATTTTATTGTAAAGAATATTCTTAGACAATTTTCAGAAAAATATCTGAGTTAAATAATCGATTAATAAATAGATATCATTACGTTTACGTATGTTCTAAAGTCAAAATCTTACTTTGACATTTCAAGAAAAACTACGAAAAGGTGTTCTGTCTGTCTGATTTAGGATGTGTTATTGGAGAATCTAATGTGCTGTAAGTAGCAGGACAATAATATGGGCGGTATTGTTATTTTTCTGATTATTATACTATATTACAGCGCTACGTTCTCATAAAAATAAAAAAAGGTTTAAATAAATAGGTTAAATAAATAGATAGATTATAAAACTATATTAAATGTTGTAATATTAATTTTAATTTTATTTATTTAGCTGCTATTACTTACATCACACAAATTTATTTAGCTGATATTTATTTAGCTGATATTACTTATTAAATAAAAAGTTTTATATGGAATAAACGGTAAAGATATAGCAAAAGAAAAAACTTTTATTAACCATTTATTTACCATATTTACCATTTACCAAATGTATGTTTTTGCCAAATATCTTTTCTATGTTTCATGTTTTAATTTTTTTTTTATTTAGAATTATGAGGAGCATTTCTTCGTGAAGTGTCGGTGCAATATATGAATAAAATCGACTGGGGCTTGTCATACATCGGTCAAATACACGGGAGCATTTATATAAAAAAAAGAAGTATTATCCAAAATGAAACGCGCCAATCAATTGTCTACGATTTGATAAACCAAACATCATATATCGATAATTATTGTAGAAAAAGAAAAATTACAAGACCTCCGCATTTCTATATATAACTAGGTCCACGCAAGCGGGGTTAGCCTCGTAACGCATCAACGTCAAGAGTTAAATATTGATATTTATTTATGGATCAAAATTATGCAAATAATATTAATCGAAAAGGATAGAGAGAAATGGGAGAACAAGCAAAAAAAAATAGTTTAAAAAAATCGAGCGGAGTTGTTTACTGGTTGACGACTCACACACGGCTGAGGTGAAAGCACGTGAGACGCTTCTGAAGTAGTGTAGTAGGAATGGTCGCGCGCGCGAAACAAAAACGTTTTATATGTTAACTATATGGGACACATTTTATCAATTATCGCGAAAACTACAATTACGATTCAGCTGATTTTCAATCCAGAGCGGGTTTTGCTCATTATGCGCATGTGTGCAAAATTTCGTGCATGTAGCTCGTAAATTGAAGGAGGAGTAGGGTAACAAAGAGTTGAAAATTTGGGTAGTAAAGAGCTTCGCTTCGCTCAGCTCAATCATCTGTTGTCTGTAAGCACAAGGCAAGATGCAAAGACACTAAGCATCTTGCGTTTTGGTTTCAGACATTGTGTGTCAGATCATATATTGTTTAATACGGGGTTCAAGTGTTAGATACTAATAATAGTATCTACTAGTAGTAGTAGTAATAATATTACATATAGAAATGACAGTGCGTTGCAAAGAATTTTAAATGATAAAGTAAAATCACAATATAAAATATGCGCTCAGTAAAATCATAAAATTTTATATTTAATGAATGAAACCTAATAAGTATCAACCTTTTTTTTAGCATTCTAGAATTAAAATTATAGATTAGTATTATTAATCTATTATACTAGAATACAGGAATTTAACCTAAATGTTATTATTTTCTGGATCAATGAAATTTTCTGGAATAATGTGCATACTGTAACTGTTTATTTTATTAATTTTAACATCAGAATAATAAGCTATAGAATTATTGAGACTAATCGACGTTATAATAATAAATATACATATATATATTTTTTATATATTTATTATGATTTACACTGTGCAATCTTATAATTTGTGTTTTTTATTCCTCCGGAGGTTAAGTTACTAATAATGAGGCTACTATATATGTGATCGCTTTAATTATACCTATCTATTGCAGGACCTACGACCTTAATAAATTAACAAATAACATGTTAATATGTACCGTTTTATTCGCTTGACTTAAATGACCTTACAAAACAAAAAAGTTTTACTTTTTTATATTTTTAATCGAACGAAATCTCTGAACAATCTGTCTCAATATTCTAAAGTAATTGTTCGCTTAAAATTTTTGAAGCGTGGAAAAAATATATATTAGAATTGATTCTTATAATTTGAATAAAATTATAATAAATGAAATCTTGATAAAACCAACACCTATGAAATGTATATCTTTCATTATCATTACGTACTTCTTGAAGTTTTTTGGAAATACATCCCCTGATGGTTTAAGCCTAAAGTTTCCTTTATAATTTTTCTCGACTCATCTCAAATTATACAGAACCGATATTTTTAAAGATATTTTGTAACTATACAATTACCGATATTAATGAGTCATTTTTCAGCGGAACAAATATTCATATAATAATAGAAAAATTATAGACAGTATAATAATTTTTTTATATTTAGTAAAAGATAAAAACCAGACGATGCCCCTGCCAGAGCAAGTAACTATCTCAATAATTAAAACAAAAAAAAACATCCCTATTTAAATGCATTATTATTAAAGCATTTAGTAGTAACAATAGTTGCTCTATTTACTAAATATATTTAAATTTATACTTTAGGTATGTGTGCCATTTGAAAACGAAAAATAACACCGCGTGACTAATCCAATGAATAAATTTGTTTAGCCTTTGTGTATCTACTTGAATCGTATTAGAAATTCGTGGGTTAAGCTATTTAAAACATTGATTTTGTTACTATTTTTTCATACTAACGTAAAGATGGGAATAATGTAAGTGAATTAAATTAAAGTATTTAATTACAGTAAATCTTAAAAAGACAAATATACTTTTTATTTGAATAAATAGACTCGAAACTATAATATATACATAACATAAGATATTGCACCGCTTAGGAATCAAACCGACAACTTTCGGCTCGACCATTAATAACTAAACTAACAATTCATCAAAGTTCTTTACCTGATAGAAAAAATCAGTAGGCTGCTCCAAGTTCTTTCCATAAATGGCTATCAATCTTTGTATGTGGAAAGGCGCCCAGCACAGGAAAAACGCCAGCGCCACCACAACTGTACAAACAGTTTAATTACAGTAACTTAATAATGTAGATATTATAAACACTAACATAACCAGATCCATATAATATATTCTTGTTATATTGCCCGAAACATGTATGTTCACATCAATAAACTGAACTTGTCTGCGTATTTTTTATTATACAAAGTATATTTTAATGTCAATATATTACAATAATATACATATTAAAAGTGTAATATATACAGAGGTGAATAATTTTTTTTATTGAAATCCTAAAGATAAGTAAATAAAAAAACAATTAATAATAAAAGTATATGAGGATGATGGTTATGTTCCTGATTTAAAATATAATCATTGTTTATTGTTAAATGTATGTTAATGTATACATTTATTAACATGATCTGTAAAAGATGCAAATGAATATTAATTATTAACTTTTTGCATGAATTACTTGTTAATCTTAAAGCGAACATGTTAGTCTCTCATTCGTAAAAAATGTATGACTCGTATTATTATTATGTTTTTTTAGAAAAAATACTGCTAATACTTATTACAATTAGACTAGTATATTCAATTTAATTATTTTTATTTTTATTTTTATTCAAAACTATTTAATACCACTAGTTATTTAAATAAAATGATGTGCTTTATTTACCTACATATTTATTGTGTTCAAATATTTTAAGTTATTCTATAAACATTTTTGACATTGCACTACTTCCTATTGTAAAGATCTTAGCAAGTCATAGTTTATAATATAAGATTTTAATAAAGTAAAATCTCATACATATCTAGTTTTTAATTCTTAGAAAGAGATGTTAGAATATATATTTTTTTAAATTCTATATGTTATTTTCATATGTTACGTTGTCATTCTTTGCCAGCTATTTGCGCGACAGGCGACAGTACGTTGACTGTAGCGGGTTTCTGACGGAACAGTACTGGGCAAGATCTGGTGTCAGTCAGGGGAGTAATAATTTACCGTAGGTGGTTCAAGAGTCTACATACCTCCTATATGCTGACGAATTAAAGCTAGTACGAGAGATGAGTGACATGGCGGACTATTGTAGACTGCAGGATGACATTGACGACATTGTGGAGTGGGGTCGCAGGAATAAACTTCAACGCTGGAAAGTGTTACTTGCTGTCTTTCAATCGCGCGCGCGACCCTCAGCACTTTGCTTATCGCTTAGGGGACCAGCCTTTGAAGCACGTCACAGAGGTGAGAGATTTAAGGGTTCGATTTACCTCTGATCTCAACTTTCGAGGAAATATAGCCGGGGTGTGCCAAAAAACCTACCGGAACCTGGGCTTTGTACTGTGGCAAGTTTACCAACCAACCAAGGAAGGTTTACCAACTTCTTTGCTTTGCGTTCATTATATGAAGCTTTGGTGAGGAGTCACTTGGAGTATAACTCGGTTGTATGGTCTCCGTGTGAGATTAAATATAACCTTATAATTAAACGCATCTCAAATAAGTTCACCAGGTTCCTCTATTTTAAGACGTATGGCGTGCATGCGGGCTATCCCTTGCTGTATCCTACCTTGTTCCTTATAGGAATGGAGGGATATAGTCAGCTGGAAGCACGGCGGAAAGTCGCTCTCGCTAAATTTGTGGTAAGACTATTACGCGGTGAATTGAATTATCCGGAAATTCTGGCAGAGTTTAAGATATCTACCCCTCCTAACAGTATCGAGCGTCGGCGGCCGCCGTCGCTGCTGGCGCTGCCGGCCGCGCGCACTAAGCTGCTGCGAGACGCTCCGCTCACATGAGCGCTGCGGTTGACGAACGCGGTGACATGTCATGTAAATCTGTTCAGTTGCTCACTGGACGAGTTTACTAGAATATGTTACAAGCTGTGTTCGTAGTGTACATAATATTATTCTTTTTAATATTAGGGATATTTGACATTATTAAACATGAAATGTAATTGGCTTAAATGTGAAATAATTATTTGTAAATGATTGAATTTGTGTTGAATTTTATTCTATGGAAATTTTTAAATATTATTTTTTAGACTTATGATTAAACGTGCAATAAATATTTAATATGATTGTAATAGTTTTTGTGTAATTTATGTCATATTTTTTATATTTACTGTTTTATGTACTTTCTAACGAATTGGTTATAACTGTAATGTTAAATTTAAGTGTTATGGTTAAATAAATAAATAAATCTTGTTTATAAGATTTTATAATATTTAAGATTTTACAACATGAATTATAATATTGTTCAGTGAGAATATAATTAGCATCCATAAAATCATTTGATAATTAAATATAAAAAAGTTACTACTGTTGTTAATTCTACGTGTGATAATAATAAAATATTTAATACTATTATGTAAGTTAATTGAATGTAAGAAATGTAACGCGCTAATTTACAGGGCTGTTGAAGATTTTTCTAAATTTACTTCTTAGTAGCTAAAGTTCTACTACAGACTTTAATATTCGCTTATATTAGTAGCAAATATTGCTAATTTATCAGACCACGAATATTAAAATCAAATCAAATCTTATCATAAAAAATGATAAATATTAAATAACAATATAATGATAAAAACGTAAAGCAATAAATACAAATTGTCATTTATTCTATTCCATAGAAGATAAATTCGACATCTATAGCATTTGTGCGTGAGAAAGAACAAACCATTATGCATACATATTTTAAAATGTTTAATATTATAAATATAAAAGAATATAATATTTAAAATCTCTACTTAAATTCGTTTATATTAAAGTAAAACCAAATTGGAGATTTCTATATATTAACCTTCTAAAAAGAATGTAGTAATTCTATAAATCTCATAAACTTCTTCTCAGAAGAAAGAATCCTCTCGGATTTTTAGATACACTTATCATGAAAATATCTCGGAAATGTTATACAACATCGATATTAAAGTTCAAGGAGTTTCTGAAAATATTATAGTATCAATATTTTGCTTTTATTCATAAGTAGTATACTTGTTATACCATTCGTTTAAACCTTTATGTATAACAATAAGTTTATGTATAGTGATATGGTCTCAAAACTATCGAAGAGTAGTCAATAGATTAAATATATATACAAAAAGTTGAATTTTTAAACAAAAGAGCTTTTATTTACTTTTCATTTCAAATGTTTTACAGGATATATTGCGGAGAAAATCATGGCCAAAAGCTAGTATATAGAGTTAGTATATCTAAAAAATTGTAATGCTGAATGTCAAATACATAATTAATAACCAGGAAACTACACGGTATCATTTATTTTAAATTCTCATATATTCATGAATAAACAGACTTTCAAGTTCACAAAAAAAACTAACTCCTAAATGAAGTAGGTACCATATTCAATTGTCAAAAGTAGATATACGCATTCGCAGTCACGAAAACATGATAAAGATTTTATTTGTTTAAAATATAAAATAATACTGTAAGCCTAGTTAAGGAGGCTATAAGCTGCAACAACAAAGTTTAAGGAAAAAAATATACCACTTAGTCTTTAGTTTAGTCGAGTAAAAATATATAGAATAGAAGCATTAGCCTTTATAATTTTCTATATTAGGAGTACTTTTTTATTCTATCAGATTTAATTGTTTTTAAGTGTCAAAAATAAAAGTATTCGAGATAATGCTCAATCTTTTATTATAATCGAGTAAATTATATCTCACGTTTTTGACAATCTCCGTAGACAACAAATGAACTATACTCACCTAACATTCTAATGATTTTTCTTTGGGAGGCACCGGGTCTGTACCACGGTCTACCGTTAGATTGTTCACGATTTCTATCCGACGACCTCTTAACTGGATGCAAAATACTAGATGTATTCAATTTAACGCCAATTAATATATACAATACTGTTATTAATGACATTGGTGCTACGAAGAAGATAAAGCTGGATAGTACAAAAACTTGTTGTACACCGCGTCCCTTCACTGTACATTCAATAAATGTATCTTCATTCTCCTTATAGGTAACAATTCCGAACTGTATCACTTGAGGAAGGGCAGCGCAAAATGCGCAGATCCATATCGCTGTAATATATCTTACTACTCTGGATAACTTGGATATCTTACGAGACATGAAGGGATGGCAGACGGCTATGTACCTTTCAACAGTAAACGCTGTTATTGTGACAACAGTCGCATTTGCGGATGTTTCTGATATTAACCCAACAGCAATACATAATGATTCTCCAAGGGGGTATGAAAGAGGGTTCCATAATCGATACATTTCCAAGGGTAAACCGAATAAAAGAAGAAGAAGATCAGAAATAGCTAGACTAAATAAGTAAAAATTTGTTGCTGTGTGCATAGAACGGTTACGTCCAATTACAATGCATGTGCTTATGTTTCCTAAGATTCCCGTTACAAATATAATGCCATATATCCCGCTCAAAGGAACTAGAACATTCAACGAAACTGATTCTGAGAAATTGGATATTGTCGTATTATTGGTATCATTAAATAGCGGCCGTTCCTCTTCTTCCATCATCAAAGCCATTTTATTGCATGAGGGTTGCTACCTGAAATAAATGAAAAAAGTTTATTTATTTTTATTTGAACATATTTTTTTTTTACTATTTTGTAGGTGATATAAATAAACTAAATATCTATATATATAAAGGCTAAATATCTATATAAACTGACACTCACTCACTCATCACGAAATCCCGAAAACTACTGAACCAATAAAAATGAAATTTAACGAGAAGGTACATTGTTACTAGGAAATGTCCACTAGGAAAGGAATTTTAGAAACTCCATTTATGAACGGTTCAAATGACCATTATGAAACTTGGTTATTTCTAATGTTAGACATCTGAAATTTTAGATCTCAATTTGTGGGCAGTAAAAAATAATAATGCATTAAACGAAATAAGGATACTAATGTATATGAAATGTGTGGTTTTTATTTTCTTTGGCAAGGCGTCAAAAGATGGCGCTAGCGATCATTTTAAATGTCGTTAGTGGTTTGTCATTTGCATTTAATCACCCTGTGTAATTTGTAATTTCTAAATAACAAAAAAAAAATTGCGTTGTTTACTTTTTACCCACACGCTGCCGGATTATGCATTTTTTTTTTTGTATTAACATGTTATTTTACCGGAAATTAAAATATTATTTTATAGTCGTTGAAAGTTTTGTTTTATTAAGGGAGGACACTTCCGTTACTGCATTGACGATGACCAAGCTACTGGAATTTTTTGTCGATAACTTTTTTATGTAGGATTTGTTGCTAGAAATGTTTTATATTTTAGGAAGTTATAAATGGAAAGAAACTAAATAGGGATGAACTATTTACTTACTTACTTCCACAAACTTAAACATATATATAAAAAAAACATTTTAGTGTAGATAATATTTTGTAAGCTATTTTTATCTAATCTTCAAAAAATTACGAAAAGAAAATTTGTTGTTGTCATATTTTAAGTTATACCTTGTGCTCTGTAGTATCGTACGTTTCGTTTCTCTCTTGAGATCTGACGCGATTTTCAAATTACATTTTAGAATTTTAGTTATACCATATTCGAATATATAATAACTATGGTAAATTAAATTAAGCATAATCAGAATGTTCAAGTCTAAAAACACAATGTAATGAAAAGAAAAATTAACCCAAGTATTATGCGTATAACATAACGTCCTAGACGTATTTAGTGATGGGATGTGCTGCTATAATATATAGTCAATATTTTTTGTAATATAAAATGAATATTGTGGGTAAATAGTTAAATATTTATTGTTAAAGAGTTTATAATTATATTAATAATAATAATAATAATAATAAATATTTATTTCAGATGAGATCATCCATATAGTGTTAGTATGTTAGTAACAATTTTTACTTATAAACTAGGTTAGTTATTGTTAGTTACATGATATAAATAATTAATCACAATTTATTTTATTTGGCCCGTCATTGTTTCTATCCAGTGTTTCTGAATAGAACAATGAGGGCGATCCATAATTGTCTTCAGAATGCTGTTGCTGCTGGCCCTCATGCGCCGCAATAGAGACGATGCTTTTTTATGCATAATTGCATGAAATCCGTCCACACGTGCATCCGCGTACATTGCTGAGGCACTGCAGAACCGTGGTAGCCGCAACAGTATTCTGAAGGCATTGTTATACTGCACTCGTATAGTGCTGTAGGCTCGACGCGAGTAACTCACCCACAGACCACCCGAGTAAAACGACTGACAAAAAACCCGAAAAAGAGTAATCTTGACATCCGTAGTACCACGAGCAAACCTGGGAGCGAGCATATTGCTTCTTACCGACAGCGCCCTACGCTCTCTCACAACATCCTCATCATCACATAAATCATCAATAATTATGTGGCCCAGATATTTAAAATTTGTTCTTTAATATTGATCCATTTAGAGTTACTGTTGGCACACGACCTGGTAACCGCTTACCAGCCTTAAACACAAGGATCTCACTTTTCTTGGCATTGTATAGCAGGCCATGGGCCTTCGCGTACGACTCGCAGATCCCTATCAATTTTCTTAACCCCCACATTGAGGGGCTCAGCAGCACCATGTCGTCAGCGTAGCTCAGGTTATTGACGCATTGACCATCAATATAACATCCCACATGGACGCTGCTGAGCCTCTCAACCAGCTCATTCACGTATAGGTTAAAGAGAGTAGGGGAGCTAAGTCCACCCTGTCGCACGCCACAACACCTAAGGGTATACTCATCTGATAAGGCTCCCTCCCACCTAACCTGATTTTTTTGGTGCATATACCAAAATTTAAATAATTTAGTACATTCCGTCGGTATACCCGTGCCTCTTAGCTTCTCCCACAGGAACTCATAATTAACAAGATCAAAGGCCTTAGACAAATCTAGAAAACACGCATACACTGGTGTTTTCCTCGTCGTATATTACTTAACAGTATGCTTAAGACAGAAAATAGCGCTTTCTGTAGAAACACCCGGTCTAAACCTAAATTGAGCATCGTGAAGCCTTACAAACTTAGAGAGGTAGCCGTTAAGCAAACTGTCAAGTATTTTTGCACCTGTCGTTGCAAGCGATATAGGCCGGTAATTACTCTTGTCAGATGTGTCTCCCGTTCTATACTTAGGCCATCATGACCAGGAGACCTTCCCTTCGACATATTAATAATAATTTCCGTTACATCTTTTACCAAAACTTGAACAGATCGCCCAGACACAATGTCACTATTCCTAACCGACTCCGAGTCTAAGAGTGATGTTACTGTAAAATGTTTTTAAATACATTTGCAATATTTTTTAAATTATGCTCACCCTCTACGCTTACGGGGATGCTGGGCCTAATATTTATTTTATTTGTATTTTTCCAAAATCTGCTAAAATTTTTTCCCAATAAGTCTGATCCTAAGATATCCATTTTTATTTGTTCTTGTCTGTCTTGACACCACTTTAATTTTCTTTTAAAATATTTCCTACTTTCTAACATGTTCTCATAATTTTTTCCAAAACACGGTTTGCCCTGTTCCACCCAAATTCGGAATCTAAATCGAGCCTCTCTGTGCAGGTCTGCGACATACCCATTCCACCCTGCTACAAAACCATTTTTTCTAGGACACTTGCTGCGATACGTTATTGCGGCCGCATCAGATAGAACATTTATTACGGTGTCGTATAGTCTATTAATAATAGTCTCTGATTATTGCAATACGTTTCACTACAATTAAACAATTCTTCAGGAAAGTTAATTTTACTAAGTTTTAAATTACAAATCTCAGTTGTAAGGTCATTGTCAATTAATATGTGATTATTATTGTATGATTTATAGTATTTAATATTAGAATACAGTATTTGATTATGTTGATATGATTATGATACTTTGATACAATTGTTAAATAATTATTTATCATGAAATGAATTATGGAATGGGTAGATGACGGTGGTTATAAATATTACACGCTGCACAGTCAGCGGGCATTAATTGTTTACTCACTGAATTGTGAAGACGAATATAGGGTATTTGAATAATAAATAATAAGTGTTTAATTTGTCTTTATTATTTGAAAATACGAATCCTGAGCTGATCTTTTAGCTCAGAAGTGGGATTAGTAAAGCCCATACTGTTTCGTGCCAAATTATTTAAAAGAAAAACAAAGACATTGTGAGTGATTAATATGGACAGTGACAATGAAAGTGATCGCCGTAAAAACAAAAAGTCATCGCGTAAAAAGAGTCGTCGTCGAAAAACATTACGCTGTAGAAGTAAAGATAGACAAGACCAAGGAGAACATGATCATCATATACGATCATCAAGAACAAGGAGTCATGATTCGGTTTCGCTTGAACCTCGACAAAAAAAGAAGAAAACAGATCGTCGTCGGCAGAGAAGCAGTGAAGCCGAATCCAGTTCAGCAGAGAATGTGGATTTTCATGCGAGACGCCGGCACGGATCGAGACAACGATCGAAATCGAGAAGACGCACGAGTCATTCCAATTCAAAAAGTATTCAATGTAAGGTAGATAATACTCAATTATTATTAACAGAATTAATCAAATCAATTGCTTGTAATCGTTCAGAAGGAAATAAGTTTCCTATGTTAGGTAATGTTATACCAGAGTTTGATCCCATGGACAAAGGGCAGACAGTTGATACGTGGTTGAACAAAGTTGAGGAGTGTGCTCGGTTATATAAATGGGGTGATGATCAAGTGATTCACTACGCTTTACCAAAGTTGAGTGGTGTAGCTAGAACATGGTATCAAACTCTGCCGTCAATGTCGTTCTCGTGGTCAGAGTGGAAGATTAAATTAATAGAATCATTTCCTTCAAGTGATGATTATGCGGAACTTTTAACTGAGATGTTAGCTAAGCGGGTAAAATATAATGACTCATTGGAGTTGTATTATTATGATAAAATCAATTTATTGAATCGGTGTGACATTAAAGGTAAACGCGCGGTAGATTGTTTACTGTACGGAATAGAAGATCGTAGTTTAAGATTGGGAGCTAAAGCCGCTAAATGTGATGAACCGGAACAGGTTTTAAAATATTTCCAATCTATCAAACAACAGTCACGTGACTTAGATAGTAGATCTAGAGTTAATTTTGACAAGAAAATAAATTTAAATGGTTCTAATACTAATATAAATCAAACAAATATGAAAACAATTAATCGATTGAATACTGAAAACGCGAGACCAATCACGTGTTTTAATTGCAATGAAACTGGTCATTATAGCTTTCGATGTACTAAAAGAATTTTAAAATGTAATATTTGTAATAGGCTAGGTCATTTGACTACCAATTGTTCTAAACTATCGGTCGATCATAAATCAAAAACGGACACAGACAAAGAAAGGTCGGTTTTAGCATTAGATGCAATCCATGATACTAGTAATGATAAATACGTTGTAAATCTGAAACTTAATAATCAACCTCTACAAGGCTACATTGATTTGGGTAGTCAATGCACCTTATTACGTCGTAGTATTGCGGAAAAATTAGGGATTCGGTGGTCGATAGGACAAATGCCAACGTTACGGGGAATAGGTTCAAATGTCGTTATGCCATTAGGAAAAGCTTTAGTTACCATCGAAATACAAGGAATAACAGAAATAATTGACGTTTATGTCGTTGAGGATAGTGTAGTGAAGTATGCAGTATTGATTGGTCACAGTTTTACAGAAAAGCCAGATATTACGATAACGAAAACCAATGATGCATTAATATTTAGAAGAACTTATCCTTTGAAATTAAAACTTACACTCTGCAATGATATAGAAGTCTTGCCTGGCAAGACATCTATCGTTAATATAACGTCTGAAATAGAATTCTCGGGAACGGTTTATATTAATGGCTTCTTGCGAGGGTTACCGAATAAAGGATATTACTTGATGCCTGGTGAATATACTATTTTAAACGGTAAAGGTGCTTTATTGATTCAAAATGTATCAACTGAAGTATTAAAGTTTGACAAAGAAATTTTGTTAACGCGAGCTTTACGGACAGATGAGAGTTTTAATGTTAGTATATTGGACTTTAATGATTCTAAAACAATTGAATTATTAAATTATGATCGACATTTGACTAGCAGTGAAGTAGAACAATTAACTAACCTACTAAAGGAATTTAATGAATGTTTCTCTCATAACATGATGGACCTTGGTTTTACAAACGTTGATAAAATAAAAATTGAACTAATCGATAATAATCCAGTGGTTTACAGGCCCTACCGTTTACCTTATCCGGAAAGAGAGCAAGTTAAATCAATGGTCAAGGAAATGTTGGACGCAGATATAATTTGTGAGTCCAATTCAGCATACGCCAGTCCAGTTTTATTGGTCAAAAAGAAAACCGGTGATAAACGCCTTTGTATTGACTATCGCGCTCTTAATAGAAAAACTAAGAAGGAACATTTCCCTTTACCATTGATTGATGACCAACTAGATCGGTTAGCGGGAAATTCATTGTTTATCAGTCTGGACTTAGCATCCGGGTACTATCAAATTCCCGTGGATGAAAATTCCCAAGATAAAACCGCATTCGTAACGCCTGATGGCCAATATCAATTTAAAAGAATGCCTTTCGGTTTGGCAAATGCACCATCGGTTTTTCAAAGGTCAATGAATAAGATTCTTTCTAAAATTCCCTATGTTTTAGTTTTTATGGATGATATTTTAATTCCTGCACGTACGTTTGAGGAGGGATTGCTGAGATTAGGAGAAGTATTGAATATTTTTCGAAATACAAATTTAACTCTTAAGTTACAGAAATGTTTTTTTTTCTTTAGGAAAATTGACTTTTTGGGTTTTGAAGTTAGTGGTTCAGGTATTCGACCTGGTTCCCAAAAGATTGCTGCTGTATCTGGCTTTCCAATTCCCAAAAATGTTCATGATGTTAGACGATTTATTGGGCTAACTAGTTTTTTCAGGCGATTTGTTAAAGATTTCTCAACAATTGCGCGGCCGTTAACGGATCTCTTAAAAAAAAAACATTTTATTTGGAAATGGACAGATGAACATACGAAAGCGTTTGAAAATTTGAAAAATAAATTAATCGAACGACCCATACTTGCATTATATGATGCTAAATTAGAAACCGAACTTCACACGGACGCGTCAAAATATGGTGTTGCAGGTATCCTTATGCAACGCAATACTGATGGTTTTATGTATCCTGTAGCTTATTATAGTCGAAAAACAACAACAGATGAACAGAAACTACATTCATTTGATCTTGAAACCTTGGCTGTCGTTTCATCTTTGAATAGATTTAGAGTTTATTTATTAGGTTTAAAATTTAAAATAGTGACAGACTGTAATGCTCTACGGACAACAATGACAAAAAGGGATTTAGTACCTAGGATTGGTCGTTGGTGGATGCAGCTTCAGGAGTACGACTGTGAGATAGAGTATAGATCAGGTTCAAAAATGTCACACGTTGATGCTCTAAGTCGTGCTCCTGTCGCCGAACCCACCTTTGTAGATAAGGATCACATAATTGATGTTCTTGCATTAGATATTCAAGATTGGATGGCAACTGTACAAAGTAATGATGATGAAGTTAAGAGAATTCGCGAAATTCTATCGGACAAAGACACAAAAGATATTGTAGATGTACATAAAAATTATCAATTGAAGGGTAATCATGTTTATAGACTAATAGAGAACGGACTTCGTTGGGTAGTTCCAAAATCGGTTAGGTGGCAGTTATTAAGAATGAATCATGACGAAGTAGGTCATTTCGGATATGACAAGACATACAAAAGATTAAAGTCTTCATTTTGGTTTCCAAAAATGCGTCGATTTACAAAAAAATATGTTTCTGCGTGTTTGCAATGTGCTTACCACAAAACGCCTGGAGGTCATAAAGAGGGATTTTTGCACCCTATTCCAAAACCAGATGTTCCTTTTCACACGTTACATGCAGACCATTTGGGTCCTTTCGTTCGTTCACGGCGAGGCAATATGTATTTACTAGTAATTATAGACGCTTTTACTAAATTCATTAACTTAACCCCTGTTAAGGACACGAAAACTTTATCCGCTATTCGGATATTTAAAGAGCATTTTAGTTATTTTGGGGCACCTTCACGATTGATAACAGATAGAGGCACTTGTTTTACTAGTTCAAAATTTAAATCTTTTACGGAAAATGCTAATATTAAGCACATTTTAAATGCCGTGGCTACGCCGAGAGCGAACGGACAGGTAGAACGGTACAATAGAACAATATCGGATGCTTTGAGTACCAAATGTCATGATAAAAGTGATAACACTTGGGATGAATATGTAGGCGAAATACAATTAGGAATAAATACATCTATAAATAAAACTACGGGAAAGAGCCCGTCGGAGCTATTATTTGGCTACAATATTACAAGTACGTCAGCAAACATACTTAACGATGTAATTAATGAAACTGTAGATAGGATAAGTGGTAAAGAATTGACAGATATAAGAAAAGAATCATTAACTAAGATCACCAAAGAACAGCAGTATGCAAAAGAGCGATTTGATAAACATAGAAAAATGTCGACAAAATATAGTGAGGGCGATCTTATTAGAATAGAAAGAACAATGTTTGATAAGGAAAGAATAGGGAAATCTAAGAAACTTTTGCCAAAATTCCATGGGCCTTATAGAATTGTTAAAATACTACCTAATGATAGGTTTCTAGTCGAAGATACTCCTCTCACTAGAAGAGGGAACAAAAAGTATGAAAATATTATTTCTATTGATAAAATTCATCCCTGGTTAAACTTTAAAGATATAGAAAGCGAAAACGACACTGACACAAATATTAATGACGAAAGTGATACATAATTTTAAAATTATATTTAGATCATAGCCATGACACAGACGTGTATTTTATAAATGTACTATATGTAAGATTGAATACTAGATATAAGAATGAGATATAACATGTTAAGGTATATGTAAGTATAGGTCACAAGCATCAGTGTTAATAGCACAGATGATGCAGATTGTGACAGACTATACATGGTAATTAAACATAGAGACGAGCTTTCAGCGTTAAAAACGCAGATGATTGCTGATCGGTCGCTATTGATGAGATGTTAATTTTAAGAAATGTTTCGTTATGAGCAATCAGCACTTTTGTCGCAGATGGTTGCAGATCATAACTTTTAGATTTAAGCAGTCATTATTGTGAGCAGTCAGCATTATTTATTGATGCAGATGATTGCAGATCACAATAACGATTTTATGAATGCGATAAAGTGAAAGAGCATAGGTTATGAGCGAACAGTGCAGAATGCGAATGGTATCGGTTTTGATATCGCACAGATGTTCGCAGATCATAACAGACTATGTGATTATGAGTGATGATGAATTGGTCGATTTGATTATAACTGAGCAGTATAAGAATCTGATATAGTTCAAATGTTTAATTGATTAAATATTATATATATTTTTTTTTATAATGTATAATTGTGTAAATATATTAAAATTCAGTGTGAGGACACACTATAATAAGGATGGCCGAGCTGTAAGGTCATTGTCAATTAATATGTGATTATTATTGTATGATTTATAGTATTTAATATTAGAATACAGTATTTGATTATGTTGATATGATTATGATACTTTGATACAATTGTTAAATAATTATTTATCATGAAATGAATTATGGAATGGGTAGATGACGGTGGTTATAAATATTACACGCTGCACAGTCAGCGGGCATTAATTGTTTACTCACTGAATTGTGAAGACGAATATAGGGTATTTGAATAATAAATAATAAGTGTTTAATTTGTCTTTATTATTTGAAAATACGAATCCTGAGCTGATCTTTTACAGTATATCTTTGTGTTTGAGAAATATTCCTAACACCCCACAATACTCTATCCCGGTCCTTTTTGCGCCAACATTTAGGTAACATTATTTTAGGTTTTACATTAAATAAATTACAGTGAAGCACAAGTGGAAAGTGGTCCGACCAGTACACATCATATTTAATGTATATACTATTAATTGTTTTACTAGCTGACTCCGTGATTATGCAATGATCCAACCACCTAACACTACCATGCACATCGCTTATAAATGTATACGAATTCGAGTCAACAACAGAACATATATAGAGTATTAATTCTTAAAAGGTTGCTAAGAAAAAATACATTTTATTCATCGAAACTCATATCAGAGTCAGCGCTAGCACTCGTACCAACAGCATCGCACGGTTGAATAAAATGCTCATCGCGCTGATATGCTATAGAGCAAAAATTTTGTTCCAAAAAAAAAAATTGCCCTATTTTGATTATTGTATATAAGTAAAGATAAGTTCATAGACGATGTTACAGTGCGCAACTGAATCACACATTCATTTGTATAAAAATATTAAAGAAAACTAGATTTATGGTCTGAGTATCGTAAACGAAAAAAATGAAATGCATAACGTCAATCTCTAGTCATTTGGTGCTGACAGACTTCACCCGCACCATACTACAGTGCCCAAGGTATAATAAGTTCAAGAACTTTATTCAGGAACCGAAACCATTTCTGAATGAAATAAAGAAACCGGCGAATAAACATTTAACAGTTACCAAAGACTTATCATCCGAAAATTTCCCAATAAATAAAAAAACATTAGAGCACGAATCACACTTCAATTCCATAAACAATTAATTATAGGTGCTCAAACTATCGCTTTTATCTCCTTGTATCGCTTTTATAAATGAATCTTCTTTAAAAAATTTGTAATTATAACTTGACGAAAGCCCACAATTCAAACAAAACTTCGCGGTTTAAGTTCAACCTCAAAGTCGAATAAATTTACAATCATAGTAATTTATTTTCTATATTTGTTACCTTTTTTTGCGTCTAGAGGCAACTGCGTTAAATAGGAGTCCGTTTTTTACCATTTTCAGTGACACCGGGAAGGACGCATTCCGTCGTTTCATATAATAAGATTTAAATTATTCGAAAATGTGTTTTATAATAATATTTAATAATTATGAAATCATCAAATATACACGAATATAAAAAATGCTTTTGTTAAGGAAACCTATTAAATAAAAATGGGTACTTGTAAGAATCTATTATCAACGATATCTTATTTTGAAACAAGTGGAGAAGCCATTTCATCTCTTTTCCAAATTGTATGCTATGATCTTAACTTTCAATTTATTCGAACCCATTCCAATTTATTTTACTTGCAATGAACGTGTACTGACAAAGAGAAATTGTATAAAGAACTGTTGTTTTAGATTGTTTCATGTAACAATGATACAAATTGCTTCAAAAAGTTAAATGTAAATAATAAAATCGGACAAGTGCAAGTCAGACTAGCTCGCCAAGGTTTGTGTACAAACATTTGTAGTTTAAAAACTTCTGGATTCGAATATATCTTAATAATGTTGTAAAAGTGAAAGTTTGTACAGTGCGAGGAACGTATGACCGATGGATATAATTGTTACACTTACGCTCCAAAGTTCGACCCGATTTGAACACAATTTGTTACGGAGTTAACATGTAAAGTTTTCATAAATTTGTATTAACTGTAATTATTTCAGTTTTTCTTAAACTTTATAGTACGTATAAGACGAATTTATTTTGACAAATTTCATAGTCCTAATTCAATAGGAAGTATTCTATCAATCCCTTGAGAGCTTCGAAATATGCATTTTTTGAGAGCATAAACGAGTGTTTCTTCTATTTACGTTAATTTTCCTTTTATTCACATCTTCAAGGAACGGTAGACCTGAGTAGAAGGTATTAATTCCAACTCCATATCTAAACGCGTTCCAGGTATTAAAGCTTTTTGACAGCAAGACAACGAAGTGATCCTATAAAGGTTCTGTTCTTGGTTTAGACGTACGAAACCCTAAAAAAATTTTACGTAAAATAGTGTTTCTTTACTGGCTATAAATTGATTTAGTTGTATAAAGAACAAAATATACCAAATCCCCGAATTGCTTGATGCGCTTTAATGTTGTTATTATTTAATCAAAAAGAAAAAACTCCTTGTCATTAACTATTTGAATAAAGACATACTTCTTATATTAACAGAATACATTTATTAATAAGCCGATTATTCCGCCGTTTAGCCAACGACTAGTCGGCTACTCGTTCAAAATCACGGTCGACCTGTATAAGGATATATTGCTTTGTCCAATATACAAGGAAAAAGAGAAACATATAAAGGGTAAATTGACAATTTTAAAGAAATCACTTTGTGCCCTGCGTTTATAAAGATGGTGATTAGGCGTCTAGGTTTTGATAAAATTTGGCATAGATTTAACCGCAATCAATACATATATTACTTTCTCTGTGGTAAAATCGTCCTATTTTCAAAGGAGAACCTAAATTGTTTTGCGATATAATTAAATTTATTTAAGTTTAAAAATACCAAAATAATCGTATCTACGTATTTTTATAAAATGCAATAGGGTGCAAAATGAAAAATGTTATTTCAAAGAACAGGGCTGCACTAAAATTGCGTAGGATAGAAACTGATTTTGATTTTATTATAACTGACCTTTAAGGCTGAACTGACCTTTTTAGTTAGCAACTACGATGCCGCTTTGATAAAAACATCCTCTACTCTTAAAATAATTCGATTTCCATCTCCTTCCAGTTTATAGAATAACATACACAATATTTTTATATTTATTAAGAAATAAAATTGTTAATAGAAATATATCTACAAAGCTACTAATATATTTATTAATAACTAAATAAATAAATAAATAAATAAATAAATAAATAAATACACAATACAAATAATAGAAGTATTTGAAGTTTTGATTTTCATTATGATATATATATGATAGATTTACAAAACCGCTTATTTTATTATTATTATCGACCGGTCGGCATTTGAACCCATACAAAAGTTGTCAAATATTATATGATATGATGAAAAGTCCATAATTGTGTAACCAAATAAGTACCATGTGATTAGCGATTTTCAGAAATCTCCCGTTTTTGTTATGTTTTATTAGGTATACGAATGATTTATATGTCAGGCCCTATTATGGCACCAAAATATCTTGTTGTTACAAATAAGTAATACAAACAGCCATCCCGTTCTTGTATTTTGGGGTCCAGTGCTTGAATGACTTTTAATTAACCTATCGCAGTATCTACAGCGTTGTTATCATTCATATTACATCAAATTTTGAACGGATATTAAAAAAAAAAATTACATCATAAAACACGTTTAAATTTAACATTACATATCAAGTTTCTGTTTAATAACGTGATAAGCGAGGCTTAAGTGACGCACAACTCTTCTTTTTTTTAAAACGACAAGATTACAATCAAATACCTTTTTATCTAACCGACATTATGGCATTCTCGCTAACGTCTTTTCTTCTTTTTCCGTACCGTCAGAAACATAAACTATCCATATCATAATGTTTTCTTAGATTAACACGAGTACTACACATTTCTATAAAACTATTTTACGGATATAAATCGCTTTTATTTTTAAATTTTTTAAGTTACTGCGAATGTGTTTGCTGCAAAACATTCGAAATGTCGGGCTTAAATTAAAAAAATTAAATATAAACGCGAGTTATATCTATAAAATAGTTTTATTGAAATATCTATATTATTACTATAATTATTAAAATAAAAAATTTGGTATGTCAAACTTATCCAGAATGCGACAAAACTAAACGTGGTTTAACTTCGTGAAAAGGTGTAGTGATAGTCAAACAGGGAACTTGAGTTTACACAATGCTAATCATTTACCGAATAATATGTCATGTTGAGGCTTTTAAAATTAAACAAGAGGTAGAGGATACGAGACCCATCGAATTAATTTACTGTTTATAAAAATATTTTTTTTTTATTTATAAATAATTTTTTACTTTTTTTTATTTATTTTAATAAAATCTATTCAATCTTTGAATTATTAGATAGTTCGATTTTTATTCATTTTTTAAAAAATTCTTAAAATACAAAGAAACTACGAGATATTGTTTTTTCTTTTTGCAATCACTTTGATTGACCTTAACACGAGTATATTGTTACTACAGACACCCTAATCCCGCTATTAGTTTTTTAGAAATCGGGCATACACAGTTTTCAGTTTTTTTTTCAAAAAAATTTAAAACCGTTTTGTCGTTTAATGGAATCTAACCAGTTCCGTTACGCAAATACGTATCGATTGATACTAAAACGAATTTAATTGCATAATCAGATCGCAAGAAAATGGAGCCGTATAAGAGCGCTTACATACATGTACACCCACAAATACATAAATGTTTTTAAGAATTAAATTACATTCAGGACAGGTCAAAAAGTAAAGATATTGCAAAAAATCTGATTTTGAAAATCGGAGTGATTGCAATCAGTAAGTTAACAAACATCAATGTATTTAACAATTTGTTTACTTAACGGGGTCAAAGTTCAAATCAGAAAAATATCTCATAATCGAAATGTAATCTTTTAATTAAGGGCCAAAGTTGTTTTTATTTAATAATACTCTACATATCTTATCTTAATCTTATCATAAATTCAAAGTACGAAAAACCTTCGTTTTCTTCCTACTTACGGCGAACGTACGGCGAGCGTAGTTATTTAAACTTACTCATTTATGTTGAATTTGACTTTAAATAACAGTCAGAATTATTTGGATCAGTTCAGCGTCATACGCAATTCAATTAATGTGGACTGGCGTGTCATAACGTTCTTTTGAAAATCGTAGCTGAATAGCGTATAAATTTTAAAATTAAATTAAATGATCAAAGAGTCATAGAGTAGATGATCAAAGAGTAGATATTCAAAAACCGCCAAGCAATGGCTTGGCGGTTTTTATTATTCTCTTTCCTCAAATTTTAAATAAAAACGAAAAATAAAGTTTCATAAGCATATATTTAAGAAAAACTTAGTACTGTTAATACAAAATAATACGTTGCTAAATATCACATAGTAGATTTCAGCTCACGCCACAATAATTTTCGTGACGTTTATAAAAGATTTATAATTAATAGTGACACGTGCATATTTTTTCAAAAAAAATTTGGATAATATTTTAGAATAACATAAAATCAGTATTGAAGTAAAATATAAAAAGTTAAGGTTATGTACTGATGATCTAATACGGAAGAGAAAATTCATGTGTTTGGCGTACTTACATAAAAGATGTATTTTTTTTTACAAAGTCTAAGTTAATGCTTGACTAAATGTATATAGAATTTTAAATAACAATATATATCTAACATTCATACATTTGAAAAAAACATGACATCTGCATCTCGGGACGCCCGGCAGAAATAATAACTTAAAAATAATTATATTTTAATGTTTAAATTGAGAAAAGCTTAGGTTACTTTTTAATTTATATGTTAATAAAATCTTTTTTTGATTATATATTTGATTCTTAGCTACATTCCTTGTATATGTTTCTTGCACATTAGCAATTTGTGTATGTACATTATTAGTACAAGTATTTAATCCTACAAATTTACGTTTGTTATATACCAAAATATACAAAAACCACCGTATTCCGAAATACGGCTTGTGCTATGTTAGAGAAACAAAGAATGAGCCTGTCTGTCAGTGCGGTATGATTCAGAAAAAGGGAAGTCAGACAGATTGGCACCATCATGCGTTACACACCGAAGCAGTTTACCTTCGAGTAGAACTTATGACTTCAATAAGTAGTCATTATAATAATGTATAGACTTATACAGTATAAATAAACAGGGCATTATCATATATTATATGTGATATAGGCATATGGAAATAAAAAAATATATACGTACCTCTTAACATTTTAAAAGTAGTGTAAGAAATAAAAGTACTTTTCATAGTGATTATTTTACTCAAACTTATACCGTTAGAAACCACGTATAGTAAAATCGGTTAGGGAACACCGACGTAGACAAGATATTCCAGTCTGCGCATAGCTCTTTGTTCGGACAGTAGAGATGTCCACGACGTAAGGACGGACATTCACCGCCTGTCTGAACGTCCGGTGTTAGAAGTTAGGGGTTAAAACAGGAAAAGTTGTTTACCTGCGTTCTGTATGCTAGTTCTTTGTGCTGATAACACACCTATGGATTTGCTGTAGATGGCCACCCATGTACAGCATTCTGTGCCCTTTATTATGATGCGCTTACTTATAGAAATGATGGCTGCCAATAAAGATTCACTTTCGGGATGCGGCGAAGCAACAATAAACCAAGTCATGCGTTAAATTTCCCAGATATATATTTTTTGGGTACCCGCGTTGTAGGTTGTCAGAAAAAAATTTCAAGAGATCCGTTCAATTTAAAACTAGATAATTTAAACCTCATAAAGGGGAGGGGAAACTGTGTAATTCTGACTTACTGAAATTTATCATATAGAACACTGAGAGTCTATCAGTTCTAAGCTTGTGTTCAAGCCACCATCTATAGAATACCTGAATACCTTCACCAAAACATATCAGGTTTATTAGGGACCAGCTATAAGATATGAGTTGTGGTGACGAAATACTTAGGCAAGACGACAAGACAACACGTTAAAAAAAATTGTGATAAACGTTCTGTCTAGGGAAGAAAAAGTGACTTGTTGAAACTTTACCTACCAAAAACTGAACACACATGATGACACCGAAGTTAAACCCGTAAGTAATATCAGCTCTTAGTTAACATGGTTATAAAAAAGCTCTTACTTAAAATTATTATAAAAAGAAATGAAATCAAGACTCGTTGTATTGTTGCTATATGTAAATCACTGAATCTCGTCTTGTCACTAACGGAAAATATTCCTCTATTTGCAACTTATAAAAAACTAATTGAAATGGAAATAAATGTTGTGTTAGTTGTAGTACCAATTGAAGTATGTTATTATCAGTAAAAGGTGATTGTAATAGGTAAAAAATCTCGTCGCTTTTATTTAAAAAAAAAAAAGGTAAAAAATAAAATAAAAATAATAATATCAACATTATTGTAATAAATTTTAAGTTATGCTAGTCATGATGAATGATTTATTAAAAAAGCAATAATATTTTTTTTATATACATATATACTTATTAAACAGAAAAAGAAATGAAAATAATATATAACGTTACAAAAGAAAATCGAATTAGAAACATACAGTACTAAAGGCGAACTTAAAGATTTCTTTAATGATAATAACATACAATTTTTCAAAACCTACCATACATTTGTTAATATGATGGGACTTGCACCCGTTACCGCTTACCCTTACCCGTTACCGCCATATTATACATATGGTATCTTTTGGCTGTTTGTTTTGGTGAGCAAAAATAAGATATAATGAGTAAGATGATGTGAGCTATATCTGGTTGAACTAATAAGATTATAGGATGACACTTTGATTTGGCAAATATGAAAATAGATGAGTAAATTTATGATCAAAAATAAACTGGTTCTTTAACTCGTTCTTTAGTAAACAAGTAGGTAAAACCTTATCAGGAAAAAAATCAATTCGTTACAGTTGTTACCAGGATTCGTAAACAGCGATCTCATTCTAATACATTTAAATTATATAAGTTGTCGCGTATACATATATATATATATATATATATATATACATATATATATATATATATATATATATATAAGACCCCGAGGTACATGAAAAGCAGGCAAGGGATGTGAATTCTTAGTGAGAGAAGTGCGTTTATTGGCACAAATACGAAATTTTATAAAGGAAGGTATCCTGATGTTTCTAGAGTAGAAGATAGTCAAGATCATTACTTTATTTTCTTTTGCATCAACCGCGTTTGTAAATTACGCTTCTTCCAATGCGAACGGGATATTTTAGAAGCATCTTAAAGAAAAAGGTGTATCTATATTACTAGTCAAAAGAAGAAGAGCAACATTAAATTTAAAGTTACAATTAAATTACTAAATACTAGTAATCTTTTTATGTCACCTATGTATAGAAAATTTAATTACCTGCTCCCATATAATACGACATCTCGGTAAACATAATTGATACAAAGCATTTTCTTATGAAAATAACTAATAATTCATTAAAAAGCAAATATTTAGAATTTTATTTGACACTATCATAATTTTATATAAGTTTTCTGGCTTGAAAGTCCCAGGCACTGTTTGCACTCCTCTCCCTTGCAAGGCGATAGGCCTTTCACCCGCAAACAACCCGCAAACGATAAATCCATAGAATTCTAGCTTCGTCACTCTTATTTCTGCAGACGACAAAAGCTTTATAACTGTAAAAATATTCCTTTACACATTTATGTTATTTTTCATTTTTCTATCTATGTATATATAAAACAATGTTAACTGTTGCTCCTCACTATGTTTTGCAAAAAGTTTCATTTATTTTAAACAATAAATAAAAAATCAATATTAAGATTAATATACCATATTTTTCTGGTCTAATCCAACATTCTTAGTTGTTACGATTTTGCTTTACTACTCTTAACATTTTATTACAAAAATCCAAATCATAATTTCGCGGCAACCGAATTAAAAAATATAAATTTTCTTTCATATCTTTTACTATTTACATTATTATAATTATTATTGTTTTAACGTGACCAATTATCATGTATTTCATGTTTTTTTTATTTATAATGAAACGTTCTTCTGATGTCGCAATTTATGGATATTGATCATAAAATCACAATTACGTATTGATTTATATTTATTGCGTTTCATACAAGTAGACATTAAAAACTACTTTAAAGTTATGACTTTTAAAATAAATGTATTAGCTATTGTTTATCATAAGTTTTAATTTTATTTAAAAAGGAAGATTATAAGGTAATAACATAACAGTGTTTTTTGTATTAAATACTTGTTTTTATTATAATTTACGTAATGGCGTTTCAAGTAAAAATAAAACCTAGTTTATTTTATTTTAAAGCTATGAAAAAAAAATCCTTAGCAAGGTTTTGTATGAATGTAAAATATCACGAATAAGTCACATAATATAAAATCAATTCTTTTATTTGAATGTGTCAACATTTCAATAAAATACCTCTGGCCAAGAGTGTTTTTTTGATAATAGTTTGTGTAAGACACGCAAATAAGTTTTTGTAGTTAAGTTTTCGTGATCCATGATTACTATTATATATCATTATCCAACTGTACTTCGGTACATACTATCGATTACACGATTATTACAATTATTTATATTCAAATTCAAACGTAAATATGATAGAAGTTTATAATAAATTGGATGACTAGTTTTACTATCAGATAAAAGAACAAATAAATATTTTTATACAAACAACATTAAGATAAAACTCAAAAGTTTAATAAGTTCATTATAATATTCTAGATGACAACCTATTTAGCTATAACATGAGCCGAATAGACCATAAAAACCTTAAAATCATAAACGTGATAATATTTGAGGTGACATGAAAAGCTAGGACACTTTAAAATTTAACTTTCCTAGAAAAATGACATTAAAGATTTTTTTTCGGTAAATTATTATACAGTTAGAATTTAATGTTTTGTAAAAAACTTTAGAAAAAAATTTAATGCACGTCATTATAAAATTGTAACAGGTTTTTAATTATTCAAAATAAAAAATATATATATCTACACATACTTAAATACTGTAAAGCTAATATTTTTCAAACTTTAACCCCAAGGTGGATTGGATTTTATGCCTAGTAGGAAGTAGTTCAAAATTCATGGCATCGTCTGTTTCGACGTATTCAAAAGACACCACTGTGTTAGCCGCGGTTTTGGTTAACTAAAATGTATATTATTAATGGGCAATACACTTTTGTTGTAAAGTGTATGAAAGTTAAATTTAAGTTAAATTGCTTTTGCTTATGACTTTTTTTTTCTTTCTAACGGAAAATTAAACAAATGACGTAATATGTAGTAGTAAACATGGATGCCTGTAATTTGCTTGTTTTAAAATTTATTTTATTTAACTAATATTAACATTTATTCCTTATTTTCACACTGAACACATAACGACTGCTTGACTTTCTGATTACTAAAGGGAGCGCATTCCATTATAGTATGAACTGAACGAAAAAATAAAGGTTTGTACAGGAGCAGTCTTTGTTTTGGTACGCAGGAAATTCTTAAAGCTATAAAGCACTCGTATTATCCCAGCAGTCTAACGCTTACATTTGTGACGTGACATCGCCAATTATGAGAAGAATCAATTAAAAGGCCTAAATCTTTAAGGGAGGAACTAAAAGGTATGATGATGTCATTATAGAATACTGGTTTTAAAGTTTTTAATTGCACTCTGCTGATCATTTTATGACTACAAATAACAATAGCTTAGTATTTGGTCTGGTTTATGGATAATCCATAGATATCGGGCCATCGTTAAGCAGTGTCAAGGTCGGTATTGAGTACTTTTATAACAGTCGATAAATTAACTACATTATATATGAAAAATAGCAATAGGGAGAGAATAGCACCTTGAGGGCATCCAGCGTCAATGTCGCACCAGTTTAAAAAGGATTTCTCTACACGAACTGACTGCTGACGTCCCTGAGGACTTTGGAAAGGAACGGAACCATGGATATGGGACGATAATGATTCGAGAGAGAAGGTTTACGAATTCTAGAAATTGCAAATTATTCCATTACATTAGTACAGCCTACGGTGTAAGCGGAAAGCCCGATCTCTTCTTTGCGTAGCCACTTTAATTGCCCTCACTATTTCAATAAAACTATTTTACGGACATTTTTAATTAAAACCCGACATCTCGAATGCTTTGCTGCAAGCTTAATATAAGATGTTCGTGTCCCAAAGGCGCTGGCGATCGCTTTAATTTCACTTTCCTAACAGGTCATCTAGGTCATACAAACGCTAACGAATACGTCACTAACGCCTTCAACAGTCTTCCGTTTGAGACATTGGTCGAGGCGCTCCGGTTCCATGGAGTGCCTCCCTATCTCCGGAGACTATTGGGGGCCTACCTGCAGGACAGAGAGGTCCTGTGGGAGTACGGTTTCCGGCGAATGTGCTGAACGGGTGCTGACCGGGCATGGTTGCTTCAGTGACTACCTGCACGAAGGGAGGCGACCTCCTGCCATCACTGTGACGAGTCCGACGATTCGGCTCGTCACACTTTAGCGGAGTGCGCCGCCTGGGACCACCAGCGCACTAAACTGGTGGGCGTGATTGGCAGGGATCTCTCGCTGCCGCCCGTTATCAGCGCGATGGTCAGCAGCGAGAGGTGCGGGGTCACAGTGGCCTCCAAATGCGAGCAAGTCATCGTCGCAAAGAAGGCCTCGGACCAGGACAGGGAGTCAGACTTGTCGGCTAACCCGCTCCGTAAGGGGCGACTGGGTAGGAGGAGGCGGGAAAACACCCGTCGCTTCCTACCTGGCCTGGTAAGGGGGAGAGTGACCCCTCTTACCTAACATAGGCCTAGGATGGGAGGGTGCTCTACATTGCTCGGGGCACCCTCATTCGGGGGGTCCCGCCGGGGCGTCACGGTGTGTGCTAACGCTATCCCGTGACGTCCCATTACGACGCAGAGGGCAACCGTTGATTTTTTAGTGGGTAGCCTTAAAAATGGCAGCATCCAGAACGGGTTTTTCCAACAAAAAAAAGAAAAAAAAAAACAGGTCATTCAAACTAGGAATAGCATTATTGAAAGCATCAGCCTTCTCGTCAACAGTGGAGACAGCCACTAATACAATCCAGTTTAGTTTAATTAAAAAAAGAATGTGTTTCAAGTATTTTTTAGGACCATTAAACGATTTTTTTATTACGGAAGTCAATACCACATTTTAAATATGTTTATCACCTCGAACCATGTCGGTTTAAATGAAAAATAGTTAAGATTTCTTCATATAAATTCCTAGAATTTAATAAGTGCCATAGTTATTATTTTAATATAAAAAAGCGATTTCACCATAGCAATTTACATTAAGTCGAGAACTATCCACAATAGATGTTGTAAAGACCGACAACGTATAAAAATAACATGATTAAACAAATAAAAATACAAATAAAAATAGCCTTCATTGATATCTAAAGTGACATAACATTTAAAAGAATAAAAGTGCAAAAAATATATCAAATATAAAAAAAAATATTTAAAAAGCTATATCAGAAAATAGAATATGTAATATTCTATGTAAAATTTATAACTTTTTTTATTACAGTTCAATTATAACTTACCTTGAAAAATAATTATCGCTTATCACCAAAACAGAACTAATAATATATTCAGCTCAATAAAACATACTTTTGATAAAATGCACACATAAGACAAGAGTTTAGTGGATGATAGTTTTGTAGTTTCTTTTATATTTAAATGGTTAAATTTATGTTTATCTAGTGATTACTTTTTTCGCGCGAGAAATTGTAACGAGAGTTACGCGTGACCAGCCGTTCGATACGAGGCAAATGCCCGACTACCAATATAAGAACTCATTTGTGCCTTCAGTCTTACCGGATGCCTAAGCCAATGTCAATTAATTCGTCTTCACTAGTTCCGTTTATCTAAATTCTTAATTACGAAGCTATGATATGTAATACAATTATTATTTTATAATAAAATATATCAACTAATTTAAATAACTAAAAAAATCATACGGAAAATGTTTTCCTTAATTGCGTTTTGCATTTTGTTATCTAATTCTGTGTACAAGTCAGTATTAGTATTTCAAATCCTACCGAAGATATTTGGGATATGCATGGTATATGAGAATTTTAATTACAGTTAAGTTAATTACAGTTAAGTCAAGTTTATCAAGATAACATAGAAATCGTTTCATATTTATTTTCTCCTTACATGCATATGTTTATCAATCTAAACTACTGTTCTATTCTAAATATTCGCTTTCTTTCAATCTTTGACTGATCTGTTGAGCGTTTACAAAAAGCAAATTTATATTAATGTCTCATATGCGTCTTTTTTTTAATAAAAATCTTAAACCAATCAATAGAAACGAATTTTAATATCATTCGTTCAATCAATGTTTTAGGTAGTTGTAATAATTACAATTTCAGAATGATTCTACATTAGGGGCTTCGCTCTAAATAGGAAAGTTCACAGAACCTCCAGCCAAACAAGTACAGTTCTTCAAGATAAGGATCGGGCATCGGCTAACTTTGTACTACAAATACTTAGGGGTACACGAGTCGGGGAAAATTTAACATAGTACAGTTAGCGATCAGATTACAAAAGAATATTTTAGGAAAATAAAAGAGATACTTCAAATACTTATCAGTTACCTTAACCCACGAAATTTAATTAAAGGTATAAAAACGTTCGCCACACCGGTATTATTATATTCATTTGGTATAATAAATTATAAAACTAATGAATTAAAAAAAATTTACACTAAAACAAGAAAGTTACTAGCAATGAAGAGAATACACCAACAAAAATCCGAAGTAGAAAGATTATATTTACTGAAAAACCAAGGAGGAAAAGATCTTTCAAACGTAGAATACATGTTCAAAACATAAATGATTAAATATATGCACCATTGAAAGGCCGAAAATGATGAATTAATAAAAGCAATAGTAAAAGATGAAATTCATAAAGATAAATATTCCATTATAAAAGAAGCACAGAAAATAGAAAACCATTTAAATTTATCCCAAGGAAGCATACATACAGATAGAGAAATTAAGGAAGCAAGGATAAAAATATGCAAAGAAGTATGGCGAAATAAACATTTACATGGACAATTTGCCAAAAGAATCCTAGATCAGGCTAACATCGATATAGAATTGTCATTTTTGTGGTTAAAAAAGCAACAAATATACCCAAGCAATCAGTAATATTTGTCATACAAGAACAAGCCATTATGACGAGGCAACACCAACGCGATGTCCTGAGAGATCCTGTTGATGGTAAGTGCCGCTTTTGTCTAAAGATGAAACTGTGCAACACAAAATAGCGGGTTGTGAAAAGTTAGCAGGGACTTACGATGTGAAACGACATAATGACAAGTATATGTACTGGTGTATCGCTAAGAAACATCAAATTAAAGTGCCTAATCTTTGGTGGCAGAATAATACCTGATTGACATTACTGTACCCTCTGATTACAATATAGGCGCTAAAGAAATAGAAAACATGAGCACATATTACCTGCTAAAAACAGAAATCAGTCGCCTTTGAAATGCACAAGCGACTGTAATATCTGTTGTAGTTGGTGCTACAGGAATACTAGCCAAAAGCATCACTAGACACATAGATAAATTAGAATCGAACATCAACATAACAATTTTACAGAAACAAGCAGCGATCCATACAACAACCATTCTTACTAAAGTACTAGGGTATAAAGTATTAATGCAGCCCATATCAATCCCACCACATTTATCAATCACACATACTTCATATAATACACGACCAAAACGACGAAGAACAAAATATAAATAACTATATATAATTAACTGTTCACATAAACTACTACTATTTTTATTAAATTTTAGGACGGGGATATAAATGCCTTTTTTCCTGTAAGACATACAACGAGGTATATATTGAACCGAAGTAAAGTCGAGAAAGTTAAACCAAAAAAATATATATATAATAATATAAAAATAATAATATTAATACAATAATAATAATATATAGCACAAATGTTTTATAGTTCGGTATAATTCTATAAAACTGAAGCGCTTGTTTTGCGATGTTTGCCGATGCCCATTGTCTTAAAGTAGTGGTATATATTTAAATGGCACAAGCAAGAATATATCTTATATGAAACACATACACTTATCATTCTTTCTCAACTAGCGTCAACTCGACTCGCTTACGGCTCATTGCGTTGATTAAAAAAAAATTGTTGTTACTTGCCATAAAACGCTTTTGAAAGATAAGATTTAAAATTTTTTTGAATTTTCTTAAGAAGTACAAAATTACAAATTTATTGAAATGAATGAAGCGAAGCTCTTTACTACCCAAATTTTCAACTCTTTGTTACCCTACTTGTTAAACAAGTATTGACATCAAAGCATAATTTTTATCTATAAATAAATATCAATATTTAACTCTAGACATTGATGCGCTCGACAGCGTCGCGAGGCTAGCCCCGCTTGCGTGGACCTAGTAAAATAATATCTTTATTATCGGACTAACGACTTTAAACTTTAGGGGGTTCAGATGAGGGCTAATATACCAATTGTTTTTATTATATTATTAAATGACTATACCTTTTTGAACAAACTTTTCATACGTTTCTATTATTTTGCATACACACGTATATCAGGTAACATTGTATGTATTGTATTTTTTTGTGAATAATTCAAACGAGAAGTCTGTTGCAATATCAATCATACAATTAGAAGAATGTAGGCGACCTTTAAAATATAACATACCGGTTTTTCTAAAGACTCATGGCTATTGAAATAAATTATATAATTATGCATAACGATCCTCGAACGATTTAATGAATAGTCCACTCATTATTTTTTTTGTATTTCCCCATCAAGATGTTATTAAATTTTATGTTTTGAAATAATTAAAAAATATATATTTTTGAGAACAAACAATATCCAATTATTGTAACAGAAATGTTACAAACTAACCAAGAATAGTTGGTTACTGATTGTTTTTTTATATTGAAAGATGGGCAAAATAGCACCTGGTCACCTGATTTAAAGTGATCACTGCTGACCACAGTTTCCTGTATCATCACAGAATGCACAAGAACGTTGCCGAATTTTGCAACTTTTCAAAAGTCTCCAGATCGATAATCTGATAATCGGATAATGCGGTTCGCTTGCAATACCCTTACATCCCTAGGTAGGTGGAGGATTCAAATTAAAACGTCTTTTGAACACTCCTCGTGAAAGATACGGCTGAAAATGCATGAAGATGCCATTCCTACGTATCGCTATAAGATCTAGCATTTAACAGAATACGTGGGCAACGACAATCTGAACAGCTCTTCCTTGTATGCGGTCAAATGGTCAAAGCTGATATTAAAGTAATTTGGTGTGGAAACGAGAGCAGTATTCCATATGTTGCCTAACATGAGCTTTATACAGGGCAAAACTGATCAAACGTGAAGTTCTGCCTTGTTCTATTAATCACTCCCAATTTCTTCGAAGGTTACTTAGCCTTGCTCTGAAGATGACCGCGAAACCGACCGTAACTCAAGGCGTCAAGGCCCAACACTCCGATACTTAGTAAAGCTCGTAGGGAGGTGCTCTCGAAAAGTGAGAATACGACACATGGTGTTTTTTATTGCTTAATACGCAATTGATCCAACTCAATTTTCCCATTTCAAAACTTTCCCTAGAAGTCTTCTAAAGAAACGTCTTTTGCCCCACATGATTTTACAATATCCAGATTTACTGCTAAAACATTTCGCTTTCGTTCTATACACCAGAGGTTCACCATCTGATCGACAATGACGAAAAGCATGTTTCCCAGTACACTGGCCAACACATTCTTTCTCGGGATCATCTCGCAGAGTGCCGGAGGAGTGGGGAGTGCTCTGAGGAGCTGTTCGGATTACTACCCGCTACTGGATTCCACCACCACAGTTCACTTTAAAAGACACTTCTTGCCACGCACCACCACCTTGAGGAATCAGCTTTGTCATGCGGTGTATCTGAATCAATACGACTTAGGTACCTTCAAGAAACGAGCTTACAAATTTTTAAAAGGCCGCAAACACACTTAAGACCCGTTAAGTATAACTAAATACACAAATAAAAACAATTCTTCTTTAAAAATTTTTTATTTAATTAATGTTTTACAAAAAGTAATGTGCTGAAAACAAATTAAAAACAATTGTTTTAAATGTGATTTTTGTTGCACAAGATGATAAAGATTTAATATATGATTCATTTTTAGTTAATTTCAAGAGTAATTCATATAATTATTTTTTATAAAATTTAAATCTGAAAATAGAAACTCATAATTTAACATACTTAACTAGGTATTCAGTACTACAAATTTATATCATAAATTTTTATTAATTATTTTTTTATTAATTTCTATCAAAAAGGATAACGTAACAAAAAAAAAATCTATAAAAACTTTCATACTTGCCATTTCGGTTCGCCATCCCTGATCGAAAATCATATAAGAGTAAGCGGTAGCACTCCTAGTGACAGCTTCGTACGGATAAACGAAATGGCCGCCACGCTGATGCGCCGTAGGGCAAAAATATGACCATAACAATATAACTAAACAAATTTAATATCATCAAGTAACAATCTTATTTTAGGTTATTTTGATCTCTTCCTTGTTATTATTATCAAATCAAAAAATCTTAAAAATGCTTATTATGTATATATCGAAACGACGTGCGCAAACGTGTTTTATAAAACAGTGACGTCACTGACTAACATCATTACTAGATTGACTCATCGCAAATGATAAAACATCTTTTTAAAACAAATCAATTTATTATTACAATCTTTAAAAACACAATAAAGAGCAGGCAATTATACTGACTAATAATAGGTAGTGATATTTTTATTTGGTTACAATTTCCTTAAACCAAAGCCCGCAAAATTTTGTTCTGCTGTTTCTTAAAACGTAAAGTCGTGACAGAGTCAATACTCTTTCAATTATTATTAAAATATTAGAATACCTTAGATAACAATAATTAAAAGGCCATTTAAACATCAAACTTAAATTTCTTTATTATTTCCTATTACATTATTGTTGTAAACTGTAATTTAATAGTTAAGTGCAGGTATAAAAAGAACTTCCGGTAATTATAAAAGTAATAGTTTAACAATCAATTAAAATGTATTGCATTTTATTCGGCTGATAACCTTATAAATTATTACATGAATTAAGGAGATATTTTATTAATTTAGAACATCTTTACAAAAAAAGCAATTTGACAATGAACGTAATAGCAGCCCATTCACATCCGCTTTACATAGATATCTTAACAATTGTTGATCAAAACTAATAATTAAATTAAATCTAAAGAAGATAAAATGACATTTTAAAACTATTCCATAATTAATAATAATGATTTTACGCAGACATATACAATAAATGCAATAATTAAACTCGAAACAAATTAGTCTACGCAAAGTTATCATTTTGTATGTAACTGTCTATTTTAATTGATGAACTTTCATTATATCTTCGAATGCAGAAATATTATGTGACTTTTTCCGTTACCTTCTCAAAATGTACATTTGGTATACTTTTTGTAACCAAAGCTAAAAAATCCACAAAAAGAGCCTATATTTTCCCCATATTTAACAAAATCATCGGCAGTCCATTTTATAACTGCATCAATACTGTCCCGTGCTCCATTGCAGTGACTTTCGATTACTCCAAGATACTGTACGTATATTTTGTTCAATATTTTGTAATCAAATAAACAATAAACTAATTGTGATATTGACTTGAGGGACAATAGGATGAGAAATGCACTGTTTCATAGGGCACTAAAGATTATATAATCTTTAAGATCATTTTGACTGAGCCCATATAGCTTTAGCATCAGGTTGCAAGCAATTACTAAGTGTACAAAAAGGTTTTGTTTTACCATTAATATTTTTATAATAAACAATACACACAGGGTATGGACAGATCGTATTTCCTAATTATATTTCAAACAATAATTGAATAACATTTGAATGAAACTTACACTGACAAGTATCACTATCTGTTTTTGGAAAAACTACCTAAAAAGGTCTATATTAATAAGCTTATCGTGCAAGTTTTAAAATTATCATTGTAATATCGCTTTTTTGTCTTATCACCACTCTTATTATAAAATCTCTTGTACCCGCTGAAACTTCAAATAAAAAGGTCTTAATTCGATTGAACATTGTCTTTTCTGTCTGTGACAAATCGATAATTTGTGTAAAATTTATTTATATTTTCTTAATCTTTTATCATCTTTAATTTTCGTATCCACACGTTTTTGTCATTTTTATTAGCCTAAAGCCTAGTGAGCTTCATTTGGAAAACAAGACAATACTCCTTGAAGTCTTTTTTTTTACAGAATCTCCTACTATTTGACTTTCATTACTTCGTTTACTTTAAACATCCTTTTTCTGTTCTATCGCTTTTTTATATTCTATTTTTTAGTTTATATATTTCCTTTTATTCATCTTACAATGCATAAAATGTATGTGAGTGTATGTTTTCACAGAGATACATTCAATTTACATGTCTAGTGTTCCCCAGGGCATCTCAAAAGATATTACAAAATATCAAAATTAAAAAATAAGGGTACTTACAATAACTTTCTTAATCAGTTAATAATATGTCAAAAGTACTAGAGATCTTATTAAAAAACTCCTATACCTTGTGCGCTGTAACATGGTGCGGGCACAAGGTGCAGGAGTTTTATATATATATATATATATATATATGTGGGATGTGTTAAAAATAAAATTTCTTGTAAATCACTAGTACTTCTTTATTTCTTTTAGAGATCAAATTACAGCGTCGTTCGTCTTTTTTAATGCTTGACAGAATGTCAGTCTGATCGGCGAGTTGCCATACTTACAAAATATAACAAAAAAGCTAAACAAAAAATAAAGTAAATAAATAAACTTTTTAAATAAATGTATAAATAATACCACAAATATACTTTTTACGGTTTTACTGTTTTAAATCAGTCAAGAGAATAAACAGTGAGAGAATAACAGAAAATAAAATAGTTAAATTATTATTTTAATCCTACTTACCATTTATCTGCCTAACTCTTAGGCCGAGACACCTTTTTATACAAATAAATTCCCTCTAGAGGTGAATCAATGCTAATAAAAGATAAAACTTTGAATAATTTACCATTATCACACATCCTATTTAAGTAACTCTATTAATAAATTCTAGATATTACTATTGATAAAATAATATTATAAAAACATTTACTTTATATAAGGTGTTTTAAAAATAAGCAACATTAAATTTTTAACAAACTATTAATTGAATATAATCAAAATATCAACTTTTTAAATCTTACGGCGGTTAAATACACATGTATTACTGCTCCTTAAAACTTATATTGATGTGATTTTTAAAATAATTATCAATATGTAAATTGATTCGCTCGATTTGACCAATTGTGGTCATAACGACCACATATACATGTTGGTTAATTGTGAACAATTGTTTTGTAATAAAATACAAACACGTTACATATAATTAGTACCCGCTTAAAAGGTAGCTAGAATTTAAAACAATATTTAATACATTGATACAATAATTCTATTTGCCTGTTGATACCTAAAATAGACCAGATAATACTAAGCTAATGCATAAGCGGATCTGCGCATTAGCTTTGAAGTTTCCGATTCGAGGAAAACGTTCTACGGCTTTGTTAATGTAGATAATAGACTGAAATATTTAGGTGTTACGTATTAACATCTAATATATTTAAAATTGTATTTTTATAACTATAATATAAGTAGATAGATAGTACGAAATATTTTCGAAATATTTTACAAAATAATAACAATACCTTTTCAAAATTTAATATTTAATAAATATGCTGGTACGGCTACTACAAAAACAATAAAGATAGCTTAATTCATAATAACATCATACGAATATGTAAACAGAATGCCATTTTATTTATTTATTGATTTAAATTGTAAGGTAAATACCCATATTTACCTTACAATTTAACAATCCCAATTGTGTTATTATTTCTATAACAGTTACAATTTTGTTGAGTAGTATATTATAATTTCATTATAGTTGATCATTATTGCTTTTTTTTTGTAACAAAAATAAAACTCTTATAATGCTATTGTGTAAAGGATACCCAAACGAATAATTAACAATATTTAGATATTTCCTGATACTGGCAGGATTCGATCCTTGTCATTATATTAAAAGAAGACACCCGTCCGAAATGTTTCATCCAACCATTAGGATTGTTATGTCGATGAGCCGTAACTAAAAGTATTTCCTTAATTTGACAAAATTGAAAACCTTTTTCTAAAGTGTTCCTTTACCTTAATAAATGTACCTCTTATAAATAATACAATGTTGCTATTGAAAAAAATAGTTATGGTGCTTTTGATATCGCAACTTGAAGAAAGAAATGGCTTTGATTCATAAGTGTGAACGAGTGCGTCATTCTGCTATATGATTTGATTAAAAGCTGTCGAAGCCACGAAATTTGAACTGCAGCAGTTACAGTTACTAATCGCATAATTGAATTGTCGTTCAATTTCCTAGTATCAGATATAACGGTCAGATGGGTTTGGTAATTATCTAATATTAACGGTGGTAAAGTATAAATAAATTGAAATTTATAGAAGCAAAAGTAATACTTTAACAAATGGGTTGTTTAATAGAGACTCATTTAGGTAAATTTTGCTACTTTTTTTTTCGTTTTTTTCTATTTATATAGAGCATATTGGGAACATAAAAATTGTGAGCATGAAAAATGTATTAAACCTCTTTTGTCTAACATTGATGATTTCAACGCAGTTTCTATAAGTAATTAAATCTGCTCCACGCAAATGTAACTTAAAGCATTCTATGAGAATTGTAACGATTTTAGGGAGCTTATATGCGGCCATTGATAACACCTGGTGACTGCTATTATTACTGACACTTATCTTAATTTTTTTTTGACCCTACATACAAGAGACTACCCAGAATTACAAGTAAAAACACGTAACATGCAAAAAGTTTTTACTCATTTATAACATTTTTTCTTTATTTTTTTTTACAATTGTCCATTAAGTTTATGCATCCACTATTAAGACAGTTTATATACGTATACCTATGACATAAACAGATGTTCGCGATTTCTAACCAAATGATCATTAGTTAAACAAAATTTTGTTTTGTTTACAAAAAAGAATCAGAATATATATATATCGTGGATAACAATATTGTTAAGTAAGTACTTTATAAGAAGCGAAAGTTATTTCTATCTATAGATCGAATTGTTAGTCGTAGGTTAATAATAGCATTTCATTAGTCTTTGCGGTCATAGAAGATGTAGGGTAATGACGATGTATACATAAATAGACATGTCAACAACAACAACCACAAATACGACATGAGCAAAGTACGACAGCCACCTGACTCAAGAACTGTAACCACATTCGGCGAAATCAAATGAAACAATGAAAATTGGTACTGTGGAAAAATTAAGTATTTACAGAAAAATCAAATCTTATATTTTAATATTCTATTATTTATTGTATTACCACTCTTTGTATCTGTGTGTATGTGTGGGTGTATGCGTGCATGAGAGAGTGTGTGTTTCAAACGCACCTTGGTCTAAAAAGAACCACACAACAAATTTTCCTAAACTTAATACTTTTTATCACAATGACATAAATATCAAAATATTTATAAAAAATTTACGAAAAACTAGAATCAAGGTAATCGTTCCGATATGAAGGCCTAAGTCAATTAATATTTCAAACTGGGCCTGCAGAACACTACTCGATGCAAGCAGCACCCGTTCACGAGTAAAAGGTTCAACAAGGGTCAACCGTGATACCCTTCGTAATAATTAAGAGAGGCAACTCAACCCCCCACGCTACAATAAATAATGACTTGTAATTCCACATTACATTTTTGACGTTACCAATACTTAACATATTTTGTCCTCATTACGTACAATATTTGTTTACATTTTGTTTGAGTTCATCTAATATTAAAATTGTTTAACTTATAATTATTCTAATTATTAATAAATTGACCTATATTTGTTATACTTAGTAATAAATTAGTAATAAATTGACCTATATTTGTTATACTTAGTAATAAATTAGTAATAAATTTATCTATATTTGTTGCTGCTTAAAATACAATACAAGATCCAATTTCGTTGCTAAAGTGTCAATATCCGACCTGTGGTTTAATTCCATCTAGGATTGATATTAGATTTCTAATTTTGACCGACTGTACAGGCGGAAGTCCGGTTGCAGAAATCGATAACAAATTCGAAGAGGGATTTTATTGCCATAAAATAACACAAAAGTTACAATGAAAAATTTCTAAAACATTGACCCAAAACATATCTTTTAACTGTTATAAGAATTTTTACACGAAAAACAACTTTCACATACCCGTAAAAACCAATGTCATTGTGTAGATATGCACAGAATAAAAGAAAACATATTTGTTTTCCATATTTTATCGGACAAGCGTCCCTTAAACAAAAAGAAAGTTAAAGCCAACAAAACGCTTTTAAAATGCCAATGCATTCAAAAACGTTCAATTAAGTAATCTCAGAAAAGTTATATAAAGCTATTATTTCGTGACCGGAGAAGCGTTAGTTTAAGATTTCAATCATTGAAAAATATTGTTAAAAAGCAAAGCATGAAGTGTGTAAGTATATATTGTACAGGTATGTACTGAGAAATTAAATGCATTTTCAATTTACCAAAATTGCACTGGTTCCGTAGACTCCGTGAGTAAAAAAAAAAGTTTTACACGATGTTTACTGATCCACCTTTATAACAAGTAAAATAAACCTAGTAAAGAAGAAAAACAATATACGATACTCTTAAACTTTTACCGTATTTAATGGGAGTTTCGCATGTAATCGAACTATAAAATTTATAAATAAATATACGTTATAAACTATAATCTTAAGCCAATTTTAAATAAATTAAATTATCAATTGCTTTCTCTCTACTTGTAACATTTCTTTTTATGTTATTTTCATTATTTGTTGTGCTGATATGATGGCACCTAGATGTAAATATTTCTCAAACCTGATGGAAGTTAGAATATTGTTTTGACAACTTTCTTCGATATAAATAGTAATTATTGTACTGACAAAATACATGCAAGAAGCGCTCGGTGATACTAGTTTTTTAGTAGATGTTAGCGCGTGGAAAATTATTGTTGTTAGTTGTCATCGATGTTGAAAAGTATTTGTTGAATAATTTATTTATTTATTTATTTATTTATTTTTATTTTGGAAACAAACGGCATAATGTTAATACATAAAATAGAAAACATTAAAACACTTGACCAAAAATAGTTTCCAATGTTACAATAAAACACATAATAAAATTAGGAAAAAAGATGCACAACGTTAACAATAATTAGAGAATAAATAATAACGAAAAGACAAAATTGGTAGGTAACTATTGAATATACATAATCTGAATAATAATTAGAGAATGGGAAGACTACAACTACTAAATAACAATAAAATTAATAAAATTAAACAATCACAATTACAATTCAATTACAATTCATCAACTTATTCTTGACCTTTTATTTAAATTTATTAAGAGATCGATGAAATATGTCAAAATTAATAAATAATTTGTTGTACTGGGCACAACTTCTATTAATAAATGAATTATAAGTAAATTTATTTTTAGTGGCTTGGACATCAAAGGTGATTTTATGTCTAAACTTATTATTACATTTAAAATTTAACTTAGAAACTAAATATGGTGAGTCAATGTTATGGTGAAAGATGTTATATAAATGAACTTGATCGCGTTGAGCACGTCGGTTCACGGCAGTAAGAGAATTTTCTTACTTCACATGCCTATTGCTGAACAATACAATGTTCAGCAATAGGCATGTGAGGGCAAAAAGTGCGTGAAATTAAAAAGGCCGCAAGAGCCCTACTAGAAAGTTGTATAAAAATTGTAAATTTGACTTTTTTTTCTCGCATTTGAGAAAACTAATATACAAACCTTGGCCACAACTGGAAATTGATGGACTCACGTATGTGCGCCTCGGCTTTGAGTCGGCCCGTATATTTATACGTTCGTCCAACTATTGCCCTTTTAGTAGCTTCTGCAGTCATGTACTATAATTGCTCTCCTAAACTTAACAAACAAGTGCGTGACAATAAATAAAGGCTTTTTATGAAAGTAAAAGAAATTGTAGTTTGGATATATGGTTTCAAGTTAAATTAAAATTAACAAATTTCAAATTCTTATAAAATCCAATAAGTCAATCAAAATTTATGTTTAATTTTTAAAGCATGTTAATTAATGGAGTTGGTTTTCTACCAGATTGAGTTGGTATGAAACTCGCACTAACCAGAAAAAAGATATTGCGAATGAAAAACAAAAAGCCGATAAAATTATTGTGTTGTCGCTGACCGTACGAGAATAGTAGGTGTGGTGCGTGCTGAGAGCCGTAGCAACTAATATGAAACTGGCGCAGGTAACCTCACGGCTGACTGCTTACGGCTCACGGTCTGTCGCGCCACTACTTTATTGGATTTTTAGAGTAACACATTTTATTGTTCTTTGTATATATAAATATATATATATATTTTTTTTTTATTTGGACCAAACATCTCTTTTAAAAAACTTTTAATTTAAATTATATTTTTTATATTGATACATTTTCTTGTACTTCTATCTTTTCTATCGTACATCTTATCTTTAACTATTTAAAGTCCTTTAAGCTATCTTACGTTTTTTTTATAATTAATTTCATGATATAATATATAAATGACTAAAAGATAAGTTGTCACTTTCACGAATAACATCTCAGGTAGAGTGCAGGAGGGCCTCTTGTTCTGAAAGTACACAATGAGTTTGTTAGGGAATCAAGTGTCCCATGTTTGCAAAGGCTACTAAATTTTATATCACGGCGCAGTCGGAATACAACTTTGAACATCAGAGAAGGAACAAATACTGCTGACAACAGGTGGATTGCCCCATATTCACCAATGTTGTGCAAATTTGACACCCAACTTATCGTGGTGTATCACAAAAAATTGTATCAACCAGATCGAACTTCACAAGCATTACGCAAATCGATCCCATGTTTCAAGGTTTTTTATTTTTTTCGAATTATGACGATTTTATCTATTTTTGTTTCTAGAATTAACTGGAGATAGAGAAGTAAATTCTTTACCATGGACTTATTTAAATTATTTTTATGGTTAATCTTTTACGTTTAAAAACCGTAGTCAGATTTTATACCATTGTGTCACAAAAAACTCTTAATATAATTAATATACAATTAAAAAAAATAATTTTGTAAGGTTAATAAAATCAAATTACTTAAAAACTTCGTCTAAACTTATTTTAAGAACTTGTAAGTACTGTCATCTCTTTACCTTTCAATAAAACTATCCTCGCAAAATATATATCTAGTTATCTTCAATATTGTTATAAAAATTTATGTGTTATTCAGTTGTACAGTGTAACTCTGTGTATGAACTTGTCTTTACTTATATAAAATAATCAAAATATTTTTGCTCCATAGCGGGCCGCGGGCATTTTGTTTACCCGTGCGATGCTGTCAGTGCGAGTGCTAGCATTGACTATGATATGAGTTTAGGTGAATAAAACATTTAACAATTTTACCCTATAACAATTTTCTCCTTAACAATGAAGTTTTGGAAATGACTGACTCAACGGTTTCCATCTCTCAACACTCGCAGGGAAACTCAGCTCTGCCGTCTATGCAATTAAAAAAATAAGACAATTAACAGATGTCAATACAGCTCGACTTGTTTATTTTAGTTACTTTCATTGCATTTTGTCTTACGGTAGTTTGTTATGGGGCAGTGCTGCTGAAGTTAATTCTCTATTTATTTTACAAAAAAGAGCTGTGCGGGCTATTTATAACATAAAAGCTAGAGATTCCCTGAGAGATGTCTTTAAAGAAATTGGTATTCTTACGGTCGTTTCTCAATACATATTTAATAACATTTTATTTGTACGTCACAATTTGGCAAAACAGTGACAGACACGCTATAAATACTAGAAATAAAAATAAACTTTCAACGCAGATATTTCGTCTGCAAAAAGTTAAAAAATCCTTCATGGGCATGAGTGTTCGCATATATAATAAGCTTCCACAAGATATCTTAGACCTTCCTTTACTTGCTTTTAAATCTAAAATTAAAAGTATACTGTTAAATAAAGCTTATTATGGCGTACAAGAATTCTTAGTTGATCGTATTTCGATCAAGTAAAAGGTTAGGTTGTGGAGCTTTGGTTGTTGACTCATTTGCAGGATATTCTAATCTGTACATCAAACATTGTTCACATATTTTAAAAAGAGCAACTGTTGAGTTTCTGGCCAGCTCTTCTCAACAGAACAGCATTCCGAGCTGGTGGTAGCTTAAGGACGGACTGACTACTGACATTTTTATAATGTAATAATTGACGATTCAAAAATGCGTGTAAATGCCTATTTGAATAAAGATATTTTGAATTTGAATTTGAATTTGAATTTGAATTTATACATATTCTGTTATTTCATTAATACATATAATTATAAACTCTTTAACAATACAAATTGAACTGTTTAAGTACAATATACTTTTTTTATTATAAAATACATCACTATATATTATAGCAGTACATCCCATCACTAAATTCGTCTAGGGCGCTATGATATACGGATAAGAATAATAACACTTTGCTTAATTTTTCTTTCTATTAGATTTCATTTGTAGACTAGAATATTCTGATTACTTTTAATTTAATTTACTGCAGTTATTATATATTACGAATGTGGTATAACGAAAATACTAAAATATAATTTGTAAACTGCGGCACCTTTCAAGGAGAAACGAAACGACAGGTATAAATCATCGTATAAATCAACTTCAAATGTCACAAATGACGTTGACATTTGAAGTAAAAACTAAGAACTATAAAGCTTTGTGCAAAGAAAGCAAAACAATCAACTTATAAATAATTTTAACTGTAAATCTGGAAAATGTAAAATAAATTAATTTTATGTAATTTAACTAATTTATCAAGATGTTTAGTTATGATGTAAAATTTTTAACCAACGACGAATGTGTTTACTTAAACAACACTGATTTAAAAAGTTTTAAGTAAGTTATTTCATACTTTTGTAAAATAACAATCGTGAAAGGAGAGAAAACCAATAATAAAATAATAATTTTTATTTTCAGGTATGAAACTAAGAAGAAAGGAGAAGAATCCGTCTCTGACAGTTGTAAACGGAGCTATTTAGAACGTAGAGGAGGCTTTTGGAGGCCTAACATTCCAAGACAACTGCGCCAGCTAGAATCTAAACTTGTCGACACTAATATAGTTTTCAGTGAATGGACTAGTGATAATCTCATTACCTTAATGTTTTCATCAGGTGTTATAGTTTATATTACTGTTAAATCAAACACATTGGATATAACAAACATTTTATTTGACCGCTATTGTGTAGGGAAACTAAGTGGACCAACAGTTACTGGAGGTAAGTTGATGTTTTACAATTAAAGACATATTCTATTACAAGTTTTTTGGTTCTAAATATAGGTAGGTATATAAGTATATTCTACTTTGACTTTTCTTAATTCCAATCAACCACATAAATTGAACAAAGTTTGTTCTTGTCTACCATAACAATATTTCTAAATGAATTGTATTTTTTCCAGTTGCCTTTTGTAAATCACTGTTATTACTAACACATACAGACAAGGCAGCGACTTTAATAACATTTGGAAAATCTGTTAATAATAAAATGCCTTCTCAAATATCTGAAAGAGATCCACACTTACAGGTAACATTTAAAGAATTTTTTTTAATGAATAAATGTAAATGTTTATGTTCATTTAGGTTAATTTATACCATTAATGTATCTTCACTTTTACCTTTATTAGTATTAAGAAAATGAATTGATTTTTCATAAATTTAATGTTATTATTTATACTATAACATTATTTCAGTCAATAGAACTTGGAGGTAATGCTCGCAGAACTGAAAGAAACATCTTATGGTGTGAGAGCACTTCCAATGTACGTATACTAGTGTGGGGCGCCAGTGTCGCCGAGCCGGCGCCGTGGAGCCCTCTGCCAGAAGATCATGCTAATCTGCACCTGTATGAGGCTAATGGGTATTTAACTTTTTTTCTTCATGCTTCAGAAATAGTATATTGTAATTATGATGCCAAAATTAATGAAACCACTTGTCTATAATATAGATATAGATTGTGCGTTTATACTCTGTTTTTATTAATATTTTGTTTCTTTTGTACCAGGCAACGACTCAGTTTATTGGCATACCACCAACTAGAGAGTGAGGTCTTGTTAGCAGAGTTATCTCATCAAGACGATAATATTGTGCATATTGTTGAACAGACTACTAGTCATAAGGTAAATAAACATTTAGTCTTAGTTTGTTTGCTAGTGATCTTAGAATATATCGGTACATCATATAGATACTATCGAAATATAAATATCATGATCAGATAAAAAGTTTGTCGTTTTGCTTATGGCAATGTATCTTGACAATTTTAGACTTGTAATTTATTACTTTTAGACAGAGCCATAGATAATATATTATCTTAAGGCTGAGACTCGGAGGCGGCAGTGATATGATCCAAAACTTTATACATAAACAAAAAATGTTATTTGGTTAAAATGGATAGCCTCTTATTTATTTATTTACAATTGATTAACATTACTATTATACACCATCGAGTATGGACCGTATGTGTCATTTGCAATCAGGGCGGCATGTGTCTGCGCTGGCGGCGCTACTGGCCGTCGGGCAGGCGCCTGTGCCCTCGTCGCGCGGGCTGCGCGGCGCCGCTGCCGGCGCCGGCGCGGCGCGCGGCGCGCTCCCCGTGCGGCGCGCGCCTGCTCGCCGCCTGCCTGGACGCCAGTCTGCTGCTGCTGCACCGCGCCGCCGGACTCACGCACCGCCTCCGGGCGGGCTTCGTGAGTCATCCGTATAACATTTTATAAAATATTAGTATACTCTGTTACAAAAAAAAACTATTACTAGAGATATCGGTCTGTCCAATTATGCCACAATTCCACCCTCACCGTTTATCTATCTACTACTTTCTTATTGCAGATAGCGACAGATGTAAGATGGGTGGGGGAACTGATAGTAGCTACGGAGGAGGCCGGTCGCATACAGTGCTTCGACCGCGCGCTGTCGTTACTACATCACCACACTAGATGCGTCGATCTGACGGCGTATATGCGGTGAGACGTATAAGAATTTATTGTATTTTTTATCTATGACACTTAAATGATAGTTGTAACTTTTTAACAATTGTGATTTTAATACTTTTAAAATAACTTAACATAAATAAAATATATGTGTGTAATTCACACAAGATAGAAATGCATCTCCAGAATAAGAAAGTACGAGAGAAAAAGATGACTACAGAATAATAGCAGTATTAGAATAATAGTGAGATTTTTATAACATTTCGACCAACATAAAAAAACATTTTATTTTTGAACTAAAACATATTTTAGAAGAAATATATTTTTGTTATGTATTATTCATTTATAAAAATAAAATGAACTATAACCAATTAAAAATACACGCCAACATTGCGACGCCACTTCTAGAAACTAGATGGCGTTAATAATAAAGTTATGTATAATAATTAAAAATAAAGATTACATTCAATTTTTGTCGCTAGATGGGGTCGAAATTATTTGTGTTTTTCTAATTTAACTCCTACGTTGATCCTAGATGTCACGAGTGGTACTTTAAACATTGTGCTTGATTCTTTAACGTTTCACATTTTCTTTAGAAAATAAAAATGATACTATGATATTTATATAACATATTTTTTTATTTTTTTTTATTTTTATACAACATTGAGCTTATTAAACATTAGATCTATACATGTTGCATTATTTGAGTATATTTAAATACTTGCTATATTTTATTTACTAACTTTATTACTATTAAATGTAAAGAGAGGTTTTTTATATTTGTCTCATAATTTCTGTTTAATTTTTCAGAAAATCAAAACGAGTACAAATATTAGCAACGAAAAGTCACAGAGCGGGGCCGCTTATATTGGCATCATTTAATGGAGGACCCCTAACTTTACTAAGAATAAGACACCCGCCATTATTGACGGTAGTTCAATGTACAATTCAGATAAAGTTAATTTATAACAGGAATTTTAATATTTTTTTAGAACCATTTTCAATAATTTATTAAGCTGTAACAAGAGAAAGAAAAGATATTTGTTATAAAATTTTTCTGTTAAAATATGTCGATTTCATTGAAAAACGAGGGCTTAATACAAAAATAATTTTCAATAAATCCTAGGCATATATACGATTAAGCCGCACCTCAAACGCAGTGGCATTGTTGCGGACTATGGACTGGGAGGAGGAGGGGCCGGAATGCCTCAACTCAATGAGTGAAATAGTTCGAAATGCGCTAAGAAAAGGTCATTTGGAGGAGAACGGGGAGGTCGGGGTGCAGATGGCACTCGGAGCGTATCTGGCGCCCACTGTGCCGCTCCCTCTCACTGCGGCCAAGTACGCACCCGCTGTCCATGACTTGGCTAGGAAGTTCTTTCATCATCTGCTTAGGTCTGGTTCTCTATACAATATTTATAGCTTTGTTTTACTTTATATATTTTTCTATTTACTTTATTTGCGTTCCAGGAGAGGTCGAATCGAGAAAGCCCTAAGTCTAGCCGTAGACCTGGCAGCATGGGACCTTTTCATAGATGCGCGCTGCGCCGCCAAGCGACGGGGGTTACAACACCTCGTAGAGGAAGCCTCTACGTGCGCTACGCACTTTGCTAGGCTGGATCGACCCGGTAAGTATCATACGATTACAGATTATCAAAAATAATCTAAAGTTGCTTTAAAACTTAAATTTTTACGAAAGATTAGAAATTCCTTTTACAGTTTTTATATTTTTTTATGCAACTCGCTTTACTGAATACTTAATTAAATTACCAGCTTATTCCGCATTCCTTACTTTCAGATTCTGAATGTTCAGATTCATGTTCGCAATGTAGTTCAAATTCTTATTCCGGATCTGAAGATAAATCAAGCACTTCTTCTAAAGCTATCAAAGCAAAGCCCCCTCCCCTCCCGAGGATCCCACTACCGCTCCTCCCCCCTCAGCCCTCCATACTAGCAGTACCTATAACACAAAACGAGCCGTATACCACAAACAGCATTCGACCAAACCTACACCAATATCTAGAAAGAGATACAACAATTTGGGGAAAGAACATAAAAGATGATTTATTTATCAGGAACACATATAGTCACGATTCAAAACCTATAAACAATAATAGTGTTAGATGGAAAAGTATGGATAATGTTCTCAATATTCAAAGACATCCCAAAAGTTACCTTAAAATTGGCCAAAGTGTTGATGTTCCTATATCTCATGAAGAGAGGATAGCTTCCCACTTCAAACATTTGTTCCAGACCGAAGTTAATGAGGAAGGAAAAGTAAATGACAGATTCAATATACAGAGTAACAGTAACTTTAATGATAGATATCCTCAAGATAATTTTTGGATGGTTCCTGGAAACAAAACTGAAAAGAACAAAGTCAAGTTTTCTGACACTGTCACTGTTGCTGTGGTATCTGTAAGTTTATTTTCTTCACCTTAATTTCAATTATAAAATCTATGTGCAAATTTTCAAACCCACCAAAAGTAACAAAACTATTTCACAATTGATCAGTTTTTAGTATATTTGGTTTCTTACGTGTTCCGGCAAAAATAATAAATCAGGATTTTTTACATAAATATTATTCAATCAAAAATTTTATTTTAAAGTCTATTTTATTTAATTCAGAGAAATTGTTAATTTACGTAGAATTAATAAAAGTATTTCTAACCGTTTATTTAAATTTTGACATTGCTCTCCTAGAGTTCCAGTTATTCATAGGAAAACCAAGATAAAAAATATCATTAATTTCATTGACACAGTTTTTTCTTTACAACAGGAAATGATAAAATAAATAATGAGGCAGTGTCAATTAAAAATTTTCATTTCAACTAAAAAAAAAATAAAAGTCAGAAATTGAAATACTTAAAAAACTATTATTAAAATGAATTGTCCGCAACTTCTTGAATGCAATATGAACTGGAATGTCCTTGAATCCTCAGTACAATCATTAATATAACGTTAAGTACAAAACCAAACAATATTTAAATTTTTTTTGGAAAACTAAGATTAGTGAAGATTATAACACTTTTGTGCTATTTTAACTGTCAATCAATTACAAGAAATTTCTACCGAAAATAAAATGTATATTTAATTGACATATTGGACAAAGTTAAAATTAAATCACTATGCCATTGTTTAGATATTTTTTATACTATACTCCATAAGGAACAGTTATGTTTAATAGCTATTTCATCATATACAACTTATAATATTATGTTAACATAGTTTTTGCTCTTTTACCGTTAATTGAACGTTATAAATAATAAATATGTGAAATTGCCAGGAGCCCTCGGTGCTGGACCCGGCACGCGAGCTTGCCGCCAGCCTACCGCTGTGTCCTCCGCACAAGTACCTCTCGGCCTTCGCCCCCTCCGGTACACTTGACTACGTTGAAGTGTGATGCTTGGTTTAACTGGGGTGGCCACTTTTTAAGATATTTTAATATAACGCATATGTAGAAGTGAGGTAAAATAGTTATTGGATATTATTTAAATTTTAAGAAATTATTATTACATGTATACAATTAAAAATAGAACTGTGGTCACCCTAAAAATATACTGCTGCATGAAACAGGCATGAACACTATAATCGAGCTATTAAGCTTGTCTGTTTAGTAATTGTGCTTCTTTGTGTGCTTTATATCCATTAAATAAAAAAATATTTAACAAATAATCTGAATGTCTAAAATCAAAATTGCCTCATGGCAACTTGTTTTACAGTTTATTTTTTTATTTATTACGTTTTATTATTAAATATGTATATCATACGACTAAAGAGACCATGTTTATGAGTGTATTGAAGGTAACATGTTTAATTCTTGCTTATCTGCACAATTGTATTGACAATGTCACCATCACTGCTGCTTTTCATGAAGTTAACCCCATTACATATTTTAAGACATTTTATATTACATATAAATATGTTACATATACCTAATTAAAATGTCTTGAAATTATTTGTAGATGATTGTCGTCACATGTATATCTTTGCACAGAATATAAAATGTGTATATTCAGAACTTTTAACTCCAAATAAGAACAAAAGATTTCTTCTCTTGCAGACAATGCTGTTCAAACGCCGCCAAAAATCAAAGTTGTACATTTAGGAATGGTCTAAATTGTATAGTTTGAACAGTCGTAATTAAAATTTAAGAAAATATGTCCGTCCATTAATGTGTTATTTTTATTACTTTAAATTGATTGTTATAATTATATTTAGAATGTAGATTCATAAAATAACTACCTCTTCCCAATATTATCAAATTCACATAATGTATCTTGCAATATTATATTAACATTCAAGGTCATATAACAATCTAGTTGTACTTTCTTTGTGTACTTTATTTGTGTTATCAATCTATCGCAATTTGCTCAACTAATTTCGAAACCAGGCGGGGTTCTTAGTCATGAACTCCGAAAATGGTGATGGAGCTGAGAAGTAACATATTATATTACTTATTTCTGTAACTCTTTATTATTGTTTTTATATTAAGACTAAATCACACGATGTGGTTGTATAGTATTTAAATTAGCAATTCGCCATATTTTGTCTATTATTTAATATGGAAATAAGTGTTAAGAAGGCGTGAGCTAATATTTTTCTAATAATATTATAAAATAAGTATTTTTAACAATATACAATAAAGGTTTTCATTTTATTTTAAGTGTTTTACTGTATATTATCTTTTATTTAACAAATATACTTACAAGATCACAATCACTTGTCAGTAGAAAAAAGTGGCCAAGACTGGTGAAATATTCTTTGCCATTTCAAAAGCTAAATGGGTAATAACCCAGCAACTGATGCTCTTGAAGTTTTATGAAAAGGACCCTCATTTTAATTACAAATACTATGATTTCTTTATTTTCAAATTAACTATGAAACTTTTGAAAGATAACCATTTTATTAATTAACATCTAAATATGTGAAAATACTTTATATGAGATCAAAATCAATAACAAGACCCAATAGCTTTTCCCTTTTTATTTATTTTTACATATTAAATGGTACAGCAGATGGGGTGCAAAAGTCAATGAATAATAAATGAAATTAATCCTTGAGCTTCTTTTTGGGGCGGAGATTGTTGGTGTGTCCACACTTTGTCTTGCGGCAGTTGGTAGCGCGAGGATGGAGACGCGCATAGCATTTGCGGCAGATCATTTTGTCGCAATTGTATTTCATAGCTAAGATACGCAGAGATGGTTCAATGGTACCTAGAGTAGATAAAACAATTATAAATCAATAACACAATTATGAATAAAAAAGTAATATTCGTATTTCCAAATTTATAATTTTCTTTTTTTTCAAATTCCATACTCACCTCCTCTAAGCCTCAACACAAGATGCAATGTAGATTCCTTTTGAATGTTGTAGTCAGACAAAGTGCGACCATCTTCCAATTGTTTACCAGCAAAGATCAATCGCTGCTGGTCAGGAGGAATACCTTCCTTATCTTGGATTTTCGCCTTTACATTTTCGATGGTGTCAGAGGCCTCTACCTCTAGGGTAATAGTTTTACCCGTTAGGGTCTTAACGAAAATCTGCATTGTGGTTCTGAAATAGTTAACAAGTTTCAAAAAATTACAATTTTGTTTGACTGCCAATAATGGAATGATCATGGAAAACAAAAGCTATCACTTTCCAAGATGACATGCCACGCGGATTTTAAATATCGAATACAAACAAGTAATCATATATTAATAGACTCTATTTCACAGTATTGAAATATTATATAAATGAAGATAATAAACAAATTTATGACGGGAAAATAGTAATTATTAGTACATTTTTGTAACTAACCTTCTTAAAATGTGCTCAACAAACTGTCTAACTCGCTAAAAAGAATGAATCAAAAAGTATTATATCATAGACAACTTTTGACAGATAACTTAAGTATAATAGAATCTGTGAAAATCGAATATTATACAATATAGTTTTACCTACTTATTGAAAAATAAGAAAAATGAGACATCTGAAAAAAAATTCCTGTTCAATATTGCAAAACTTTTTTTCTCAAAACAATTACCCTATTTTTTTTTAATTTTCGGTGCATATTCAAATTAGTTTCAGTGCTTACAAAAATTAGTCCAAGTTAAGGTGATATATTTTTTTTTTCCACTTAAATTAACTTATGTATTATATGTCCCTTACATTGACAAGCATTAAATTCTGGGTAAAAAGCATAGTATCACATGGGTTTACAATTTTTATTTTTATTGTGCCTCTTTTTGCGTGAACATTATGGTTAAAGTGCAATACGCATCAAAGTATAACTGAAAATTAACTTTGCTACACTATACTAACATATATTGCACTTTTTTCTTATTATTTAATCTTTTGGATTATTTATCAATTATTTTACACAAAAAAAATATCTATGAATTTCTGAATAATTTAATTATACTAATGTTGGTTTAAATATTTAAATATATATAAAAACAACCTTTAATAAAATAATGTATATCAGTATTCATTACTGCATCCTCAATAAATTATTTACAATATTTTCGTATTAACAAGAGGAAAATTAATTTCTATTTAAAAAGCTTTTTATAATCTGTATTCTTCATAAATTTTGTTTCTGAACGTTATCAAAATTCGATAAAGTACTTGTTTCGTAACAGGTAGGAAACTGAGATTTTCACGGTACTCTAAAACTAAATAGTCAATATGTACCACCAAATAAGCAGAATTACTGGCAGGCTTGTAGCCACATCTCACTTACAGAGCCCACTCTTTCCAGTGGTAAGTATGTAATATACAGTGTAGTCTAGCATTTATCAATCGAAGTTACCACCCATATTTTTTTCATCACATTTCTTTCGAATTTTATTAAAAATATTTTAAAATGTAAATATTGTATTCGAGGCATTCCTTATCTGATAATCAACAATTTATAGGCTCCTATTGCATTGCAACGAGTGGAGACTCCAGCCATCCAATATAATACTGCTCATCTGTCTACCGTGTCTGAGGCCGCCTGTCCTGCTGGCCCCAGACGTCTGATACCTGGCACTAATACACCCTACCCACCACTGAATGACACAATCAAGAAGCGTCAAGACCAGTTCCAGGTAAATACAATTTTGTAGCTTTTCCACTTTTTCTTCAAAACATGAAAGTCACATAATGATATAAAAATAACTTACTTGAAGTGCTCATTTCAGAATTGACATATATTTTATTTTATTAAATTTCCAGAAAGATGACGATGTGCCTGTCTTCTTAAAAGGGGGTCCATTTGATGCTGTTCTGTACCGTCTTACCATGTTGCTGTGTATTGTGGGCTTGGGTGGTATTGCTCACACTGTCTACTCTCATGCGGTCCCCAAAAAGTCATAAATATACAGATAGTGAAAATTTGTTATGTTTTAGATCAACACATGATAATAGCTATGATAAATAAATATTATAAATGGTAGTAACTTTTTAAATATTTATTATTAAGTGTTCCTTAATATATTGAACCTGACCATATAATAATTATTTAAGACAACTAAGTCTGTTTGGTAAAAACTATTAAACCTTGATGTCGAGACTTAGTGCAATATTCTCTTATTGTTATAACTTTTAGTCCTATTGACACCTTGGTTTTAAATATGTTGAATGCAATACAAACAGTGCATATAAACTCATACATATTCTAAAAATTTAATCAACTACTAGTATTTAAAGGTGTATATAATTGTAATCTTGATATTGAAATAATCATCTAAAGATTGAAAACTTCCTACTTCAATGTTTTCCATATTGTGTAAAGTCCACTGTGATGTCAAATTTTTGTGAAAATCTTACAAAGAACGTCTGGAACTATTGGTATCTGAACACAGTATAATATTAAATTCAAAAATAATAATTAAAATATATATATTTGATAAACATTAATCTCTTCTTGAGGATCCAAAAACAAAACGTTGATTATTCTTTTATACAAAGTAGTACTAATTTTGTAGAAGATTTAATAGAAAACTTGAATGAGTTCGCTTTAAAAAGTGATGTCCAAAAAGAATTATCATCATATATCAGCAAAATACGTCTTTTAAAGTACTGCCCTATTATCACATTCCTTCTCTTAGGAAGTTTTTGGTTTATTTTCGTTTAAAGCACAAATGTATTTAAAAAAATCTAAGTGCCGCAGTGAACGTGTAAAAAACAATATTACCTAAAAGAATTATTAGGTATTTATCAGGTAAAACTTATTTATTTTTAAAAAGTGCTCAGTTAATATAGTAGTCTGATTTCTCTGGGCGGGTTCCGTATAGAATCTAAGAGAACGTTTAAATTTCTTCACGTTATTTTCCGTCACCGAAAGATTTATCTACAAATAAATGTATATAAACGATATCTATACATTGAATTTATTTTGACTCTTTTAATGGGGGTGAAATAAATAATCAACATAGATACGAAAACACCAATTTTTAAACATAACATTTAAATGCACGCATAGGGGTCTACAGACGACAGCACAATTGTGGAGAGCTATATATCAAACACACGAGCTAGTGCGGCTGAAATGTGATCACTCAGAGAGGCCATCGTCGAGCGCACGAATCTTACCCTCCAGGCAGTCTCCGAATGGGGCGGTGCCAAACTGGATAGGTCTAATGCAGCGAAGACCCAGGCGTGTTCGTTCTCTGCCAAAAAGAGACCATTCCATCTAGTCCCTACTTTTCGAAATGTAAGATTGCGAACCACCTAGACCTTGGTGTCAGCCTAAACTCGTCTCTCAACTTTGGTTCCTATATTGAGTCTAAATCTTAATTGGCTGCTAAAAAGCTTGGTATTCTCTGGAAGGTGCGTCGGTACTTCAAACTGGAACAGTTGCTCATTCTTTATAAAGCACAAGTTCGGTCGTGCATGGAGTACTGCTCGCATCTTTGGGATAGATCACCCCAATACCAGTTAGAGGCGTTGGAATCAGTTGAGAGACGGGCTAGGAGGCTCGTAGGTGATACCACCTTTACCAAGGCAAAATTCCAAAGTTTGGAAAATCGCTGTAAAGCTAGTTGTCGGTCTTTTAACGGATACGTTTTGGAGAGTGTGTACAACTTGATACACCCAGCTCCTTTCAGTCATCGAACGAAGAGAAGCTCAGCCAGGAAGCACCGAGTTACATTTGAGGTTCCAAAGTCCCGTACAAAGCGTTTTGCTACTACTTTTGATACTGTACGCGAACGATTTTGCGGGCACAGTTAGTAGGAAATAAAATCATGTTTTTAGCGGGAACCACCGCCAAATATTTATATAGTTAGTTATTTAGTTTAGTAATCGTTAATAACGGTTAGTATTTTAAATAGTTGTTATGACGTAAGATTTAAGCAATGAAAATAAATAAAATATGTAACACCATTTATTTATTTTTTTAATTACATACACTGGCCACGGACACTACTACTGACGTAAATAGTATTCTGATACATTAATAAAGCACTATGACTACCAAAATTCTGTTTGTTACAATATTATTTCCAAGATTATAATATCAGAATTGTCACGAAAATTAAAATCGAAACTTTATATCAGGTACATAAAAATTTGCGTTACAAGTAATAAACAATATATTTGAAAATTGTATTGCTAACAGGATTTATAATCTGTTTAATTTTGGATAATGTACTATATAAAGTGAGTAAAAAATTGTAGACGTGCTTAAATTGCTACATTCTAACATAAACTTGTTTTACAAAATATTTACGAGTTTAACAATTTAATTTTGATTGAAACATTTTTTTAGCTTGCTAGCGGTGATGAAAATCAAGAAGTAATAAAATCTAATTAAAATTGCTTTTACCTTTCATATTATTTGAGCAACATATAATACTTATTCCTTTTTTAAAAATTAACTTGTATTACATAGACCCCGAAAACATAACTATTTAATATTTATATTTTAACGTAGGTACAATTGCTATAAACATGATTTTGAAACATCTTACGTGTGAATAATATATTTTAGTTCCTATAAAATAAGCGTAACTTAAAAATTACCTAATATACTCCATATTTCATTGTTCTGTTTGTTCTTGTCAACAATTATTTCTAAATACTTAGTCAAATTTACCTAAAAAAATCAATTAGAATACACAAATAATAAACGCATTACGCTACACTAGCTAACATAATAAAATGAATATAAAAATAGGAACTGATTACGTAAATATATAAAAATTGAAAACTTAAAAAAATATCTATGTTATACAAATAGTAAATACGATAAGGAATAAAGGGATATATATTGAGATCAATAGCAATAAATATACTTAAAGACGATTATAACATTAATTCGACAAAACTGAAACTGTCCTACAGCCAAGCACTTTAAATATTTTCAAGATTAAACAATGTTTCTAGTTTAGAAAACGAGCAATACCGAGAAAGGCTATATTTTAGAAATCTATAATTAACAAAACACAAATCAACAAAGGGTCCCGAAACTACATATTATTGATTATTTTTTAAACAATAAATTGTTTTATTTATGGATACAATTTTTATCAATATAAGATATTTTGTTAACCAAACGTTTATCGGATAGATCATCCATAAACTTAAAAGACTTTACAAATACTTTATATATAGAAATAGCCAATGTTTTGATAATCACAGCTAATTAAAAAACATCACTATTATGCTTTTTCTAGCAGGCTGATTGTAAAGGCTCAGTAATGATTTTCCTAAAATGGCAGTTGTATCTAAGTTTGCACAATTTGTAATGATAATTGCCCCAATACCTTTTATAACCAAACCGCTTTGATAACGATATCTTCTTTAACTAATCACTTATCTAAGAATGTGATTTTAAACTTAAATTACGGTCGAGGACGAGCTGGCAAAGGAGGTGGGGCTCCTTGTCTGGCGGGCACCGGGGGCGGGGGACCAGTAGGAGGTGGGGTGTTAGTGGATGGAGGAGGTGGGGGGGCACACGTCGGAGGAGGAAGAATATCGGCCGGAGGAGACGACAAACTCGGTTGGGCAACAATTCCAGTATCTTGAGGAATTGGAGCTGGTCTAGGAGGCGGTGGACGGGCAGGACCCGTTGCAGGTGCTCTCGATGGCACGAGAGGTGTTGGCGATGGAGCTGGGGGTCTGTTTGGCTGTTGTCGTCGAGGTGTCGGTGGAGCGGACCGCAGAGGGCGATCGGCTGGTACTTCTCCAAATAATGGAATTGTATTATTTGAACATAAACTCACTTCGGATTTTACAATATCTGCCCAATCAGGAGATTTTAAAGATATAGCTAATTGAATATTACATATTGTAATATGTCCTTTCTGTACTGCAGCAAGCGCATGTTGACCATCTCTAAAAGTGATGTTTAAAGTTTGATCATCAATAAAACGTACCAAAGTCACTTCACCAATAGTAGACAATTCCTGTAAAACGCCTGCCATTACACTGTCATCGAAAATGGAATCTTCGTTGTCGACTTCTTCTAAAGGTTGTACAATAATACTACCATCAGGTGGGCCAAGATCTTTCACAACTTCATAAAACACCTCCATACATCTTGTATAACTAACTTGTAAAACTTCTATTTCTAATATTGCAATAACTGGGCGATGATCACTTTGTTTCAACTCAGCTCGACCATAATGAAGTAATTTCCCAATAGCCAGTTCAGAAGTATTTTCCGAGTCAATAGTATGCTTTCTACTTCTCCAAAGCACACGATCGGTCCAAGCTGGTGCTCGACATTTTTCACTAGTATCATAGTCATCGCTAAATAAATCATATTTATAAGTTGGAAAAAATGTAATGTCTCCTTCAAAACAGTTTTTGAATACTAGATCTTGAGACTTTTGTCGTAATAATTGATCTTGCTCTAAGAGTCGTTGAATATTATTTTGTGATGCTAATGAGCGAGTTTCTTCTTTATCTAAATCAATTCGGTAGTTAAAATCACCACACCAAAAAACGTAATCATGAGAATAAAGTGATCTTCCCATAGGAAATGCAACTTTTCTGGTAATTTCAGTGTAATCGGCATTTCGTTCTGTTACTTGAGACTGACCAGCTGCAAAATGAGCACAAACAAAGCACAAAGATGTTCCATAAATAACCAAGCGAATTGCAACTGCGCCTTTGTTACCCGTAGCGCCACCAAGACCAGTTTTCACAGAATCCAGAGCTACATCTCTTATATGAGGTATTAAATCTTTTCTAGCAAACACAAAAAGGCAAACGCCAACTAATTGATGACTAGACAGAAGAGTGTAAGAAGCATCTCTGCATAAAATTTTTTCAAGTTCCTCGCTCCAAGCTTTTGCATTGTCTGAACTTGCCGCCATAATATTACTGGCATTCAGATCAACAATTTCTTGAAATCCAATAGCAAAAATATCGGATGGGTGATCCTTCAAATTAACAGTATTAATCAATGATGAATTTGGTGAATCTAACAACCAATCAGCAAGTGACACATCCTTGTAAGCTAAACTTCTAAAATGTTTGCCACCATTGACATTATATGTTCCAATTGTTATACGAATACTAGAAGGTTGAGTAAATTCACTAGCCCTTCTACACATTTCTCTTAACACTGGTGTTGAAGTATGCAGAATATTAGAAGGTAGTAGTATTCTAGTGCGATCTGCTAGTTCAGAGTTAAGTGTAGAGCCCAGAAGCAATATGTCAATAGCTTCTTGTTTTGAGTTGTCAAGCAAATTATTCTGTATTGTTCGAGCAGCTGATCTTGCTCCATCTATTAATTTAGAACCACCTTGGATTGCACCAGTCCCGGCATATATTTTTGATACTTCATTTCCATTGTTTATCCACATTTGTTTAAAAACCTCTTCAAATCTATTCACATTCTGTTTTTTATCAATGCATTGCAGTAACATCAACTGAATAGCAAGCATTTCTAGCCCAATAAAAGTTTGTATTGAATTTGTTCTGTCTAAACAGTCCAAGCAATTAGTTCTTATTACACCCTTTTGCACGTTATAAATATCAACATTCTTAGAACTGAAAATGCTTACGCTATCATAGCATTTTTCAATTACTTTCTTAAATTTTGCCAAAGCAATTTCAATAGAAGTAGCCCTTACTTCCTGATGATAATCAAATATAATCTGTATCACATCACACTGAACAGATTCATTCAGATGTCTTTGAAAAGCATTACTCAGAGTTGCCTCCCCCTCACTACCTCCAATTAAGCTTGACCCAAGAAGATTTACTACTACAATGGAACCATAGTTTCGTTGTAATTGTGAAAAATGCCTTTCACATGCACTTGTTGATGCATCATATCCCCTTGACATCTTCACCTTGTGTGATCCAACCTGTATTCCTGGCTGTTCCCAAAATAATGGTACAGATCCTCTAGTTTGAATGTAGGATGCCACCGAATCATCAATATATATTGCCTGCTCAGTTTCTACAAAATTTGCAACATTTCCATCGTCATTGCAACCTCGCACATTGAATCTAGTACCAGCCCTCTCACAACTAAGTCTGGATACTAATACGGCTCGTGCCTGTCGATGTCCTACATAAATAGTTCTAATCTCAACCGATCCACACATAGCTCTAGTGAGCCAGTCTTCACAATCTATTCCAAACCTTATCAAATGAATAAATAATGTTCTATTCCAGAAAAACCTGTTGTCAGGATTGCCTCTTTTACTTTTTCTTTGAGCACATAGAGTGAGATCAAATAAATTTTCGTTATTTCTACCAGAGTTCCATGAAAAGTAGAAGGTGCCAGAATTAAGTAATTTTCTCACTTCAGAGACCTTGTCTTCATTCTGTGACTGATAGAAGAGTGGTAAAAATTGTGTCTGGCTTATCTTAAAAACTTCCACATCACCTACCTTTCCAACTGAGCAACAACCCGTGACAAGTACTAGGTACAGCAAGCAACTTTCACCAGAATTAAGTTGTAAAACGCCCAAGCAGCCATACGCATCAGCGATTTTATGGTATTGTTTCCGTAAAGTGTCTGTCTCTTGAGAAGAAAGCGCAACTACAGCTTGAGATTCGAATAATAAAGCAGTATCTTTATTTCTATGTTGCAATATAATACTATAAGGATTAGGTGGTGATGATTTCTCTAAAACCTTAAATCCTTTAGACATAGCCATGGCGGCTGTCTTAATCTAACGGCACTATATAATCATCCGCCCTCTGTACAAAAATTATTGGGAAAAGTCTATTAATTAGATTTCACTCAAGAAGACACTACTAACATTAATCTGACAATTTCAATGTCATTAATGTCACTAGACAGTAGACTATTTAGACATTAGACTAAGGATACTATATAGGTCATTCTTACATTGGAGGTATAGGTCATGCTCACATTCATATAATTTTTTAACTAGTTTTGATACAACTGTAGACATAATTATAATTAGAGTTAATTCTTTATAAATAAAAAATAATAGTAAAGTAAGTAAAGGCAATATAAGTTTATGTTTACTACTTCAAATAAAATTATTTTATTATTTTCCAAATTACATGTTTAATTGTGTGGCCTGGCAACCTGGAGTACACCTAGCACGCAAAGTATATTTGTAGCCTAAAGCCAAAATAACTTTAGATGGCACGAATGGCTCTCTTCTTCAAAACAGAATATTTATATCAACTGCTTTACCCAAAAGTAAAATAGCATAAGACATTGTTCTATAAAAACAACTGTAATAAATTACCTTGGCAGCAGCTTCATCCGTTTCATATATTTTTGATACCTTAAGCAGCAGAATTAAGTTTACAAGTCATTCCAGGTTTATTAATCTAATATATGAGAGCATCACAGGAATTTTATAGGAACTATAACTTGACATGCATTTATGTATTTATAATTTGCAATATTATTATCTGTATGCTAAAATTGTAAGATATTCATTTATATAAAAAGTCAATCTTTAACACGTATTAGAATTATACTTCCTAGGTATAAAGACAACACGCTTTGTAAAATTAAAACTTTAAAGGTGACATTTCGCATTGATTGATAAAACTGTCAATTAAAATTGACATTTTTGTATTTTCATACAGACATATGTGAAATGTTAGTTGTCAAAATACAAAACATTAACAAAAACAAATAATAAATCATATTTTTCTATTAATACTGTTTATTATACATTTAATTTCAATTTGATACTATTAAAATATATGTAATAATGTCTCAACAGAATCTTTTATTTCATCCTATAATTAGTTCAATTCAACGAATAGCTCTTTACGAAACCAAAACGGTGTCTGAAATTTTTTTATTATAAATATTATTGTAAGTATATTTCTTTTGATAATAATAATAATACTTGTTTTGAATTTTTTTTCAGAGATTTTTTCTCATAGGGTCTAACAACACGCAAACCAGGTTTCGTGTCCTCAAAATAGATCGAACTGTAACAAAGGAATTGGTTTTCGTTGATGATAAGGTAGAGTACAATAAACAGGAAATCCACCAGCTATTGAACATGATTGGTCTAGGCAACAGGGGTGGACGGTCTCCTGGGTTCAATAAACTTGTGTCTGCTTTTGGAATTGTGGGTATGTAATATGTAACAATTATTTTCTATCTGAAACAAAACATATTTCTTTTAAACTAGATTAAAAATTATATCCTGAATTGTTACGATCATCATTATTGTTAAAGGTTTCGTAAGATTTTTGGAAGGCTATTATATTATCCTAGTAACAAAAAGAGGTAAAATTGCTGTAATAGGCTCACATTCCATTTACAAAATAGAAGATACTGCAATGATATATATTCCTAATGACAGCAATAGGCCATTACATCCAGATGAACAAAGATATGTCAAGATGTTCTTAGCTATAGACCTTTCAACTAACTTTTACTATAGCTATAGTTATGACGTTACACATACTTTACAAATGAATATGGCACCTCCCAGGAAATTAGCCCCAGCTCTATTTCCTAAACCTGTAACTGCATCTGTCTATCAGTCAAATTTAAACTCTAATATAGAATGTACTTGTAAAAATAAACAAGATGATGAAGATATATTTGAAACTTGGAAATCTCAAATAGAAGAAAGGCAGAACAAGCCGGGGTATTTCATTTTTATTAAATCTTTTTATTTTCATTTCTGAATCATGAAGAAGAAATAAAAGTTATTATTATGGTTCCTATTTCAGACAAAGTAATAAACTGGAATTTGGAGTTCGAACAGTACCTGAATGGAGATTTGTGTGGAACAGTCATCTCCTGTCTGTTGTGCACTCACAATTACATCCAGATTGGATACTTTACATTGTTCATGGCTTTATAGAACAGAGCAACTTAAATATATTTGGCCGTCCAATTTACTTGACACTCATTGCACGAAGAAGCAACAGATATGCAGGAACAAGGTTTTTAAAAAGAGGTGCAAATATGCATGGAGATGTTGCTAATGAGGTTGAAACTGAACAGATAGTTCATGATGCTATGGTATCCTCTTTTTCAGCTGGGAGGTGAATTTACTTTATTGTAAAATAAAAATCTCGTTATTATATGTAATGTAATATAAATATCATATTTTTAAAAAAATCATTTTATTATCATAGATTCAGTTCATTTGTACAAATGAGAGGATCCATACCTAGCTTCTGGTCCCAGGATATATCCAAAATGGTTCCAAAACCTGCAATTATGATAGATCGAAGTGATCCATATGCAGAAATTCCAGCAAAGCACTTTAATAACCTTATGCGGAGATATGGGTCTCCAATTATGATTCTTAATCTTGTTAAGAAAAGGGAAAAAAAGAAGCATGAATCACTACTGACTGAAGTAATCAGTAATGCTGTGAAGTACCTCAATCAGTTCCTGCCACCAAACAAATTGATACAGTATTTCCATTTAGACATGGCGAGAATGAATAAAGGCGCTGATGCAAAGGTCCTTGACAGGTATGTCGGATATAACTATTAGATACAGAAAAAGAAATAATATTTATTATAACTTGTATTTTACAATTAAAAAGGCTTTTTAATCATGATACACACTTATTTATTACGAAACCAACATTAGTACAACTTGTCACATTTATTATTTTTATACCCACATACAACTTAATAAATTTCTCAAATAATAACATAACACCTTCCTTTCAAGTCAAAAACACAATATTATACTATTTTATATAAATATACACAATCAACACCCAATTATGTCTGACCACTCCTCTGGAGGAGGCAAAATAATAGAGTGATTATCAGCGTCACTTTCACTATCATAATTTTGCTGTAACGGTTGATCACCACTTTGCATAGGTGGTTTAGTTTTATGCAGCTGATCTACATGTCTCCGATGTATCACACCATCCTGGGCTCGCACTTCAAATAAGGCTGGTGCCACTTTATTAGTCACCACTCCACGCTGCCATTTCGCATTCATGTTATACAATCGCAGTAAAACATGATCTCCAACTTCAAAGTTCTTTACTCTTCTACCTTCCCTTCTACCATCTTCTCTTACAAGTTCTGATTGTGTATTTAAGTCAGGATGCAATAATGTAAGTGCTGTTCTGTACTTCCTGCCATTCAACATCTCCGCAGGAGTATTTCCAGTCACTGTACTAGGGGCAGTACGCATATGAAATAGCATCTTCGCTATTCGCTCTGCCCAAGGCAAATCTACTTGCTTCCTGAGCTTTGACTTAATTGTCTGTATCAGCCGTTCAACTTGGCCATTCGTAGCAGGGTAATAAGGGGCAACAGTAATGTGTTTGATATTATTTTTCACAACAAATTCTTGAAATTCTTGTCCTATAAATGCAAGGCCATTATCTGATATCACAAGCTCCGGTAGCCCATGATCAGCACAAGCCTTTCGCAAGGAGGTAACTACAGCTCTGCTTGACATGGATGGCATTATGTCAACAATTGGCCACTTGCTGTAAGAATCTATTAATATTAAAAATGTTTTCCCCATAAATGGCCCCATAAAATCTATGTGTACTCTTGACCAAGGCTTTGTTGCTTCCGGCCAATGATGTTCAGTTCTCGGGGGGTTATTTCTATTCAGCTGACAAGAGTCACATATAGAAACTATGTTCTGTATATCCGAGTCAAGTGAAGGAAACCAAACATATGCTCTTGCCGTCATTTTCATTTGCACCATTCCACTATGGCCTTCATGCAGTATATTTAATATTTCCCTCTGCATTGCTTTTGGTATTACGACTCTATTAGCCCACAAAATGCAATCCTTATTCAGTGACAAGCTTTCCCTTTTTCGATAATATGTCTGTAATTCCCCATTTATAACAGATGGCTATCCATGTAATAAAAAAAAATTAACTTTTTTTAAAATCTGATCCTTTTCTGTTTCTTGAGCAATGTCTTTTGAATTTAAACCTCGAACATTCTTTTGTTCAAATAAAAATATATCTTCTTCATTTTCACAATCATTGGATATACACAAGGTAGGCCACCTACTAAGGCTATCAACATTTGCCATTTCTTTGCCTGGACGGTATACTAAAGTATAGTCAAAGGTATTGAGTGTTAAGGCCCATCTAAGCATTCTTGCTGATACAAGGTCAGGAATAGGTTTCTCTCGACCAAATATGCCCAACAATGGTTTATGATCAGTGCATATCATAAATTTTCTACCTAACAAATATTGTCTAAACTTATTAAGACCAAACATGATAGCTAAGGCCTCCTTATCAATTTGAGCATAACGTCGTTCATGATCTTGGAGTGTTCTAGAACTCATTATAATGGGCTTCTACAGAGAAGCATTTTATGAGATGGTACAGACCATCTAGCATTTTATGTACTAACATGGAACCTAGCCCATAGTCACTTGAATCACATAACATTATTAACTCCCGCTCTAAGCTGTAATGAACTAAAGTCAACTCTGACGTCAAAAGCGACTTTGCTTTATCAAATGCAACTTGTTCATTTTTTGTCCAATGCCAATTAACTTTATCTTTTAATAACCTATACAAGGGTTGCATTACTGAAGCTTTATTCATTACAAATCTCTCATAAAAGTTATAAAGGCCTAAAAATGCCTTTAATTCTGTTTTATTCTGTGGAGCAGACTTCCCTCTAATTTCTTGCACTTTTTCCTCTGAAGGATGAATACCTTCACTGTCAATTTCGTAGCCCAAAAAACATACCCGTCTTACAGCATATACACACTTATTTATATTTAACCGTAGACCAACATCATCCAAACTCTGAAGAACCTCTAGAAGTCTTTGATCATGTTCTTCTATACTTATGCCAGAAATAACTATGTCATCTAACAGGCACGCAACACCCTCAACACCTGCCAACAAGGAGGTCATTAGTCGTTGAAATATAGCTGTTGCTGCATTCACTCCATACGCAAGACGATTCATTCGCATCAGGCCCAAGGGTGTATTTAGGGTTAATAGCTCTGCAGTCTCCTGGTCAACCTTCAACTGATTATAGGCATGTTTAAGATCAATTTTTGTAAAATATTTGCCACCTGAAAGTTGAAAGAAGGCTTCATTTGCTGTAGGCAGTGGATAGTTATCAGCTAGGCAGGTCGAGTTAACTGTACTTCTATAATCTCCACACAACCTCAGTGATCCATCTGGTTTAGGGACAATTCTCAAGGGGGTAGCCCACCGAGAGTGTTTAACGGGTGTGATGATACCATCTGCAATCATTTTATTTAACTGATCATTTACCTTTGCCCTTAATGGAAATGGTACAGGACGAGCACGCTGAAACACTGGAACCACATCTGATCTCATATCAATGTGAAACATAGGACCAATATATTTATCCATTTTGTTATCAAATAATTGAGGAAACTTGTCTTGAATATTGTTTACTTCTTTGTTGTAATTTACAACATTGATCCCTTGAAGTGAAATTTCTAAGTCTTTAAACCATGTGCGTCACATTAAAGCTGGTCCTCTGCCGCAGCTTATAAGTAAAGGTAAATTAACCTTTTTATCTTTGAACTCAATAGAAGCTATCATTTTTCCTTTAATATTCAACTTCTCATTTGTCCAAGTTACAAATTTACTATCACAGAATGTTAAATCAGGAAAAATATCTTTATTTCTCAAATAGACACTATGTGGAAGTATGGAGCATGCAGCACCTGAGTCCACTTCCATAGGTATTATTACCCCATTAATTGTGACATCCACCATGTATGGATTTGATCTCACAGTATTAACATTAATTTCAGTAGTCATTAGTTTCATACCATTAATAGTGTTTATATCCCCTGTTAATTGTTCCTGGTGCAAGTTTTCAGATATTACATTGCCACAGTTGTCAATATGCATGTTCCTTTTATCTACTGTACAGGCCCCCTTAATGTGCCCTTTTTTATTACATTTATAGCAAGTAGCACTAGCAAAACGACATTTCCTGTCTCAATGGCGCTTCGCACAGTGTGAACACGTCTTGGTACTAATTGCATTCACTTCCATAGGTTCGTATGCATTTCTTGCGGAATTTTTAAAGCTGTCTTGATATGACATATCATTTCCTATAGATTTCGCCATCTGAATAGCTTCGAAATTCAATGCCTGTTGCACCACCTTTTCGTACGTAACTTCTTCAAGCTTCATTTTCAACAACTCTTTCTTTAAGTTGTCATTATGTACACATAGTATTATTTGTTCTGCTAAGCGTCGTCCCAATTCAGTAAATTTACATCTTGAACTTATATCGTGTAATGCCGCCACAAAATTAGTGATACATTCGCCTGATCTCTGTTTACGTGCATAGAATTTTTCAGTTTCTAATATTGGATGAGGTGTGCGAACAAAGAATTTATTAAGTAATTCAATAATTTCTTCAAAAGAAACTTCACTTAGTTTTCTAGGTGCCAGCAGCGAAACAATTAATGAAAAGGCTTCTTTTCCACATTGAGATAAAAATAAGGCTCTTTTCTGCACGCTTTCCAATTTACCAGCCGCTTCCAATGCGAAATAAAGTTGTTCACGATAATTTTCCCAATTATCCTTATGGGGTTCAAATTTCCCCGGTAAAACAATACTCGCAGTACTTGTAAAAGCCATTTGTAACGGTATTTTGCTCGTCGCCACTATTATAACTTGTATTTTACAATTAAAAAGACTTTTTAATCATGATACACACTTATTTATTACGAAACCAACATTAGTACAACTTGTCACATTTATTATTTTTATACCCACATACAACTTAATAACTTTCTCAAATAATAACATAACAATATTAAATATCCCTTCTTTGATATTAGATTATCAGCTATAGCCCGCACTGTGGTCCGGAGAACAGGTATATTTCTGAGCTGCAAGAGCTATGGAGAGGAGATGGGCCTGGAAGGACATCAGAAGGGATGGTTACAGACTGGCCTAGTTAGAGTTAATTGTGTTGATTGTTTGGACAGAACAAATACTGCACAGTTTGCCATTGGAAAATGTGTTTTGGCACATCAGGTTGGTATGAAATTGAATTTCATAGATAATAGTTGTTTATATGATTACCGTTGTCTCTGGTTAATGTTGATTTTAGTTACATGCATTAGGTCTAATTCAAGAACCAGTAGTAGAGTTTGATTCAGACTGTGTCAGGCTCTTAGAAGGGTTGTATGAAGACCACGGCGATACTTTGGCGTTGCAGTACGGTGGATCACAGCTCGTTCACAGGTATTTTTATCAACTTTGGCTAACTAGAATGACTTCATGATTCTTTTATCCCTAAAACATTCAAAATGTAATTAGCATTTATTTAACGAAAAAATAAAAATCTCTCAATAGACACTAAGCGATAATATATATATATATATATACTCATGTCAGGTGTAAGATAATTATAATGTTTAGAGGGGCTTTACGTAGCGACGATATGACACAAGGAAGCGTTTCAGCGGGATAATAAAATACGAAATTTGTTTTGTTTTTTAAATTATTTTATGAGTTTTTAATAATTTTTCATATATATCATTAAAAAAATCGTCTACACCCCTACATCGTCTATTAGTCAGAAAACAAATTTAAAAAACCTTTATTACTGTTTTTATTTTATTGATATTTTTTATATTTATAATAAATATATTGCTTACTGCCTATTTATTTAATTTGTTAGTAAATAAGTAATAATTGTATTTTTCAGAATTAAAACCTACAGAAAAACAGCTCCATGGTCTTCCCATGGTAACGATATAATGCAAACTCTGAGTAGGTATTACTCCAACACATTCTCTGATGCAGAGAAACAAAATACCATGAACCTCTTCCTAGGACTCTTTGTACCAGAACCAAACAGACCAGCTATCTGGGAGTACCCCACTGATTATTACCTTCATCACCCGGAAACTATGGTTTACATTCCAAATAGAAGGTATTATATATTTTGTGTAAAACTTGGAATCATAACATTTGTTCTTGTGAAGGTTAAAAAAGAAACAGACAGTGTTCGTCTTTGAGCCATAATTTTATTATTTTTTGTCATTAAAAAAATAATGACTCATTATAATTTTAATTAATTAAAGAATTTAAAGACATCTGAAAATAACTTCAAAGGTCAAAATCTAAGTGCATAAGAGTTGATTATAAAATTATGACCTTATTATTCGATATTTTCTACTAAGCTGTTTGACCTATATTTATTAAAAAAATATACTAATGCGATATGAAAGTTGTCCATTCTGTCATCTCCAACATTTTCTATTGAAATATTCTTTTGTAGATCCTTAACAAAATGGTGGGACGACGAGATCCTCCACTACCTCCCGCGTCCTACAAACGAAATGCGAAAGCTGTGCTGCGAGATCATCGGACTGCAGGGGGACGCTCTAGAAATGATTGACCCTTATCACGAGTACACAAGACCCTTCGAGTACACTGTATTCGAGGGCTGCTTCGAATTTAAAGTTAGTAGTAGCCGCCAGCATACTCCATGAGCACATTAATCGCTTCGCGTGCAATGGGTTCAAGCGCTGCTCCGAATTTAAATTGAGTAGTATCAGGTACAGACCACTATCACGAGTACATATACAATTCACGTATATTGTCAGTAGTAGCGGCTACAGAACCCTACCACGAGTACACTAGATAATTCGCGTATATTGTGTTCACGAATTGCTTCGAACTTAAGGTCAGCAGTAGTAGGGGCGACGAACCCTACCACGAATACACTAGATAATTCGCGTATATTGTTTTCGCGAGTTGCTTCGAACTTAAGGTCAGCAGTAGTAGGGGCCACGACCTCTACCACGAGTACACTAGATAATTCGCTTATAATTCGAATTTAAGTCAGTCGAATTTAAATCAGTAGTAGGGGCCACGACCCCTACCACGAGTACACTAGATAATTTTCGTATATTGTGTTCGCTTCGAACTTAAGGTAATTAGTAGCGGCCACGACCCCCTACACACACGATACATTACCGATACCCAATACCCTTCGAATACACACTATTCGTGGGATGTTTCGGATTTAGTTAAGGCTAAATATTAGCGGCCAGAGACCTAAGGAAACAGTACTGTAGCACGTACTACACTCGAAGCTTCTCGTACACTGTGTTCGAGATATACTTAAATATTTCTGTTTAGTAGTAGTGGAGACAGGCTAGGAATTTAATGAAAGCCATTTTACTTCTATTCCACAAGCAATTATTCCAGTACACTATAATAGTTTATGGTTAATAACATAGCTTAAACACTGTAGAAGCAGGAGGCAACTTTTCATAATTACTTAACTCTATATATATAAGAATGATCAGTGCACAGACTATATAATATATAATAAACTTTAAATTACAAAAGCGTATGAAGTTAATATGTTTCTGTGTGTTAATGCTCCAGATGTTCCACACGCTGCGCGACCTGTACCCCGGCGGGTCGTGTAGCCCCAGTCCGTTCGTGGTGCGCGGTCGCGGGGCGAAGGGCCCGGGCTCCGAGCGCCCCGCCCTCAGCGGCCGCGCCAGTACCGCCTCTAACAACTCCAGCGAGTGGGTGCCCTGTGCTATAAATATCGTTGACACGGAGCTACTTAGTGAATAATACGATAGGTCTTTCCGGGCAATGTTAACAATAAATAATTATAATTAGTATTTTATTAATTATCAAAACGATTCTATAGAAATTTCTATAAATTTAAATTATTACTAAAATTTTGTTTGTGCAACCTATGTTGATAAGTATCTCATACTTGCAGCTCAAACAGCGACTATACGTCGGACGATGACCTCGCCACCTCCACCCCTGGCTGCCGTCAATCGGTCGTGTCTGCCCTCTCCGTGGCAATAAAACTTCTAGAAGCCGACGACCCGGAGGAGGAACCTCCCCTCTTTCCCGCCATCAAGAGACACACTACGGTACAAGTCCGGGAGCCCGGCAAAAGAGATATGTTATTGTGAGTACAGCACTGCTACTTGCCTTACTTAGGAGGAAATGTTTGTCTGCATTACGATGGATTAAAACGTATCTTAGGGCTTTATAGTTATTTATTTCAAGACACGACATGACTTCGTGCTTTTCCAGCCATTCCTACCAAAGTCAGCACATTCCTTGATCTTATCCTCTTATGGGTGCATCCGCAACCTATGCTACATAGCTATATAGCTAACTTTTTTTTTATATGAAGCAGCTTTTATTATTACATGTCTCCTCCAAGGTGAAGGGGAAGCCAGTTATGTGTTATGTGGAATGACTCCCGGCAACATGAAGGATACTGCCATTGTTAAGGTCGCCAACTAAACCAGACGACCAACACATCTCGCCGTCATACTGGAGCGCCATGGAAATCGCTTACATATACATCCGCGTTACGTCGACGGCTGGCCGCGTGAGCGGTCACCTACGCTATGAGAAATCACGCTCGGTGTGACTCAGGAGCGCTCTACTCCATTGCCCAGCTTTTTATAACGCGGGATGCCTTCCTGCCTCCCCACCCAAGCTGACTCAGGCAAATCTAGACATCCCCTTTCACCCTACACCGAGCTGCACACAGAAACAGGAACTCCCGCTTCGATCCCGATTCAACTACTCGGGTCCCGGACCCCTAAAAGTAGCCCGAGCCCGGAGCCGCTACTATCGACGACCAATGAGCCGTGACGATTGCGAAATACCTCCTGGGCTACGTTAGGAAAAGGAAGAATTCACGGCCGCCACGGTTCCCCGCTGTAGTCACGGTGAGTGTTAACGCGATCCCGTGACGTCCCACTATGGCGATGAGGGCAACCGTTGGTTTTTTAGTGGGTAGCCTTAAAAATGGCAGCGTCCTCTATGCTGCCGGGTAGTCCCACATAACCCCCCGGCCATCACCTTCTTGGCCGACGGGGTATCCGTAACGGATTTTTCCAACGAACAAAAAAAAAAAAAAAAAAACGGTTCCCCGCTGCCGAGTGCGTTCCAACACCGCACCCGGAGCAAGCAGCCCGGCCCTCCATTACCTCACCCCAACTGACAGTCACAGTATACCGCCCGGTGATGTTCCTGTCCCCGAACCTCAGACCACAGTGCCCGTCCGAACACCACATGCGGCAGTCCGGTCGTTTGCACAGCTGTGGCGATCCCCCGAGAAACACCGCAACATCATACAGGGCCGGAAGAGACGGCCAAACTATTACTGCATTCTCCCCCCGGGTGGAAGAAGCTGACCTAGCTGCAATACCACCGAGTTCACTCCTCTAGGGGAGGCAGGGCAAGAAGAGTCACCCCACTTTAAGCTACCCTCCGCATCGCTGCCGCCCTCGCTCAGGAAGAGCTCCGTAGCCAGGACCGGACCCTGTACGCCTCCATCTACTGAGAGACGCAAGTCCGATCCTCTGCCGCGCCGGGCATTAGCCAACGGCTAACGTGAACCTGAAGGAACTCACTAACCGTTGCTTTGGGAGCACCGACCCGTACCGCTTGTCATACGACGGGACGTATCATGCGTCGATAGCGGATATGATAACATGTTGTAGCTAACCTAACCGAGAACCAACTTCACAAACGTGGGAGGCAATACAGTTTATATTTAAAATAGGCCAATCTGATCGTGTTTCTTATTATCGTTCTCAGTTCTACTGATTATTTATTCGTTTTCGCAGTAATATACAAATCCTACTACCTAATCCTACTGGTAGTGTGAGATTAACTCCTAGGTCAGCCCATTTAAAAAATCAAATGTTAAGTTGTTTTTTCCTAAAATCTGAAGATGTATGTCACTGTAAAATATGTTTATCTATTTATTTATAATTTATAATATTTATGTAAGTTTATTATATACAAGCTGTGCCCGCGACGCGGTTCACATGACGTGTTAATTTAACGCCGGCAAAAAGTTGACTAAATAGTTTTTGTTTGTTTTATTAAAACAGCTTTACTTATTGCGTTGGACTTGTTTTAATCGTTGGAACTTAAGTGCTAACTACTAATTTCTATGACATTTAAAAGTATTTTTTGTGAAATGTTTACCAAATTTCATTAACATGCAAATAATACAACCCACCTTTCTACATTCCACTTGTAGTTTCAGTTATCAAAAGCTGTTTGGAAGAAATCGCCGTAAAGCGATAAAACCACCCGTTTCTTCTCTTTGTCTCCAGTGGGTTATTCTGTTTTATGTATTATTAGTTATTTTATTTTATTGTATTATATTCCGGTGCACTTCCAAAAGATAAAGTTATAATTAATATCTTAGATACAAACGCTACGTGAACTTCGAGCGTCGTTCAAACCCTAAGTACAAGGTGGGCCTGCCGGTGGTGCTGACGGTGAGTAGCGCCTTCACCATCGACAGCTCAGTGGACGTCATCCCCCCCACCGTGTGCAAGGCGTCCCAGCAGACCTACAGGGACTACGTCAGCAGGAGCACCGGCCGCGTCCTCGTGCCGCAGGATTCGCTGGATCTATATAAAAAATATGTTAATTTTAGCTTCTAAGACAATAGTGCCTTATAGCGATTGTAAACACTTTTGCTTCCTGTTTCGAGCGAACTCGTACGCTCTTGTACTATAGGCTACTATTAATTTCATATTTTTTGAGGACAGTGCTATTATAGTCAAAATTACATTAGAGTTTAAATTATATAGACTTTTTGACATATAACATTTCTAAAATAAGTTCATATAACAGGAATAAAAAAATATACGAGTTATCTGGGAATAAACATAATATGTTAGGCAATGCCTTAAATAGTTATTCTAACGATTTCACCGTACGAAATGAAATGTATGGAGATTATGCGCAATTTACACTGTATCATAGAAATTACATAATAGTTAGTTCTTTTATAAAAATAGTTCAGATCTGTTTAAAAAAATTATGATATCGAGTGTTAATTTTATAAGCATTGAGTCTGGTATTGTAATTACAAAGAGTTGTATTTTATGTTTCTATTTCGCCTTTCAAAAATTAACATGTTATGAAAATTTCAAAGATTAAAAGGTTAGTACAAAAAAACAAACCATAAATTATATAGCAAATTTTATTTTTCTTTTAATATATTTTCTGATGGAGTTTTACTAGCTAATGTTAATCATAAGTATATATACATATATACATATTCAGTTTATTATTTACCAAATAATAATCTATGTACTATTTATCTAATAAAAAATATTGTTGTATTTATTATCAGTTTTCTTTCATTCGTTTGAATAAATATTTCTTTTGAATGTACACGCCGAAGTGACTGCGCGTTATGAAGTGGTAGGAGTGGTATGAACTGCCAGGAGGTTGCTTCTATGACCTTACAATTACGCAATTTTGTAAATTATTTTATTTATTATGCAAGTGAATAAATATAAATTGTCTAAGTAAAAAGCCTTTGTCGTACGATTTATAGATTGTAGTTTTTGTATCAAAAACATACTAAATGTAAAAAAAAAACATTCTACCAATACTATTTTTTAATAATAAATGTTATGGAAAAATGTGTTTTCGTCACTTCTTCACATATATTTTACGATTTTAGGGAGAGGTTCGGTAGCTTTTTCTGTTTTTAATTACTATATTTTTAAAAACAAAAAATACTTTGGGTATTCAGAAGTAATAAAAATTAAAGAAAAAAATCCCAATACATCGCATTATATTTCGGTAAAAAAATAATCATTATTCTTAATCTAATATCTAATAATCTTAATTCGTTGAAGGTTTATTTTATTTGTATTTTGTCTTAACTCTGTAACGTCTGTGGTCAGTGGACGGTGTCGAGTGCTTCTGTACCGCATAAGCAGTACGAATACAAAATATTACATCGTAAAATAAACTTGATACTTTACAGTTTATACAATATTCTATATTATCAACTTGACAAAAATTATAACAATTTAATAATTTTAGTATACTTATAGGTTTCACATATTTTATGCTACAAGTAAGTACTTAGAATTATCATTATTAATTTATATTGACTTGAAGGTACATAGCGATGGATCGACGATCAAACCGACGATGAATGTCATTTATTATTAATGTACACTTAGTTTCACCTTTAATAAATCCATTTTATTCGTAACATGTAATATTACAATGAAAGTCTACTTATAAAGTCTGTCATGTCTGTCTGTCAAATCTTAGAAAGTCTACTTATATTTTTATTTTTATAAATAATTTAATGTTAGCCCACGAATTATATTATTTATAATGAATGTATTCATTTTATTTGATGCCTCTATAATTTACTTTTACATGATAGTCGTTTTACTTCATCGTCCATATGCATAACTACGAATAAAAACAGCTTGTTTGATAACATACATTTATTTGCTGTTCCATACCTATGCTGCTAAGATGTATTATTTATTTTCTCACGCTACATATATACCAAAGTTTAGTGCATAAAAATTTACAGCAATATTTAAACAATAATTTAATTTTTAATCGTCCTAAGAACTCTCAAGTGTATTTTGTCTATGTGTTATGTGTCTGTGTGTTGTGTATGCATTCGAAACCTATATCTTAAAAATACGAAATTTCATTATAATTTTAAAATTTAAGAAGTATTTTACTAATTATTCATAGTTGTTCTGGAATAAGTTTCAATTAAATAAAAACGGCAACCGTCCGCTTTTCCAAACCAAATTCTGTTGCGGCGTTTACGACGAAAAATAAACATCGATCAATTAATCAATGATCAAATCACTTAAATATTATTAACACGATAAAAAAAAAGTTATTTAGAATTCTATAAGTGGTAAAGTCTAGTGGCTGGAGTAATTACCTGACTGCTCGTATTTTGTCTCGACTAGGATAGATTCTTCCTCTAGTTACTAGTAGGACCTATCAGTACCAGTGAGAATCGGATATTTATTGAATATCTAAGTAACAGTTAGTTTACAGTTTCTTGTTTGTAAGAAACTCTCACAAGGTTCTTAACAAAATCCAAACACCTAATGTATAGAGATCATTAATTAAAGGTAACGGAAGCAGAGTTGAAAATAAGAATAAGAATGAGTGAATGAATGAACGTGTGAATAAGAACTAAACTCTTTCTTGTACTTTACTCATCTATGACAATAAATACAACTCTATTTGGATTTGTTTTTCCTTTTTTTTCCTTAAGAACCTGTACATTAGCTAGCTTAGATTAGCTTGCGTAGTTACCTAGTTAAGTTATTTAGCTCTTGACGTGCGTTCTGTTATATATATATGTAAGCTTAGTTCTGATCACAAATTAGACATTAAAGCGTTGCCGTAGTTACACGAGATCAGTTTAGCTTGTGATGTAGTCTATCTTTCAACATTTAGAGCATCCATATAAATAATCAGAGCGTTAATAACTTTGTGCTTAAGAGTTATTGTTTCGCAAATACTTTGAAGATGCTTTCAAATTTTGCCGTATCCTATTTCTTTCCAATTATTTATAATATTTTACTGTTTAAAACATTATTTCTAAATGAATTTGTCTAAAAATGTAGTAAAACAATAAAAAAATATATAAAAGAACAATAAATTATTTCAAGAGTAGATTAGGTTAGTATCAGCGAAATTAATTAGTGGACGGTGCAGTAAAATTGTATTGTTTGGAAAATTAGCTATTTTTAAATTGTGTTTAAAGTATTTTGAACTGGACGTTACCTACTTTATTGGTATTACTCTAATATTTATATATTTTTCGTGAAAATTAATATATGTACGAAATTATATGTAGATATTTGGATGTAGTCTTTTAGGGAGTGAAGGTGCCTCAAATATTTGTGTAAGTAAATATAAGTAGGTCAAACCTGTAGCCGTATTTATGAACACAATACTATATCTAACTCAAATCAAATTTCAAATTTCAGGAACCAAAGCTAGTTTAGTGTATATCCGTATAATGCAAATATTGGTTTATATCCGTATAATGTAAATTTAGTTAAAATTAACTTTATTATTATGTGTGACTCTTAGTGTAGTTGGCACTTATTAAAATTATAGGTTTTTATTTCATCATATAGAGTGTATGTTTAAATGTAAAATAAGATCGTTTTTCCAAGTGGCAGTACTGGCAGCACGATGTGTTGCGCTTGCGCGGGCGGGCGAGGGAGGGCGCTGGCGTCCTCCGCGGCAGTCTGATGTGCGTCGCTGTACGCGTCTAACCTGTACAGTGATCTTAAATTTCTTTATACAGTGAACTAACGATCTCAATTAACCATCGTGCAGCTATGTTTTTGACTTGCTCATTTTAGTCACAGTGTTTCAGTAGTTGTTTAAGTGATGAATTCCTAATAAACGGTAATATATAGCGCCAGATAAACAACCGGTTGAGACAGGGAGGCTGCGTCTGCCTCGCGCCCGGCGTTAGTGGAATGCGGCAATTTTAACTACTGCGGACTTCGGGACCCATATACGAATTGGGTTTGATCGACTGCGCTATACCTAATAAGGTAAGTCCATATTTTGGCAAAAGATGTTTAATAGTTGCATTATATTTTTCCTAAAGTTCTTTTTTCGTAAGTAATAGGTTTGTCTGCTTCTATTACACGAATAATTGAGATTCAAAGGAAATGTTCATTTTCTCTATTTTACAATTTGTATTTAATTTAGATTTTGTTCATAGTAAAAAAGTAACAATGTTATTAGGTATTGCTATAAAATTCATAAGATATAACACTATAGATCGCTCCTTTTAGTAGGTGAGAGAAATATTATTTTCTCTACAATATATATGTCTATAAATAATTTTAGTTTTCCCACGCTTGCAGTATATTACGTGTAATTCTAGCCCATTGTTACACTTCGCCAGTGTTGCGAGTGATATAGAGCGAAGTGTAATAAGTTGTAAGTTATTTAATGAAATGGCAAATTGAATGATAAAGAATAACATATCACAAGCTTTAACCGTCTGTTCGGACACTTCACTGTATTGTGGTGGATTCGCTAAACTAAAAATGACTTAATTTTTACTTGCTTCATAATATTTTATGACGAAAGTATTAAATAAATAAATATATTGTCTTTATTTTATCAAAGCTCGAAACTGTCTTTACACATGTATAACCATTTAAGCTATTTAAATTTTTAAAGAAATAAGGAATAACAAATTTATCAATATGAACATGATACGGTCCCGAGACGTCTGGGAAACCATCCCGTCGCTAAAACAATTCAGCTATTGAAACGCATTCAATTTTTTAAAAAATATGACAGTTATATAGAAATAACTATTCAGTAGATAATTGGATAGGATTCAAATGTTTAATTTATATTTAATGTTTGAATGTGTAGGATACAACGAGGGAATGTAAACAGTAAAATATATATAATATTAATATATAAAAATCTGAAGTCAGCAGGTTGTTATTACAATTATAAGCCGAAATTACAACAATATCTATTCAGCAATATGTTATTTTATGAAAGATGCCTAATTTAAAACATTAAATAAGATAGATTGCATTTCGTCAACTCTTAACTTTACCTCTTTTTTGGTACAATGTAAGGTTATTGGCGAAATCCCTAGTGAAAAGAAAAAATATACATTACATTGTCTCGCTCAAGTATTTGACTGTCGGTTGGTCTGCTTATTGTGAGATCAATAACACCTTTCCGTTTCTTTGAACGCAGTAGATGTCCTTTGGCGTTTCATAACGAAAAAAGAATACAGACTTCTTCGAATATAATGATAGATCATGTTTAATTTTTAACTTTTTAAATATAAAATGAAGACTAAACAGTGAACTACTTAGTGTTTGAGGATATTATAAACTACACGTACTCTACACGTACACGTACTTGTACTGTATAGTCTATATACACTTAGATTTATTATGCTGCATTAAAACCTAATAAATAACTAGCATTGCCGCATAATAGCTATGGAACTACATTATTAAACTAATGTTTGCTTTAAATAAAGCTAAGGACATCAAGATTTATACGTTAATTTAAAAGATGCTAAGTATTACATATTGCCAGAGTCATATTTCGAAAAAAAGTTATTGTTACATAAAAATCAAACGATATTGATTACAGTTTTTTCGATACATATGTTTATTTCTTAGATGATAATGGATGAGTTTTTTATAATTTGAAGGAAATATATTTGGAGATTAATACCGCGTATTTTATCTGCACACACATTTAAAGCTCGGTATTTCAGGTACATTGTTACTGTATTTTTATTACAATATTAAATCATATATCGTAGATGAAATGATTATCTAAGAAACGATAATTCCCTCCAATAAAAGAAAGAAATTTACAGGTTTTTACGTCAATATTGGAATATCCACAATGTAAGCTGAAAAAAAATGTCTCTATGATTTAAATTTAATTAAATTTAATAATAGGCTTGTGACACAATTTATTAATCTATCACAAGCTATATTTGAAAGAGTCCATGCAATTACGAAATTGCAAACATAAATGATATAGTGAAGTCATTCTCTTGTAATTTTACAAATTAATATTTTTAGTAAATATTGAGCTAGATTAATCTAAATCTAGACATCAAATGATACTTTTATTATATAATATACAAAATTTTCCCCGCGAATCCATCCAACACTACAGAAAACATTGTGTATTCAAAACTTTTGATTCCGTGACGTTGCTCACGCGGCGTATTGATTTAACTCCATTAAAAACTGTATTTTTTTAAATTCAAATAATTGACAGCTTTACTAAAAAGAATTTTTTATATTGTTAAACAAACTTCCACAAATGAGGAGGAGCTCGTACTTATTTCAATGAATATTGAACTTAACTCTACATATCACTTACTTAAAACAATTTATTTAAAAAAAAAAACTGTATAGAATTCTTTTTGAAAGTTGTTAAGCTAGAGAGTGGACTATGATAATATTTGCGTTGAAAGAAGAAGCCGCAAGAGACTCCTAGCAACACGTTCTAACCCTAACTTTTTTTATTATTAGAACAACTCAGTAGTGGTTTTTACAAATTGCTTTACATTTAAGTCCTACAGGAAAATTTAGCATTTAGGAAAATTTAAGTACGCATTTTCCGTAGGAATTATACATTTTCTGCAGTAAAAACTATTTTAGGTGCTGACCAGGACATTCAGCTATCATCATACCAGATTTTATCAAAATCGGTCGCGTCAGTTTTACGTTATTCGTGCACAATCATACAGACAACAGACACATAAAATGTTTAAAAAAAAAATGTGATTTGATATTTTACGATTACTTATTACACCCACATTAAAAAATTTAAAATATATTCAATGTTCAGAAACAGGTTATTCACATGTATTATTATTATTTAATTCCCGCAATAAAATTAAATAATAATACAGTATGCAACGAAAAATTTAGAAGTTAGGTTATAAAAATTTTATTATATTTATATACAGACAGTAAGAAGTTATATATCCCTTTTAATGTTCTTTTAAAAAGTGATGCTAAGAGCTATTACCATATTAATTCCTAAACATTTTAAATTTGAAACAATTGACTTATGTCCAATTTTCCTGTTAGTTATCTTACTTTTAAAACCATACAATATGCATGTCACATTTGAACTGGAAAGATATATGAAATAATGGCATTCCATTAATTACATAATATTACTAGCCTTCGTGAACTGAATTAATAATTTATGTGTTTCTTACTTCAAAATATCTCTAGAGTGTCTTGTCGGCTCCTCTCGATGGACCGGTCCTATGACACCAACTAGAGTTTCACGTTTCATAAATTTAATTTCATTTAAAAATATAACTTGACTTTAAGTTATATTAAAGAATTAAAATCAGGTCTTAGACGGCTAAAAGGTATAAAATTACCTTAACCTTCAGAGATCAGACACTCTAGTTGATATAGGTATAGTAAATCGATAACATTCGACAAAATTCCGGCTCCAAATACTCTATCGCTTTATTGTCTATTACTCGATGACGTCTCATTCGTTTCTCCCTCCATTTTTTTTTGTTTTACACGAATTTAAATATATATCACCGTTGTTTATGCTACATATAAATAACAGAAAGGAGGGCAGGAAGGTCGAATAAATTAACCTTAGTCGCTACATATAATATGCACGTCATTGGTCTCACGTACTGCGGGCGGCGGAGCGTGGAGCAATTCCCATTATTGCAGTATAGTGTATACGTTGCTTTATCTTTAAATAGAGTTGTTCAGCATTTGCGTGGATTCACTGCTTCCTCCCTGAATATTTCAATAGCGCCAGTCGTAGGCATCCTTTCAATATAATTAACTTAGTGCTGTTTTCAAATCCACTCCGGTCTAGTTGCAGTTTTATGCTCGCTTCCTAACACATCCCTGCTTACTTCTAACATGATCTAGATTATTTAAAAACTAATATTTTTAAACAACAAGACATTTCAATGATTAAACTTTAATTGTGAACAGTTTTTATACAAAGGTGCTAATGAGAGAAACTACTGTATGTGTCCACTGACACAGTCTTCAACTCTGCAATAGAAGAGTATAATTCATATTATCATTGGTTATTAAAACCTAAACTCATAATTCATCAGTGCTTATAGGAGGTTACAAGTGCAAGTCGTACAATAAGTAAATCAAGAAAAAATTATCAATTTATATTCTCTTTCTATCATTATATTTTAAAAAATATCCTATCTTTTCTTTTATAAAAGTAATAAAGAACGTTATTTATACAAAAATTCAATTAAAAAGCTAGGCTTAAGTGTATATTACACTTGACTGTATTCTTTGTAGACAGGTCTATAGACAATGCTTATTCTGTGTCATCTTTGTGTGTAATTTTGTACGTACGTGTGTGTCTTATTATATGCAATGAACACAATTTAACAGTGAAAAATTTGTATGTAAGTGGTACCGTCACCATATTAAAATAAAGAAGCATATGCATTGTCATTATTAGGGAATAAGAATGTTGAAAGAAACTAGGAAAAGCAAAGGAAGAGTGGTCGTTTGAGCTAAGTCTCTCATTATACGAAACGTAGTTATAATAGCTACTTTAAGCCATCTTTGACCGTGTGGGTGTGTGGCGGGAGTTCGTAAGAGTAGGCACTTCCTTAATTTTAATTTTTATAACATTAATATAGTAATTATTTATTTTGTTTACGTTACTAGATGATTAAACGTTCTCAAAGTATATATATATATATTTCTTGCGATGGATCATCGCAAAGTCAGGCAATTACTTACTGTTATTATTTTTCTTTTTATCTTGAATCTTGATGATATTTTACTTTTTATATATTCAATATATTTAATCTAGATCTATTGGTGTAGAATGTGTATCTGTCTGTATTATGTATGTTAGTCAGGAGATGTGCATAACGCAATAACAACTACATTGAATGTAATCAAGCCTAACAGAGTTAGTTAGCTTGTAAATTGTCTCTCATTTATAGTAATATTATCTTACGCATGTCAGTAGTTATGTACTAATTCGTAGTAATCAATAATTATAGTTATATCAATAAAGATATAGAATGTAGTGAAAAGATTAACAAAGGAGTACTAATGATAGTATAGTAACCGAAGTTCCGATTGTGCCGGAAGTCGTGGGTTCGATTCACACATTACAAGTATATGTATATTATAATTCCTTCGTTAATAAGGTAAATGATATGCTAAATTAATATCGCAAGCTAGTAAGAAAAACGAAATAGAAACAAAGGGTTTGTTACGTTACTAAGGAATCAACAGATCGAAAGGGACAGATACCAAATGATCGTAAGTTCCAGTTCTGCTCTTTTGAAGAATTTTTAAAATAATTTTTGTCTACATTTTTTTTTCTCAGATCCAACGATCTGTTGGTTTATATTTCTAATAATAAATTTTTTCAATTCCTTCTCACCCTAAATGAATAAATTACGATCTGTTGTTTTTCAAGGAAACTCTCACGAAATAACTTCTCTCGTGAATCAAGACAAGATCTTTTATTAATATAAATAAACTAGAAAAATTATTTAAAGATAATATTGTTTTTCTCCACACTTAATATCAAAAAATTAATAAAGATAGGGAATCTTCTGATTGGTCCGTATATTCTATATTTAAAACTCTCTGTTTGAAAGTGAAATCATTTAAAAATTCTCAAATGTTTTCCATTCACTATTGTCATTATATTCACACGATATTTTAAATGTAGACAGCTTTTTTCGTCGTGTTTTAGAAAAAACCGACTGTTATAATATGAACTCATGTCGAGGTTTCTGGTTTCACATTCACTACCTATTTGTTGTTTTATGATTGCATAATAAATATTATAAGAAATTTTTATATATTATAACTATGTGCAAAAATACAAAAACAAATATTTTAATTTTGTATTCTTTTTATGTCATATCTAAATTTAGAACAATATAATTTTGATATGATATTTCTATTTAATTTTCTTCTATTATATAGGTATAATAAGTATATCATAAGTAGTTATATTTTACATATATGTTATCTATAACATATTACACATATAGTTTGAAAGAAAACATTTTTTTATGAAAGTTAGTATATCGGGCTGGTAAATAAAAGTATCTCAGGTTGTTGTTCAGAATCATAAGATGTGATGCGTGGCACCAGAGATGTCTTTTGTAGGCGTCAAGTGCTCATAGGAGAGCGGCGTGGCATTGCTAATGAGCTGGAAACGGTGAAAGCGAGGGAATCTGCGTGTACCGGTAAACGAAATTTGCTTAACACCACATGTTTCGTATGAAAAGTACAGCAAAACTGCGGAGGGAGCGTGGAGTGTTTGAGCAAATGTGAACGAATTCAAGTATTGTAATGTTGTTTGAATGTAACCGATCATGTATCGATACTGTAGGTTCTTTATTTGATTGTATACTTCTATATATATATTTATTTCTATATATATATATATATATATATATATATATATATATATATATATATATAGTTGACTGTATAATTGGCGTACACAAGTGATAACAGATATGGTGTCTAAATGGAAAGAAATAAATAAATATATTATTTGTTTAATTACTTTAAATGATTTTATTATGATTGCATGAATCCATTACATCTAAGCTTGTGAGTGACTGAGTTACCGAAGATGTAACTGTAACTGTATCATCCATCCATACATGCAGTTATACATAATAATAATTATATTAACAATGAATCAAATAATTATTATTATAATAATTCAGTATGGCTTGCGTCTTAAACTGTTGGTATCATGAGGAGCGGCCGGTTCAATGAAACGATCAAACGAGTACCAAGGGTAATAATTAAGTTAGCCTTAAAAATTTCAAGACCTTAATTTTCGAAAAACTCCGTTTTTCCTTCCGATCTGTCTGTCTGTATGTGTGTCTGTGTGTCTGTGTGTCTGTGTGTGTGTCGAATTTTATTTTTCGAATTTTGAAAAACTAAAGATATATTTGGAATCAGCATCTAAATGTAAGATTCACTTTTCAAAATTATGTTGATTGTCCAACGGGAAGGTGGTCAGATCGGCCGCTGAAGTTACCGAAAAATGGAAAAAAAATTTCGAATTTTTAAATTTTTTAAAATCCTATCATAAACTACATTAAAAAAATAAAAAAAGCAATAGAAGTTGTTTTGTTTGTTAATTAATTTGCGAGTTATAGTTTGCCGATTAGGAGTTTTTCATAGCGGCAAGCTCGATTGCCGCGTGTCAGATGTTTTTTAATAACTGTTATTTTATTAATTCATACCTAATATAAATCTTATAAACTATTTTTTATTTTTCGTAAACATAATTACGTGAACATATTTCGTAAACATATTGTTTCTACCATTTGGAAAAATTCAGTTTATTAGTAAAATATTCGTACCGTAAATATAATACCGTAAATACAAATAAAATAAGACCATTCCAATAATATAGTTTGTTAATAACTTAATAATGCCACCCTGTTGACAACATAAGTCTAGCATCTAGGTTTTCGTAAGCCGAAGTTGGGTTGAACACATTACTTTTAACGTATGTGTGTGTATATACTTTTACTCCAGACTTGCACTATATATATTGAGTGTTAGTTAGCAAGCCATTTAAAACTCACCGCTGTCATGTATGGTTTTGAAACAGATTCATAAAACACTATATTTTATTGGTTCAAATAAAATGCCGCATTAGTTCAATTTGTATAGCGACGCTACTAACGGACAGAGGTCGCAAGTTCGAGTCCTACTTAACATGTTCAAGACCATTTTGCTCTCATATAAAAGATGTACACTACTTCAAGATAATGCTTATCGGAAAATATCGGAAAACATCAAATAGTTGCATTATTCATTTAGGGCGGTGCTGTATGTATATTATATGTTGAACACATATACTATAGTATTACGTATAATAATATTCAGATAATCTTGAGAAAGCACTTCAAGTCAACGTTTCAATAACGATGCGGTTTCAGGTTCTTACTGTGAATAGTTTAAGAGCTGGGGTGGATTTGTATCTTCTGCGTGAATGGGATGGTACATCTCTGTCTGTATCTCTTGTATATGGATAGATTTTAATAAAGAAATCAAAACTTGGTAAGGGTTAGTTTATTTTAGTAGTTTAATAGTAATATAAATAAATGTTAGATACTTTATTGCGACCATGTACAGTAAGCTCACATCTCCGGAACTGCGAGTTAATTAACTTTTTAAAACCTGAAGCGAGCTCTGTTTGACTAACTTGCACTATTGGCTTCTAACCGTACAGACTGCTGGCGAGTAATTGTGAACAACAAACAAAGAAACAACCCTACTATATATGTATGTAGCAGCGTTATATAATAATAAATTATTCTCTTATATATTCAGTCCCTTTGATAATTCTACATTTTTTGACGCGTGTCTGTAAAAAACACCATGAATCCCGTTACACATTAAAATAAACTGTTGTATCTTTTGAAGCTTTCGTAATAAATTAGGTATATTCGATTTTCTTAGAATGTAATTCTAGGGATGGCTCCAAATTCCAACGGAAATAAATTTATTTCATATTATTGATATTAAAATTAATTATATTATACTGTATGAAAATTATATAGTAAATACTAGTAATGTTTATGATAAAAAAAACAACTACTTTGTCATTCCTACAATTTCCTAGTCGATAAGACTACACTTTATACTAAACACGACTTCAATATGTTAACTTTTAAGATATTTAATAAGTTGATGTGATATATCTATCTATAAATATTAATTTATAGTTTCAATATAGAAGTTACACTGACTTTAATATTTCAACACAAAGTCACACAAACAACAACTCTGAACAACGCTGAACTGTAACTATGTACAGAATTGAAAGATTCAACTAATTAACTGCTATAATAGATTTACAGAACTTTATAGCTTTGGTAATATTACTTTAAAGCATCTAATATTACGTTTGTTTTCTAGCATTAGTACAAGGATGATAGCAAGCGACCTATCATTAAGGTTTTATAAATATAATTTAGCAGGTTAATAGTGATCTTTTGTTGAATCTGTAATCTCATAATGTCTCGTATATTAGCCTGTAATCATGTTATAGCTGTATGTGAACGATTGACCTTAAGAACGTCTTGTTTAGATGGTTATAATTCATTGACTAGTTTTGAGTAAAATCATTATTAAAAATGTTAAAAATGTCACTATTACCAAAAATATGAATTATGAACAGCATTTAAACTTACAATAGGTCCTTTTTACTGCAGACGTACTTAAAATACCACATAATATAATATAGAGTATTAAAAGTAATGACAGGAATGACAAAATACTGAGAGCAGAAAAATGGCACATACGTGAATTGGAATCTAAAACCGAAAAAACTTAAAAAATGTAATCACAGTTTGTTTTGTTTTAATGCATATTCATAATCTACTTCAATATCTATGCATTACTTTATTTGCTTTTAGACTTTAGAATTCAAAGTGCAGATTTATTATGAAGCTTAGCTCTAGAATAATTCTAAATACAGAAACAAGACCAAAGTACTTAAAAGATTATATTTATTAATACGAGGTGTTTCTTCCCCGTGCCTCAATCACTCCATTCGGGTTTTCATTGATTTTACGAACAGCCACCTCTCGAAAGTTACGAGTACCACTAGGGCAGCCGTATACGGTTTTACATTACCCTGCATAAACAGGTAATTTTCACCCATAAACCCAGCTAAAGGTTCTCGAGTATATCCTTAATGGAACGTGGAGACGTCAATCCTCCTGGCTCCATCCGGTGATGAACACAAGTTCAGTCTTCACATTTAGAGATGTGTTCCCAGAATATGCACAACCTATAGCTGATATGTTACGTTACGCAACATCGGCCGAATCACTCCCTTCATTTTCTGTTGGCTCTTCCTTCTCCATATTTGTCGTGTAAGCACACCCTGCACTCGTCACAGAACATGTTTTTACTCCATTGTTCTTCGGTCCAATCCAAATGCTGTCGAAAGAATTGAGAGCGACCTTATAAGGTCTAGGGTTTCAGTCTGTTCTCAGGGTTGTATGCAATCAGGCCACCTTCACGTAGTCGTTTTCTGATCGCCTAATTCAACTTTCGAGGCATTTGACTGTGGTTTGGCCCTGATTCAATAAGGGCTACCACTTATGATGCTATATCTTTTCTAGTACCCATTTTCCTGCTTGTGTTTGAGCTGTAATCGTTCAAGAACCTTTAACTGACAAATAATAAAAACATTTAACTTTTAAGTAAAATTTTAGTTTAAAAATCCTATATTAACTGTTTTTTCTATTTATAACTAAACTTACCATTTTAAAAAATATACGGTTAATAAATTGAGTAAAGTAACCTTGACATCATTTTCTAATCAAAATTTAACGAAATAAATAAACATGAACTTATTTTCTTCATTTTATACTTTTAATAAATTTCGTTACTACATTCTATGTTTATTTATTGAGTGTCATTAATAATTATTATAAAATATAAATTTCATAAAAATACATTAGCAGGTAAGTAATAAAAAAAATGTTAGAGAAACTGAAAATCTTTGGTGTATGTAAATAATTTCAATGTTAAGTGTTTCGTCGTCGGTCATTAGTTTTAACGAATGCTTCTTGGAGGACATGCGTTCCCTAGATTTATATACTGTATTATGCCAGTTAAATTGAAAGATTTAAATATATGTATTTTTATACATTATATATTCTTTATTTTTTTACCTGTACTTTACGTCATTATACAAAACACGGAAACAAAACATATCATAGCTTTGTTTTTATTGATGATATAGCCCAGAAAATATGGTTCTTTTTGATGCTTCTGATGATGATGATGCCGAGGACACGAACCAGTCTTTTTTACAAGCGCATGTAGTGATGGTACCAAATGTATGGTGCTCATTGTGTGCTTCGTACAAGAGTTTTTAGGCAAAATGTTTGGACTAAAATGGATCAGCGTTTTTTACCAATACGTCACTTGATTTTATAAAGAAAAACATATTATATTAAAAGCGTAATATAGTGTGCCATCAATTAATTAAAAACTGCTTTTAGCCGTTTGAACCTCAAGCTAGAAGTATCAACTACTACTGCGTCCGTAACGTATGACGCTCAAAATAAAAACAATTTATCAAATTAATAATAATTTATAGTGTAGTGGTAAGTGACATACAGGTGTTTATGAAGGTCAATGAACTTTCGCTCATATTAATACTAGTATTGAGCTATAACAAAGGAAAACCATGAGGTTGAGGCTATAAACTATTGTGTCGATTTCTTTAAAATTTTGGTATATGCTATAAAAGTAATGGAAATTTCATTACTGGTTATAGGTTGGCTAACATATTGTATAAGTATATATATTTAACAATAATTTCTAGCCACATCTGCTAATTTTATACATTTTGATATAGTCATTTGTGTTATTCTCGGATTATAATTCACAAAGGTATCAATAGGTTTTATATTATTCGTATGCTAAAAAACTAAATCACAACTATGAATATAAAATCAAGTATGAAGCCACTAATGTTAAACACTTAAATGACCTGTCATTAACCAAAAGGGGACGAGGTTAGAAAGATTATATTTGTTTCATTTCACGCAACACTCGTTACATCACTAGTTACATTCAGACACAATTACTACGTAGGTATGTGTGTACTTCAATATTAAAATTATAATTTGTTAATGGCGAAAGACATTTTCAGAATGTGACATCATATCTCTATTAGATAAGATCAACGATTACTTCTTATTACATAATATAGAAATATATGTACCTCTCTCTATTTTATTATATTGAAATAGCATCCTTTGTGCAGACACCAATTCATTATTTTATATAGAATTAGATATGAAAATATTTTATAAATAAAAAAAAACTATCCAAAGTCTATACTTAAAATGTTTTGTAATTAGTTAATTCGACACTAAGAATCCATAAACAATAGTTATTTGTTTGTGACTTTAAACTCCAGAAATGACTGACGAAATTTGGTAGAATAGTTTGGTTTAATAAATATTATCTCTTTTAGTGTAACGGAAGTCGCCGGAAACAACTAGTTAATTTTAATAAAAATTAACGTAACAATTTAACTAAGTATTATTAGATTATCAAATCGAAACATGAATAAATTGTTACAAAAGCAAATAAAAACTGCTTATATTTTTTGAATATATATAAATAATAATTAATTTTGCATTTTATTGTGATAGCTGTATGCTTATGAGGTTGTTGACTCCGGCCGTATTTATATCGTTACCATTAATTTATTTATAAAAATTGAATATTTTTAAAAGTGCTCACTGTGCCTGACCGCACTGTGCCTGACCGACTGCACCGATCGAGCTGAAACTTTGCAAACGGATAGAAATGGATAGACCAAATACCCGCGGGTGTCTGTGACTGTGTTGGAATGATATCTACCGCTACCCACGCTATTTATGTTTTGTGTTTATGCAGAGCAGTTTTAGAATGAAGTTCTTAATAAATTATTAATTTAATTTTGACATACAATTCTCTAATAAATAGTAAGGCCAGAAAGCAATGTCAGTGTCAATGAACTACAAACGTATTTTAAAATAAAGTATGAGTACTATATTATCTGACACTAGCTGTTGCCAGCGACTTCTACTACTAAAATTATAAGTAATGTAATATCATTTAAAACGTATACAAATCAATACACTTTTATTTTTATATTGTTCTATTATAGACTAAAACAACATTTGGATTTACAAGTGGAATCAAGATAATTTTGAAATTATCATTAGAAGAAAAAAAAAACAAACACACAAGTAGATGAAAATTCAAAAGGTTTGTTTACAATTCTGACACGACTGAACACTTTGACTTTCTTAAATTAAAAAATCATCTTAATGCTTTTTTTCTCGCATCCCTCAAGGCTGTAACATTATCATTAAAATCGTTCATGTAAATGTGTTTATTAAACCAAAAAACTTATTATGAGGTGTATATGTCTAATAATTACATGATATAATAATACAAAAGCATAATTTATACGAAGGCGTATTTTAGTTGCATTATTAAATCGTCGATAAGAAGATAATAAAGCAAAGAATTGCTGGCACGCCGACCTCTCCAATTCAATAAATAACTTAGGAATTAAAATCATAGAGGAAAGATGTTCGATCGGGAGCTAGAAGATTTTCCTATAACTTAAATTTGTGGTTCAAGACGTTTATTGTTACTTCGTTAATCATAAAAAATATTCAAAAGAAAAAATATTCAACAAACAGTCGAGTGAATCTTATTTTATTTTAAAAATATCGTGACAATTTTACTGATTTGAATCTTCGACATCTGTTAAATCATCCCGTTTCTCTGTCAATTGAGCTACCGTGCCGATACCCGTCTTGATGGATTTCGCATTTAACACATAAACGTAATCAGGACCGAAGCTATATCTAAGAAGCCTGATTGATACTTTTGCTTCTTATATATATAGATATATAGTTACAGTCTAACTACCTAAGACTACTATAGTTATAATAAAACTATCATTCGTAGTAGGAAATTATAAAGCAAGCGCATTCCGTTTGTCTTTTGATTTGATATCAAAATGGTATAATATATAACAACGACTTATGAATAATATAATACGTAAAATGTGCTGAGTAATTAAATCGCTAATCGCTGAAACGTACAAGTAGGGCGCGGTATCAGGTATCACCAACCCGCAGCGAACAAAGCGTAAAATTGCTCTGATTTAGCAAGCGTATAATATTAGGTCGGGCAAGTTTTGATTAAGCCGTAAAAGAGATTGGTTCTTTAGCTGAGTGCTTTATCTGACGTTACTTCGCAGTCGCAATGAGAGCGGCTCGGTCGCTGCGGTGACAATGTACACCCTGCACGCGTGGGAGTACTGAAACCTACGTACAGACTGTATACAGGACAGGTGGGAAGACGAAGTGGTTCACTTTAAGTGTTATTGTGAGATTTATCTCTTGCGGTTGCGGTGTCGGGAGTATGCCACGCTTCATTGAATATAATCCGATTAAAATGAGAATTATTTGTTTTAATTTTAATAATATGTTAAATATTTACAATTATTTAAAATTAATGTAATGATTTTGAATAAAATGTGAAGTGAAGTTTAGAAAAAAATCAAATAAGTTCATTGTTACTTTTTATTGTTTATCCTTTATATAGTCAAGCTATATAATATATAATGTGTAGTCTTAAATCGTTAACTGCCAAGACGTCGCAGGATGTTAAAAAGTCTGTAGTACAACCTTTTTATTTATCTACAAATAAGGAGTCATTTATAATGGATTTAAAGTTACAAGAAGTGTCTAACCTGAGCTGCATTTCACGCGAATAAGGCTTCGTCAACCCAGCTGCGGTCGGTTCCGTTATACCTTTGACTAGAAGGCCAGTGAGGAGTCCGGAGGGAGGCAGTGTTTACAGTACATGGAAAGCGGATTATGAGATAAGACGAGCCAGTTCCAAGTGGCCGTGCATTGGACTGTAAGGAGTTAGTTTACGTAGTTTGCGCACTCGACTGGCTTGAGTACCGCGCTTACAGGATAGATAATGGAATGGAATAGAATAGCTACGAGCAAAAAGTAGTATGAGCACATGATTACATTTGTGTTTTTTACACGATAATACATTATATATTATACTTAAACATAATAAAGGAGAAAGGGTTTTTTATTCAACAGAAATATGCGCTAATTTAAATTCCTTCATATATTAGTAAATAAAATAATAACGAAATGTTCCAAGAATTTCGATTTTAAAACATTTAATATACAAGAAATGAAGACTATAATTAATCATAACTCAATAATCTAGAAAATAAATGTGTGAGTATTAATGTACATTTACTTTTAAGTGTAAAAATGAATTATAAAAAATATAGATTCTGCAATCAGCGCTGCGGCTGAAAAAATAAACAAAAAAGGAACTGCATGCGAAGAATGGACATAGCGCTGTTTAGAGACCTACCTAACCTAAGAAATATTAAATTACATATACAAATATATACGTACATATAGCAACCATCTGGTTATTGACTTCCAAAGCATAAAGTATGTTGTGTTTAATATTAACATGTGTTTCTATGTAGCTCCCAAAAGGAAAAACCTTTTCGAGTGAGTTTTATTTTAAATGTAAATCCTGTCGTGTTAGTTACAAGCTATGTCGGTCGTAATAAAAGCTAGTATATCGTCGATGATGCTGGTTATGAAACCATATTATTTGAATAAAAATTAAAGTTACTTAAAAACATTTTGAGTAAGTTACTATACTTATAAGAAAGTTATTATATAAGTATTAAGATAAACTCCTTTGAAATAGGTAACTATCATTTTATATTCAAGTAATATTTAGGAGAAAACTAAAATATTATTGTCGGATTAGTTTTCAATCGAATCTATAAATAGTATGAAAATATTTTAAAAATAAATCTGGAATAACAATAATCTTATACAAAAAAAGCAATAACCATTAATGACCTAAAAATACGTATAAAAGAATTTTGCAAATGTAAGTAAAAATAATTAAATTATAAATCATAAATCTTACTACAAAGAACCTTCGCCTGCAAAGAAATATAGGTTGCTGATAAATAGTGCACGCGTGCTCACACGCAAATTATATTACAGGCGGCTTACGACCCACCTGGTCATTAGTGCCATCAAATATAATAAATATATTAAAATAATGAATTTCATTAATATAATGCGACCTAAGAAAAACATTATTGGCTAAATATTGAATTAACTTTACACCTACAATATATAATTTTAAATATTTTAAAGTTCCTTCAAATGAATCGTTTTATTCTTAAAAAGCTATTTAACTTCTATATTAAAAAATTGAAGTTTGAAATATCAACAAATTCGTTAATATTTTTCGTTTTATATAATGTATTCTTAACTTGATTTATTAATCTTCTCTTCATAATTATATTCATGATGTTTCAAACGAACTCTTTCGCCTTGAAGCTCCGTGTATATGGTTACCAAGAGGCTGCTGAACGGGAAACTAGGCTCTAACGGAGTCAATGACCTAACCGGTCTGACGATGATGTGCGTCGTCTATGTATCTTTATATCCGTTAATTAATACACCTTTTATTCCTCTATGATCTTGTAGCGTGAATGATAGAGTCAAAACAAACAACTCTGGAGGGTCCACTAAGTCGTGTCAAGTTTCCTCCGTGTAATCACAATGGATATCGGTCTCCACTTTCGTGCTTCTTATATTAGCTTACAAATATATATAATTAACTGTCACTAGCGGTTCTACGCGCGGACGAACGATTTTATTTATTATTAATATAATAAGAAGCAGTAGTGTAATGCTAGATACATTCCTCATGAACCTGTCTATCATAATCGGAAAGAATTGTACAAATCGTTTACAACATACATCCTGTAATTTCGAAGATTAAATTAACAAACAAAACTTTCCCCCTTTGCAATGTTAGTATAGGTTTATATTATATATCATGTACATTAGTACAATATAATAATAATATTATATTATAACATAATATTGTCATAAAATCATTGAGTTTTTGATTTTCAATTAACAAATGTTTAATAAAACCCTAATTTTGTACAGCTTAATTTCAAAAGCAAGCTTTTGCTTTAAAAGGTAAGCTTTTACCTTTTTTTCAATGTACTATTTCAGTATATGTACATTTCGTCATATTAATTGAAAATTTGTGACACAAATACCATCAGGAATTTAAATGTGCTTTCAATAATGTTGCTCTAAAAGCGCAAAGCAAATAGCTAACACGTAATATCAATATGTGTAAACAGTGGACGAGGTATGCTTTAACGAATGCATGCTCGAAGTTGTTTCGAAATATTGCGTGGGCGCCGGCCTTACTGCATTCATTCAAACTATATATTAATATTTTAAATGTAATTTTACAAGTCCGGACTACAGTCAATCCTAAGATTTTCCAATAAAACTTTAAAGATGAATCTTCGAACAGTTCTGTCACTACGTTATATTAAAAACTTTTACCGCCAATACTTGAACCATCAAAGGATTTACCTCAAAGGCACGGTCAATATTGAAAAAGATATATAACTTCATCTAACCTAGTTCATTGAAGTAAATGATTAAAAAATAATTATTGTTTTATACCAAAACCAACATTTACCAGCCGTCACTGGTTAAACCAAGCAAATACTAAACAGTAGGTAGAAGTTTTTTAAATCGCCACATTTACTAACTTTGTCGCTAAAATATAATATTTTCTGAAAAACTTAAACTTCATTAAAGTCGAATGAAGAGTTAAATTAAAACATAATAAGTTGGCGCGTGAGGGGGCAGGTCTGCTTTAAGATGAGGTACGGTGGAAGAGCGTGGACTTATTAGGCTTTCCACAAATAATTGGAACAAGAAATGATGATCTTAAAACACCTGTCATAAAACTATCAAGTCATCTATAATAATATTTGAAACTATGTGATGAATTAAAAAAAATATTTTTGATTCCGAGAGGCAGATTCATGGGGAAGGCTAAAGACGATGGTAGCAGTATTATACCCGAGTAAAACCGCTGGGCACAGCTAATCAGTATAATAAGAGAATATTTAATAATGTCTTTGGAGAGCTATGTATATTGATATTACTGTTATATAAAATGTAGAAGAAAATAATTATAAGCTTATCTGAAAGTAAATAGAAATTAATGAAATAGTTTTTTTATGTAACATGTACAAATATTTTAGGTATTAGTTAATGTACAGGCTAGACACCAGGTAAAGACGTATGTTATCACTGGTTAAACAGAACGTACATTCACGTCTATCTTCCTCGTCGACACTGTGCACGATAACGTAAACGAAATGAACGACGAATTTCAAAAATGCCCCACGAAGAAGGGAATTTTCTACACACGCGGCATCAGTCCGCCAACAGCCAGTAAATATACATACATAGAAACAGATAGATGACTTAATCATAATATTTTATATTTGACCCACGTTGTGATTAAACTACGTGAAAATAACGTTATAATTATAACGAATAGTAATAAAATGGCAATGTGATGGTTAATTGTTAAAAAAAAAATTATAAAAAGAAGTCAAAAGTCCCCTGCATAACAACAAAAAAACTTTAATAATAACTTCCTTAAATTACAAAAAAAAATTAAATAATACAATAAAATATATAATAAAACAATATGTAAAAGTATGTAAGAGGGATATTTATTGTAGTAAGTTCATTGATGTCTTGTAGTGCGTGGGCATGCGTATTTACATATTACGTAAATGGCATGAGGTCAAGGCGTTCTCTGCCATCAATGCTTGCAGCATCTGATGGATAATTAAATAATAAATTACTCTGAAACCAGCACCTGGTTATAATACTAGGCGTCACCCGCGGTTTCATCCGCGGAACCACTGTTTATTTATTATTAATATAATAAGAAGCAGTAGCGTAATGATAGACAGCCTTCCTCATGAATCTACCATTTTTATAATATATTTAATATACAGATACAGGTTATTTACAGTTTTATTATATGTATATATTAACTATTTTGTGTCTAATATACCTCTCGAGTTATTCTTTTAGAATCCCAACAAAGTGTGCACATGTTTACGTGTCTTGTATTAGCTTATGTGTTTTTGGTAATTCAAATTTATTATACCTCATATAATATCTCAGGAACTAAAGAAGAAGGGATTGTTTAAGGTTATAATCAATTGTATATTTTTTATTCTTTATAAATTAATATTATTATATACATTTATTTAAGATTTAGTTAATATATTTATAACCCTGCCATATTGTCGTTGTCTATAAATTATAATTTGAATATTCATTTATATCACAACACGGACGACATACACTTTAATTAAATCCAAAAAGGCAAAAAGTTAAACGAAATATTTTTTACATATTAAAAGTAATGTAAAATAGCTATGATCACATATTAGTCATTAATATGGGAGAGGTTATGAAGTAGACTCAACTAAGAATAAGTTTTGAAATCATATTAAAGTACCAATATAATCCTACTAATAATGAACTTAGAAAAAAGTATAATCTATTGTGTCAACTGGCGACGTGGTCGTTGTTCCTACTATAGTAGGTGATTGTGGATTCGAACTCCACACTAGAAACGTATTTGTTCTACGTATTAACAAATACGTTTCTAGTGTGGAAGTTTTGTTATTGTTAAAATAACAAAACGTACATTTTTTGGACGTTGGTTATAATTTATATGAACAGTTGTCTAGTATCTACAGTACCTACAAGGTCTATGAGACAGTGTTGCTTTTAAATATCCGAACATTTATATTATTTTATTTGTATTATTATTTATTTTCACGATTGTCTATTCTTTATTTATTTGGAAAACAACGCTTTGATGTTTACGCATTCATTCATATTCATATAAAAATCAACCTGCATTTTCTGTTTATGTTCATATCACTACAATATTTTTATATTAGGTTTTGCAAAATCCTAATGTATTTTTTTTATGAAACATTTTATGCGGCCGTTTCTTTCAGACATAATTATTTACTTGGAATTTAAAGTTACTCTCAACCTCAGTATCTCAGAACAACAGCAAAATAACAATCTTATATATTAATGCAGGAAGCGATTTCGTTGGTACACTGTAGCTCGAGAACCACTAAAGGGAAAAATATCGTTGATGGCTCAAATCAAAGGTCTCATTATGCTACACTGCTGAAAAATAGTGACAACTCTCAAATCTCATTAGCCTAATTGCAGTAATTAGTCAAAAAATTAATTTTTCCCATAGACTTTGCATGGGGAAATTTTGCGCGCGCTTTTTTAGTGTAGATGTATTGGAGGAAATAAAGTATAATTAGTGTAAAAAAATGAGTACAATGCAATATAAAATGAAAATACCAAATATAATAATAATAATAATTGCAGCTTAAGTCCACTTCTCCATCCGTCACTTGTGACGGGGCCCCCTTGCTAGTAAAAGGTATTGCGTAACATGATTATTAGCCGCAGTATACACATGAAATATACATACTTAACTACATTTATTATTTATATAATAAGGAAGCAGATATTATTTGTTTGTTTAAATGTGCTTAATTTTGGAACCTGTCGGATATATTTGAAAATATCTTACTGTCTACTATAGGCAGGTTTTTGTTTATTAAAGATCTTTTAACATTACGCTACTTCTCTTAGCTTGTAAAATAATTGTAAATAAAATCGGTCGCCCCCGTGTCGTACCGCGATTAACAGCATGTACACATGTACTACTGGTAGTAAAACGTGCGCAATTAGATTAATATAAGCATGTCAATATACATACATAATTTACCTGATTGACTGCACAGAAAACTATGTTGGAATCAAAGAAGTTCTGACAACCACATTATCTGCAGCATCCACAGCCACAACCACGGCCGCCAGCCCAGTTAAGTAGCGAGATAAAAGTTTTGACATAACGGTCTATTCTACACGTTTTTATAATAATAGTACTATTACAACTAGTTTATGTTTAGAACGCGGTGTTAAGATTATTAAGGTGAGTTTTAATTTTTTAATTAAACCACATTATTAGTGTTATGGACGATGTGTTTCTTTTTCCTTACACATTTTCGTTTCATAGAGTTTTAAAGAAAAGGACTTTTACGTCTATGACAGCTTTTCTTAATGAAAAACAATTATTAAAGACTTGACATATAAGACTCTCGATGTAAAGGAAATCGATCCTACAAACAAACATAATTATTAGCTTACATAAACATATAACCGACATGAGGGTATGAGGGACTATGATTGTAACAAGAAAGGTTTGTATTTTCAATAACAATTTACTAAGCACTAGAAGAGTAAAAAAATAGTGAATTAAAAACTATATATGACAATAAGCTCATATAATGCCTCTTTATTTATTTATTTATTTATTTATTGAGAATAGAACAGCAAATGAACAATCATATGATAAGTTTACAACATATACAAACATAAAGCCAGTACCTGTTTTCTTCTGATTTTTATAATACTTATATAACTCGACACTAATGGATGTTTATCGACCCGTTAAACAATATACAGTCAACAATGGATGAAAAAAAAATATAGTAATTTCTTAGAATTATATAATGTAATTGCTTCTTTCGTTCGAAAGTATATATTCTAAATGCTCTCAAAATAATATACAATTTGCCAATTATGTGATAAAAATCGATTAATTTATTTCAGATTAACTTGTTCAACTTGAATGAAATAACTTGATGACCCTTCTTGTCATGAAGGATACATGCTTGTTACAGATACATGCTTATTTCAGATACATGCTTGTTTCAGAAACATGCTTGTTTCAGATACATGCTTGTTTCAGAAACATGCTTGTTTCAGAAACATGCTTGTTTCAGATACATGCTTGTTTCAGAAACATGCTTGTTTCAGAAACATGCTTGTTTCAGATACATGCTTGTTTCAGAAACATGCTTGTTTCAGAAACATGCTTGTTTCACAAACATGCTTGTTTCAGATACATGCTTGTTTCAGAAACATGCTTGTTTCAGAAACATGCTTGTTTCAGATACATGCTTGTTTCAGAAACATGCTTGTTTCAGAAACATGCTTGTTTCAGATACATGCTTGTTTCAGATACATGCTTGTTTCAGATACATGCTTGTTTCAGAAACATGCTTGTTTCAGATACATGCTTGTTTCAGAAACATGCTTGTTTCAGATACATGCTTGTTTCAGATACATGCTTGTTTCAGATACATGCTTGTTTCAGAAACATGCTTGTTTCAGATACATGCTTGTTTCAGAAACATGCTTGTTTCAGAAACATGCTTGTTTCAGATACATGCTTGTTTCAGATACATGCTTGTTTCAGATACATGCTTGTTTCAGAAACATGCTTGTTTCAGATACATGCTTGTTTCAGATACATGCTTGTTTCAGATACATGCTTGTTTCAGAAACATGCTTGTTTCAGAAACATGCTTGTTTCAGAAACATGCTTGTTTCAGATACATGCTTGTTTCAGATACATGCTTGTTTCAGATACATGCTTGTTTCAGATACATGCTTGTTTCAGATACATGCTTGTTTCAGATACATGCTTGTTTCAGAAACATGCTTGTTTCAGAAACATGCTTGTTTCAGATACATGCTTGTTTCAGAAACATGCTTGTTTCAGAAACATGCTTGTTTCAGATACATGCTTGTTTCAGAAACATGCTTGTTTCAGAAACATGCTTGTTTCAGATACATGCTTGTTTCAGAAACATGCTTGTTTCAGAAACATGCTTGTTTCACAAACATGCTTGTTTCAGATACATGCTTGTTTCAGAAACATGCTTGTTTCAGAAACATGCTTGTTTCAGATACATGCTTGTTTCAGAAACATGCTTGTTTCAGAAACATGCTTGTTTCAGAAACATGCTTGTTTCAGAAACATGCTTGTTTCAGATACATGCTTGTTTCAGATACATGCTTGTTTCAGATACATGCTTGTTTCAGATACATGCTTGTTTCAGATACATGCTTGTTTCAGATACATGCTTGTTTCAGAAACATGCTTGTTTCAGAAACATGCTTGTTTCAGATACATGCTTGTTTCAGAAACATGCTTGTTTCAGAAACATGCTTGTTTCAGATACATGCTTGTTTCAGAAACATGCTTGTTTCAGAAACATGCTTGTTTCAGATACATGCTTGTTTCAGAAACATGCTTGTTTCAGAAACATGCTTGTTTCACAAACATGCTTGTTTCAGATACATGCTTGTTTCAGAAACATGCTTGTTTCAGAAACATGCTTGTTTCAGATACATGCTTGTTTCAGAAACATGCTTGTTTCAGAAACATGCTTGTTTCAGATACATGCTTGTTTCAGATACATGCTTGTTTCAGAAACATGCTTGTTTCAGAAACATGCTTGTTTCAGATACATGCTTGTTTCAGATACATGCTTGTTTCAGATACATGCTTGTTTCAGAAACATGCTTGTTTCAGATACATGCTTGTTTCAGATACATGCTTGTTTCAGAAACATGCTTGTTTCAGATACATGCTTGTTTCAGATACATGCTTGTTTCAGATACATGCTTGTTTCAGATACATGCTTGTTTCAGATAGATGCGCGTTTTTTTTGTAATTTGTATCCTCCAATATTAATTTAAATGCTTTGAACATTTTTTTCGTAAAAAGCGGAACTCAATTTTCTTCATACTTTACAATTTCTTCCGAATTAAGTTACTTGACCGACGATAATTAACACACTAATAATCTCATTATGATTAAAATTGCTATATATACTAATAATTATTTACTAAACAAGATAAACATAAACGAGTTAACTCCTCACTCCCCGCTCATTCCCTCTTCCATTCCGCAACCTTAAAAACGCGTCCTCTTATGTGTACTTACTGTATACGAACTATTTATGGAACAGATTTAGAAAAATAGAAATAAAGATAGTGATCTTTCAAAAGAATTAAACTATTATGAGTTTATCGACTACAGATTATTTAATGTCGTAGACCTCAAGACGCATAAAAAACAACAAAATTATAAATGGAATAACATTTCCAACCAATTATATATTAAATTGATACAGAATTACTTTAATTATAATATATTTTCTGTAACTAGTTGCATCATATATAAAAATATCAAAACAAATCTATTCTACGTCACCTCATTGAACCAACAACACTCTTCACAACTATATCGTCATGACGGATTACAGTCAATATCTTCAATTTCTTTATTAATATATTAAAATGCAAAAACTTTTGTAAATGGATTAATTATTGTCATCAACCATTTGAGTTTGAGAGAAATGATGCCTCGAAGGGACGGAGAGGTTGGATATTATTATCAATTGAGAATTGAGATATCAAACCGATGATGGTTTATTAATATATTAATGCATTCATATTTTAGTCATATTGCAAGCAATAGAAATGTTTTATTAATATTTCGACTAGTAATAATAACGACATATTTTTCTGTGTAACTTGACGTCATAGTCGTCGTAAAACGACATCAATAAAAATTATTGATAATTAATTTACCGTTTTTACTTTTTTTTTATAAACAAAATCTCAGGCTTCTTATAATAATCCTATTAATATACCTATCAAGGATACCATTTTACCTTGTTAATATAAAATCACGATTTTGTTTCATATTACACAAAAAACTTCAACTACACGTAGTTTCTATACCACTATTCCATGACAAGACATTACAAACGTGTAAAACGCAGAAAAGATCTTTTTAATATAAATTATTTTCTCTTTCTAAAGCAAAGTTGTTTAACAAAAGCGTTGATAAAATATTGTCCTGTTATCAACGTCGCTAGCTCAGAGCTCTACAGCGGAGCAACTAGTGAATGAACCGAGTCTTTGACATCAGGGCACCTGAAAACCTTTTTTAAGACTAAACATTTGTAAGGATTTCATAACAGGAGTGGTAAAAAGTGTTCAAACAAAGAATATCACAAACATATTTGAGCGATCACGAAGCAGGTGCTGGTCTCTGCTCTGGGATGTTGCCAACTTTGTTGTGCCAGAATTTTCGTGTATTCAGAACAATCCAAAATATATTTTGATCATGATTTATTATATTTGTAAAACTAGTGTAAAGGATTTCATATTTTTATTTAATATTATTAAAATGTTTTTGAGTCTAAAAATGCATGTGAAATAGAGTAATACAACATATTGTAATGTTAAATATATGAATAACCAAAAGTATATTTGTACACAAATAACGATATACAAACATTATAATGGATGAATATTATATTATGAAATAATTTTATTTATTAATTCAAATTCTCACTAAATTATTCATATGTCCTAGCTGATAACAAGCTTTAGCGATAAGGGTTGCCGTGTCAGAGTAGTGGAGCCACAGCAAGATACAGCAATCAAATATTCACGTGTGGAGGTCGCCGTCACAGTGCCTAAACCCCACGTCCCACCTCCCTCCTCCCCTACATCACCGCCCCCGCCACGTCACCGACCCAGTCTCAAACAACTGAATGTGCTAAAATCAATAATTGTTGTTTGACATCGGGATTATGGTATTATTTATTTATGAAAGTACCTATTTGTTATTTTATGATAGATAACGTTATCTGTTGATCTTAACTTAACTTTGTTAAATTTAATAAGATAGAAATTATAAAAATTCCCAGTCAAAGCGGCACTTAAAGAGAACCATTATTAAATAACGCTTAAAGCACACCATTCACATTGCAACCGAAAAAAATTCATTTACTATAAATAAGGGCGGCATTTTTTCCCAAGGTTATAAAACTTAAACACGAAGGTAATATCACACTAAATACAAGTTGAAATTATAAGGGTCTTGATGGCTTTGGAATACTACACTCGTGGTTTGACACCGTCGCCACATTATGTAATCATTTTGTGGAAGCAACCCCTTCATCTATTGAAAAGTTGTAAGCATTCGTAGTTATAGATTGTAATAACAACATCTCTTACAATAAATGAATAAGTAATTTTATCAATATTTGTCGAAAGAATCTAAAATTCATGCCGTTTCGAGTTCAGGTTTGTACATATATAATTCAATAACATGTAACGATATAACGCATGTAGAATAAACAGACAACATTACACAACGATCATACGATTTAATAGATCCTTACTTTATAATTAATTAAATACGGGGTTTCAATTTTTCTTGATTCTTAAATCGACCCGCAACCCCGCGAAAGAGGCCCAAGAACTTGGTTAGGTTAGATTCCTCGGCCTACAGAATTCGCAAATCCATGTAGACCGAGACGGCTCGTAGCAAATTGACATGGTTCTGTCTCTTATTAGAACACCTCTCTCACACATTCTGCTACCGCGATCTAAAAACGTACAGTGCCATCTGTTGGTACCATATGAAAATATATTCAAAACTTTTTATAATATGTATGTCACAAAGGTTGCAACATTGTCCTATTTATATATAAAACTAGCTGTTGCCGGAACTTCGTCTGGTCCCCCTCAATAGGTATTTGCTATTTAGGTGTATTCTAATCTATGATAAGGTAATATGTATATATAGTTGTATTTGCTACCCTCACCTCCGCGCCCGGCATACTATTCTCGCACAGCCAGAGAAAGCGAGTAAGCAAAAATTTTACGTTCTAACAAACTTCATCAATTAACACGCTGAAAAAGTAAATTTATCTCCATCAAATATTCATTTTCATTTAACTACTTGTTTTTATAAGATGTGAAGTATAGGTACGTGAGAACTCAAACTTAATCCTATATGTTTTACTTTTAACATCAAATTTGTTTTGATTTGGCTTAGATATGTTGTGTTGCGGCTCTCAGTGTAAAACTAAAAGTATTACCACAAATTTACGCGATAACTCCCAGTGAGCGATAACCGCGTAACTCGAATCCGAGTAAGTCAGGATACAATTTTTCGGATAAATAAATAACGTTTTTAATAAATCTATTTTTAATTGGTATCAGACGCCAAAAAAATAACAATTTATACAAAAAAATATTATAAATATTTCAAATTGCATATAAAAATATAAAATCAGCAACCCAAGTTATTTCGATATAGAAGGCTTCATAAAAGCTATTAAGATAGTTTTCTTTATGGTGTGCTAATAATTTTATTATTCCTCATTCTGTAGAGGAAAATCCGATCTCCGTGGGAGTCAACATTTTTATAAAATTTGTAACCCCTTTACAATTGAATTGAAGCCATTCAAGTTTCCAACCGTCATGTCATTCCATCTTCTGATTGACATTGACTTGTGATTCACATATATAAATGAAATATTGAACATTGCTCTAAACCATAAGGCCTTCACTGTCTTGTTCTTTCGCATGCATTTCTATAAACTCATTAATCATCACATTGTAGGGATCCGCCATCACTATTCATTAAATTAAATTAGTTAAATTAGTATGAATTAAAATTCAAACAAAACACGAATCGACGAGATTCGGAAATCGCGTAACTCCGGATTTGAACTCCGAAGTCGGGGCAACGTAAGTCGAAGTATTATTGTAATAATTGTTTTTAATATAACAAGAAAATAACTTTAAAAACTCGTTTCAGCATCCTATTGGCGATTAACTTGAACATCTAACCCCACAAAGTTTACCTCTTTATATAATAGTACGGATAATGGTGTTACTATAATTCTTCTCTTTAACAGCATTAGATATATGGTTTGATAAATTTTCTTTTCGTTTAATTGGCTTTTTAAATAGCAATCACTTTCGTTTCGCAATTCACCTTTCGTTTGAATTATAAAAAGGACCTTTTCAAAGACAAAGACTTGCTTTGAAACTCGTTACACTGAAAGGTTACAGTAAGTAATTTTAAATAAGTATTGCACGCTGCTTTGTCAATGGCGTAGGCGAACACGCCGAAGGGCAACTGGTTGTTACATAAAAATAATATATAATTTATTATTTTAATTCAGAGTTAAATGTATTAAGAAAAGAAGATCGTAAATAAAACACGTCGAAACAAATATATATTCCACTTCGTTTTCACAAAAGCATAAAAAATATGAACGAGAAAAAGAAAATATTTAAACAGTATACCTTTGAGATAGCGGGCGTGAGAAAAGTTAAACAAAAGACTTGCAGATCAGTAAAAGGGACTCTCTATAAACTGTCGGCGTTAGTATTTTTGTTTTGTTGGAGATTGGCGGATATCAAGTGTACTTGCTATGTCTGCTCCGGATGTAACCTGCGGTCCGCCGCTGGGTGTAAACTTACACACTATCAGGATGTCACGAACAGCTTCAATATAAAAAAACATTTTCCATTTACATCCGAATTTAATACTGAATCCTAATATTTTTGTTTTATGTAATTACAATCTGTTATATGATTTATCTGTGCAGTGAATCTGTGGATTGAGTTTATAGATTTTGGATTATCTTGGTATATGTTATAAAATGTTTTGTTCAAAAAATCGCGTATTTAAATTAAAACTTACCACTAATTACACACATACAAAATATGAATATTGTGAAGACGAGAAACTAGAATTACTTTGCAAGTTTCTAATAATTTGAAATTTGAGACTGTATTTAATTCCTATTTTCTGAATTATATTAGGATAAATAAAACTGAAAAGAAGTTCCAATGCTAGAATTTACCATCTACTTGTTGCAATTGCTCACAAGACGATGATCAACCAACCAGAGGTAGTTTAGTATTTATCAAATGGCTGTATACTAATATTATATGGAGTTCTCTGAAATGTTAACTAAATTTTCAAAACCGTTTCTTAAAATTAGTTTCATTTTGAATTCAAATATCTACTTGTTTCTTTTTCAGTTCATAAGTTTTAAAAGTATCTTCTTTTTGGTGCACTGCATCTGTATCATGCAAGAGATAGATATTTCAGCGAATATCAAAAGTGTAAAGCACTTAAAAATTTTCTAAAAGCATTTCATTTCATTTTCTCAATTGTAAGTTAGCGAATATTCCATTCATTTATAATTCAAAGTAGAAAACTCGCAATCGTACTTTATATTATATGAGCGTAGTCAATACTTTCCTTTAAATTGAAGAATTCTGGGTTAGAACCCGCTTGGAAAAAATATATGTATTATGGCTAAGAAACCACCAAGAGGTTGGTTTACATATTATTAATATTATACTAATCGTATAGATCTATATATTGTAACCCGACCATGTGCAGAAAAACCTGTATTAAGCACCTTATATATAAAAAAAATCATAGAAACAATTAAAATTAATTTCAATATTGATATATTTTTCCGTCGTTGAAGATTATCAACCGATTTTCGTTAATTAACTCAAAAGCTACGAAGCTCATACAGACAGGTTTAGTTACAACTTGAAATGATAATTAGTAATTAAATTTAAAATGATTTGTGTCGAATAGATTTTTGTGTTTTAAAATCAGCATTAAATCAAGAGTATCGTAATATTAGAGTCCGGTAACTTTTCCGGTGCGATATCACTGCGCTGCTCAATTTCCGTCTTCACTAAGAATTGAACCGTTATAACTGAAATTATTTATATTTCTCCCACTTTGAATCAATATCAGTAATCAGACATTTGATACCATACCTCTAGAAGAAATAAGTCCTTCTGTTAGTTCTCCAACTTAAAAGTGTAGCGTACGAGGGTCAAACGTCTGGTCTAAGAATAACCATAACAACTCAGGGTATTTTTTATTTTAATTAAAGTTTCACAAACGTCAAAATATTTAATAAACTATTTGAGAACAACTGGAACCATCGCATTCAATTCGATATGAAGACCTAATGCTCGAATTGCAAGACTACTATATACATAATATACATACCAAAATAGTGTAAATTTAAAAACAGCTTTTGAAACAGGGATACTGAAACAATAGCGCTTTTCAACACTTAAGTAAAGAAATTCGCAAAGAGTACGAAATAATATTGATAAGATCGGTATTTTTGATCTTTGCGTCGTTCTTAGTTTTATTTCATATTTTAGCTTTAGGTAAATAAAGCTACAGATCTTAGCTTGCAAAATATAAAATTCAATATCTTTAAAGTCACCTAATATAGACCTGTACAAGTGGAAGAACCGTGTAGGAGCTGTGATGCCACAGACATGACACCACTCTATGTCAAAATCACCGCACTCTTTGCTTCGTTTTAAAAATATACAAGTGAAGTGGAAAATACGTTCATTTTAAGTTGCTTTCATAATTCAAATTAGTACCTGTACCTTAGGTTTATTTTTTCATGTAATGTAATTTAGAAATTATATTTAGATACGAATAACATACTTATGCAATATGATGACATAATAAAAAAAATTAAAAATGATAACAAAAAAAAATACAGCAACTTAGATCGATTTTGTAAAAATTGTTGGAGACGTTTCCGAGATCTAGGTTAAACGTTTACATGTGTATATATATATATATACTTTTTTTTTAAATATATTTATTAACGACATTTACAATTGTTTTCAACACTCCAATATTTTATTATATGCTGATGATACAAAAATATTTAAAATTATCAAAAAATTATGGTGATTGTATGAATTTATGTTAATAATATTTATATAAAAATATTTATATTAATGCGCTAGAGCAATACTGTCTTTTAAATGGTCTACATCTAAATTCTAATAAATGTTGTGGTAAAACTTAAAAAAAAAAACATTATTTCAATATAAAATTTTTAACAATTCGCTTCATGTCCGAGTGTCCGAGGTGAGGGATCTTGGGGTGCTTCTTGACTCTAGTCTATTATTTAGTAGACATATACAGAACATAACTGCCAAGTCTTATAAAATGTTGGGCTTCATTTTTAGACAAGGAAGGGATTTAAAAAATATTAAAACTTATAATATCCTTTATAACTCGTTCGTCAGACTTCACTTAGAATTCTAGTGTTTGGTACCCCCAATACTCTAAGTACATTAAAGAAATTGAGAGTGTCCAACATTAATTTCTAAAAAGATTGGTTTGATTTGTGCCAATATCCTCACTCTTTTGTCCTTCGAAAAGCGAAGGGAACATAGGGACCTCTTATTTTTATAATTTTGAATAATTTGACGGATTCCAACTATCTTCTCAGTAATGTTCTAATAAATTGTCCTCGTTCTTCTACACGTTTAAGAAATACCTTTTCTGTACCGTACTGTAGAACTATTTATAATAAAAACCGATTTTTAGCTACAACATGTATACATTTTAACAAATTATATAATCAACTCGATATTTTTAGTGATAATGTCTCAAAGTTTATTAAAAGTTTTAAAATCAAGTCCTGAATCTTTTTTATGTAATTTTTGATTTTATTTTTTTAGTGTTTTTTATCTTTATTTTTAAGATTATTTTTAATTCTAAGTAATTTTAAAAACATATAATTATTTTTGATATAGATTTTTCAATTTAGTTTCAGTTTTTTTTTATGTATTATTATCATTTTTTACTTTAAAATGCTGGCAAATATGTATTATTATTACCTGTACCTTTATAGATGTAATATAACTGCTGTTTGTTTCCCTGTACACAATAAAATAAATATATATATATAATAATAATCTGTCACTTAAATGTATTAGAAACTAATCGTTGGGTACAATGTTACAAGTATGTAAGGTTTAATGATCTTTCATAGACCTAACTGCCTTAAGTCAGCCTTCCTGACTTCATTTAATATGAGGACGTTAACAGACTGATATTCATTTTATACTAATTGAAAAGCAAATTATCAAATGATAAATAAATTAGTAACGAACTATTAAAAACATGTGAGAAATTATTTTAATTATATTTTTTTAATTTTATATCTATTTTGATTTATTATGAAATGTAACTACTTTTGGATATTTTTTATTTTCTTATGATAGTCTGGGTTTTAAAAAATAAGTGAAGACTTTATGGGTTTATGAATGTTTTTAATATTAGTATTCATATATTCTTATACAAATGTTTGTCTTTCTAAAAATAATAAATATGAATATATTCTTTACTATTAAAATAATTATATAACCTCACAGTTACTTTCACTTATATTTTGTATTATATTTTCAGTGCTATAATTATTTCATATATCATAATTCGTGAAAGCTTATTTCGTGTTTTCATTTTCGTAGGTCCGCGCTTGGAGCAAACGGCAAATGAAATTAATATTTTATATATTATTTTGAAGAATATATTATTTAATTACTTGTAATAGCTACATATAAAAGTTTACAATCTTACTTCTTTCAATTACCAGTATAAAAAGAATTATTTTAAAAATATTTTTCATATTTGAATAAGTTTAATATACAAAGTTATTTTTTGAAATGTTCATTATTTTTCAAAATAATTCAAAAATGTAATAAAAAAAATTGCTTGACCATAAAACATCACTAGATCAAATATTTTTATACACCCGCAAAAGAAACTTCAAAATCGTTAACTTTGAATATTTTGCAATAAATCCCACAATATTTTAAATCTAAAATACACGTTAGCAAATATTGATATTGAATTATTGAACCGTACATTGATACCACAAGGGAATGCGAACCGACTCGTTATGAAAATGCCAAATAACGTCCAATTGAAATTTACGTTATTTTTTATTTGATGACGTACGTTACGGAACCTGCAGCCGATAATTAAAACGAGCGCTGATTACGTTTCATGTTTCTATCCATTCAGTTTGTTAATGAACGAGCTCATCGTGGCTTCAGCGGATTTATATATTTTAATAACAAACAGAATATAATAGATATATTCTGGTATTTAAACAATCTAGACTCCAAACTATGCAAAGCTTGAACTACGAGCACTAGACAACTGACAAACACATAAACATTTTGAAATGAATATTCATTAAAATGGTTGTGATTTTAAACTCCATGATACGAAAGCAGCGATCTAAAAAGAAACAAACATATTACCTTGAGTACTATTAATAAAAGCAAACATAAGGTTTCGTTAGGAGGATTTGTTTCTAATACATATTGATACAAACATAGATATTACTAATAGTTTCAATCTTAACACCGTGTTCTAAATATAGTCGTACTTTGTTTTACCCAATTTAGTATCGGATTATCGATTAAGTCTTCATAATATTCTTCACTCCCATAAATGGTATGGTCATAGTTTTTTCGACAATACTCGACTTACTTATAAAAATATTGATACTCTGTACAACATCACATTCTTTGTTTTGTCACTACATTTGACGTAGGTAAGATAGTGACAAAATAGATAATAGGTTCTACGGGGTATGAGCCTTTTAGCAGGTACTGTTGAAAAGTCTTGTCACATTGTTTTGCGTATCGCTATTTTTAAGCCGGTAATAACAAGCATTTGTTAAAAGTGTTGTTATTTAATGTGATGTAATATTTTTTCTAAATAAAAAATAAATTTCAGCTTGGTTAAAATATAAAAATAATAAACCTTGCTAATATCTTAATACTCCTATTACTCTTATGTCATACTTTTCTAAAGTTTCACTTCTGCCTCGTGTGAATTGCACACACTTAGCAATTTACAATTAGCAATTACTAGTTTTATTAGATAATTTTTCTATTCTGGGCATTGAATTCACCAAAACACAATAATCGGAGTTAGGAAATTATTTATCAAACAATTTATATATGTTTAAATTGTCAGCTCTATAATTACATAATATTATAGAGCTATATATGTTATAAAATAAACACACTTTACACACACCACGATCGGTGCAATTCGATCTAAACGTCGGATAAATAAAAAAGTTTCGTACTTTAAAAAAAAATATTTAGGCGATAAAGTTCCGATATATATTTTTATTATGTGTATAAATCGTGAAAGTTTAAAAACACATATATCTTATAAATATTTCTAGTTTCCTGAACAGTGTACTATTAGTCTGAGAAGCGACTTATCTTGTTATCCTCGGATGCTATCGTTTATTAACACGGGAAATATCAGATTTGCTCTGAGCTAAACCACGGATATTGTACGGCTTTGAGTCACCACATAATGCACATATTCAAGTTTGCTTCATAAGGTTTTCAATGGATTTCGAATGTCATTAAATGTTGAAATGTTAGAATCTTTGATTTAGTTAAATATAGTCATATATTTTTAAACTACTCGAGTATCATGGTAATAGCAGATATATTTGATGTGACTGTGTACTTGAAGCCACGCGACATCTGCGTCTGTCAGCTCCCTCCATGATTGATGGGTGATCGCCCCCGGTCGCATTACAATAGTTAAGCCTTTTAAATACTTCTGACTTCCATTTAATTTCATTATGGAATCATTGTTTATTCATTAACTAAGATATGGATAATAAGCAATATAAAGTAATCAAACAAAACTTTACATTTAAAAGACGGTAATTTATTTTTTAAATGAATCATCAACTTTTATACATTAATTTTAAATTGTTAATAAAATAACACAGATACTTACGTTTTACATATAACATCCGCATCCGCCATTTAAAATCCAAGCGACGTCTCATTTTCTGGAAGATTTAAAGAATTTGGAATTGCATTCCACTGTCGTTCCTCCTAAAGGCTATAATGATGATAGAAATGTGATGAAAAACGATCTATAGCAGGCGGCAGGCGGCAGGCGACAGGCGGCAGATCAAATCAAGCACGCCGCCTTCGCTTCGACACCTGTGACAAATGTGAACGGTTGCCAATGAACTGTGAACCATACAGAATTATACCATAAATATTACTACCAAGCATTCCTGCCCATATATCGCATAAAGTGACAAATGAATTTTCTCTTAGAACGAAACATATTTTAAAATTGTTTTCTTTTCCCAATTTTAATATTGTCTATGTTTGACAAAAAATTACGTATTTCAATTAAAGGTAACGTATATTTCATGATCAATTTTAATTAAAATATATATTGTATGAATCGTTTTTAACGTAGTTTGTACGTATTTTTAATAATAATATAATATATTTAAAATTAATAAATCAAATAGTTCAGTCTTTTTGCTACAATAATGGAAAGGTGATGTCGAAGGATGTTTCCCATTTTCGTATTTTTTCGATATTTATCATACATTCTCGCGCTTCATCTTAAAATTATCAATGGGAACAATATATATTTAAAAAGCTCGCTCAAATAACCTAGTTATCGATACATTATTCCCCGCTGACTGCGGAAGGCCGAAGTAATCCGCTTTGGACGGTACAGCCACAACTTCGACTATAGCTCTCAATTCTCCACTTTAAACTTGTACCGCGACAAAGCAGTTATAAGATCCTTATTGGAGTAACTTTCTGCTTAAATCGATCGACATTCAAATATCTACATGTGTTTACCTTTTACATATACTAGTAAAGGAAAGTATATGAAAGTATTTATACTTTTATAAATTACTTATTATAACAGAAGTGTCAATGCTGTCATGTTTTCGAGAATTAATCTAAATGTTTTAGAAATTTAATATGTAGAAAATATTTTATCAATACCATCATATTTAATATGATAACAGAGTTAAAAACCAAAGATGACTTTTATCTATTTACACAAATAACAATAAAATTACCTTTTTTTTAAAGTAAAACTTAAAAGTTTGGTCATGAACCATATACTCATTACCGAATCTAAAGAACTCAGATATTGTGTTCAATTTTAAATTTTGTCTCATATGTTTCTGAGGTTTATATAAAACGATTGAAACATATTGTACCGGGCCTTATTGTCTTTTTAGGACATGTTAGAAAGTATTTCAAGTAAACAATAGCCATTTATAATTCGCCATGAGCGAAGTTGTGCACAAATATATGTAAGTTTAATCGATGTCCGACATATTTCATGTAAAGATTGTAACGTTGGCTACATATTAGTCGTTTATAATTATATTATCCTTAATTTTACCAACCTATATAACCTAGTAATAAATATAGTGAACATTAAAAGAATCTAATAGAACACAGATAATAAAATGACAAAATTAATAATTTAAAATACATTTCTCTATCATAATATATAAAGCTGTTATGTGCCGGGAACACACATTTATTCTAGACATGTCTTTGGCACACTGAGCCTTATTTCAAGTCGATTATGATCAATGCAGTGACCTCTGGCGGTAACGACGAGGCGGTTAAGAGTTAAGCCAGTTCGCTTAAGGACGGTCGCTGAATACGGATACACATAATCTGACTTATTTGTTTCGTATTTCAATTCTGATGAAATCATAAAATGAGTTTATCTTAATTGGACAAAATAAACATATTTTTTCAAATATTTCGTATATACAACAAAATTGCGATTCGCCAACTTAAATATTGTAAAATTCCTATAGAAACGAGTGAAGATAAATGAAATATTTTAAACATGTCAAAAATAGTTATGGTACCGTGAACTTATACTGCATTTGGTACACGTACATCCTGCTCGGCAATAACCTGAGAATTGCAAACTTATCCAGGCGTAGAGACAAGAAATCGATTGACGTACCGTGTCATGTATCATGACACGCAAATCTTTTAGCATCGACCTGCGGATGCATTATTGATGTTGCCTTATTAAAAGGCCACATATGTCAAATAATTACAATCTATATCTAATTTCGCCTTTTATCGACTACAAATTAGAAGTAGTTAGGCAGACTTACAATAAATAAAAAATGTCACATGTAACAAAAAGTTACATTACATAATTAATGAATATAAAAGAAAATTAAAATAAATACAATAAAAATATGAGTGAAAGACGAGTGAAGTGTTGTGTGTTGTGCGAGCACGTGAGCCGGGGACCATTCATGTGCGAGGGCGGCGCCCTGCGCGCGCAGCGATCAATACCCAGCAGCGGCGGGCAGTGCCCGGCGCGCCGCCAGACCTCCAGCACGCGCCCGGCTACGTGCCTAGCTGATGACCGCTCGACACAGATGACGGAGCCCGCCCGCACCATACAACGACGCACCCCCAGCATCGAGCTCGCAGACCCCGCTACGCGTTCCTACATCGCGATCAGGTAACCCGCCGGGGCCGACATCCCGATCTGCGCCGACCTCGTTCGCTAGCTCACTCCGTAATCATTACCCGCAAATATAAAAAATTCAGGTCCTGTCGATTTGAAGCCATAAATGGACAGATGTTGCATCTGCTATTCTATAATTGAGTATTAATATGACTTAGTCTATATAGTTCCTTCATTTTTCTGTGTATTGTGGTCTCACGATTATCACATTCCCGAAGCAGTTAATAGCTCTTGCTCCTAAATTCATTTTTAAAAAATCAATATCAGTCCCTTACAATCATAATTTTTTTTTGTAATTATTTTGCTAGCTTAGTAACTTGATTTGAACGAAAATTGTGCTTATTATTAAACCGAAATAAACCTACGACTGTATTATTTAAAACATAAGACTAAAGGTTTTTTCAAAAAATGTTTTTTTAAACAATAACAAAACTTGTTATTATCTAATATTTAATTATACAACGTAGAGGTGCTTTAAATAAAAAAAAATAAAACAATTATAAAATGAATGGACTATTAGTACTTTTAACAAGTCATAATAAAAAATATCAGAGAGGCCTTGATCCACTGAACAGCCAACACCTACCTTAGGACGAGGAGGGCTGATTTTTTAAAATTTTATCTATAATTTAAATAAGGAATAAGATCGTGACTGTGTGGGTGAAGAAGACTGTATTATTGTTGTTTAGCTAGAAACTGAGATAAACGTGTTCAAACGTTTTTAAAAGCACACACTAATAAATAGCTAAAGAAGACTAGCAACTACATCCGGCTGTACTCAGATAAATACTATCAGTGGCTGAACAGTTCACGCCATGATTCCGCCATGCCTCCGAGTGGGTGTGAAATTAACCGGACAAAGTATTTAGGTAAGGACGGATAACTATATATATAAAAGTAATCACAAAGTTTTAGTACAAAAAACGCGAGCTATGTTAGTGTAATTCTTACATATTTGTGGTACAAAATGTATTTCGTTTTGGTTTAAAAATCTTATATTATTTGTTATAATTTAGTTTAAATCGCGGCAATATATAATACATATTTTGAGAACAAATAACTAATAAAACTATATATTTAGTTGCGTCTTGTATTTTTTTAATTTATTACGAATATATCCTCCGTAAGGTTTATCTAATAAGAAATTTAACTAAACGTAGTACATTCTTTGAACTTTGTTTTTTGTCATTTGATGGTTTGCTCCTGTCAGATGAGTGAGGTCAGTCAATATTAAACTAAAGTATTGAACCATTACGACGACCGCTTTAAATGGTATCGTCTCTCTAGTTAGTAATACGTAAACATCAATATGTACTTAATATTTCAATGTTTAAAGCTGACTCGTAATTAGCAATTTATTTCATTTTAGAAGAGCTGTAGTAATTTTATCAAAGCATGAAGTGAATACTAAGTATTATTAGATAGAAGACAATATTTTTTATTTTAAAAATATTTTATTTAAAACTATTTTTTTCTGTGCTTATTTCCAGTTTAAAGATGTGTTTAAAGTATTTTATATAAATTTTTATTTTAAAATAAAAGAAATTTGTGTGTGGTTCCTAGAATAAAATAAATAGATTTCCACAACTAAGTTATTTATACATGACATTTAATTAGCTTTGCTTAATTAGTCTCATGATAAGTTGCCTTGCCAACTCTCTACTCACTGAAGTTATTACAGTTATATATTACTTTAGTAGTTATATAATAGTCATGTAAAAAGCCACCAAAAAAAGAGCAACGTGCACTCGGAACATAACATAGCATTTGGCTGCTATAACAAAATGAATGAAATGGAATGGCGAAAAATATTATTTAAAAGGCTTTCGATAACACCGATCTCGCGGTCACACTCAGTTAAAGGCTGCTTAAAATACCGCGTAACAACAAAATCAATAAGCTGATTACGGTAACACGAATGTCTGTAGAGGGCAAGGGTTGAAACAGGTGGAAGGGGGACCCGCTATCGTGATGCAGTGCAATTATTGCGGTAAGGAAAATAGCCCAAGGACTTTGATTGTACTTTACGCGGCCGTGCAGCTAACTAGCTACCAAAAGAAAACAATTTCGTATGTTGAAAGTATCTCAAAAAGATAATTGATTTTAATTCATACTCGACAGTCAAGTTTTTTATAATGAAAACATTTTAATATCTCTACAAGATCATTATATGATGGATATGCGGATATTTAAAAAAAACCAAATGAGATAACGTTAATTATCATGTTAAATTTTGTATAAGCTCTTTTAAAATATGAAAATCATTGTGATTGTTAATAATTTATAATGCATTATCTATAATCAGAATGTTTTTAAACATGCGCCGCGTGTACACTTGGCACGCGCTGTGCAGAGAGCAATGAAAATAAACCACCTCCGACTGGGTTGGTGGGGTACAAAATGTCATGTTGCGAAGAGTTAATGTAATAGTTATCTCCACTGAGCTGACAGATAAAATACTGCCAATATGATCATGCATAAGCAACGTGATAGCAAAATGCTTATTTTATAATACAATAATAGGTCATATGATAAGATAAATAATTTTCTATTAGTTACATATACTTAGAAGAGTTAGATAGAAAATTATTACAGAATTATTATCTTATAAGTTAATAGAATAGTTAAATTTTTTTTTTAGAATCTTAGACCAAAGCGCATTCTGTTCTTATTTAAATTTATTTCAAGTCTTGGGGTCTTCTATATCTCTGTCTGGTGACAGTGTCTGGCAAGTGGGCCCACTATCCCAGTAATACCCGGTGAAAGTAACTAATTATTTAATTTTTATAACATCTATCCACATTTTTATTAGCCAACTGCGACATAAATAAAGTAAAGGAAGGAAGGAAAGGTAATAAATAAATTTCTAAATCCATATGTATGTATACTCTATATATGCTCCTCTCCACTTATTTAGAGCAATGAGCGTCGTGCATAGTAAAATAATAACTTGAGTTTTTTAACAATTGTTGATTTCCTTATACATTTTTATATGCTTGTAGTCCTCAAAATACTCAGACCATTGCTCGTCGAGTTTTCTACATCACATGAGGGATATTTGTCCACAAACTCTTATACCACTAACAACAGCTACTCTGAAGTGACTTACTTCTTTTAACAAATTCATTTTTAACTCTGTGAATTCTCGTAAGTACACAGATTCTAAGAAGCATATCCGAGTTTACGTTCATAGCTTTCAAGGGGTGACTGAGACATATTTTTTGTGAAAAAGATGTCAATACATAGACATAAGTGTATCAAGAGAAGATGAGTAAAGTAAGTTCTTGAGAAGGTGGTTTAATCTCTTAACAACAACATGTTTCATAATGAAGGATGGCTGATCTTTTAGCAAGACAGCTCCGCTTCATAAAGATCGATTCACCTAAGCTGATTGGGAGCGTACGTCCGAATCCCGATCTCAATTATTCTCTTGGATTATGATTTATGGTCAGGTTTAAAGATTATGGCGTGCTCTAAACGTCATTATAATTTAGAGTCCCTAAAACAATCGATGGTTTTCCTCAACGTTTAAAAAACTTTATAAATGCCAATCAAAATAATTTAATGTATAAACTAACACATGCAAATATACAATACGTTATATGCATTTAAAAAATTAAAATGTTTTCCTTGTAACAATAGGACTAGATATTTATACCAGAATGAAGTTTTTATTGCCACTAAACCATCATACCTCGTAGACACCGCCAACGGATATATGAAAGTTTCGATATATTAGGTTATATATAACATATTTCAAAAAAAATTATTGTGTCGACTTCGATTGCTGACTGTTACGGTTTTCTATATCTTTCCAAATCCGGTCGTTAAAGGATAACATCAAGATTCCTGAAGAAATCTACAGTATCTATTTAAAAGAGCGTGACGTCAATTTCCTTTCCGTCTGACTTTTACTCAGTAGATGAAAGTGTGTTTGTGTGTATCTTCTAGAGGTGAGTGTGTATTTTTGTATATTTGATGGCTCATATTTGTAACGCAGGTGATGTACCGAGGATGAGTCGCCGCGCGCGGCCGTGACATGGGAGCGCAGGCATGGGCTGGCGCGAGCAACCGCCGCACATCGCCGCCGGCCTGCTCTTCTTACTGCTAGTCTACTTGCCGGGTACTTTTATACACATTATAGCCTAACTAGTTTCATCTATATCAATTTGTATTCTAACATTTATTACATTAATTAACCAAGTATCAGATATAAAATCATGTAAATGCAACAGTGTATGAAATGCACAAAATGTGCAAAATTCGACTTCTACTTCAACGACTGACAATAGTCAGAGAAGCAATTGTCGTATAACAATCAGTATATTACATTGATCTTTGTTTCAGTTACTTGTCATCAAGACCACCAAGATGCTGTACACATCACGGCGATCCTTGGGGAGAGTGTCGTTTTCAACTGCCAGGTTGACTTTCCAGAAGACATCCCTGTGCCGTACGTGTTGCAGTGGGAGAAGAAGGTAGGCGAAACGGTACGACGGCCAACACTCCACTCTTACAATACAACGCTGCTCATCTTTCGTGTGTGTATTTCTGTTCAGTAAGGTCGGCTCGTCTCCGCGACGCGCCTCGGTGAATGTAAAGTATATCTCTCGTGCTTGTGTCGCCTCAGACACTTCGTATTGTCCCGTGCTAGTGGTTCGCGGGCGCCGCGGGTCGGGGGATCATCCCGTCCCCCGCCCCGCGACAACCCCGTGCACGCCTTTTATGTATCCGCCTCTTCAACGTATTGCCTATTACTTGACCTGAATGAAGCCCACTAAAGGACGACTACCACCACAGTGACAAAGGCCCTTAAAGCGAGTCCAAGAGAGCAGCAGACCCCCGTTAGATATTGAACAAACACTAACACTACCACAATTTATACGATTACAAACTTATTTTGACAATGCAATAATACCTTTTGTTTTGGGTGCACCAGTTTACCTCTATAAGATAGTATGGGGAGCACGTCGTAGCTTACACGGCTAACACGGGGCACGCGCACTCCCTCGTGCACTGGCGGCGGTTCTGTCTGTTTCTCTCTTCCTGTGGCTGTGTGGAAATCGCCCACTTTCTGTCTGCAAACTTAGACTCATGTAATAAACTGTACCTACACTGTTACATCAAACTGATATAACACGTACCGCATGACGTAGTAGTCTTTTTGTTTACATACCATATGCATGTCATATATGATTTTGTGTATTTTTTTAGTCGTGAACACAATCCCATGTCACTAATTTTTGATGAATTCAGAATGTCAGACTGCAGTTGGACTAACTCCTGTTTACATTTTTATATTTTCGGTTTTATTCATTGCACGTACCTAGATGTGATTCAACTTCATGCTAGCTTTGTTAATTTCTTGTACTAACTATACACTTGTTACAAGAGAATTCAATGTAAAACTGTGTAATCGAGAAGTAATATAGTAAGTAGCTACCTCCACGTTTATGTATACGCTGATTATCTATGTAGTTAGGCGCTATCGATAGGAAGTCGTCAAAACTTCGCACCGGTGTGATAGCAAGTATTAACATTATAAATAACTGTAGGGACAGGACATTCCGATCTACATCTGGTATGAGAGCTACCCAACGCACAGCGGCGAGGGCTACGAGGGCAGGGTATCGCGAGTGGCGCCGGACTCGCCCTACGGCGCCGCCAGTCTCAATCTCACTAATATTAGAGAGTCGGATCAGGTACTTAATATGAACATAATTAAAAATAAAAAGTTACTTTATTAAATAAAAGGTTTTAACCGCGTAGGGTTGGTACGAGTGTAAGGTGGTGTTCCTTAACCGATCTCCCAACCAGCACAAGAATGGTACATGGTTTCATCTCGACGTTCACGCTCCGCCGCGGTTTTCCATCACACCGGAAGACATTATATACGTCAATTTAGGTTCGGTATAATTTTGAAATTATAAAAATACTTTTGCACATCCGGCACACCTATATATTAATTTATAAACAGGTGATGCCATAATTCTAAACTGCCAAGCGGAAGGAACACCAACGCCTGAAATATTATGGTATAAGGACGCGAACCCAGTCGAGCCATCTGGGACTGTGGGTATATTTAACGACGGCACCGAACTACGAATAAGCAATATCCGACACGAGGATATAGGAGACTATACCTGTATAGCACGGAATGGAGAGGGACAAGTTTCACACACCGCCCGCGTAATCATCGCCGGAGGAGCTGTTATCACTGTAAGCTTCTATAAATCATTACATTCTCTTTTAAATGTGTTCAATTAATTATTGTTTGTCCGTCATTTTATTACCAATATTTACTAATATTAATATTATTGCTAAGATGCCACCAACGAACCAAACAAAGCTGGAAGGAGAAAAAGTACAGTTCTCATGCGAAGCGAAGGCATTGCCAGGCAACGTTACTGTGAAGTGGTTTCGAGAGGGAGCTCCAGTGGCTGAGGTTGCAGCCCTCGAGACGCGGGTCACCATACGGAGAGATGGAGCTCTTGTGATTAATCCTGTGGCTGCAGACGATTCTGGGCAGTATTTGTGTGAAGTGTCCAACGGAATTGGTGATCCTCAAAGCGCCTCTGCATATCTTAACGTTGAATGTATGATAAAAATTCTATTATTATATTATATATTGGAAAAAAAAGTTTATTATTATATTTTAAAAATTTATACCTTTATTACAGATCCCGCAAAAGTAACTTTTACGCCAACTGTTCAGTATTTACCGTTCCGCTTGGCAGGCGTTGTGCAATGTTATATAAAAGCGAACCCACCTCTACAGTATGTAACTTGGACAAAAGACAAAAGACTGTTAGAGCCTTATCAGACGAAGGATATAGTGATCATGAACAATGGCTCGTTGTTATTCACCCGTGTCAACCAGAACCATCAAGGAAGATACACTTGTACGCCATACAATGCTCAAGGCACGCAAGGATCTTCAGGTAAACCTTCAACTCATAATAATGTTATGTACCTTAAATACACTTCTTACTTATGTTTCTTTGGTCAGGTCCAATGGAAGTGTTGGTACGCAAGCCGCCAGCTTTTACAGTAGAACCGGAACCTTTGTATCAAAGAAAGGTAAGTTAAAAAATAGTTTGTGTAATATTATTTAACATTTTTAAATACCCTAGATGACTAGCTATAACTAGCCACAACTAGGGATAACAGGTTTGCGACTCCGTTCGCTCATTTCAAAGTATAGTAAGTATCTTTCAGTATATATAACTGACTAAATTTCAGTCTATTCATAGTTTTACGTAACGAATTTCGTCTCAGCAACGTTTAGAGTCTGAAACTATACACGAAGCAATCCCAATATAGAGGTTCTGATTAGTCAATATGTAGCATTTAGAGGTAAAGATCGCTGTCTTTAAATAATTGTCACTGTTAAGAGTACTTGTGTCAGGTGGGCGAGTCGGTGGAGATGCACTGCGAGGCGCAGGAGGCGGAGGGCACGCAGCGGCCCAGCGTGCTGTGGCGCCGCAGAGATGGACTGCCGCTGCAGAAGAGCCGCGTCAGGGCGCTCGGGGGCAACATCACCATCGACACGCTCAGGAGACAGGACTTTGGAATCTACCAGTGTGTGGCTTCCAATGAGGTAAAAATTATATTCTAAATGACGATACTCTTTTTTCAAGTTTCCTAATACAGTTAAAGTTTAGCTTTATGGAGAAAGCCTGCACGAACCTAATAACGGACTCCTGTTAAGGTGGCCACAATAGTCGCAGACACGCAGCTCGTGATCGAGGGTACGCAGCCGCACGCCCCCTACAACGTGTCGGGCACGGCCACCGAGTTCCAGGTGACTCTGCGCTGGCAGCCTGGCTACGCGGGAGGACCCGACTACAAGCAGGACTACACCATCTGGTACAGGGAGGCCGGCTTCTCAGAGTGGACTAAAGTACCCGTGACGCCGTCTGGGGCTACCACGGTAGGATGGGTTCCTTTTATTACCATTTTTCGTAGGCAGTTATGGCCTTTTATGGTATGCCGATGTGGTCCTAAAGTCATAAAATAGTAGTTTAATTATTCATCTTTCAAAGGTAACCATCAATCGTCTCCAACCGGGCATTATGTACGAATTTCAAGTCAACAGTAAAAATACAATCGGAGAAGGGATGATGAGCAAAGCTATTACAATTAGGACTCTCGGTGCGTACTACTTTCTACTGTTAAGTGTTTATCAATCAATAACCTTACTATACACTAACTGCTCTCTATTATCTATATATGTTTTACTGAACTAACTCTTAACCTGGTGTTTTGTAGATGTAGGCGCCAAACCAAAGGCGGCCCCCACCATCCCTGGGCCGGTCGATGAAAAGATTTTTCAGAATGCGCCTGAAGGCTCTGGTACTGAAATAGCTTTACTAACAATTTTTTCTTTTTTGTAGTTATTTATTGGCTAACTCATCAAAATTCAAAATTGTTTAATAAGTGTAGATAAAATTAATTACGTATATAATGTAGAAATAATTATATTAATAATATAATTAAATTCACGCTTTATATCAGCTTATAAATTTTTACTATACCTACTGATACTTCATATGTAAATGGAACTAACACAATCTTCTAAGTATTTTTATTATTTAAAATATACCTATCAGAAACTATTGGAAAAAAATAATTAAAAAAATTGTTTTAAATTTTTGTTTTGTTTGTGAGGGTTGGTTTGTTTTATAATTATAAATTTTACTTGTAATATAGGGCCGAAGTCTGGTCCGCCTCGTAACCTGACGGTGACGGAGGTGCACAATGGTTTCCTGATCACGTGGCAGGCGCCCCTGGAGCGCGCGCACCTCGTGCAGTACTACACCATCAAGTACCGCACTGACGCCCAGTGGAAGACACTCAACAGAGGACAGATACGACCCGAGGAGACCAGCTACCTGGGTATGAAACATCTTTAAAAACATTCACATTCTATTTTCAAACATATCTTAGAAGCGAAACATAGGAACCGCCTAAGTAATTTAAGTGGTTTATGTTACTCAGTCAATAAAAATAAAATAAAATAATAATTTTGAAACTTACCCTTTCATTGTCAAACACCAGCATGTGGTTTCGTTGTTTCAATTTAATTTTATTGTATTTTTAAATTTCGATTCGTTACGGGTAATTTTCATTTAAAAATTAAGACAACATAACTTTATTAACATTTAAAAAAAAAATACATATTTAAAAAGAGTTTTTATTCGTACGTATGCAGTAGTTGGTGTGAAATATTACTCATATTTCCTAATGATGCAAAGTAATTGCAATTATAAGTATCTGGGATCGACGAGAGTACCACGATTGCCACTATCATTTGTCACTGTTAATCTGTAAATCTAAAGATTTTATGACTTACGTTTTTAGGGTAATCAACCATAAACAAATCCAATCTCTAAATGTTTAATGTAAGGATTTACAAAAATTATGTTTTTGAGCTTGCAAAATTAAAATTAACAGAAAAATCTAATTACTATTAATTCCATTATAAAAAAAATCCCTTCAATTTTTTTTTCAACATTGCCAAATCTAGGTGTTTCTAAAATTATTCTTAAATCTTTGATCGCGCATAACCGCGTTATTATTCACATAACTAATACTAAAACCATTAAGATACAACAGTTCAGTCAAAAGACTAACCGCGTCAGTTCATCGCACCCCAATTAAAATAAACAAAATGGCTTAAATAAAAAATAAAAATGATATCTTATTACTAACGCCCTAAAACCTCATATCGAACAGAAAAATAAAACGCTGCATAACATGTGAGTAAATAAAATGTTTCAAATTTTTTAGTCAAGAACCTAGTGGGCGGGCGGACGTACTACTTCCGCGTGCTGGCCAACTCGGCCACCAGCTACGAGAGCTCCGAGGAAGTAAAGTTTCCGGTACCGGCGCGCGTGAAGCACAAGGCCATCACGGCTGGCGTGGTGGGCGGCATATTGTTTTTCATAGTTGCTATCATACTGTCCGTGTGTGCAGTCAAGATATGCAATAAACGTAAACGCCGCAAACAGGAGAAAGGTGAGATCGCAGGGAGAAGCGGCCGCGAGCCCGCTCCCGACTATCACGTTCTGCGACCCGAGTAGACGAGACTAGAAGTGTGACGAGTGAACTAGATAGATTAATTTAACCTTTTGCAGATAGAGACAGAAGAGTTTTCTTTCTCAGTCTTACGCTGAGATTGAAAACTTTTTTACCATATTGTCGGTGAAAAAGCTAGCAAGCACATAATCATGAAATCATTTCAGTAGAACAGTAATTTTTTTAATTAAGGCTTTTATTTTTAGTACGCAATAGCATGCTCTATTTTTAAAAGAATTAATTAAATAATAAAGTAATAAATATTACATTTATACATTATGACTATTAAAAACATATATATTGTCCTTTGGAGACAGCACAGAGCACTTCATTAATCATAATCATGCCATAATATTAGGCCAGTTATAAAAAATGCAAGTATTTGCTATAGCTTTTTCATTATTGTTTAGTTTGTTTATTGAGAAATACTTTTTAGAATAGATAGATAACGCTTTGTCACATTATTTTTGTGTTAGAAATCCTTAATGGATTTCATTAGAGTAGAGTTATAGCCAGGAGGGTGTGGGACTACCCGGATGCTCAGATAAAGCCATTTTTAAGGTTTCTCATTAAAAATAGTTGTCCTCACATCACTCTAATGGGACATCACGGGATAGCTTCCCTACTCGACCGTGCTCCTTGTAATCATGACAAAGACAAGGTTACTTATTATCTGCTTCAAAGTTGTTTACAATTTAATAAATTACGCTTTGTATTCAAAAATATTATAAAGTTCATAATATTTTTCTTATATACTGTTGCGATTATACCGACTTTATATTTTTTTAATTTAAGATACGTCACTTAATAAGCTATCAAAAAAGAGACGCCATCGATAAATAAATGATCGCAAAGAAGCACTAAAAACACTCTAAAGCAGTGGTTCCCAACGTGGGGCGTACGCCCCACTGGGGGGCAATTTGGCAATCGGAGGGGGGCATTTCGATTTTTTTCAGTTAAAATTACCCCTCTAGTTAAGGGCATTTCATATCTTTGCATGGATTAAAGGGGGCATTTTCATATTTTTGCATAGGTTAGGGGGGCATTTTCATATTTTTGCATTGGTTAGGGGGGCATTTTCATATTTTAAAATCTCGAAAGTGGGGCGCGTACCTAAAAAGGTTGGGAACCACTGCTCTAAAGAGTGAAACAAACTGCTGTCTTTTTTGGTACGCTTCGCTTTCTAGTTGACAATATGGTGCTCGGAGGGGTTTTTCCCGGTGTGATGGGGTGTGGTGGCGGGTGGGAGTGCGATGGTTGGTGGCGGGCGGCGGCCGCGCGCGCTGGACGGCGCCTGCACGCGTTAATGTTCAGAAATTATTCGATTGCAGCATACAACATGGTAGCCGCGCGGCTGACCGACCTCCGCGCAGCAGACAGCACTCAAGTGCCTTTTAAGAAGTAAGTTACCGATTTTGTCTTATATTTATTCTCGCGAGTATACGGCAAGGGTAGTTTTCGAGAACATTTAATAACCTTATTTTGTGCATTTTGATTATTTTGAAATATTAAAAAAAATATTAATATCAGGATATCATTGTTTTCATGCTCAATTTAACAGGAAGTCAGGTCGGTTCCGTTCTCCTCTACTTTATTTTACGTTGTCATCGTACGTATGTTATAGTAGAATAACCAAGTTTCATATTTCTATTCAGATTTAGAGAAAGCGGAATATCGAGTATAGTTGAATGTTTGCGATTCACGGCAAACTGGGTGTGGCCGGCGTCCCGCTGCGGCGAGGAGACGAGAGTGTGGGGCGCGCGCGTGTGGCCCGCGCCGGCCGACGGCTCGCTGGCCGCGCCCCCCCCTCGGCCGCCCGCGCGCCCCCCCGCCGGGCACCCTGCGCCCTCCATCGCGCCCTCCCCAGCGCCCTCCTCCTCCGACGACGGCGGCTTCCTGCCGCGACTGCGCGCCCCGCTCACCCCCGCCGCCGCGCCCCCGCTCTTCCGAGCATCATCGCCGGCTTTGACTCTGCACTGGCCGCCTTGGCCGCCGTGGCCGACGTGGCCGGTCTGGGCGCCCGCCTGGACGCCCTGGTCGCCTCTACACATATCCGATCTCAGCTCGGTGCCCTTTCCGAGTTCCGCGGACGGCTCGTTTCCGACGCCGCCGTCCTTTCGCTCTCGACCGCCGCGCATCTTCTCCGGAGACCCGTCGTCGAGAGCGGGCGCCACTCTGGGCCGTCCGAGGTCGAGGCCGCCCGCGCGTCACGCTAGATCGCGCGCTCTCACCGATCCCCCCGCTCCTCCTCCTCACGAGGCCTCGCCCGAGAGTAGGTCCTCGTCCAGCGGCTTCGGCAGCAAGAATGCGTCATCCTCCCAGCACAACCGTAGCAGTCGCACGGGCAGCCTCGCGGAGTGGCGCCCTCCGCCGTACCGGGCGCCGCCGCCCGCGCCGCCGCAGCGTCCGACCTCCGCGCGAGGCGAGGCCGAGGCGGTGCGGGGCGAGGTCGAGGCGGCGCGGGGCGAGGCCGAGGCCGAGGCCGCGGACGCCGGCTCCGTGGACGTGCACTACGAGTTCGACCGCGCCACGCGCACGCCCACGCCGTCCACGCCGGAGCGCACGCGCGTGCGACCCACGCGCGACGACGTCGAGGCTCGAGTGCGCGCCATGAAGGAGGAGTTCCTGGAGTTCCGCAAGCGGCAGGCGCTGCGGCGGCGCTCCCCGGAGCCGCCCGCGGAGACGGTCTGCTGAATCGTGACGCACCGCGCACGCTCCTTCGATCGCTCTTTGATTCCCACCGACGCTGTGCCTCGAGAGTTCGTCTCCTTCGTCGCGGTATTCTATTAGTACGAGACGACTAGATTTCCGATAAGACTCATTAGATATATTTTGAGCCGATACTTCCTTACTCGTTCTGTAATAGGTACCCTGAATGTATATACGTCGATCTAGGTCGACGTACCGCAAAATAATTTCATAAATTATAGTTAAACACGAGACAACGATTACCTGTGAAATTTAATGATAATAAGCTCATTTGTTTCTAAATTAAAATAATGTTTGGCAAAAACTTAAATATAATTATAATCATGAAAAACGAAGTAAATCTTTATATCGACTTCATCAAATGACGTCATTTAAGTCGAACCTAACAAGTACAGTCGAAGAAATATGAATCGATTGTCACATAAAATCGTACATGTTCAAAACTGCACGAAATAATTTTCTTCAGACTAACACTACTACGACTAACAACTATCGTTGGCTCGTTTTTAAACGATATTTTTGAATCACTGTTAACATAGTGTTCGAGATCCCACCTTCGATGCCAGTTTTGCTGGGATTACCTACTACTAGGTATATATTGTAATAAGGAATTAGGCACGTCAGTCTTAACGCAGTTCGACTGAAATAGTTATGTACATACGTGTATATGTGGATGCAGTGGCGTTTTATAATCGCACTGGCTGCTCTCCTTTTGTGTATTAATGTCAATTAATAATTAGATGTCATCGCGCAACTTCATTACGTTTCCGTCACTTTATTCATTCGATTGATTAAGGTGATCACTATTTGTAATATTGGAATGATATCGGTTATATCCGTTAAATAAATTCTTACAAAATTTTACTTATATTTGCCATAAGACGAATGTTTAGAGATGATTACTGGTACTTCACGAGGGCGGGCAGACAGTCCGAGAATACGTTCACCTAAACGCTTTAGGTATGAGCGGGTAAGCATCCACAACACCGCTCATACCAATATTATATTGTAGTTATTAATAAGTAATTACGTACAACTAATATTTAGGAAGACTTCACGCGTTCGGCGCTCTAAGCATTAACTTCACGAAAAATACATTCAAAGTGCAGAAAAAAGCGCCGGGCGTGTGTAGTCATATTATATACAACACAAATAATCTTAGACTTTAGATTATAGATCGAGCAACCGATACGACCGTTTTATATTTTTAATGGACTTTTTTTCAAGTACAAATTTTTATATGTTTGTTATGTACCTCCTTTGTTTGTTTTAACTGTACATATGTAAAAACATATTAGATATTATATACACTTATTTATTTAGATATTGTATGAACTAAGCCAGTACTCGTGACTTGACTCGTACACTAGCATAATTTTATTTAAGACTCTAACGTTATGCTGGACGCAGTGGATTCCCACGGCGCTGTATGAAAGGGGTGCTCGAAACATAAAGTAACGCATATTCTGACCAACTCTTAATATATTCGAAAAAATTTCGTTTCCGATTCGTTTGGAAAAAATTTTATTTTTAATTCATTTTAGTAATTTTTACCTATCCAAATATGATTAAGAATTGAGTCAAATATACCTATATAGCACAACCTCTAGGTTCCTTAAACAATCCCACCTACAAACCTTAATATTATTTATTGTCCAGTCAATGTCAAGACTGTTATTAGTTATATTAGGATTATTTACAAAATGAATTTATGAATAAAAATCTCGAATGAATGATTTTTACACGTTTTGAAATATTTTTTTTTTGGGAGGATGTTTTAAGATTTCAATATCGTTAAGAACCTCTTAAAAAATAAGAATACAATGTACGCTTTAAAGAAATTAAAATAACTTATAAAAATAGTTAGGTAGGTTACGAAAGCGTAGTGTATGTTCGTGCGTCTGTGGACGGAAATGGACGAGGCATGTGTGTCGCGTGTTATGTAATGTTATGTCTAAGACACGAGCATCATCACTAAGTTCACTGCCGGTCAACTAGATTAAGCTGCGATCTATCGTCACTCAGTAGATTGTTTTTTTGTGTTATATCGATGCTGTTTTCTACCCTGAATAGCGATAAATTTAGATTGTTAGATCAACTGTTTGTGCAATACATTATCCATTGTTCATTATTATTAATGTGTTGAATATTATATATGCTCAATAATTTGGACTGACCAGCTGAAATCAGCACTTTGAGGAGTATCACGTTTTATTATCTCATTAATAATTGTGTTATTCTATGATAACTTCTTTGTCAACATTTCTTTTACCGTTTCTCTTTTTTGATAATATTGTTATAATAATTATCCAATTTGTTAATTACTTAATGTTTTGTAAAATTACAATATTTACACAATTAATGCACTGTCACCTCCTTGTTTCTGTAATTCATATAATTTATCTATATCTTCTACTTTCAATATATTTTTTCGTCTGTGTATAAGTCGATGCTAATCTTAAACATGAGTTCGAAAACTTTCAAATGAAATTGTTTTTATTTTTTTTTTTTGCAATATGTAGTTATTTCATTAAACTATTATGATCCTGCTCCCATCAGATTTTTTACCCTCTTTTGTAGATACAAAAGTATTGAACAAAAATAAGAATCGGTACAGCTCAAACCATGTGATATCTAGTCTCATTATTATTAACATTTCGAAGTAGTCAAAACAATACTTATTCTTTCATTAAAGTTTTCTTTTAAATTTCAAGGACTAGTATCTGGTTACTTTTATATATTTTCTAGTTCTGGTTAGTTTTCTTTTATTTTTTAAATTGTTTTGGTTTTATACTTCTATGGTTGTTTTAATAAAATACTTAAAGAAAATTACTTACGAACAATTATTATTATTATAAATAGAGCACTTAAAGTCAGTTGACAATTTCTATAGACTAAAATGAAAAAGATAGCAATATATTAGATTAATATTATAACTTTATCATATATATCCGTTTATATAAACAAATGTATGAGAGTAAATTAACGTGCACATTGGCAAAATATTGAGCGGTGAAACAGGACACCCACTGTAAAAACTTAAGGCATATGCACAATATCTCAGCACAGTAAGTGAATTTTATTTAAAAATTAAGGTGTACTACCTCTAGCACTTTTAAACTATTCCAACGAAACCGCAATAACTTTGTAGGTGTTTTTCGCTTTGGTTAAAGAACCATTGCACGAGCCAGTTTTTTAAATTACAAGATCCTTTATTTCGTTTATAGATAATTTTTAGTTCTAAGTGTTGAGACCAGTGTTTACTGTGTAAGCACACAAAAGATTCAATTCAAAAAATAAAAATACAATACCGTTGCTATGATTTCATTTGTGTCTTATTACTACCCATTATCCTCTACTTAATATAGTCTTATGTATGTACTAATGTATTGTCTAACTTTATTCGCAAAATATTTATTATCCATGTGATATGTACCTATCTAGATAATTGTTTCTAAAAAAACATTACAAAAGCAAAAAGGTTTTTAGGTACTTACCTATTCCTTTTACGGTACATAATTTTTTTTTAAGTGAACAATATCTGCTTAGTTTTTTAAAGTATTAAATATTTATGCAACGAAAAGGGTTATCGACACAAAAGTAGCAAACTTAACATTCCAAAATAATGTAAGCGGAAGCTATTATTCGATAGCAGTACTCAAATTACAGTAACTCAAATTGTATAAACTTACGTTGCACTTCTCCCTACACTTATTTTGTGAATTGAGAAACTGTTTCATGTACAGAAACATATTTTTTTTGATAAAATGAAATTTGAAATAGATCCTATTACATACGTCATATACATCTTTGGAGCAAATTACATTATCTTAACAGCAAATTCAGAAGAGTCTGGAAAAATTAATGAAGACTGGTTGTATTATGTGGATGAGAACGGCACAAATCACATAATGAACTACTCAACAGTGCCACACGATACAGACGATATGGTATTAGGTGATGCATACTTCTACTTATACACCAGGTAATGGTTTCTATAATTAAGCTATATACTACTATTACTAGTTTATCGTTATATTAAATACCAGCAGTGCCCGCGTGCCGTGGCCTATATTAACACAATGATAACGAATTTTATAAACTCTCTGGAGCCATCTAGTCTTGGACATCAAAACTAATTTATAGGACGTACGCATTTTTAATGTAATGTTCAAAAACTGCCATAATAAATATAACAGTACTTATATATATATTTGGGGACGCATTGCAATATTTTTTTAAAAAATATCTTAATAAAATGAAGTGGTAGAATTGGAATTTTACATTTTTCCATAAGAATTTGATATTTTCCTGCAGTAAATGTTGTCTTAAATGTTGACCAGGATATTCAGCTATCACCATAACAAATTTCATAAGTCTCGTAAGTTTTGCGTTACTAGTGCACAAACATACATATAGATAGACAAAATGATAAGAAATTGGTGATTAGGTATCCATATCGATTACTTATTACACCCCCATTAAAGCTTTCAAATGTACAGGTTATTTACAGTTATATTATATATATATATATATATATATAGAAGTATAGAGTACTGCACTAAACAAATAACTATGATATAAAATATACAGGAATATTATTGTTATAGGAATAATAAAATGAATCCAGAGTTTCTTAAAATACCTGGAGATGATGATCTATTAGAAAGTACTTACTTTAACAAGTCGAATGATATTAGAGTAATCACTCATGGATGGATCACTAGTGAGAATGCTACATGGTTACAGAATATTAAAAATACTTTTTTACAAGAGTACGAATTAAATGTTATAACTGTGGACTGGAATGAACTTTCCAAAAATATAATTTACCCCTTTGCGGCATGTAGCACGCGTTATGTTGGGAAACGTGTTGCTAAACTACTCGATGCTTTGATAAAAACGTATAACGTAAGGGGTGATAGTATGCATTTAATTGGACATAGCTTAGGTGCTCAGGTTATGGGTTACGCTGGAATGTTTTGTTCAGAAAAAGTACTTCGTGTTACAGGTAAATTTAAATTTGTCAAAATACTATCCATACGTTCATGCAAAATAATGAAAGGACTAACAATTAAGTTTTTATAGGCCTCGACCCTGCAAGGCCATTATTTGAATTTCCAGAAATGGCAAATGATTTTCGTTTAGATAAAAGTGATGCCAAGTTCGTTGATGTTATACACACCTGCGGAGGTATTTACGGTTACGAGGACAGTCACGGTCACGCCGACTTTTATCCTAACAACGGAAAATCTTCTCAACCGGGTTGCAGTGGGTTACATCAATATGCAGGTACAAATAATAACATATGAGAACCGAGTCATAAAAGATAACTTTACACCTCATCCTATATACGAAAATAATACGCGCCCATCTAGCCCTATAATAAACCTCAACAACAGAGATCTACAATAAAAAAATTAAATCAACCTTGTTACAACAGTTACAGGTTAGGAATACCAATATTTACACAAACAATTAGTATCACATATTTTTTTGAACAGCAGACCGTTATCTAATGTCAACAATTTCTTAAAATTGTCTTCTTTTAGAAGGATGTAGTCACGGCCGCGCCTACGAATATTTCGATGAATCAATCGAATACAAGCCTGGGTTTGGATTTACAGCCTACCCGTGCGAAAGCTGGGACAAATATGAAACCGGTGATTGTAATGAAAATCCTTCCGAGATGGGATATATGGCTAAGCTCGAAAGTAGAGGCAATTACTACCTGCGCACCAGAAATGAATCTAAATATATTACGTAATTGTTTATCGGGGGGTTGTCTAATTAAAAACTGCATTACCAACATTCTTTTATTTTAACATAAAATTTACTTCTTTAGTATCATTCACAAAAATACAATCGTTTTACATCTTAAACTAGATATTATTAAAAAATAAATTAACAATTTAAAAAATAAACATGATTTAACAATTAACATAACTTTTGTTTTAGATAGAACTAAAAATACTGATATTTATGGTACTATACCAATCTGAAACAATAAAAACAACTATTAGTTTTAGTCAAACATATTTATATATATTATTACTAATAATATAATCAGAATTACGTAAGTTATACCTCACTATGCATCAGTCGGGAAAAGAAGACAAAAAATAGTAAAATCATCATTTTCATTATAAAGCATTATTTGGTTAAATGACATATTACCTGTATAATAAAAAAGTACCTACGTCTTTAATATTTTTCTAATGCAGATTGACGATTCTTCAAAATGGGCGTTAATTTCATCTATAATGGACGTCTTAAAAACTTACACTTTAGAAGCATATGCGTATCCAACTATTTATATACTATAAACTTTGAGCTTTGTTCTGTAATATTTATAGTAATAAGAATAATAACCAAAAATAAATAAAAAACTGTATAACATTTCCAGACATTTAAAACAGTTTATATAGACAATAATATAATTAAGATAATTATTTTTTACAATGAACTATTTATAGAAACGCATCATTTGACGCTAGATATATACTGTAATTTAATAAAATATTCATTATTTTACTTCAAGAATATCATAACTCTTGTAAAGTGTAGTATAAAATATGAAGGTGCTAAAGGGTTAATGGTAGTAGTTATTTACAATAACACCGAGACTAACAAAAATAAAGCGTTGTTTTTAAAATGTCCTCTGCAATAAAGTGAAATTTTCTAACTTAGATCCATGAAGGCACTATCACGAAGCTTCTGAAATGAAAAGAACATGTAAGATTCTAGATAATTTATAAGTTATATTTTATATCATTGAAGTGTAGGAGATTGGAAAATAACTTCATAATTATACACAATTTATTATTACTTTGATATAAAATAAACTAATATATTTTTATTATATATTAAGAAGTTATATACCTCCATGTCAGATTATGTATGTATTTTATACATCATTATCCATCAGACGGGAAAAGAAGACAAAAATAAAAAATCATCATTTAAAAACACTCAGTGTTATTAAGTATACAGGCTGATGTTAAAAACAAAGTTTATTAAAAAATCTTAAAACTATTCACCTTCATATAACATCAAGCTGTATATAAATAGTAGTCATCATAGCAATTTATTATATTTACCCTTGTGCGGATCCTTCAGGGCCTTTCTTTGACGCCTTAAATGTCAGCTGAGCTGTAAAGATAAGATTTATATAAAAAAAATAATTAAAGAAAAAAAATATACAAAAATACAATAGGTAAGACTTGGACCTATTATATACAAAACAAGTATACAAAATGTTATAAAATTCTTAGTGATAATTGCTAATATTATATTCTTAAAATATACTCACCTTTACATAAAACTGCGGTCGCCTCTAACTAAATACTGACACCTGTAAATATAAATATGTTATGAGTTTGTCATTATTTACACATCTACAGTTAATTGTAATTTTTATTATTAAATCATTACTCGAATGTGACTAGCATGTTCAAGACGTGATCATTTTAATATTTTTATTATATTCGTACTCGTAAAAATATCCTGCCTTTAAATATGGTTCTTGTACTTAAAGTATTTATTAATTTTTCTTTAATGAACCGTGTGTCAACTACACTAATGATTTGTAAAAAAATTTTTGTTGAAAAAAAAAACATTTTTTATTAAATTATTAAAAAAAACTTCAAAACGTTTCCTAAATTACGATGGTATTCATAAAATATTCATGTATTATTAATATAAATTTAGTGTTAGCTTTTAAGCTCATCTCATCAGTTCAAAAGACAAAAAAAAATTGATAATAAATATGTTGTCACATTACATTCAACGTGACAATTGTAAATAAATAAAATAGTATATCATCATTTTAAAATGGTAAATATGTGCACGATGCACCTAAACACAATCCTTATTAATATTATATATATATATATATATATATATATATTATGTAGATCAATGCATTAAATCTTTTAGAAAAGATGGAGAATAGGCGTTGAGTAAATAATTACCCTCTCTAAAACATCAGTTACAAATTATTTCCAATGTTTTATTTGAATAAAATTATTGCTTATTGTTAAAGTTTTGTTAGTTTAGTTTTAACTGTGGGTCATAATAACAATCTTAGAACCAATCAAAATAAATTTCATTGTTAATAAAATATACAACAAAATATAGGTGTTTGTAGATATATAACACTATTCACTCAACAGTAAAAAAATACGCATTCACGTAAATGTTTAAAATTGTGTTATTATTTACGTCTTATATATTAAAAATCGAGTTCAATTTAAAGTTTAAAGTTGCAACTCGCACTTAACTTACCAAAGTCAAATTACTGGTTCATTTCTTCAATCGGCAGTAAGAAAGGTTGTTCCTCAAAATATATAATTATTGCGATGGTTATGTAGACGACCTAATTTTCTTTCTCGGCATCTTCGATATCAATGGTCACTTAGTAGTTAGCAAAAAAATGCCTAACGGGATTTTTAAATTTAAACGTGTAAAATTCAAAATAGATAAATCTGAATAGTAAAATCTCACGAGGAAAGTGATGCCAAATGAAAAAAATGCTCCTCTTTTCCGTAGATGTAAAAAAAAATTAAAACAGCATCAAGATGTTTTGTTTTGTTTTTGACGATGAAAGACTAGATTTTGAACTTTTACAATTAGGTAGCTTTTAATTAAACGCCTTTTCGTCTAAAATAAAATAGAAAATGACGAGTTACCGATCAATTAAGTATTATATTTTTGGTGTAACTTGGCGAGTCCTTAATATTTAATAAACCTAATTGTACACTTCTCAGCAATAACTCAATTTAAAAAAAAGTTAATAGAAAACAATTTTAAGTCAACAATATTTAATAAACCTAATTGTACACTTCTCAGCAATAACTCAATTTAAAAAAAAAGTTAATAGGAAACAATTTTAAGTCTTCAATATTTAATAAACCTAATTGTACACTTCTCAGTAATAACTCAATTTCAAAAATATGAACATGAGACAATTATCACAGAACAATTTCTTTTTATTGTTATTATTATCAGTTACAATGAGGACTGAGAAATAGCTGTTGTAAAGCCCAAGAACCAACCTCGTCTCATGAGTTTGTCCATCATCACTGTTGGTCAGGTCATGCTACACTTGTCTTATGATATAACGTTGCACAGATAAACTAAACTTAAAAAGTATTTGTAGTATTAAGATTGCTATACATCGAAACATATTTTTTATTTATAGTGTCTGTAATAATTGTCAATATTTTAGTCACAAAAAGGCACATACTTGAATAGAATATGTATATTTTTTGTATGTAACCTATTTATACAGCAGATAAAATAGGATTAAAATTTCTTCATATCTACAATTTTTATAATATTAATTAGTAGGTGTGAAAAAGCAATTATAACTATTGCTAACGATGTTGCCAAATTCTCAGTAATCGTAGTAGAGACAATATCTAATTATTCCGGTATTGAACTTGTATACCTATCAATTAAATAAAATAACAGATAAATTGATACATATCTGTCTACAAACATTATACAACCTGAAAACAAAAGGTACATCTTATTAGTTAAAAAGCTTATTTACCTTCCGTTAGCAAATAAAGAAACGATTTCGTTTTTACTAAGTTTCAGTAAGTTTTATTGTCCGGCGCACGGGAAGTTAACATGTATTAATAGATGTTTTGGTAAAAAGTTTCTTAAAAATTTATGTAGCGAAAATAAAAAAATTTAATACATATAGTACATGAAAACGATTGTTCATTGGATTCGTTTTATCTTAAATTTCTTACTACCAACAATTTTGTAGTATCAGCAACGAAGAGCCATATAAAGACGTGCGCAAGAGCAATCCACCAAATGATGATTCTTCATTTATGTTCGTACCTCAATAAGTCTTGAAATGGTATAAACGAGTCGGTTTTGTAAGGCCAGCTAATGAAATTTCATCTCAACATCCTTTCTTCATTTTAATCTTCTGAAGGTCTGTGGCGTTGTAATTTATCCGAAGTAGCCCTCGTTGTACGAGAATATAGTTTTAAATACTATCTACTTCAAAGACTTCATATACATACACCATTTTTTATTTAAACACAATACCTCGTTTTCTCTAGTATTGTTGTTGGTTAAATGTTTATTTTTTTAAAATAAGCAGAATTAATCTTGTTGATATATATTTTCAAATTAAATGTTTGCATATAACTTTAGTCCTCTTCTTATCTGATGTCAGTCATACATAAATGCCTGAAATATAAAATATAATTACATGTTTCAAAATCAAAGACAACTAACCAGGTTAAAATATATTTTTTTAGTCTCACATGGGCCGAGTAGTCGTCTTGTTTTGTAATCGGCAACTAGCCCACACTTTTTCTTTATAGTAATACCTATTTAACACTAGGTTTACAAGCGTTTCTTATATACCTATCTCTACGGGCACCCGTCCAATTGACGGGTAGGTGAAAATACGTATTTACTTTAAAAAATCAATGCATTCAAAATACGTCTCAGTTGAACGATATGAGACTTAGGGTAATAATAAAATATTAAGTATTTTTATTTTATTTAAGTAATAACAATATAAACTACACGGTAATCATTGTTATCGAGCATATTTTGTATTTATTGTTTTGAATGTTTTCTTGCATATTCCGCATACGATCTTTTTGAAATGCATACAGCAATTACAATTTTTATTTTTATTGCAGTAGCCTACGTGACAACTGTTTTGAACTCCTGATATTAAAGATGACAGAACTAAAACGTCTAAATTTTTACTATCGTCCTTTTTTTTTTTGTCCAACCAACTTCCACAGCTAAATAAAAAAAGAACTATTTTCTGGATACTTTTGATCCGGTGCACTTTTATATAATATCATTCGTTTTTAGTTGTCATATGTATAATGTTATAAAAAATATTAAGAGACCATTGGAAATTACCCGCCTTCACACCATATTTGCGTGCCGTCTGCGTCGACAACATACATTATTTTATTATAAAAAGAATAAAATTCTGGAACACATTTCCTATGAGGACTTTATTTTAGGTTTAATTTTATATACAGTAAGCGTTCAGTCTTCAAATTTATATAAGTTTGAGGAGTATAACGCTTTTCCTTTGTTTTTTGGCTGGTTATTTAGCTGGTTTAGCTCTTTTGTTGGAGTGGATGGTTCCATTAACAGTTGTATTTAGTGCAAGGAATTTCTTAGCCAGAACGATGATTCTAAAGAAATTTTCTGCCGTGTTATTTCTACCTCTTTGAAAATATGTCTCGGCTAATGTTTGTTACAAACCGGCCCAACGAATTTGTGCATCGAATTTCATATTTTCTCATGTCTCATTCTAAGACCTGTTCCATAAAAACTTACAATAGGCCGAGACAACTATAACCGAAACCTTGCACACTGTCTTCGAAAACTATTCTTCCCAGTGACACAGCTATCAGCTACTACTAAAGACATCCAAATCCATCCAAAAGTTGTGGGCATCTTAGACTTCGTTTACTCTTGTATTTAATATTAAAGGAATAATTTTACAATCGAAGCCATTATATAAGGTTTGCTTATGTAATCAGCTACGTCGACTTGACGGGCTCCGTAGAGATAGGCATACCAATTAAAAATTTCAAAATTTAGGTACTTTAAGAAAATAATAATTGTGTATAAACTCTCTTAATGAAATTATAAATTTATGAATTAAAATATTTAACATTAATGCTATGGTTTTTTGCGTGCTTCATTTCAAAGTCGTGCGGCCGCAGTGAATGTGTTAAACGTACAGAATTAATAACAACTTTAACATGAACAGAAAATTTAAAAATAAAGATGATTAACCGACCATTACCAAACGCTTGCTTAGTCAGCTATTCATAATCGACAAATCTCGATGCTTTTTTAATAAAATGAGTGTTCTTTCATACATTTTATTCATATTCATTCAAATATTAGGCACTAAAGTGTAGATATATTTATAAACTATAAATTAATATTTCCCAATAAAAGAGATAAAAAGTCAAATGCAAGAATTCGTGAACAATCAACTAATCTTAGAAAACCTAATGTTTTGGTTGATTTAGTAAAATTATTTATGCTGTAGTAAAACCCGGGCAACAGATAGTAACAAAGTTTTCACTATTATATCGATTTTGTCCGACTCACTCTTTGTACTAAGCTATTTTAAATTTGCATTGCAGAATATAATTCCAGCCTGAAAAAAAAACAATATTAAGATAATAAAAAATATTATAAATCATGAACGAAATGAATGTAATTAAGCATTCACTAGCGGATATTTTGATTACATTACAGATCTATATTGGTTTCCTAAATAACTTACAACTAATTCACTACTATATCACGATATTCCATAAATAAACAAATTATCACATCTTCCTCATCTCTGATTAATTTAGTGCTGACGTTAAAATACGTTTTGTCCAATTTGCGAATTGCAACCATCTTCGTAAAATTGGTCTTCAATTAATTTTTTATTTAATAAGCCAAATCACCACTAACATAACCAAACGAAAACACTTGGCTCGTTTATTATGTGATACTCGTTTATTTTTCGAGAAAATATTGCACAGATCGCAGCATTTAAGTTATTTTATTAAGTTTACATAAACGACCAGATGTTTTTTTTAAATGATTATAAAAAACTGCATGAGGATTATTTTTATTACTTAAAGTTTAAGAGTTGTCATATATATATATTCATTCTTATACATATTTAAACTTAAAAACGTTATTTTTAACATAATAGATTTGAGCTGTCACATTGTCTATGGGCCGGGTCAAGAGGAGTAAAGTAGCTATTGAAAACTGAATTTCATACAGTTTGTGCCGCATAGGTAAAAGCCCTCCCACCTTATTGTAATCTCCTTCAATTCTCATTTCTATGTTGACAAAGCTTTTGAAAGCAAAACAAGGCATACTCAATATGCTTTTAATTGTCCAGGGTAACGCTACAAAATCGGGTGGGCCATTTGGCCATACCAGTTTCTTTTCTAAATCATTGTTGTCCCAAATACTATGAAAAAAAAATCTCGAAAAAGGTAGGGCAGTTACTTGTAACATAAAAGCCAATGCGCAAAATATCTTCAAAGTTTATCGCACTATTTTTACCACCTTCCAGTCAAATATGACAGTACGTTTTGTGCTCAACGTGTTTGAAAAGTTCAAAGAATGAGTTTGTGATTTATTACAAAAAGAATAGAATCTCTGACCATCTAGAGATATTTAATCTGGGCTATATTCAAGTTAATATATGATAATGTATTTTTTTTTCACCGGTAAACCTCTAGAATTTAAATAATTTAATAAAATAATTTTGTGAACATTTCTTCTACCTTTGGTATAAACTTCCAAAAATATATTTTTTTTGGCAATGTAAGAATCATATAGTGTGAAAATTTTCGTGTTATGTAATATTTATATTACCAACGACGTCATATTAATACATTTAAATTCATTATACCTGCACAATTTTTTTTTAATTTTGATTATATAAAAATAGAGATAAAGATAAAAATATTTATTGATAAAAGTATTGTTTTATTATACAAAGGAAAATACAATGTGATTTAAAAATCGCAAAAAGTATCTACGATTTAATTTAACCTATAGAATTTTTATACTAAGATTTGCTAAATTTACCTTTTACAGACAATAATCACACATACTTCAACACGCACACAATTTTAAATTACTTATGCTAGTATGTTGAGGTGTACACATAAATCGAAACTATTTTATATACAGGGTGAAATTGAAAATACTTAACAACTCGAAAAGGGTCGTCGTGGAAAGAAAAACTATGTTAAGAGTTGTTAAGGGATAATTTTGTAAAAATGTGTAACGTATTTATATCGGTGGTGTACAAACAACGTGTTGCACATTATATTTCATTGTACCTCTTATTAACGAAGTAGACTTTTTTATTACTTATTCAAATAATATTGAAAAGTCGTTTATTTAAGTGTGGACCCCGTGTCCTCAGTCATTACTGGTTATGTAATCTCACTTCGTCACAATCGTTATGGATAGAGTCACTGTACAAATAATTTCAATCTTGATTATTTTTAATAAATACTTGATCATTATTATCATTTATTGTTTTTAAATAATTATATTCTGAAAGTATGAACACTCTTAAATTTATAATATTTAGTAAAATATGTTGACTGAAATCAATTTCAACCTGCATACGTAATTCTGAGTTATTATGAACAAAAAAATAAATAAAAATAGTAGACAGTAGTATAACATTTCTCAGTTGAAGTGTTTTAATTATGGCCGAAAAATACTTTCAATGTTTATGTTATCCATTTAGTTTGTTTTACAGCAAGACAAACAGCCTTGAATTGCTTATAGACTGGCTTTCTAAGGGCCATGCTTAAAAAATGGTTGTCTTATTATAATCTACATATTATTATTAAAAGTTTAAAAGTCTGATAACAAAATGTTTGCGTGTCTGGTCTGGTTCTATTTTAAATGTATGTTCTTAAACGGGCATTGATGCCCGTTTAACAAGGTAATCGTAGGGATTTCCCTAGATAATACAATCACAATTAAATATAGATGTGGAAATTAGTTATGGTATTTAAAAAGATTAAGAACGAAGTTTGGCATGAGTATCAACTTTGAAATTCAATCATATAAAAAAAATAAAAATATATCCTAAAGCTTAGATAAACAAAGTCTTCATATTTGAATAGAATTAGTTTTTGAACCATAATGTACTAGCAATAAATCCGATGGAATAGATGTGGCTTTTAAAATAAATGTTGAAGTTTTTTCAGAACTTACAATACAATTAATCGACAAACCTTAATTTACTTAAAATATATATTTCTACTACGAATTTTATAATGTGCATAAGCGATTACAGAAATGGTTTAATATGCAAATAAAATAGATCAGCCATAAATTAACAAACTTATACTTTTTACTTACACTACGATATTTTAACATATGAACTTTGTTATGTATAAAATTCTTATTAATTTCAACGACTTCGGTAGAGCTTATGCACTTACTCTAAAGGGAGGTGTAGCCTTTGGGTACTTCAAATAGAGGGTTTCGCTTATTGCTCACATCTAGATCTTAATAAACTGACACTTACATGACAATGAATTCAGTTGCTAACATTATGTAGAATTTTTAACAAACATTTTTAAACTTGACGGTACAATACCCTTATTTGAACCTAACCAAAAACCACTATCTATATAGAGCGAAGACCCTATAAAGTTACGCTTCATAATTGCTTTACACGCTTATCTTTGCTTTATTTAAAAGCGACGACGTTTATTAGGAAAATCGTCCATTGGGCGCGGTCCCTCCCACCCGCGATTCTGTTGCATGTCGTCATAACCTCCTCGTGGCATGTCGTACTGCTCTCTGAAGCCTCCATCCTAAAGTGAGCAATCATAAAACTGACCAATATTTCTTTTTGTAAAAAAAAACCGATAACATGGGTTGTAAGTTAAACTAATAACTTATTTTAACTTCGAAAATACCTTTAAATCACCTGCCACAGGTATCTACGGAAACACCTCATACGTATGTAGCTGCGCTTATATCGCACATCGCAATACTTATATTAGCAAAACTATTTTATTAAAATAAAATATAAAAATTCGCATTTGATCAACAAATGTCTTCATACTTCTGGTTTTATAGACAAGTTTTACATTATAATTATAAGTAATAAAAAGTAAGGTATTTCATGTCCCGGTTAGTCTTGGGTACGTAGTTTTATAAAATTTGAACTTACAATTTAATTGTTTTTAGTACATAAAGTGTCACCGCTGATATAACGCCCTAAAAATGTTTTTTTTTTGTCTGTTTTTTTATATTAAAGCACAATAGAATGTGTATTATTATTATAATTATTATGTTGTGTTTGCTTATAAAATTATAGTTTGCAAGTAGTTAATATACTCCAAACAAAGTATGTCTGCTACTCATTTTCGTAGTAAATGTGATGTCAAAATGTCAATTCCTCAGCCAAGTTAAGAAAATCTAAAATTTTAAATCATTATAATACCAGTTATCATTTGCGTACATTAAATGAAAGTGTCAGGACAGCCTCATTTCATACCAAAACTTCAAATTAAAATTAAAGCTACGAGGGTTACAAACGCATCTTTTTGTTTTCATTGTTTCACTAAAATCAACATATGTAATCAATTGGCAAATAACTGTACTATAGCAAAAAAAAAATCCGATATAAGGGTCTGATGATTTTAGTCATATAGCAAACTCTGCCAACAAGAAAACTAGTCATCGCAAGCAACACCCACCCCTTCACTAACACGAGCATAACGCAAATTTCAGTCATTACACCCCTTACAATTTTTTAGAGAGGGTAACCCGACCCTAACGTCACGTACCGCAAGTAAAGGCTTGGAATACAGCCATTATATTATACCTTTTGCTAAACACTAAATCTTCCTGTGGGCATTCAAAACGTATAACGTAATGGCTGTAAGTGAGCCGGCGATCTAATCTGGTGAAGAGGAAGGCACACTAAACTTTCTCTTTTCGATTACTCAGTTAATGCGACGAAGTAACATTATGAAAAGGGAATTAGTGCGCCTTAGTGGATGGACGAAATTTTGTCTGTCTAAGCCCGCATTACCTTTTAATACGTCAAGAATACATACATACAGTCCAGATCTGGAACCAAATGATTTTTATTTATTCCCTAATTTAAAAAAAGAGTCAAAGGGAAATTTTCCGACGAAAATGAAGTAAAGGAGGCAAAAGATAAAAAATATTTTGACAAGTGTTTAGAAAAAATTAAATCATTGATCTGGTAAATGTATTCAGTTTACGGGTGATAATATTGAAAAGAAAAAAATAGATTTGCTGTTTCATTTTATTTAAAACCCTTTCAATCCACGAACTTTTTGACCCCCGCTCGTACTTTCAATAATAACTTCATAGGCATAACTAATTTCTATAATAAAATTATTTGATTTATTCTCACTAAAATAAAATATAATGTAATATGATAATAGTTTATTAGTATTAGTAGTTCGGCTAGTACAAATATTTCGTTATACTAGTAAAACTGAATAGTTGTTGGTGAGATGTCGGGGTATTTCATCTTATTAATGTTCTCCGGAGCAAGTGAGTTGCGCAGCGGCTCCTTTTTTATATATATTTTAAATACTTTTATACTTTATTTACAACTATTAAATAACATTATATCAATTGTAGTCGAATAACTTAAATATTAATATTAATATAGCTGTAGTTTACTTGTGAAGTATAACAAATACCAATTTACCGAAATTTATAAAAAGATAAATAGGATGTTAAATTTTTAAACGTTAATAATCCAAAATATATATATATATATATATATATATTTAGGCATTAAAATATTATATATTATCAAAGTTTATATATTTTAAAAATATATTTTGTTAATATATTTTTAAAATATATAAACTTTAATATAAGAATATATTAATTATTATTATTCGATTTATATATATAACGCACTTTTACATTCCTTAAATTACAATAAAAGTTGTTAAGATAAATTCTGTCTGTAACAATTTATCTTTCGCGAAATGTAATTTTGCAAATTATGATTAAACATATTATTAGTATAATTTTAGAAATGGTGTTTTATATTAACGTTACGCACGTAGTGGTAGTAGTAGATACGAGTACTAGCGTTCGGTTTAAAAAAGAATTATCAAATTAATTTTGATGTATAATTTAATAACTTATTTAATGTCAAGTTCATTGTAAAAGCGTATATAATATAATTATAATTATCCATGAAAGAATTACCTTGGAACTACCTAGGTGCCCAGTGATAGGTACTAGTCATTTTATTTTGGTTTCTGCTATTAAGTTAATACAACAGTAAAAAGATAGCGTAAACACTTAACATACTTATACTCAGCTAAACTTCTCGCAAAGATTGACAACATATATGCTTAATCGACTGAGAAGTTCGAAGTTCAAAACAGATAAACAAGTTAACTGTTAAACCGCTGAAATCCTTGACTGCGGCTCTAACACATACGTTGTGTTAGCCAGAGTATTGAAACGTCAATCTAAAAAGGACGTTCCCAGACTGCGTCTAACACGGTAGTACGGTTTTTATCATATCTTATATACGTCGAAACAAGCGCTTATATCGATTTTTACTGCTAGGTATATAACCACATAAAAGATACAAAAATATATAGCCAATATAATATATTACCATACTTTTATCGGTGTGAATTGATTACAAAAATCGATATATTGGTTTTGTTTTTGCATATTTTATGTTAGTTATAACGAATTTCTGCGAAGCATATAATGATGCTTCGTAGAAAGTTTTTATAACTTATACAAGTTCGTTTCGCCGTATTCAAAATGCGCTTGAAAAACACTCCGGTGTGTTGTAAGCCCCAGTCTTGACCAACTAATATTTATGTATGTGTTCTTATCGAGCCGCAGTCTTCTTCCACCAAAAATAACACAAGCCTCATGCGACCGTAGTGAAATTTCGAAACCTTGTTCCAAACAAATAGTGCCACCTGATTGTCTTTATATTCATTTATATATTCAAATATCTCTATTCCACGAACTTGCAGAGTGTTGGCTTTCATTTTTAAACCTTCACATAGACAATTAGTTTTTTCTGTAATAAGTCGGTAAATATTTTCGGGAAACATTAAGTATTTGCTGTATTATAAATTTGTCTAAGTTTTAAAAAGTGTCTAGTATTTTCTTAATATCATATTAATCTTTAATGATACACTAATATCAGTTTTAGTGTATATGAAGATGAAAATAAATGATTAATTTCTTTATTATTGTAACTCAATGACGTTTCATGTAGGGCAACATAGTAGTAAAAGATCAATAATTTGAGGATTTTTATCCATATCTTTTCTGTATTGATTGTAGTCTTAGAATTCAATGTCTTTGATGATCATACTAATTTAGTCCTATTGATTTTTCTGATAATAGAGCAATACTGCAATAGTATTGGAAGACTTAAGATGAAACTTTATAGGAAACGTTATATAATAGTTCAGTTAAGTCTGGGTTTACACTGAATTACAGTAATATTGTAGCCTGCTGTTAAAGAAAGTTTTTTTTAAATTCACGTTACGCCATTGTAACGTGATAAGTAAATAAATATCATAAAAAATTTCCGTACTCATTTTCGCTTCTAAATAAACAATTATTGAGAAAGCATGTATGTATTTTACATTCCTTATCCATAAAAAAATATTTTTAATATGACGCATTTTATTATATAAGAAACAAAGTACAAAAACATATATAAATACGAGTTCATTAAAATGAGAGAATTGAGACATTGGTCTGTTAGCCTGCTTCTTGGTGCTTCTTTACTTAAAAGTTTTGTTTTTAAACACAAAATGCATTCAGTAATTAGCTAATATCAGCTTAAAAACCCACTCGAACATCAAAAAATATCAATACTTATTTAGTAGGAAATCTTAACAAAAGCTGTGTAAAAAGAAGTCGCATTTACTAAGTAGGCTAAAAGTTTGTTAATAATTGAAAAATCTGTTCATTTTGCCGCGTGCCGTAACATGGATGCCAAGGATAAAGGTTAATGTGTTCACAGGAAAATACATATATGAAGTAGAATACAAGAAAAAATGCGAATATATATTGCGTGACACTCCACCAGAACAAGAATTTCTTATTGTTCCGAATCAGCTGTCGACAGCCGGTGAAAGAACTCCGAAATCTGTTACCGATGGAGAAGTTTTTAGAGTTCCAGCAAAGTACCATAATTTTTAATATGTTGCTGATGTATAGTCAAGAATTTAAGCTGTTTATTGTCTATTTATAGCCAATCGAATATGCCATCAATGACTATTTTATTTGTTCACAGTTCTATAATTTAATAAATAAAGTGTATTAATGTAGCACTATTAATACAATTTTGTTACTACGTATGCTGTAACTATACTACTTAAATAACTAGGAACGACCAGCCAACCTAGCCTTGTGCGGCAAAAGAGAACTTAGAGGTAATGATAAATTCTACTAAGAATTTCCGGTCAGTACAGAACTATTGTTCGATTGCTGTCTTTGTTCTTGATGCTATCCTCTGCGATAGCATATAGCATAAAGCTTAAAGCATAAAGTTAGCAAGACCTTTTTCATTTCTAAACGTTTATAAGCGGTGACACTGAGGTACATTAGTTTGTTTATAATTGTAAGATATTTTTTTTATATATTTAATAATGAAATATTGTAAACTGTAATACATATAGTATAAGTCATTGAGAATACAGTAGAACTCACAAATTGCGTTATTACAGATAGAAATTATAGACAAAACTTTCCTAGAAAAAAGCGTCTTCATGTTTACATCTGAGGATCTAGGAAAGTGCTCATAACTATATACAACAGTTTTGTAGAGATTTTTAAAAACACAGTATAATAATAATATAAATAATGTTGAAGGGATATAAATTATATGCTTTGAGTTGGTTCTTTTAACAATAATATTTCTGATGAATATTCATCCCGGCCAATTAAGTATGTTGACCAATACCTGAAACTTGTCATAAGAGTGAAACAATTTTTACCGCTATTACATTGATTGGGCGTAATTTAATGTACTGTGGTAATGGTTGGAATGGCCAAAGTCAAAATTATTAATTCAATCATAAATTAATGTACCATTAATTGATAATTGTTGTTCTAAATTATTTTACCAACATGGATATTGGTTGGATATTGGTGTATATATATATAAAATTTGTAACAACAATCAAGCCACCATTCACCCTATTTTTTGAACTGCAAGCCTTATATAAACAAGTTAAGGTTTCAAATAGTATGCCTTAGAAAAAAAGTAGTCTTTTAGAGTTTTGTATTTGAAAGATCCATAGCCCTTGATTGTACTTATAAAACATCAAACTAGTTACATGGTTCAAAAGAAGTCATTGGACCAAAACTGACTAAAAATTGAATGGCTAACGCTTACAGATTTCATTGTTAGTACTTTACTTTGTACTAAGTATTATTTAGATTTTACAAATTATAATTATTATTAGGTTCATATAATTCCTTGTAACTCTAAATAAAACGACGTCTTTAATTTAATAACATCAAAAATGGTCGTAAATTTGCATCCGCCTGTTTAATTTTTTAATATTTCAATTATTTTGGGCTTCTTATTCTCGATTAATAATGTTTATCTAAAGAAAAAATGAAAGAAAATCATCTTCATGTTTTATCTCTTTAAATAGAACAGAAGGAGAGTCGAGTGCAAATTACGTTAATTTATTAAATGTAGATGTTATAATTATGGTATAACGAATAGATATTAGAAAACCGTGTAGTATAATTACTACCGTTACCTACTGTTTACTATGCAACAGTGAGTTCTACTGAATAATAATGTATGTGACCGTAAATTATTATCAAAAGACAGTATGTATATAAAATCGGCGTATTTCAAGAAAATATTTTCAATAACAACGTTCGAGTCGACATATACACATTCGTAATAGAAGGCCTTCGATATATACTAGCGATATTTGACTAAGATACTGTATCGGTCGAAAGATATCGGAGATGCGGTCACGGGGGGCCGCAACTCCGCCTCGCCGAATAAATCGATTCACTCACCATCGGCTGCTGATGATCGAACATGCCCTGCTCCTGGCGATCCAGCATCGAGTTTAGCCTCTGAGCCTGAAACGAGACCAAACGTCAAGAGAGAGGCGTTCGTGGCGGGGCCGCGGGCGGGCGGGTCCTCACCTGCACGAACAGCGTGTTCTCCTGCTGCCGGCGGCGCAGCTCGTCGTCCTGCAGGCGCATGCGCGCGCTGAGCTCCTCCTCCTGGCGCAGGAGCTGCGCGCGCTCGGCGCCGCGGCGCTCGTCGGCGGCGCGCTCCGCCATCTCCCAGCTGCGCTTCTGGCGCTCGCGGTCCTGCTCGCGCTGGCGCAGCTGCTCGCGCAGCAACTCCGTCTCGTGCTCGTACCTGAGGGCGACACCCGACCGTCGATACCGTTTCCGTACCGACATCTCCCGACGTCATAGTCCGACTCTCACTTGGCATACTCCATCTGCGCCTCCAGCTTTTCCTCCTCTGCGGCCAGTTCCTTTTTCAGCGCCTCCTCCTTCTGCCTGTGTAGCTCGTGAAGTTGCTTCCACCTGGTGCCGTACTCGTGCTCGAAACTGCTCGGCTCCGAGAATCGCGGTCCCATCTAAAATTGCGATTGCACTCGTAGGATTTTGTCTATTTACGGATCGACAGATTTGACCGATCGGTCTCTACCTCTCTGGCGCGCAGGAATTCCGGATGTTTCTTCGGTAAGTTCTTTTCGGGATAGCCGTCGAATTCGTCGGGCTCCTCCAGACTTTCCACGATGACGGGGCGCAAGGATCTCGAAAGCGATGAGAGTAAATTGTAAATAAATATTTTTTTTTAAATTTATTTAAAAATCAAATGTTCTTTAGGTTTTTATGTCAGGTAAAACCCCCGTCATTTTACTTACGAAGTTAAAAAGAAACATCTTTCTGTGCAGTTACGTATGGCCGCCAATGCACTGGGTTTTCTAGCAAATTCGACTATGCCTTCTCCGAGAGTTTTTCCCCTATCGTCAACTTTTACATAAGCCCGCTCAATTTTTCCAAATATTTCAAATGCACGATAAAGTAATTCATTCGAGACAAAAGGTGGCAGGTTCTTAACTCGTACTGCACTATTATGGGGAGCAAATCTGACCCTTATGTTCCTGCCATTTCTCATCCTTCCATCTATCTCACGTTTAGCTTTTTCTGCATTTACTCTGTAATCCTAAAAGATAAAAAAATTATATTACCCTTGAAGATGTTTATTGCATTACTCTTTCCTTAAACTGTATAAAGACAAAGTTAAATTTCATACCATTTTTATAAATCCAAAGTTTTTCTCTTTGTTTATAAAAAGTTCAGCCGTTTCTCCAAACTGACCAAACATATTTTGTATTTCCTCTTCGGTAACATCATTTGTAAGATTTCCTATATATAAGCGGCTTCTTCCATTAAACTTGACTTCTGGTTGTTCAATAGGGGCTATATCTATCAAAGGCCCAATGAGGTCCTTCAACTTGTTAGCCAACATCTGTTCCTGTGAAAACTAATAATAGAACTTTAAGATTTGAGCAAATATGACAAAGTACACAAAAAAAATTGTAGTAATAGTTTACCTCTCTTTGCTGTGGTTTTCCACCATCTTGAGGACCACGTCCCATATTATTTCTTTGAAGGTTACGAGGTGGTCCCTGTCCAGCTTGTTTTGGACCAAAAGGTTTTTGTCCAAAATTACCACCAGGTGGCTTGTTGACAGGTCCACCTTGACCCCAAGCACCACCCTGTTTATTTCCCCCAAAGTTACCACCATTTACATTCTAAAAAAAGAAATAACTTGAATTATCTACATTTAACAAGTATAACCAATGGAGAAAAAAATATACTTACATTAGGACCTTGCTCCTGCCTAATGTCCATCAGTCTAGCAATAGGACCCTAGAAAAAGTAAATGTTGAGTACATTATGAAACTAACAAAAGTGGTATAAGTATATAATTATTAAATATTTACCTTTTGATAAGAACCCTGATTGTTTTGATTTTGCTGTCTCGGTTCTGGTACAGTTTTATCAACCTGATCTTGAGATTCAAGTTTAGGAGTAGTTTGAGATGTTTGTTGAACCTGTGGTTGATTTTGAGGTGGTTTGGGGGTTTGTGGTTGCTGTGGTGGCTTTGGTGTAGGTTGCTGAGACTTTTGGGTAGGTTGTTGTTGGGGTGGTGGAGCTTGTTGAGCAGCAACTTCTTTTTCCTTTGGTGGAGGTTGCTGCTGCTGCTGCTGTTGTTGTGGTGGTTTTTCATTCTGGGGACCTTGTTTTACAGGCTGCAAGAATATTTTATCGTAAAGATGTGAAATTAGATCCAACTGTCACTTATAAAACCAATCATATATGGAAACAAATGTATATATATAGATATATTAATTTATGAATCATCATAGTATTGTATTTTTTTTAGATTGACATAAAAGATTTCGAAAACTAAGATCTACTACATAAAAAAATTGTCAATGATGACTAGGCAGGTCATGTTGACACCCTAGGCAAAAATGGCCGCGAGCTTGGCGCGTACACTTCATTCGATGAACAATTAAATATAGACAGCACTGTAAATACTTACTAAATCTTTTGATTATAGGCTACAAAAATGTAATGACCAACCTCATTATGGGGACGTTGACCTCCAGGAAAGTTCGGTCCTCTCTGATTCTGATTGTGCTCAAAGCGAGAGTTACGGAATCCTCCCCTGTTAAACCCTCGACGACCACCTTGCCTCTGGGGTTGGGGTGGCCCTCCAAACCCACGATTTCCATATTGGTTCATTGCGTGCATTTGCATGCTACAAACAATAGTTAGCAGTTAGGTGAAAGTAGATACCCGTAACACATTACATATAATCTTGAGAAATTAATTTTGCTAATAAGGTACAATAAAGTAGGTAAACAAACCTTTTTACAATTTAATTTATAAAATTTTAAAACTCTTTAGTTCAAGATTCATCTAATATTTTAGTCAATAACTCACTAGCGTCGCACTAGACTTAAAGCTTTAGAAACAAAATGGCGGATTCGACATAAGTGAATCGTAGTTCGCGGATACATTGGCGTCAGCGGAAGCGGAAATCGATTAACCGTAATACCAACATTCTCAAATAAAAATTAAACATTTTGGTAGCAAAAATTAGCATAATTTTCGTTAAGGCTTACCTACTTCTTCATTCGAATAATTTCAATTTATCATAGAAAAGAAAACAGAAAAGATATTAAATTACTATTAGAATAATTATTATTTCGTAAAGCTTTAATTACATACATACATAACATACATTTTTACTTTTGATATTTGCTTTACTTTTGATTTAAGACTTCTTACCAATCATCTATACACAATATTAAAATAAAACTGTAAAATCGGCACGTTACTTTATTGAAAATGTTCAAAATTCATAGTTTGCTTATAAAATAAAACTAACGACTTAGCTTGAATATCAATACAATATACAGTAATACCTCATTTACACGGATTTAAGCGATTTCCAAATCTCGTCAATTCCTGGTCTATTTGTTGAGTTACAATTATTCGAAAAAATTTACAAGGCTATATTGAAAACGTTTAGGAACTGTATGAACTGTGGATTTCCAAAGGAGGTTGGAATCAGGAGTTTATTAGCCCCAGTTCAATTGAAAGGGATTACAAATTGTAGAAAATATCTCAAGGAAAGAACACATATCTATATCCATTTATAAAAAAAAATTAATAATCTGAGGAAAAAAATTTAAGACGTCAAACTGCCTTTAAAATTTTTATAAAGCCAACATCAAAAGAACTTCAGTTGATGATTTTATGTTTATACAAATATCTAAAGTTTTTATTTTTTTTTACATGGGGAAACAATACTCCAGCAACAACGATTATAAAAAAAGACTTTTTTTTTTACTTAACTGTTTTTTTTTAATAAAAAAAAAAAAACTTTTTCAGCAAAGTTTTGGTCAAATACCCAAATTAATAATTTAATTTAATAGCTATCAGCCCAATACTACCTAGTACATAAATATATATTTTAGTGAGACCTTGCTCACTACTAAAGACCAATTTTAATAACCAATTTATCAAAGGCAGAATGACTCCGAAACTTTGCACTCAATCTGTATCAAACAACAACCAAACTGTCATTTAATATTTCACAATTTTAAAATTCATAAAGTTTTTATTATGCTTGAATTTTTGATTAATTTAGTTTTTAATATATTTACTTAACATAGAAACTCATATAGCGTATTTGTGATAATAATCGTGAATTTATTGTTGTTAGAAACGCAACTGTGGTCAAAATGGAAGCAATTGAAAACACAGAAGCTTCAAACGATATTGAAACGAAATACCCACTGCTCAGTTATGAAAAACAAATTTTTATTGATATATTTCAAAATGATGCACTTTTAATTATGGCCAAGTAGGTTTATCAATTAAGGTCTATATTAAATATTAAAGATGTAATATCTACAGTTTAAAGTGGTAGTAAGAAGTAGATTTTGTAGTTATTTAATGTTTTTTTTTTTAGAGGCCTCAATTACAACAGTATTGTCTCTAATTTAATGTGGATTCATAAAGATCCTGGCAACTTGGTTTTAATAATAAATAGCAGTGACCATGAAGAAAAATTCTTTACTGAGAAATTAAATTTATCCTTCTTGCCAAACTTGGGATCTGAAAGGTATAGGTTTGAATTGAAGTTATAATAGTTATTTTAAACATATATTGTAAGTTTTAAAATTTACACTATGTTTAGGAAGTCTGTGAACAATTACAGTGATACTTCCTTGTTTGTTTTCTCTAATCTTAAATATTCATTTAGTATCTATTGTTATTTTTATTAAATTTGATTGTTGTTCTGTATTCTAGTTGTCATATTTTATTGAATATAGTATCATTTTTATCTATATTTTTAAAAAAACCTGATAAATTTATATCATCATGCACAAGATAACATATTTTTATCAAGAGAATGGCGCTAATGCAATAAAAAAAGTTTTGTCATATTATTTTAGTTGCAGTAATATGATATAAAGACAGGGAATTTAGACCAATTTTGTGACATTGTTTCAGAGAAAAGGCTTATCTAGAAGGTGGTGTATATTTTGTATCAACAAGGATATTAGTCGTTGATTTATTAAAGAACCGTGTCCCTGTCACTCATGTTACTGGTATTATTGTATTAAGAGCTCACACAGTACTGGAATCATGTCAAGAAGCTTTTGTTTTGAGGCTATTTAGACAAAAAAATAAGGTCCTTAAAAATGTTATAAAAAAAATACTGACTTATATTTAAAAATAATATAATTATTTTATTTTGTAGACTGGCTTTATCAAAGCATTTTCAAATTCACCAATATCCTTCACATTTGGCTACCACCAAGTTGAGAAAGTTATGAGGGCACTGTTTGTCAAAGAAGTGTACTTGTGGCCCAGGTATTTTAATAATGTTTATATATTTTATATATATATTTAACTATGGTTATAAAACAATTGACATATATATATTTTTTTAATTAGGTTTCATGGCTTGATAATAAAAAGCCTTAAAAGCAGACAGGCTGAGGTTGAAGAAATACATGTTTCATTATCACCAAAGATGCTTCAGATTCAAACATGCCTTCTGGACATAATGAATTACACAGTCAAGCAACTGAAGAGTATTAACAGAACACTTGATATGCAAGTAAGTCATATAATTATATAGGTATGTTCTCCCCATATCAAAATGGTGACCCAGATTTTGCAGATTTTTCCACCATGTTGACAAATTGATCATTGTACTCATTATATTTGTATTTTTGTATAAAATGTGAGTACAAGTGTTTTCTGATCTAGGAATCATGTATAAGAGACTTTTGTAATAATATAGATGTAGCACTTAAAGAATAGTAGTATTGTTGTAAAAATAATAGACATTTACAGATTTATAACAGGATACATAATATGAAATCTTATATTGTCACATTTTATTGATTTTTTTTAAGCTAGACTTAGGGGAATAAATTAAATTATTCCTATTATTTCAATACTTTTCATTTATACAAAATATTTACTTCATAGTATTGCTTTTAGGAAATTACAACAGAAAATTGTATAACTAAGAAGTTTCATAAAATCCTTCAGTCACAGTTAGACTGTGTGTGGCATCAACTTAGTAACAGAACTAAGGAATATGTACAAGACTTAAAAGTATTGAGAACAATGATTATGTAAGTATATTAATTTTTATTTTTTAAAGAGTAAAATATATTTTCATCTAAAAACTATCATAAAAAATATGGATAAAGAAAGGATAAAGAAACAAAATAATAAATGGGTTGATGGTTTGAGTGTGTGGGGTAACTAAAATGGATAAGATAGGAAAGAATTTGAGATATGAAGATGTACTTAGAATGCAGATAGATATGCGGCTCGAGGGACCAACTAAAAGAAATGGATGAATGACACATAAATCATGTATCCCAGGAAGGTAAAAGGCTCTCCTTATTATATTATCATCTTCTATATCTTAAATGTGTGTTAACACTAGATTAATAAGGACTAAAAACTTGTGTTTTTATCTAATAAAAATGTAGTAATAATTTTCTCACATGTGGTGTGTATAAGAAAAGCCAAACTTTTCAAAACCTTACCTTTGGAAAGGCATCGCACTTTATTGTGAAGATGGAGGTTGTAATAATGAGTTCCACTTTTTTTGAGAGTGCGTTAAGCTGACTATGGTAGAGTACTTTGAGTAAGATTCAAAATGAAATCGGAATCAAAAGACCAGTTGGTGTATTTAATTACGTTGTTTATTTTTCTCTGAAGAATTGTTGTTATCTGTTTATTGTTCTAGCTCCATCAGTTATTATAAAAACGATTTTATGTAAATATTATCTTTGAGGCATTTGCAATATTATCTTCCCCTTCAGGTTATCTCCAGAGCGGTACCAATCGTAAAAGTCATTTTTGTAGACCTTGGGAAGACATATATCTGACAAAAAGGGAGATGCCTTGTCTTTTATGTCTCAAGACTCGAGCAAGTGATGAAGTAAAAGTTGAATATCTTCTACCTGCAAATATGCTACATTTGAAGACATTTTAGCCATTCTGTCTTGTACTATTCTAGCAGAATAAATTAGGAATTCGTCGGCCGGATATATTAGCAAAGTTAGTATGTTTTGTAGTGAAATGTCTATATATATATATATATATCTTTGTGTGCAAGTTTTCGTGACAAATGGGATAAGTCGGAAAGCCACACCAATTGCATATGAAATTAAACGACTCTGTATAATCCCCATTTGAGTGTTCGATGCTTTTCTTCATTTTTCTTTTGGAGACGCCATGATTGCGGTGAAGAAGTAACAAACAACTTTTAAAAATATTATTTAGATATGCAAAACAGCACATGAAAAGTTTTGCAATTATTTACTACAAGCTGTGCCTTACTTTTTGTTTGTAAATTAAATGAACTTCTTTTAGAATTTATTTTGGCTAGTGTATATATGTATATTTAAGGAATCTTTGTCATATATTCAGCTAATATGATACATAATTTTATTAAAATCGATTACGTAGATTTTACGTGATTCGTGCACAAATATGCATACAAAAAGATAGACAAACAAAATTTAAAAATATTGGTTATTTAGTATCCTATATCCATAACTTATTACACACCCATTACAAGTTTTAAAATATATTTTATGTAAAGAAATAGTGACCTATTTCTTAACTTATTTACAGTTTTATTCTATTTATATTTAGATGTAAAGCCGCCACAAGAAAGCTTATAGTATTAACTAAGCGTTTCCGTTACTTAGCTAGAATATCGTGTATACTAAGGATAGGTTATGCAAATTTAATGCTTGAAGAGGCTGTGGGGCAGGATTGGAAATTATTAAAGACAAAATATTAAAAAATACGATATAATATTACATTTATTATGGGTCTTCAAAACTAATTTTTTGTTTATTGTTTATTTTTCCGTAGGAATTAGGCATTTTCTTGCAGTAAAAGTTATCTTACATATTTACCAGGATATTCAGGTATCGACATAGCAAATGTTATCAAAACCCGTTGCTAAGTTAGTTGCTTAGTTTTTAATTTAAGAGATCCCAAACATACATACAGACAGAGATGGACAAAATGTTCAAAAATTTATGATTTGGTGTCTATATCGATAATTACACACTCATTTTATTATATGCGTATACATTATACTTACGTAAGAGAAGTAAGTAGAATAAAATAAAATTTACCAAAAAAAAAAATTACATTTCCAATTTAAAATATCTGTACCAGTAACAAAAATAATACTTAATTAATTTAATTAATGAAATAAATAATTTTAAATAAATATGAAATTATAAATTCTCGTACTGATCGCACGAACTAACTTATAAAAAGGTATTTAACATATGAGATTCCTAGTTTAAATAAACGTGTTTGAGTACATCGAAACCAATGAAAATTGTAAAACATATAAACATTTTAAAAATACCAAATACCTACCTAATTTGATCACAATCACAATAATAACAATTTATAGTTTACTTACACTTATAATTATTGTTTTAACTTAAATTTTTATCTAATGAAAACTATAAAATACATAACTTACAGAAAAGGGATTTTATTAAATAAATACATATTTTGATAAAAACACTTTCGTAACACAATAGCAAACTGTGGTACTTTATTTCTTATTTTAAAACTCTTATTCACTTCAAAAGAGTAGCGTAGTGAGTGATTTCGATAAAAAATATTATAATACATAAGTATATATAGTTATAGTCAAAGCACTGGGGATGACGCGAAACTGTCTTGAGACAAAAGCGCAACGACAGCGTCTTTTGAGAACTTCCGACAGACTGACGAGTAGGCTTGTGTAGTTCGCGAACGAACTTATTCCAGACAATCGCTCCCACAGGTGAACTCCGCGAACTAGATCCCTAATTTGCCACTCCTAAGTGCGACAGTTCGTACCTGAAGGAATAAAAATGGCGCCAAACGATCTAAACGTCTGAATGTTAAGTTTTTATGTGATTTTAGTATTATCTTCTTGTTTATTTACGATAAATAATAAACTTAACCGCGGGTGATAATCTTTACACGGTTAGATATAATTTATTCCTTATATTATTTGTTTATTTACGTTTTATTTTGCCTTTTATTTTAACAAGAACACGCTCCACAGTGTAAATAATAGTTAAATTTTGCCGACATTCATTTATAGCCCCTAGGTCAGTCGATCAATTGGTCGAATGTAAAAATTATTGGTACTTATTCCCGTCCTAAACATTATGAAAATTAATGGAGTATAGTTAATAAATTCCTATCCGGTAGATCGCAAACAGTTACAACGCAGACAGTAGATCTGAACTATATAATAGTACGATGGTTTTAAATACTTGTTAATATCTGATAAAATAAGAAAAGTTTGATTATTTTTGTTTATAGTTTTATAAGTTAATGTCGCTTATTTTTAAAACAATAAAAATGTAAAGGTTATTCTAATCTCTATTTCAACCATTACTATTATGCCCAAGACTACTGACGACTTACGAAGCGTGTCACGGGGCAGGGGTGCAAGGAAAAGTTTACGGCGTTGTTAAGAAGAATAAGAAGACCGGAAAATATACCATACACGCAGGATAAGGACGTCACGGAATATTCTGCCCTGAAATTATCGTTTCATTGTTATCAGCCTATTTGGTTTAAGAAACCCGACCTTAACTTCTTATAAGGTAAAAACGAAACTCCAAGAAGTTCGAGGGGTTACGGTAAGCACAAAAACTGTAAAGAGAAGACTAAGATCGGTTAGAATAAATTCACATTTGCCTGCGAGAGGTTCCATTCTTGCCACATGTAATCGATGAGCTTCAGGTAATCTTGTCAACGACAATTGGAATGATGTAGCTTGGAGTCAAGTCTTATTTATAGATGATTTGACATTTTGTCTGACGCCAGATGATGAAAAGATTCAAGAATGGAGACATCCAAGGGAGAGGTACGCTTTGTGCGACATTATTTTTCACTTATGGTAAGAGGAGGTATTTGGACAGAGCACGTCTCGGATCTTACAGCGCGATTTACCCACGTGACGTTGAAAGCTGGCCATCATTTAGTTCCGATTTCAACCTCATGGATTATGGCATGATAATTAAGAATCCCTAAAACAATCCATCCAGCAGCAGCAGAATAAAAGTTCGGAACAAAAAAAAGAGTTAAGTTAAGAATAAGAAAAGTTTATGTAAGAACATATACATCTCGTCTACCCGTGAACCCGATTGCTGCAAAGTATTCGAAACGTCGGGTTAAAATTTAAATGTAACCAAATTATACGCGAGTTTTAATCCGTAAAAATAGTTTTATTTAGTTAAGAAGTTTGAAGTTACGAGAATTCTCTCGTTGACCGCAGGATACACATTATAGAAATGATGTGTTATGTTATCGAAAAAAAAAGGGATTTCTCATTTAAACCATATCTATATTTAGCAAGACAAGGAATATATGTCTATGTCGGTAACGAGATAATATCTTTTATTTTATTTTTTTTCGGAAATCCTAACCGAGTTTCTAACTTAGCAATGTAGAATAACATTGGAATAATGCCCCATTCGAAATAATGTTTAAAATCTTCTTGTATACCACGTCCAGCGAGCTGCTGCAATCGGACGCGGTGTCGTTCCAGTGTCTGGTATGTCGGTACCGCTCGGCGGAGTACGCGCAAGTCACGTCAGGCTGGATTCTGCTGGACGCTGCTGACGCGCTGTTCCGCGCGGCGAGGGGGCGGGTGTTCGACGCCAATAATGGTGAGTGGATATGATTTCATCTCGTATGTATTTTTTTTAATAAGTAATCTTGACTTCTCCATTACATTATTTTATTCTCTAAAGTTCTTTGGTTCAAAGATTATTTATTTTTCATAATTATTATGTTTGTCATAATTAAAGTGTCCAGCGGTTGGCAACTTTAATTTTATTAATTATGTTTTATATACGTTTGTTACAAAGGTTCAGGTTCATAGTGTTTATTTTTTTTAAGAATTTGATCCAGAATTGTTTCCAAAATGGAAGTGTTTGAATGACTTATTAAAAGACGAAATACCAGAAGAAGTTAGAAAGAAAAATAACGGCACGCTAAACAATACTAAAGTCCTAATATTGTGTGAGAATAACAAGACATGTTTTCAGTTAAATAACTTATTAACTATGGGAGCGAATAGATATCTCTTCTACAATGCGTTCAGACGAGATCTACCAATAACTTCAGTATCAAATAAATATAAACAATTCTCTGAACAAATGTCGATTAAATTAGAAATTAAGCAAAATGATAAGGGTGACACTGATAAAGATAAAAATGATGCGGAAGAAGAATTGGATGAAGTGAAGTCTAATTATGTGTTATGTTTAACTCAAACTCAAACTAACTTGGATAAAAAGTCAGCAGAAGAGAGTATGTTTGAACCTGTATCACAAGTAAGTTTTATAATTACACACATTATAATTAAACAATTGGTATCTTCGAATAACAATAATGTAAATAAATCTTGGTATATTTTTTATAATCTTGAAGTTAATATTTATTTAAAGATGGAAAATTTGGACATAACTCAATTGGATGTGGAAAAACCAGTAATTTGCATACAAACATTCAAGCAAAATGGGAACCATTTTTCGTTAGAGCAAACTCTAGAAGCATTACGGCCACAATACATTATTTTGTACCAAAGCGACGTGGCGGCTGTGCGACAAATAGAGCTGTATGAATGTAAAAAACAAACTGAGGAGCCAAAAACTAAAGTGTATATCATTATACATGACAAGACAGTGGAGGAGCAAGCCTATTTGACGTCATTGAAGAGAGAGAAACAGGCTTTTGAACTGCTCATACAAGCTAAGAGTGTAAGTATCCATTGATTCATTTGATTTGGTTTGACAACTGACAAATAATAGATACAAAACCACAACAGGAAATAATCCTCCATTAATTACAGATTAAAAATGTTTTATAAAACATTACATGTCCGGGTTTAATCGAGGTCTACCCTCATTTGACAGACTTTTTATAGGAGTATTTTTTTTTATGCTATTTAGGTTTTTACGTATGGTTCCGTATATTGGTAAAAAAATCTTTTTATAATTAATATTCACTTTAAGATTAAAATGAATATTACACATATAAACTATTTTACGGATTTAACTAACGTTTCGTTTGACGCGATAACGCCGGGTTATAACTCAAAATATAATAAGAAACGCGATTTAAATCCTTTACTTATTTATTCTATTATAGTCAAAGTTTTAACAACCATCTCAAATTGGATTCTAATAATGTTATCTTTTTCTTGTATAAAGTAGTCAATATTTGTCAATATATTTTTATTGGATGGATTCGAAACTAGTCTAATTTTGAAGAAAATTCTGATTACAGTACATCCCGTTAATTATATATGTAAATATATATGTAGTCATAGATGGTAAGAAGCATTAACTCAGTAACCTATTCAGTCTTCTCTTTAAGACACCCACATAATATTCAGACGGAAATACCGACGCAGGCAAGCTGTACCAATCCTTCGCCGTGCGAATCAGGAAAGACGAAGCAAAGCGCTTCGTTCGGACGGGAGAAATGTCCACAACGTATGGATGGATACTCGCCGTATGTTGGGATGTCCGTTGGTAGAAGGGGGATGGGGGAATTACGTCATGTAATTCCTGTGTGCACACTCTCCAAAATGTATCCTATAGAATACTGAGAGGCCAGCAATTCTCCGCCTGTTTTCAAGCGTTTGAAGGTTGGCGTCAATCAATTCTTAGTCGCCAATAACCCTTCTTGCTCGCCTCTCAATTGAGACCATTATATAATGTAGTAAGACCACTTTAATGTCCACATTTAATATAAGTCAATTTTAACTTCGTAGGAAGGTGGCCTGCTTAAAAACATCGATAAAAATTAATAAATCGATAGTAATATGAAACATGACAGTTGAATTCAATTATTATATTTTAAAATCATCAATCGATATCCTGTCCTAATATCGTTTTTTATCAAGTTTGAAGAAACAAAATAAGAATATTATTTCACAATAAGTATATCATTTATTCAGTTGATCTTACAAAAATATTACTATTATTTTCTTAGTTATTTTTGTAGTTAATTAAAATAACCATATGTTTTATCCTAAATACAATATGGTTATTTATTTATAGTAAAATATTTTGTTTCCATTTTAAGGTTTGTGGGAACTTCGCTGGTTCATAAGTGCAATAACACTTTATTACTCTTTACCGCATATCCATTGTTTATATTTTTTTGTAGTTTTTGGAGTAATATATTTATATTTGTTAAAAGCTAATTCTTGATATTAATAGTTCATTATTATATATTATGGATTACATAAATAAATATCTTTATTAGTGTGAATTGATTATATTAATAGAGAGATTTTTATTTTTGTAAAAGGTTATGTAGTTATATGCCTAGCAGAAAGTCGATAAAAATTCATACAACATCTGTTTCGATGTTTTCAAGATACGTTAAAAAACACATCGGTGTGTTAGCTTTGATCAACTAAAATTTACGTCTTTGTTGTGAGCCAGCCGCAGACTTTTGACGCAAAAAAATACACAAGCGTCGTGCGGGCGCAGTAAACGTGTTAAATAAGAAAAACGTATTTTGATACGACATTGTAACTAGATTTGGATTTTAGAACAGATATTGGATATAGTTTATTGTGTTTGGAATGGATTAATAATGAAAGTAAATCATAAAAATATCTTTATTGTCTATTATTACAAAAAATATGCAATTATAACTTCGAAAACATAAATAATATATGTCGTCGTTACATGAAATGTTACGTAAAATGTATAATGTGAAATTACTATAGTAATAATTCTATACCTTAAATTAACGATAAATCGAGCTCTAGTATCTATTGTTCAGTCAATTCATAGTAATAATCTACGAATTAACTTAGACTGTACATACATATTTAAATGAATCCTTTTTATTTTAACTTAATATTTTTGTGTCGTAATGAAAAAAAAATCGTTACAGGTGATGGTAGTGCCCTCGTACCAGGATGGAAAAACAGATGAATACTTCAATTTAAATGTCGAAGAGGATGAAGCCTCGACTAACACTAGGAAAGCGGGTTTGCAATTTTAATTAATTCACTTGATAAGATTTTGTTTTCTTTGTTGGATTTATAATTCTAAATTCAATACAGAGAGCCAACACTATATTCCAAATATAACCTTTAGTTCTTCCTAGTTTCTTAACTTCCAAGTGGTAAAAAAAAAATTTTTCAATGATTAGTTCTGACCTAATGTTCCGAACGCATATCGGTCCTCTATATCCGTGTCTAAGGCCCCTCGCGTGCAGGAGGCCAGTCGGCGGGCGCTCCTCGCGTGATCGTGGACGTGCGTGAGTTCCGCTCGTCGCTGCCCGCGCTGCTGCACCGCCGGGGGGTCGCCGTGGACCCCGTCACCATCAGCGTGCGTACCACACTACATACATGCTTACACTACTCCTTTCGCCTTTACAGCTATTGATGAGTTCAAATTCTAATGATCGAGTCGAAGTAAATAATATTTTTGTATATAGTACATTACTACAGCGGCCGACAAAAGGGTCAGTGACAGACGATCGTGTAAACGTGTCAATTACGTTAATCCCAGGGCCAGTTCAGGCCAAGGCTTGTATAATGCTTTACTCAAAAAATGCGCGGAAATTAAAATTAAAAAAAATAATAATTATGCGTTTTCATATATTTTTCTATGAATTTTGGTGGCAACATGTTTTCTAACAGGGGCTCTTGCGGCCTCTTATATTTCATGTAAGCTAAGTTCATCCCAGTCGTTGCCTTCTCTCACTTATTATTATTTTTATTTTATATGATGAAGGAGGGCAAACGAGCGTGCGGGTCACAAGTCAAATGTGATCACCGCCGCCCACAAACTCTTGCAACATCCGAAGACGTACAAGAGCGTTGCCGGCCTTGGAGATAAGAATATGCGCCTTTTTTGAAGGTACCCATGTCGTATCGATCTGGAAACACCGCCGAATGAAGTTCATTAAACATTTTAGTGGTACGTGGAAGAAAAGTCCTTGAAAACCGCACAGTAGAAGTTCGCCACGCATCCAGGTGGTATGGATGGAAATGCAGGCGGTGACGTGCTGTGCGGTGATGGAATTCGGTTGGAGGCATCAGATCAAATAGCTCTTCGGAACAGTCCCCGTTGTAAATGTGATAGAAGACGCACAAAGATGCCACGTCTCTAAGCAATGCCAAAGAGTCAAGCCGTTCAGAGAGCACCATGTCCCCGACAATTCGAACGGCTCTCCGTTGTACGCGGTCAAAAGGCAGAAGCTCATATTGGGGTGATCCGGAGCAGAGATGAGAACAACAGAGATGTCGAGTGCTCTGATACTTGGCGAGGCGGTGAGGGGTTTGCTATCGAAAAGCGGCGATACGACAAATTACTGAACATTATACAACAAATGCTTCTCAAAATCAATGACGAACAATTAATAACAATAATTTATCACGCAAAGTATTCATTTGCTTTTTTTATTTTAATAAATAAACTGCAGACGAAATACCAATGAACAGCATTATCTGCACGCGAGATCGAAATTAAAAAAAACCTTTGATAAAATTATCTCCTTAGTTGCCATATTGCAGAGTAAAAGATCATTCAATTTTTAAATAACACGACATATATGAGTTTATATACTAAATTTTGCTGCTAAAACGGAACATTTATGGATTTTCAAACAAGTTTTGTCGGCCGCTATTCGGCAGTACTGCAATTTCGATATATCTTGAAGAAGGTAGTCAAAATATTGGTCTAATTTCCAATCATATTCGAGAAACGTTAGGGACGGCTCCTCGTCGGTAATGAATAGATTCAAAAATATATCCCGCACAGCTCTAAGTAACAAATTTATGTACAACATTTATTTGTAATCTTTACACTAATTTTACTTAATTTATTGGAATTAGTTTCCTGTAGAACCATACCAATATGCTTTAAAACATAAACAAACCTCGGTAGATAACAATATACGTTGCATGACATATCCGTCATCCCATGACTTCCTTCCTTTTGGTATGTAAAAGTGATTCCAGGTGGGTGATTACATCCTCACGCCAGACATATGCGTAGAGAGGAAGTCCATTTCCGATTTGATCGGATCTCTCAACTCGGGTCGCCTATACACTCAATGCACTCAGATGTGTAGGAACTATTCCAGACCTATCCTACTCATAGAGTTTGATCAGAACAAACCATTTAATTTGCAGGTAGAATTATTAAAATTAAATTTTAATTTTTTCTTTATTCCCTTAATATAATTTTAAGTTTCTCCTTAACCTGTTAGTTTCATGGATCTCCCACACATGATACTATTAACCTGAAGAAAAAAAATTGTGTAATTTTAAGAGATAAATAAATAAAATCTATTCATATATATTTTCTAAATGATCTAACACACTATTTTAAATTTACTGAGTACACAAATGTTACAGGGCAGTTTTGTAGTGTCGACGGATATGTCCGGGGATGATATACAACAAAAATTACAGCTCCTAACAATACATTTTCCAAGGTTAAAGCTAGTGTGGTCCCCCAGTCCTTATGCCACGGCGGAACTGTTTTATGAGCTTAAAGTAAGTACCCGTTTTATATTATACTAATGGTTTAATATTATATATACGAACTTCTTTCATGAGTCACCAATTTTTTTATCTATCTTTATGTCCCACAATACAAATATCACAAGACCGATCTTGATAAATATGTAAATATATTATGATAAAAAATTAAAAAAAACGCTATAAAAACTGTTGCACAGCATTGGGTTGTCAGAGCCGAAGGTCTTGAAGTTCATAACAATGTTTGATTTCAGGAAGGTAGGAAAAATCCTAATATAGAGGACGCCTTGGCTCTGAGCGGAGACAACACTGCCGATGATATGAACTACGAGCGATACAATATTTTAGTTCATGACTTTGTACAAAAACTACCAGGAGTTACATCCAAAAATATCACAAGAATTATGAATAGAGGAATTTCTTTAGATCATTTAATTAGTCTCACGCAGGTAACTACAGATATTATTAAATAACAAACAGAAAAAAACCTGTTAAAGGAATTCAGTTTATAAAATATAATTTCAGGATCAACTGCAGGAAATAGTTGAAAATAAAAATGAGGCTGAGATTATTCATTCAATATTACATGTGAGAGCGAAACCTGCGGATCCTGAAAAAAATAAACCTTTCGGGAAAAGGAAATTTGGAGGAAAATTCAGAAATAATAAATGAATTATTTATTTAACGTATTTATTGCACACATTGTTTTGTAAGAAGAATATAGAATAAATATAATATTAAATTAGTTTCTGCTTCATTACTTTTTTAACGTTATATAATTTATGTAATAATCTTAAGATTCATTTTAACGCCAGGGACCTAAAAAATCAGGGATCTAAAAAATATATAATTAGGTCAAAGAAAGTTTTAGACCTAGTTAAAGGCAAGTTGTTTTTCTCTATGAGTATGTTATTGACGATTATGTCGTGTCAGTAAAATTATATTATTGTTGTTTATAAGTTATCAAGTGTAATATACATCACCTTTTAAACGAATTTTATGATCACAGGGACTTTAGGAAGCATAGTATCCAAGTGCTATGAGTAATGCGACAGCGCAAACAATTAGCAAGGTAACATAGGGTCACTCACGATATTGATGACTTTTATCTGTGAGGGGAACATATATTACACTCATTAGTTTCTTGACAGTAGTCGTGCCGTCAAGAGCCTTGTCGACCTGGAACAAAAACCATTTGAAATATCATACAAAAAAAAAAATCTTTTTATCCTAGTGCGAGTTTTCAATGAATGCAATGAGGAATTTTCATGACATTGATATCGTTATATTAAAATAAAGGTAATTTGAAATAAATCGCAACTGAAAAATATGTAAACAGACTAGTTATTTGATGTCCAGTGACTCGAACAGCCTACTCGATGTTGTCGCGTATTGTATGTGGCTTTTTGAGTATAATTGTTAATAAATAATAAATGTTCATTTAATTGATATATAACGCATATCGTTTATTATAACTACCGGTCACCGCGGCCGCACGACACTTCTGTATTTCTGGTATCAAGACTACGACTCCCTCAAAACAGATACGTAAAAAACTGCGGCTAATAACACGGCTAATACGTTTCTATTAATTGTATTTTGTGTGAGCTTCATTTGTACTTGAACAATGCAAGTAAAATTAACTCTAAGTTGTTAATTTATATTTTTTACTAGGAACGCTACCAGACCCTCAATTTCGACTCGCTGCGATCGCGAAATCTCGGGTGCCGTTTGCATGTTGAGCGAAGCGAGCCAAGCCGAAGGCTTCGTCTTGGTGTGGGATGTCGTAATTGTAGACCTTACACTTGCGCTAATTTTTTTACATTGAAGTCTATGGGAGTGATGTTTTTTGGACATTATTCCTCAACGACAATGAATTTTTTTGAATTTTTTGTTTACACATCACTACATACATCAGCATGGTATGTGTGCAAAATTTGAAACCGAACCGTTAAGCCGTTTTAATGCCAACTTTGTAAAACCAATGAAAATTCTTTCCAGTAGAGCGCTCCGCTCGCTTCGCTCAATTATATTTATATACATAAAATTATATTTATATTTGTTAAAAATTGGTTCTTGATATTTCATATATCAATATTACTGATAACCTTTATTAGTGTGAATAGGTGACAGTAATCTATATATTTTATAGGCTTTATATTTTGATATCTTTTATGTATGTTTGTTCCGAGCAGGAAGTCATTCAAATTACAAACAACAAGCCTCTGTTTCACCCTTTTTAAGATACGTAAAAAACACTTAGATTAACGTTTAAAAACTGCGTAACACAACATATGTGTTAAAGCCACAGCCAGGTATGATTTAAGATTTCTACAGTTTCCTGTTTTGAAGTAGGTTTTTCTTTTTCAAAATATTTTTATTGTAGAAACATAAACAGATTACAGTGATATATATAAAAGGCCCATGAATGTGGAAACGATAACCACTTCTATAGAAAAATTTTAAGTAATTTATATTTTTATAATAATTAGCTGTCAACAACACATTCACTGTGAAAAAGAGATATCACATGATTTATGTGTAAGAGAGGTTTTCACACTACAGTGTCATAAAAAATATATTAAAGACAGAGGTCTCACACACTGGTGGGTTTCTTTAGAGTAACTCGAATATGGTGCCACAGAAGCTTATATGAATTTTCGACATTCGACATTATTTTCGACTTCTATAATCAATACTTATTTTTAATTTTTTCTATTAAATAGTTAATTAAAAAAAAGCGTTTATAATAAATTATTTTTTCTACACAGGAATTTTCAGATTGTTTTTTATTACATAGCCTGCCAGTTTTTTTTGTGTTCAACAACATCTGCTAATGTCTATAGTCGTAGATGCATTGGCACAAATAGAAATAAAGTAGGCTAGAGGGATGAATTCCAGTCTGGCTCTTATATAATTTTTATATACTGAATACATGATACCTCATGTTAAAAATGCCTTTAAGAAGTTCTGATAACACTTGATTGATTAACAGCAATATAATAAATGAAAAGGTTATATCAAGAAAGAAGTTATTGATATGTACCTGAGTAAGATGTTGTTCTCCTCCCTCAGGACCTACAGGAACAACCAAGCGACCTCCAGGTTTCAATTGCTCAACCAGCTAAAAATATAATTTAAAAAAAATTATAGAAAGAGTTTTATGATATATATATCAAGTGAAATTATACTAAGAAAACTAACTCACTGCCTGTGGTAGAGTGGGTGCAGCGGCTCCAACATGAATTGCATTATAGGGAGCCTCGGAAGGGTAGCCCAGACGTCCATCACCAACTTTAAATAATAAAAACCATTCACTTACACAAATTATGATATTATGTGTTAAACTTTTATTGATACTTAGTATTCAATAAAAATAATACAATAATATTAACAGACCAACAAATTTAATCCTCTCAGAAGTAAGCAGGCCAGGGTTGTCATTCTTAACATTTTTAGTTGCTAGAGTAACTAGTTCTGGTATATGTTCAATGCCTATGACTTTGCCAGTCTCTCCCAACATATGAGCCATGCAAGCTGTTAAATATCCAGATCCTGACCCAACATCCAATGCCTTCTCCCCTGCTACGAGTTGATTCTTTAATCTTTCTAATGCAAGTCCATGCTAAAATTATTAGATAATTGTATATACTAACGTTAATAAATAGTTTTAATTAATAGAAGACTAAATATATATATATATTACCATATGTGGTGCACTTATTGTAGCTGCATATCCTATTGACTGTGGTGAGTCACGGTAAGGAGCGTATGGACAATAATTCTTTCTATCAACAGCACTCATTGCATTAGCAACTACATTCGTTTTTATTATTCCATTTGCTGAAACAATAAATAAAGTTTAAACACTTACAGTCACAAAATTATTTGATTTAAAACACTAACACGTATTAAAACATCGTGTGTTAGTTCCGAAAACGGAAATCAGACATAACTATCATTATAATATTATAACCGGACCTAGTCCTTTGATTTCTTCCTTCACTAAACTTATAAATTGTCATAATTTAGAAACAATAATTATTTACCTCTAAGATTTCGAACCATATCCATATTATTAATACCATGACTCTTCCAAGCCATATTTAGAAAAAGAAAAATGACTAGATTAACAGACAATTTACATGGAAACTTAAGTCTATTTTTTTGTTTATTATTTAGTCTTAAAACTGAGAAAAAAGTTGATGACATTTGTTTGACAGTAAATAATAAGTAATAATTGACTGATTTTATTTAAATTTTTAATCGCAACCCACAGACGACTTAAAATTCACACAGTATGTAATGAAATAACAATTTTTTTTTATACTTCAATCTCTGCTTACGATTCTACAGCAGGATGTTTAAATAATTGAGCAAAGCAAGCGGAGCGAGCGAAGCTATCTATGAGAGACTTTTCTGCATCCTTTGTACAAGCATCTATCAAAAACGGTATATTCGAAAATTTCCAAATTTTGCACACTGATGGACATCAGTCTGGTGGAGAACTAAAAAAATAATTTTAAAAAAACAAAAATGTAATAATGTGTTTCATCTTGAAAAATAGATAAGGACAGGATGCGTCGATGTTTTGTAAATGCAACTTCAATACTGTTTGCACCTCACTTCGCTCAATATGCTAACATAGACCAAGATTTTGTAACCGCAACGAGTCAAAATTGAGGTCTGGTTCGCACTCCTATTTAATATTACCACATTACCATATATCATATTGCTTGATAGTCTGAATATAAATTTGACTATTACATAATTAATGAGATAAACTTTGTCACTAAATCAACTATTAAATTAATATGTTTTTAAACAATTTAAAATAGATTTGTCTATATAATGCTTCCGGTACTTGTTATGGTGTATTCCTTACCTTGTTCATATTAAATAAATCTTCAACATTATCGATATATAAAAAATAAATGAAACTATAATTTCACCGTTTATGTCTTATTTAATTATCATATAATTAAATAGGTTTTGTCTTATATATTCCTTATCAATAAATTCTCTATATCCAGGTACAGACATTGCAAATGTCTAACTTTTATCTCGTGTGTCATGGTTTAAACGAACATCCAAAATTCACCAAATTTTCAGTTTTAAAAAAATCATAAAATACTAAAGGTACATTTTGTAAAAAAAAAAAGAAATTGAGTGGAAAGCTTCATACGTAATTTACTCTTTTGTATCTAGTAAATAGTGAGTCTGTCTTTTGTCAATTGTCATTTGTCATTAAGTTTTCGGTTTATTGAACATTATCATAGAATCAGAGATTACTTAGGAACATAGAATATTATTGTTATTCAATATAACAAAAGTAAATACGTCTACGTATCATACACCAATCGTTTATCGTACATGAATACATTTAATGACTTATAGTTTTGGTATAACTTTAATTAACTGCTAAAATGGGTTGTGAAGGTCCCGATCCTCCTGACAATTCACCACAAGATGTGACTCCTCCACCAAGACATCACCTCATATATGATGGCAGAAACGACGATAGCGATGATGAACAAAATGAGCACTTCGGTTACGAACCTCTGCCACAAGGCCTTGAAGCTGTTGTGTCAGATCATGATACTGATAACGAAGCAAATGATGTGAGTAAGCTGAACTTTCGTTGTTCCATAATCTTATTCCTAGTTCTAGTATGTACATATATACTACATTATGGTTTGACATAAAATAAAAACTTTAACAACGATTTGAATAGGTAACTGAAGCGCAAGTCATGCCAGTAGACAATATGTCTCCAATAGAGCCAATGGCATCTGCACTGACCAGAGCAGTATGGAGTGTGCCTCGTCCTACCGATCCTATACAAATGGACACTGAAAAAGCACAACAGGTCTTTAAAATATAATTTATTATAACTATATCTATATTTTTATTTATTTAGTATTCACATTTTTTGTTTAAGGTGATGTCCATAATGGCAAATTTTGCATTGCCACAAACATCTATTCCCGAGTGGGCTCAGAGCGTTTCCGAGGATCAGTGGAAACAGACTCTCAATGACAGATTAGAGAAACTACGAGCGAACCGGTGAATTCTTTGTTAAAAAGTATATTATTTTAATAGATCAGGTGCATAATTGGTTAAGTGTATGTATAAGAAAAATATTTTCAATTAAATGATAAATATTTATTTTCTATACTCCTATTATCTTTAAATATAGCTAAATGTTTAAATCACTGACAAGATGACACAATTATTATTTATATACATAATTATAACTAAATCTATCAGGAACACCTTCATGCAAGAAAATGAACAGTATTGAAATAATTATATCATACTCCTGTTTACAATTCTGTAACAGAAATAAATGTAAAATACGTAATATTTAGTATTAAAGAAGTATGCCAATATGAAAATCTTTTGATTTATGGTACAATTAACAATTAGGATCAAATATAACAGCACTGAATGTGACAAGCTTAGTTTTCTCATTTCTAATAAATATGTAGAATGGTGAATTTGCATAGAACATCTCAGCAGATCTTGCTAGAATACCACTTGTTGCGGCTACCGCCTCAGTCCCGTATTCTGAAAGAAAAGATAATGTTTGTTATGTGAAAACAGAAAAAAAATATATATATATATATATATATATATATATATATATATATATATATATATATATATATACTATATTGTACATGTTAACACCATAAATGTTAATGGAAAGAAGAATGAAAATGCTGTAGTGCATAGTACATGTACATGGATACAACAAATAAAGCAATGTCCATACTACAAAGTTTTTGTTGACAGGAAGTAAGGTTCATACTCTATTGTTCATATTAACAGAGAGAAATGTCCAATTCTATTTTTCATGTTGGCAGAAAGACAATCCACACTTAAAATTCATGTTGATAAAAATAATATATGTCAGAACTACCATAATAAATTATGTTGATAAAAAATATTTGCAAAGTATCAAATTTGTTTTGCCTTGGCTGTCCCTTATTATCCCTTATGAGGCTTTTAACCTTTTCTCTATAAAAATTTCTTGTTAAGTTATAAAAATACACAATATTACTTTTTTAACATACCATCTATTGTTATGCGAACGTCATGAAGAATAGAATCCACGTAGACACCAGGATTTGGTAGCGCATCGATTATTTTTCTTAAATTGTTGAGTACCAAAGAATCCCCATCGTTTATTCTTGTTATTATTTCGTCTTCCGTATTATTTTGAAGTTTAATGCTGTCTATCATTAGAGCGAAATTCGCTCGTCCGGGAACAAATATGGATTGAATACCCATTTGTTTTAAAGGGCCTTCCAAATTCGCAGTAGCCTTGAGATCCATTTTAGGAAATCTGATTATCGATTTCCTTGGTGACATTTCGTCGATCAATTTATTTATTCTTGAATACGTGAGACGATTTAACAACTGCGTCAGATTCTGTTTCTCAGGTCGTTTTGGTTTTAGTGCGTACATAGTTGTTATGCTGTCGTTGTAAGGTAGTGCTATCATATGGGCATCTGAAATAGAAAGCAATAAAAATGAAATTTATGATTTTTACGATTCAGAGGGCGCAATATATGACCACGACATAGTTTAATGATATCCGTTTTTTTACAAGTGCATTAACCAGTAATGAATTCATCTTGTTTTTTACAATCCACCTAAGTATGTACGCTGTAAAAAAACAAGCCCCAAAAATTCTTCAAAATTAAAATGATACTTCAAAATATAAGTGGCGTGGCGCTCAATGAGGGAGGCCTATGGCCAGCAGTGGGCGATACCCGGCTGAAATGGTGATGATGATGATAAGCGATTGCTATTGATTATTTTTAAGTAGAAAATATTTAAATTTTATGTAATGTATGTATTAAAGAATAATATATATTATAGATTGGCCATATTAATCAATATATAGCAAACTAATCGGTCAAACCAATCATTGCTTTTGTTCTGTTAATATGTTTTTGTTTTTTCCTCGTTTGAATAAAAAATAAAATTTATCTTATTAACAATTGCCAATTCAGACGGATGGGTGTATTTTGATTTATTAATCCATTTTACTAATACTACTATATAATCAAAAATATTATTCGTTTTCTTTCTTGTACACTAAACGAGTTCTGTTTAGACCAGAATCTAGATGGGCATACAAGATTAACGCATTACAGAGATAGATAGACTTATGATTAGTGATGAAACTTTTGTGTGAGGTGCCCTTCCTTCCCTAATGTATATAGGTATAAGCTTAATTAAAGATGTTATATTTTTATTTTAATCCTCCAGACTACACCCAGAGTTACAAACAGCGTTTATTTGTTACAAACTCTAACTAAAGGTTCAAACTGATTTACAGATGTTATTTACATTTTTAATCAAGGTTCTCTGGTTAAATAGTGCGCTATTAATTTAATAATAGAGTAGGTCATCCCATAAAAATATAAGGTTAAATTACCCTCTTCGATTGATAAAACATATTGAAAGTTTCCTAAATTCAACATCATGTCTGCCATCACTTCACCCTTGGTTTTTGTAAAAGGCATTCTGTAATATTAAAAATTATATGTTATTTTTTAATCATAGCTAATTCCACAGAATTGCGTTACATGTACGGAACAAAGGTTTTAACTAATATTTGAATTTTTAAAAGTTATACATTAGGTTAAGGAGATACATAGTTTTAAGTCTATTTTTGCAACCTCCATTGCTCGGCTATAATATGTTAAAGTACCAATAATAATTGCGAGGATCGTAGTCTAACACATAGGTAAGTTAAAATATTTTTTTTTTTGCTTACCTGTGATATTTTTCAATAAATATGCTTTTGAATGGATAAAGCTTTATATTGTTTATCGCGTTCAAAATTAAGATACTTCTACAGTAACTTTGGAGTTTATTTCGAAAATAATGACAATTGTTATATTTAAAGTTTGATATTTCCATATACTTTCAAAACATTGTTTGTATTAATTATCTAGTTATCATATTTCTTGTATAAAATAATACTCAAAGAACTAAATGTCTAAACTCTAATCTTGATTGCTTAATCGGGATCACCAATTTACTAATTTTATACTTACTTCAAAGTATATTCAGGTATGAACGGGGTTTCCCACTGTCCACTAAAGTACAAAGCGCTCAGTAAAACAGCTTTTGTGTCTGCTGGCAAAGCTTCTTTTAAGAAATCTGGGATTTTGCCTTTCGTATTATTATTGACCCATCTAAAAAATATATAAATAAATATAATCAAACTAAGGCAGAAAAAGAGAAAAACATTCTTGAACAAAATACCGGTATAATGTCATAGATTTTAAAATATAATAATACAATGCAAAGCGTATGTATCCAGGGCACGCGATTGTTATAACCTATAACAAAAAAAAGTGTGAATGTCTGTACTTAGTACTTAACGGGATTACCATGGACATTGAAAGATAATGGTTTAGCGAACAATGGTTTTGTTTGCAATGACAATGTGCTGTAATTTCGGTATGAATATACTTACTCGTTTATTAAAGCTTTAACTGTATTTCTGTCTGTGAAATCAACACCTACAGCGTCGCCTTGATATACTCTCGCCAAGTAACTTCGATACGCCTCTCGGAGTTTAGACTTTCCGTCGATGAAGAGTGCGTCAGTGAACATCGTCTTACTACATGTATTATTTACGTTTAAATCCCGTAACAAATCTCCGAAAAGCTCATGGTTTTTCCTGTTCACGTGTACATCTAAAATAATGAACTTTATTTATTATACATGAGAGTTTAAAATTATCGATACGTCATAAGTTTCATACTATTATTGAATTTCTGCTGTGATTAGGATATAGTTGAAGTTCAAGTACGATCAAGTCTGTCGAGGCTTTAACTTGTGTCATTAAACAATAACAATGTAAAAGGAAAACCACATCATTTTATTTTATTTCAAGGTGAACTAAGTCACTTAGGCGAATTTTGCCTATTTTGGCATTAGCGATGAACATGTTGAAAACCTTTTTATACTCGTTTAAAAAAATATTTTTATATATTTATATATTCTTTAAAAATGCAATAATTTAACCGATGGCATAACAGGCTTCATATCATCGTATAATTTATTTTCTTAAAAAATGTATTTTGTATACATACTGCTAGTTTTATAACGCGAAACTAGTATACCTACTTCGTATACTTTAGTACTTAATTATAAAACCTAATAAATTATTTTCTCATAAAATAAATAATATGTACCAAAAATATGAAATAAACTGAAACTGAAATTTAAAAAATACATAAATAGTATACAGACTTTAAATCGTTATTATTTCATTATATAAATATTTTTTATTATCACTAGTTATGGAGACGTTACCTTGAGAGAATCCGAGCGTCTCCGCTAGCTCGTCGTACGACCTCCCCACGCTGCCCAACAGACTCATGGCTAGCAAACCTGTAAATGTTTACCTTATATTATTATAAAGAAATCCTTTTATACTTTTTAGTAAAGTCAAATAATGAGCTATTATATTCTACTACAAAAAATTGTATAACCGTAACAGACTTAACAGTTTGGTTGTGTACAGATAAACATAGTTCATGATTTATATGACTAAAAATTAATTAATTGTCTTTACGGTTGTTTTGCCTATTTGTTTGTTTTGTTTGTTTTTGTTAAGTTGGTACTAATTATCAAAACACTCACCAGCGATGCCGGTGGGGGAAATTATAACGTTCTTTTCATTATTCTCATTAATCATCTGCATCATTAATTTATAACCAAAATCATTAACGGCGTTAATCAAAACATCTTTTTCTATAGCGTCGGGTGGGAGTGTACTCCTGTAAAACAATAAAATTAGGATATCTAGGCTTCGACTCATTGTCAAACAATGACTGACCCACAATCTACAGGCCAAGGTAAGAAAACTGGCTCAAGATTTGGGTATAAGTCATTGAATATAATAACGATTAGTACTCTGATGGATAAAGATATTAAGATATACTCCGAGTCCACACAGAAGTATAGTAAAATAGATTTTAAGTTAATATTATATAATAAATACTAAATAAAGAATTGCATATATATTCTTAAGAACTGTACAAAATTTAAACAACACCATAACTATTAAATTCGTAATTTAGGGCCGACGTGTATTAATCTGAAAGTATAAAGGACATTTGCTTAAAGAAGGCGCTTACCCAATTTCATACTCAGCTTTTCCCTGACCAATCACAAAAATGCCAAGTATACTGCATACGATGATAGTTGATAAATTACGATCCATTTTCTGAAAATTTAGCATAAGTGATTTATTTATTGATCTACAGATCTACAATTAAGATATTATATTTATGGAAAGATAAGTTAAATCTCTTAACCACACATAATTCTCAGGTTGCATAACCAGAAAGTCTAAAATTGCAATACACACCAGTAAAGAGCGTCATTGCAAGGTCAAGATTTTTATGAAATTAAAGAATAAAATGCTAAGGAATGTGTTATTCATTTGACCAAATAGGGCAATTATAAGTATGTAGTAGTAATGTAAGTGTTAGAAGAAACTATGGGCAGTCTGTGTCGAAGAGACGTATGAAAGATGACTTCTCTTTGCACCTATTCAAAGAAAATAAACCAAAGGAAGGATGAGGCAACAAAAAGAAGCAGTTAAGCACAGAAGTAGGTATATAGGGGACCGCATGTGACCTATTGGAGACCCAGGATACATTTAGATAATGGAAACCATGAATTGTACTTCTATTTTTATTGTAATATAGACAAAAAGTGTAGATATAGCAAAAGGTCAATCATAAAAATCAATTCGGGAAATGACAGTTAGGTCCTGTTTGTGTTGGAGATTTGTTTTATTAGGAACTTAAAATTAATTTAAAGTTAAATAATAAGTTTTTGTATGTGTATTCAAATATTATAATTTATTTTATACTTTTATTATATTTTATATTTTAATTTTGTTGTCGTGTTAACTTATTATCAGTCGTACGTTTGTTAAGTTCTTTACCTTGGATTCTAATATTTTTATGGACCAAATAAAATATTGGTTTGCGTTATATTAAAAACAAATTTAAACATAATGGATTTGTATATATTTTAAAAAATTATTGATGTTTTATAATTTGAGAAGAGACAAAGTCACTGGCTCAAGCTAATTTGAAATAAACATAACTTTATTGACGTTACCGGATGATAGAAAAAAATAATAAAACTAAAAAAACGATTTAGTTAAAATAATTTAGTTGTTATCATAAATATCATATGACGGACACAAAGTCAGAGAATCCGGAAAACTAATTTGATTTAAAAATTACAATTTAGATTTAAATAAAATAACAATTCAATGTTTTAAATAAGAATACTAAAAAACTTTGAACACAAATATAATATTTATGTTCTACGAATAATATTGTTAAAATATAATAAATAATTTAAGTTTTTATAAATATATAATTAAAAATTAATATATAAAAATGTTTATTAAAAATTGTAATTATTTTATATATGAGTTGCTTGAAGTTCCATTTGCGGGCGAACGATTTTATTTACTATATCATAACTAAGAATGGTATTCCTATACTCTTCCTCATGAACCTGCCTATTATTATCAGAAATAATTTTTAAATTCATCATTCGTTTTGAATATTAGCGCGTTGAAATAAACAAACTATTACGCTTCTTAATACAAGCATAGTGTATTACAATAAGATGCTAATTAATAAATATATTTTGTAATATACTAATGACATATATTCTAGATTGTAGTACTTTAGTTATAATATTAATAAACCGATTATTTAAATAAATTGTTTCAAATTGCTTATTGAGATAATAATTCGCATTTAAGATAACTTAGGATATCTAGAAAAAAAATTAGTAACTTAATTATTACTGTATACTGAATTCAATACAAATTATAATTAAAATGTTATTAAATTCGCTTCCACGTTCTTGAATAGACCCATGTTTTAGTTCACTACCGGGTTACAAAGATCATGATCTTTTTAATCAAATATGTATCTCTGTTGAGATTATTACCACGAATTAAAAATGTAAAATAACTTTTGTCATTACTACAGATATAAAAGATTTTTACTCATTGAATTATATTTTATTCTGGACACGATAATTTCAAATATTTAACATTCATTCCGGTTCCAATTCAATCTATCTAAAAATGAAAACAAAACGAAACCGACAAACGTATGCAATTATGTCCCAAGATCTAACATCTAAAGGTAAAACATAATAATAAAATATATTCAAGATAATTATTATGTACTTACATAATTTCTATACTTATATTAAACGTACACAATTTTATTTATTTTCTAATCCACTTTTTAGTTAGCGGTTTATAAGTGAAAAAGCGTAATATTTATATTTACAAATTGACACGTCTACTCAGGACGAGGCCTCACAACACAACTAGAAACTACACGGTAACATTAAGTAAACTAACCTTGGTTCGGATGCATGTGGATTGTGGACGTTTATTTTGTACATTGAACGACCGACGCCACAAAATACCAATTACTAAGCATGCCGGTATCCTAATAACAAGATTTACACGGAATATCGGCTTACTCACAGGTCTATGAATAGAAAATGACGAAATTTATACTGATTATCTTTTTGGTAATACAATACATTGTTTTGAAAACAATAATTAAACCCGCATCTAAAAAACTACCTTTTGCGTCATTATGTAAATACAATTCAACCTTATTTAAAACTTCATGAATATAATGTTGAAAATGGTGTGACAGCGTCTATTTTCCCAAGGATATGTTTTTATTAAAATTAATTGATAGGTTCAAGATATTTCAATTACATACATTTACATCCTATTAAATAAAGGGAGTACCTAAAACAAATTAAAACTTATTAAAAAATATCCGACTAAAATCTTTTAACGCTTACTTAAGACATACTTTTAACTTTATCATGAAGATTTTAATGTGCCCCGAAGTAGGGTCTTCCGTCCAGAATTAAGTTTTTTCCAATACTATCTATAATTTTGTATATATTTTTGTCTAAAGCAGAAAAAAGAAAATTAAAGACAAACTACTAACAAATTTATCTCTTGGAGCGACAAATTACATTTGTAAGCCCGCATAATAAATATGCAAATAAATTGGATAAAATCTTTTTACGAGGCAGACACTAAAAAAAAAACACACTAACTCTGGATTTCAACTATTTCTAAATATAATTGGATTCATTAACTGGTTCTCAGATAATTTTTAAGATATAATCTCGGTAGAAGCTGTGATAACTTTACCTGTCCCACATTTCAGATGAAACGCACTAAAGAATAAAAAAAAAATATAAAAATGTATCCAAAAACAATTTTCGTTAATAAGTCAGAGGAGTAATAAAAATAGGACCAGTAAGGTACATTGTAAATAGACGTCCGCGAAGAAAGGATTTTTAGAAATTCCATTCATAAAGGGCTGAAATAGAAGTTGCAATTTTAGTATGAAACTTTGTCATTTTTAATTTTGGACACATAAAATTATATATATAAATATGTGGTTATTAAAAAATAATAACGCATTAATGGGATTTTAAACATTGTATTATTACGAGGGCAAAATAGGGGCTACAAAATTTATATAAAATGTGTGGTTTTTCTTGTGTTGGGCTAACCGTCAATAGATGGCATTACAAATCATTTTTAATGTCGGTAGTGGTTTGTCCTGCGCATTTAATCACTTACCGTAATGTAATTGTAATTTCAAATAATTAAAAAAAGGTCATTGTGTATTATTTATCTACACACCAGAAAGTTAGTAAAAACATATCATTTATATTACACTCTAGTACCTTCTTTAAAATTTTGTACATTACATACTGAAATCAAATTGCTGTGTCCAGAATGTTTTTAAAGAAATTGATATTCTTTCGGTCGCTTCTCAATATATATTTAACAACATTATTTATTCGCCAAAATTTAAATACTTATATAAAAAAATAGTGACAGACACACGATAAATACAAGATATAAGAATAAACTCGTAATGCCTAAATGTGGTCTCCAAAAAGTTAAAAAATTCTTCATAGGGTTAAGTATATTTATATACAATAAGATTCTACAAGATATCTTAAATCTTCCTTTTTTTAGATTAAAATCTAAAATTAAAAGTATACTATTAAATAAATCTTACTACAGCATTCAAGAGTACTTGTCGATCAAAATGTGTGGAAGTTGGATTGTTGAGTCGTTTGCAGGGTTGTTATTATGATGTATAAGGCACGATCTTCTATATGCTTCTTATAAATTAAAACCTCCTAAGCATATACCAACAACAGCTTATGTACGGAGTTACACTCGTATTAATTTGAATAAGCTGAAAACTGACGCGTCTAAGCTTGACCTTGCACATATTGAGGCAGCGTCTACTATAGATGATAAGGTTAATTTCTTTAATCATTCCGTTCTTAGCCTATACGATACTCACGCACCGTTACATCAGATCAGAGTAAAGCGTCCACCAGCACCTTGGATTACTAGGGGGGTAAAAATGGCAATGTCACGACGAAATCGTGCTTTCGCTAAATATAAAAGAGAACGTAATGATGATAATTGGTTATACTTTAAGAAGGCTAGAAATCGCTGCAACCAGATGGTACGAACTGCTAAACGCCGTTACTTTTATGAGAATGTATGTAATGCATCTCCCTTGAATGTGTGGAAATTTCTCAAACATTTTGGTATTGGCAAATCAATCTTGGATATTGGGCCATCGTTAGATCTCAGTGATGTTAACACTCATTTTTCCTCTTCTTGTAAACTGGACCCTATAATCCGTTCTCAAACTATTGCTTCTATTGCCTCAATGCATTCTCCTTCAAAATCTTTATTTCAATTTTCTTCTGTAAGTCAGGACGAGATTAGGAAGGCTGTTTCATCAATTCGATCCAGAGCCGTGGGTTGCGATGACGTTAGCAGGGTTATGATCACTACAATCCTAGATATCCTCCTACCAACTATTACACATATTATAAACTTTTCACTAGTCTCCGGAGAATACCCATCTCTCTGGAAAAAGGCTTTAGTACGACCCCTTCCCAAAATTGCAAATCCTAAAGAACCAAATCATTTCCGTCCTATTTCTATTCTGCCATTCATTTCCAAAATTTTGGAAGCCTGTGTTCTTAAGCAAATTTCTACATTTCTTACAAATAATAACCTGCTGAGTGTGTTTCAGTCTGGGTTCAGGTCAAGTCACAGCACCACTACTGCACTAATTAAGGTCACTGATGATTTAAGAAGAAGCATGGATAATAGAAAGGTGACAGTGCTAGTGCTTGTTGACTTTTCGAATGCATTTAACACAGTCGACCATGATATCCTAGTTTCAATCCTGGATTACTGGCGTTTCTCTCCTGCGGTTATTGTATGGTTTAATAATTATCTTCGTGGCCGTCAGCAAGCTGTCATCTCTGGGCGGGAACGTTCCGCTTGGGTTGACCTTGAAACGGGCGTGCCACAAGGCGGTATACTCTCTCCCATTATGTTTTCTATATTCATTAACTCTATTACTTCCATTATTAATTGTTCGTATCATCTATATGCAGACGATTTACAGTTGTACATCGAAACTGAAATCGATGGTATTCACAGTGCCATCGATCGACTCAATTATAATCTGAGGGCTATTTCGGAGTGGTCACTACGTTATGGGGTTGCTGTTAATTCCTCTAAATGTCAAGCTATGCTAGTTGGTAGTTCTCGACTATTGGATAAGGTGGATAGCCAATCACTACCCTCTATTTACTACAACGGCAATATAATCCCCTTTAGCCAATGTCTTAAAAATTTAGGTTTAATTTTAGATAATACGCTTACCTGGCAAGAGCAAATTTTAAGTGTTAGTAAGAAAGTAAATGCTACCTTGCATTCGCTTTATAGGTTAAAAAATTTTATACCTTTTAAGACCAAACTCATGCTTGTCCAATCTCTAATATTCCCCATAATTGATTATGCTGATGTGTGTTATCCGGACCTTAAGCTGGAACTTCTTAATAAGTTAGAGCGTCTGAACAATAATTGTATCCGGTACATTTTCGGTCTACGTAAGTTTGATCATGTCTCTGAATACCGTCGCAAACTAAAATGGCTCTCCGTTCAAAATAGACGTCACTCCCGAATGCTCTATATTCTCTATTCTATTTTAAATAATTCTTCTTTTCCATCTTATCTAAAGGAAAACTTTCAGTACATCTGTCATACTCATAACAAGGTACTTCGCTCCTCTTCTAATTTAATTGCTTTTATTCCACCACATAAATCTGGTTTCTTTCATTCTTCTTTCACTGTTCAGGCAATAATACTTTGGAACGCCTTACCTGAATCCATTCGAAAGGCGCCGACTCTCTGGTCATTCAAAAAGCAAGTGCGTGAGCATTATCTGTCTGAGTAATTTTATAATAATAATAATTTATGTATTTTTATTTATTTATTATATGTATCTATTAGTTTTGTATGTATATGTATTGTATATGTATATATATATATATATATATATTATGTTTTATAAAGTTATATAATATGTATATTATTCAAAATTTTTAAATTTAATTACCTACCGCAACTTCTATACATCATCAAGGGTTGACTGGTGGAAAATGCCAATAGGCATTAAGTTCGCCCTTTGTACCCTAGTTTGTAGGAGTGCAATAAAGTTTTAAATAAAAATAAATAAATAAATAAATAAGCCCAACATTGTTAAATTTTATTTAAAAAGAGCAACTGTTGACTTTCTGGCCAGTTTTTCTCAGCAGAACAGCATTCCGAGCTGGTGGTACTTACACATGAACTTACTACATATAATTTTTTTTAAACTTTGTAAATTGTCGATTCAAAAGTGCTTGTAAATGCCTATTTGTATAAAGATATTTTGAATTTGAATTTGTGCCGGGAGACAGAGGCGATGGTAGAAACAGACGAAATCGAACAGCAAGTATATATATTAGATCTTAGGAACAAAAATTCAATATTACTTAAAAATATTACTTAATATTTTAAGGGAATAAAAAAAGTCCTAGTAATTGTATACTTAATTAAATTAGTTTAGACGGATATGAAATAAAACACTGTAATATCAATATTTTATAAATATTCGTAAATGTAGGTCAAATGTAGTACAATTAAAATCAGGAGATATATTTTTACCAAGTTCATATCAAAAAGGAATCACGCATCGTTTTCTACACTTTATCAGTGGATAAATGGTTTTTAGATGCAAGTAACGTTATGTTTGAGATTACACAAAGGACGGTACATTTTCCTTTAATCGAGTGGTATCAAATGACAAGTTAACAAGTTGTTTTACTTCTTTATAACTGAAACCAATACAAAGTGGTAGATACAAAATGTGATCTTTTCACTTACAAAATGTATGAATAAATATAATGATTTCACAGACCATTGTAAGAGAAATTATAGAGTACAATAAACTAAAGCTAAAATCTCATGTTTGTAACTATCACTTTAACGATTTCATTCCAGTCTAATTTATGTTCATATAACAAAAAAAAAATGTTTAACAATAATTTCATAACATATTATGAAACCGTATCTTATTCTAGATTTTAATGACAAGCTAAAAACCATAATCCGACTTATTTTACAAACTGTAAAAATATGTATAACTATCTATGTTTAGGAACTCAGAGTCTCTTTAGGGATGGGGTGAATATTATTCAAATGGAACTATGACTAAACACAATATTTATATATAATATATTTATGGTAAAAGCAGGGTGGTTTCGATTAATTATACTATACAGTATAACATTCAACCCATCACTAAGTTAAAGCGACTCATTTAACTGAATTTATGAGCATCTTAAAATAATCACCTATTTTAATTATATATTAAAAAATCCAAAATTATTGATTATGAATAAAAATTGTTGAATTGCAGCTGAAATTTAAAGTGATTATAATTACAATGTTATATAAAATTTTATAAGTACATGAGATAGAGTGTAGAAAATGGTAATAATAATTTTCATACACAATAAATCCAATAAAACTGGTTTATCTCGCTATACTCTTAAAGGTCATTATTTTCAATCATTTTTGTTCAAAAAGTCTTCAAACGTAATGTAAAACTTACACATAAATTAACAAAAGATACAAAATAATATTTTGTTTTACATTATGTAAACATGTTTCAATTATTGTTGTGTCGGAGTAATGCAAAAAAAGCTGTATTGAACATATTGATTATAATTTACAAACTAATTAATAAGAAATAACCATTTTAATACTTTAAGACATAAATAATAACACATTTTAAACAATTTAACTTGCTTTCTTTGACTTAAAATCTCTTAATATCTATATAGTTTTGACTACACTAATAGTATAACCATGTCCATTATGTTTTACTATTCTATACTGACGTAATGTAAAAGGCGGTAGGCAGACAACTCCTTATACCTAGGGGACTCAGGAACAGAGTGGCGGAATAAGTTCCGTCTACTTGATTTTATAGCGGATTGCAATTTAAATATCGCATTAGAAAAAAAAACTGTAAATTATTATTTGTACAATCCAATTACTTATTCTCTGACACACGATATAAGATTTAAGACATCGTTATTAATAATATCAGAACTAAAGAACAACTGACAGTTCTTTTACAAAGCTGTTACTCATTTCTCGGATATAGCAAACAAAACAAACCAATGCAAAAAATAAATTACAACCACAGTTATGGGTGAAACGGCTTATTCAAGTAACTAACAGATTAAAAGAGATTCTTTTTATACCTTAATTTTACTTATCAAGATTGACTTAATTATTGCTACATGAAAAAAAAAGAATCTCAATAAAACTGTTAGTAAAAACGTCTTATAGATTCAATATCACTATATCATACACACAATATAAATAACTAAACAATAAAAACGCACACATTCACACACATATGACCAATATGGTGGTTTCGAACTAGCGTAACTTAATAATGAATTAATGATCAGTCTTAATAAATTCATATGATCCTTTCTATTGGATCACGTCACTATTTCTTTATATTATACATCACTCTGTTGCTGAGTCTAACTTAAAATACATTCAAACTTACAAAGAAAATATTAACAAAAAGCACTGCTGGTTAAATTTTAACAAAAAGGTCAGCACATCAAAGCAAACAAACAAATCACTTTAGATTACACCTAAAACATGAGCTAGCAAACTCATTACTACATCTAGTAAAGTAAAACTACTAATCTAACATTTTAAGATTTATGGATGATTGGATCATCCTACTTAATAGATCAAATTATTCTATTTCGATTGCTAGTTCTTGTCTTGGTTGGCGACATACAAAAACAGCATAGGCCTGCCTAATAGCTGTGCTCTAAATACTTTGCTTAAAGTATTCACAAGCAAGTAGGTTGCTTTAAGACATCTGCTTTACGAGATTCTTTTTAAATTATGTATAATCGGAAATTTGTTCCATTGAAATCGTAATACTAATATGGCTATCTAATAAACAGAATTGATACAAAACAATGAAGTTTCAGGTGAATTTAAATTAAACAGCAATTTGACGTGATGTTAAGTTTACCATCTAGCTTCATTGTGAGGGAGACTTGAATCACATGGAATGCTTCACTGGGGACGATATTTATTAACTTACTTATAACAAACACAATGTAAACACTGGAATTTGTTGACAAAAACACTGGGCTTAAAAATTATTATTGACTAATAACATTATAGTTTTTACAATTTGAAATGACGACATATTTTAGTTCTGATTGATTCTGTGTGAAGAATATAGTTTTCAAAAAATATTTCTTGTAAACAACAACATAATATTTAATATTTTCTTATTGATGACACCATTATTACAACACAATAACTTCATACAAACTAGCCGCATGCCTATATTATATATCTAAAGCTTAAATATCATCAAAATTAACTAGATATCTGACATTATTGCTGTCACACCACAAACAGCCCTCCAGCATCAATCTCATTTACATTATAGTATGTATTATCATATAAATTCTATTAAAGAATTAAATTATATATATTAAAGAATTAAACATAATAGCAAAAAACTATTCTACCTAATGTAGTATTATCAAGACTGCTATGTTAAAGACCGTGGCACGCGGCATTATGTAATAAAACATATTTCCACATATTCTTAATCAAATCAGTCTGTCAATCCTCAATTCGTCAATCATTGTCAAAAGCCTGAGAAAATAATAATCATACATCATAATTATATTTGAGACTAAACTAAGCACAGCGCCAATCAACTGATGTCCACAATTATCCTATCACTATTTACCTTTCTCTTCCTAACTTCAATATGTTAAAATAAACAAAATACAGACTTATCAATTTGTCACTTTGGAAAAGACAATTACACAATTAAAATAAAAAAACTACATTCGAGGAGGGTCAGGAGGGCTCTCTTCCAACAGTTACAATTTAACAAACGAAAGTTTAAGACTAGTTTAATATAATCACGAATGTTTCACTACAATAACTCCTGGTCTCTGAGGAGGTACACGTTCAACTTTCTTTGTCAATGCAAGAGGTGCATCACCAGCCTCCTCTCTGAATAAATGATCACCCTCTAAGTGACGGATGGCCTCCACAATTGTCTCCAAATTTTGACGGCTAGTGCTAGCAAGATACAGTCGTGACGGCGCATCCTGGGCAGCATCTGGCAATACCTCCACCTCCACCCGCGGCTCAGCTTTTATAGCGGCTTCCAATAATGGAGCTACTACAACTGCTTCAATAGACTTTGGTTCGGCTTCATCCTTTTCTATCTTGCAATCTGCAGTTACATCCGTTTGTTCAAACTGTACTATTGATGCTACGGGATGTGAAATCTCTCTATTAGCTTCTGGGTACATTTGTGCTTCCAAAGTGTGTAGGCGTTCCTCTAATAAGTGACGTAGTCTTTTCTCTCGTTCAAGTTGAACTTTTAATTCTGCACTTTCAGCTTCTTTTTTCTGGGGCATGCTTGAAACAGTTATTACCGCTACAGGTTCAGGTGACCGGATCGGGTCAGTCACAGTATCCTCTGTAGAATCAGGTATTATGGAAGGTACATGAGCCAAAATCTCACTTTTCCTTTTTTTAAGAGGTATTTCACCTCCTTCATGTTGATTAAGCAACCTTTTTAACTGACAGTTCTGGGAAAGTAATCTTGTTTTTTCTTGTTCAAGGGAATAAATGTATTCTGCAGTTTGTTGCAATATGGCAGCCTGTAAATTTTTTTTTTTTTAATTTTCATGTATTACAATAATTCTAATTAAATTGTACTCATTAATCTACAATAACTTATCAGACAACTACTTATATACTCCAATTGGAGTATTAATTTAATTGTATTTTATTTTATTAAAACAAAGAATGTTTTATACCTTACTAAGTTTCTCCCCTTCATGACGAGGTAGTAATGTTCTCAAAGCTTGAAAACCAGCATTAATACTCTGCATCCTCCGACGCTCATTGCTATTAGCTATTTCTCTGCGGATTCTTTTTTCTGCCTCCATAGTTTTACTCCCTGATGTAGGTTTGTCACTCCTAAAATTAATAAAGGTACTTAGAGAGTCTAGTTTTCTATATGTGGCTATTTTTTCATTATATTTCAACAAAAAAAGAAATCAAAACAAGTAGTATTTCATATAATTCATTTGAGAAGTCATGATTATTAAAAAATATTTAGATAAAACTATTCATAAGTCAATAATGAATGAAACCATTCTTTATTATGATGTCTATACTATTAATATACTATAAATACGTGACGTTTATCAGAAATTGACGTAAATATATTAAAAAATATACGATACGACATATAATTAAATCAAAATTGATAATACTTATATACTAGAACATAAGAATGTCATAATATTATAGTATTTATGCAGTATTTAATTGGAATGCATTATTTAATTTTCTACTACGCCTTTTTGATTTGTACAAACATGGCGGACCAACAGCTGACTATACACCGGCACGGGGCGGGAGCGGCCTCATATGGCCATAGTATCATATGAGCACAACACAAACATTGCAATTACTTTCTCAATGAAAGAAAGTTGTTTAGAACAAAGTTAACATTTTAAAATAAGCTTTAATAAACATAAAATATGTAACCACGCCGGTAGTACCTACCTGGAAATAGCGTGATCCGATGCTTCTTCTTCGTACAAGTTGTAATCTTCTATTTCTAGCAAACAAACATCGTTACCGTGCAATGACATAACTTAGACACAAGAAACACAGATATAAACTTTTTTACATCTAAACACTGTTAAAATAACAGAAAATCGAAATAGTTTTAGCTAACCCACAATGGCGGGAAATGACAATGAGTTCGGTCAGGTGACGCTAAGTTACTTTAACACTTTACTAAAACATAAACCACACAAATCACTTCAAAAATACAGCTCATTTATAAAATTTAAGTCTCGGAATTCAAATTTTCACGAATATCACGGATATTTAGCAAAACAGCAATTAAAAAGATGAAGTCAAGGGCAACACGAGAAACGCGACATATCGATGCATTCTACCATAGACATTTATATTTTTTATTTTTCAAATATTTGACGTAGACATATTCCATTCAGCCATTTACCATAAACGAACTTTAGGAAATTTTTAATTATCACAAACAATATAAAGCTAAATCAAATCATAGAAGTCGAGATTTTTATTATAATTTATTTCCTAATTTGTAATAAAAATATGTAAAACAAATGTATTTCAAGAAATTAATATATAAAATAATAATAAAAAAAAAACTTGTAAAAAAATTGTGGTTAACACAAAACTGCTGCTTATGACTTAAACAATTTCTAATTTGAATATAAAAATCGACAGTTTTATTTTAAATAATACTATGCTATAGAAAATTTGATGCCTGATAAGATATAAAGATATATTTGTCATAAAAGTCTTATTAGTAATTTAAAAATAAGAAATAATTTTGTGAATTTTTAGCCATCAGACTTTTATAAATATTTGTTATGTTGTCATTTGATAAAACATTTCTCCGAACTGAACCTAATTACAAAATTGTTACCAATACCTTTCTATGACAAATATGAACGCGTCCAAATAGTATATATAATCGTCAAGTTGCAATATTGAGTAGTTTATGTTGGTAGAACCTGAGCGTCTCATTTATGTTGACCAATCACGTAGAGACTCAATTTTGAATTTGTTCTCGGTGGGTGGAGATTTTGTCTTGTCGCCATATTGTGTTCGGCTGTGAGTGCTGAAAGTGAATAAAATTTATATTGAAGGTGTAAATTCTTTGTTTCCATTGTTCGGATTAAAAAGCCTGAAGGTAAATATAAAATAAATATTAGTTTTTGTCATAATTATTTTTGAATTAATGGTAATTTCTTATTAAAGAAATAGCATAATAAGCCGGCTGTTTTATTCAGTTATGTTGCAGTTCATTGAAATATTTAAATTGTATTTTTATCTACATAGCACCATACTATAATATAAAAAGTAATCATTTTGCGATTATTATGCAAATAAACATTATTTTTATAGTTTTATACTTTATATATGATAACAGCTACTACGAACGCACACGCTATGTAAATAAGATATTCTCCATTAAAATACGTAATTTTTAAATATATATGTACATATTCTAATGTCAATGTTGCGATCAATAAATCGTAATTTTACACGAAATGCAATATTCCGGGAAATCCAGTCTTGTTGCATTCACTAATCGAATCGAACGATGAATCATCTTTGTAAGTCAACCGGTACATTGACTAAACAAAGGTCTCGTTCGAGAAGTAAAATAATTAGCTACTTAAATGCATAATTATTTGACAGAACATCCTTTTAGTTTAAACGTGAATACAATAGTGTACTAACAAATTCCAATGTATAAAATGATACAGGAAGAGTAATATTTTTTACATATAATTTAACGGTCGTAGTAGTACCTAAATATACTTAATACATATTTTGCACATTTTTGTGCATGCAATAATAATACTTTAGTAATGTTACTCTTAAATACTTTGTGTCTTTATCAAATGAACATACTATGAACAAAAGAAAACAACCAATACACAATATTGATGTAGGTTTTGGCAAGGATATAATAAAAAAAAACTTGCTTATATATTTTAGAATTTGTATTGCCCTTATCGCCATTTAACAATAACTTAGTATGTCTTTCAGTAGCAAATTATAATAAATATTAAATAAACAACAACAAAAAATATTAAATAAACCTATAATATTTTCTATATTTGTACACCATTCAAATATAGTCTTTGGAGCATAGATGTATAGATTTTTGTTCGGTTGTGTCTCTTTATTAACATACAAATAACACCATTAAACAATATGTAAACTTATTAAACTTATAGGGTTAAAGTAAACACAAAACAAAATTTTGTTTAATTAGGAGTTTAAAGTAGTGATTAATGATTCGTTTGCTTTCAATGACTAATTTCTGTAGTTATTTCCTCAAAGTATATTAATAAACCCATTAATCAATTAAAATACTACAAATGAATCATAGTGTTTGCTATGAGAATGGAATTTGTTCAATCAAACACTATATCATAGTTTCCTTTTAATTATATAATTATTTACACATATTCTACAGTTACTTGTGGTTTAGTGCAACAGCTGAATGAAATCTGATCTTATTGCACATATTGAAACCAATAACAATTTCATAATTTATATTCATTATTATTAAAATGTTGGTGTACTGTCATGTATATCTGTAGATCTTTTGTTTCTTTGGACCTTTGGTTTTGGCTATTTGAAAAATATTCATCCTTTACCTATAAAATATTCATGCATTCATGTTATAAGATTTTAAATTTTTATTTGATTTTTAAAATCGAAACCTCAATTTTGAGAAATAAGGGCAATCGTTAGTTTTATCCGTTTACGTCCTCGGAAGAGACAATTTACGTTTATAAAATTTTCTCACGGACCATCCACTTACTAACTTATCGAGTTAACCTTGAAAGCGCTCGCGTCAAGGTCGTCATCCAGCACCAAATACGCTAGAACTGTTGCCTCTAAGTGCCTCTTATTGTTACAGCGTCGATAACTTCGGGATGACATGGCTGTCTTAAAAACTAAGTAGAGGGGTACAGACGGTTGTTCACCCCGCGTGAATCAATTTAAAATAACATGTGATGGTGTAGCTCTAAAGTTTAAAGTAATAGTAAGCAAAGCTATTATATAAAACTTATGGTTATTTATTAACGCGTGTATAATATTTACAGGGGTAGTTAGTAATTAATTTTAACGATCTTTAAAAACGGCTTCTTTTACCACGTAATAATTATATTGTAAAGATGGGACTAGTCGCCCTGTTTTGTGGTCGGCGACTAGTTACCGATTAGTTGCCAAGAAGCCGACTAGTCTAGTACCACAACGTGAGGCTAGACTAGTTGCACAACGTGAAGCTTAAAAGTCAAATAATTCAAATAATTTCACCATATTTATTAATATAAGCTTTAATAGAAAGTAATGGTTTGAACCATCTCATTTTTTTTGGGATTTTAAATTTTGTTAAATTTAGCTTTATGACGTCGCTAAAATAATAGTTATTATATCTTTTATTGTATTTGCGTACTTAAGTTTGACTAAACTCGCACGGAATAAACAGACATCCATTTTTTGACATCTATAAATATTTGTGTGGTAATCTTTGTTTTGTTTATTATTTAAAGAAGTAAATGGAACTATTTGGCAATTTCTATTTGAACATAAAACATTAATAAAACAAACATTAACAAAGAGAATCCAAAAAAAGTGAATGATGTTAGCCGATTAATTGGCCAAGTATACCTCACTTGGCCTACCGAAAGAGATATGCTTGTATTTTGTTTTCTATGATTCGATAATAGTGTTTTTAATACCTCATCTGTCTTATTAATAATCTCGTTAATTAATATAAGTGTATAGCATAACTTCCTAAATATGATAAACTGAGTACATTCATGTTTTTTTTATTTTACCAAATCCTATAATGTATATTTATGTGGGTGCGTCTAGCGTAAACGAGTTGAGATTATAATAGAAACAGCGCCGCTCAGAGTACGGAGTACGGACTGATGCATCTCATACTATTTTGGTCGTTAACATTTATTTCGAGTTCGTTCCCAGCACCCTGACCTATTGACGTTGCTATTATCAGACACTACTAACTTATTGTTCTCGCTAAATATATTCAAAAGTATTTATAGAGTTGTTAACTTTTTGTTGTAATTTACAGATTGTGTATGAAAATGGTATTTTTAAGACTACTATAAATTTGTACAGTTTTAAATTAAACATACTAGTTTGTATCCTTTAGTAAGTAATCCTTGTTTAATTCGTGTATAAGTAATCTGTTTTACATTTAAACAAGACCCCTCTCATAAAACCTAGGTAATAACGTATTAGTAATAGTAATAATTAAATAGTGAAGAATATACTAAAAGAAATCAATACAACCCATACAGGCTAGCACTATCAGCGATGGGTGCTAAGCAGAGCAAGCGCTCGGTGGACATCAGCGGCAAGGAGGCCGAGGGCGCAGGCGAAGTGGCGGCCGCAGGCGCGGGGGGGGAGGGCCGCGTCGAGGCGCTCGCCGACGCCGACGCGCTTAAACCACAACTCAATGGAGACGCTCATATTCACGACACAGAGGTACTCACCGCTTACCCTAACAAATATGTATATACTTAAAACTGTGTATGTAACAGGCACAACACGACCATACAACTAATATATTGAATTCGAAAGAATTTATTTAAATATTATACAATTATATATCTATATTAATCAAATATATAGTAATCAAAAATAAAAAACATACATATATTAAATTTCTCTTCAAATATTTCTTTTTAAATATATTTAATCAATAATAAGCCAATTAAACTTATTATATTTGTTCTGTAATTGACGACTACTGATATTTATATTCTGTATAAAACTTAAACAATAGCCATTTTGTTATAATAAGTTATAATTGCTTTGAATTGATCCATGGGGGCACCGAAAATTTCAATTAAATAATTTTATAGCTTTATAGACGACCCGCATACAAACGGCTCGCTTCGATGTCAATCTCATTTAGCTTGAGTTGTGATGCCGTTACAATACATTTTAAAATATGGTTTCCGTAGCATTTAGAATTTATATATATTTAATGTTACTTGTACATATGTAAAGTTTTGCATTTAAAGATCGCAGTAAAGGAATGTTAACGAAGTCAAACCAAACTCGATATTGTATCCTATTTTTGTCTTGAAATATCTGGCTTCCACATTGTTTATATACAAGAGGTTTATTTTATCACAGGAAAAAGAGAAGCAGCTAGATAGCGAAACACCTGAAAATGAAAAGGATACTACCACAGAGAAGGAAAACAAAGAAAAAGAGGATGAGAAGGAGAAAGAATCATCTCCAGTAACGAATGGAGACAGCGAGCTGAAAGAGAATGGGGAGGCCACACCCTCGCCCGAGGACGGGAAGAAACCCAAGAAAGAGAAGGTAAGATAAAAAAAACTTAACATCAAATATTTTTCTTTCTAGATGATGTTTTTTTTTTTTCAATTTTTGTAATCAATTTATTAAAACTACCTACTAATTTTTAATTTTTTAGTTGAAATCTGCAGTTCACTGATCTGAACTCTTCAGCACCCCCAAGTATAAAAAAAATATTAAAATATTTTAATCTCCATCTTTTTAACGTCATAATTAAATATTTTTGATGAAAGATCTATTATAATACTTCTACAATCGTAAGAGATTGACGCAACATGTGTACGAATGAGAGTAATATGCAAGTTTCAAATAAATTATTACATCCGCAAATAATTCAAAGGTGTTAACAAAGACTAGTTCAAAGCTCCTTTTATCGTTGTTGTAATAGTAATCGTCTCAGTTGTTCAACGCGTGCTTTCGGGAATTTATCACAATAATAATTGTGACTAACATTCCAGCTACAATATTGCTTTATATATTAACATTATTAAAACTTTGAATAAAAACAAGAAAATGTCATTTCATTGAAATTTATCGTGTTTATTTATTATATTAAAATTTTGTGAAATAGTTTGAACTAAAGTAAGCAGTAAGACACCCCAAGTTTCATAATAACAACAAGGTAATTATTACTAAAATATTGTTTTTTTTTTTAGCTTAAGAAGAAATGGTCGCTAAGGTCGATCAGTTTCAGTAGGAAAGATAAACCGAAGCAAGAGAAGAAACAAAAGGACGAAGAAACCAAGACTAACGGAGAACAGGAAAAACTACCGGAAGAAGTAAGTATCAAATTGTGGATAATATACAAGATTTATTTATTTACTCTTCATTGTTCCAACATAAAAATGTTACAATGGGTGGACTTAATGCTAAATAGCATTCTCTAACAGTCAACCTTGGTGACGTGCAGAGACTTTAAAAGCGGTGCAATAAAGAGCGAAAAATTTAGAAAAGTTTGTAGGAAGTATTATAAATATATAACATATAAGTAGTGGAAAAAATGTAAGCACAAAGAAGAAAAATAATAATAATAAAGAACTATAATAGATATATTCATAAGAAATATTGTTAGTAATACATTCTAACCTAAAAGTTTGTTCAAGAAGTGGCTATAATTTTTTTTTTTGAAAATAGGCCTTGTCCGTGATTTCCGATGTCATTGGGAAGATTATACATATTATATGTAAAAATATAAATATAGTATTTTATATATATTATAAAGTAGTTTTTGAATTAAGTACAATGGATTACCAGACATTCAGTACTTGCAGCTTTCCCTTCTCGATGTGATTTAACAAATGGAGAGGCAAAAAGTTGTCAAATGGTGAAAGGGCTATTTTTAAACCATTATCGTGAAATGACTTGCAACAGTAATTTGATCAATAACTTTCTACTCGACACATTTTATTAGTATTCCTAACGCGGTCAACACAATGCAGATGTACTGTAACCCACTTTCGATTCTCACTATGTTATAATTGTTACATGGCTGTCGAATCTTGTACTTATTTTGTTAATTGTTGACTATTAACCTCGCCAAGAGAAACTGGAGGTCGTGTGAAACAATTTAGAGGTAGCTCTATAATTATTAATTGTAACTTGTTGCTGATTTGATAATCATATTACATTAAATTCAACAACATATACAAGTTTAATTATTCAGATGAATATAGAAAATAATTTGTATATAATTTTTAATTATTTGCACTTAATATAAATATAACTTAGCACAATTGCTATGACGAGTGAGTATCGAGTAGTGCATTGCACCCAAACCGGAGTGAACAATGCGCATTATAATTCAAAGTGCTATATCCTACATTGTATCCAGTATCGAGCTATTACCGCTGCTAACTCATTGATAATACACCCTTCAGTGTTAGTTAATAATGTCGTCGTCATACCAAAGGTGCCTAAATAGGTCAGTGAACTTACTAATAATCACTGAGTAATAATTGTTTGTTTTTCGGTAATCATTGTAATTATAAGTTTTTCTTGTATATGTCTATTTATCGTCCTCGGTACCACGTTTCTGTGTGGACGGTGAATAAAACATGGTATTCATTGGTATTCGAAGCGCTACAACTTTCGCCTCATTGCCTGGTGGTCGCGAAACCACCTACCACTTCCTGAGACTTGCGCTTTATTTTAAGACTGAAGTCATACAACTAATTGCATGCACTGCATAAATAATACTTACAAAATATAAACTCGATTTTTATTATATATACTAAAGAAAGCGGCCTACACGTCTTAATAAACATTTAATGACGAAATTAAGATAAACAAATTTCTTCATAGTAGTATCGGTCTGTTTATGAGGGAGCAGTCAGCAGCAGCACGTGTAGTGCGGTCATTAACATCACTGCGCCTTACATACGCCTCATTTTGATATTAACAATAACACTAACTCTTCGGGCATATAATAATACTTAAATAACAACTGCCAATTACAATTGTATAATAATATTGCAGTAAAATGTGAAATTTCAAGTTCAAGTGACTCATTTTGGTTATGTTCAAATATATATTTAAATTTGTTTATAAATCATGATTAATTTTAATTTTTTTCTGAAATTACCGGTTGTTATTATTTTTAAAACTGCAATTAAAGATATATTTTAAATTCCTAAAACCTAAATATCAAATTTGCATCGTCAACGAGGCAAATGGGTTCCTTGCCTTGTATCCAAACTTGTTTTGAGTACAGAATAAAATTAGTTGTCCGGGGCAGGTTTCCGAGGCCTTGCAGTGGGCAGACCGCTCTCGGGTACGCCTCCTGCCTTCCTTTAATCGACTCGCACTCTAATACTGATACTTCAAAACTTACTTAAAAATCTTTAAACAACTTAATATTACCTTAAACATAGTCTTAACGTAACGTCATTTAGCATTCCTTACATCCAACGCTAGTCGCAAGGCAGCGTACAAAAAACTACAGCCTTGTATCTATAAATGGAACCTGTTTATACCGAGTTGGTTATAGCATCGTGTAGACAATGGTGTGCTTGTGTTGGATATGAATACGTGTATCAAAACTTAGTACCGGCGAAGTAACCCGAAGAGCTGAGAGTTCATATTGCATGTTTACCAAATGACCGGTGTCGGGCGCCCGTACTGTCTTCATCTGACATATTTTCATAATACAACCATTGAATAGACATTTGAAATAACAAGGAAGGATACAGTTTCCTTTTTGTACTATCACTATTGTTCTGTTAACAAGTTTATTGTCAACGGATTTGTTTACTGGAACGTACTGTAGAATGGACGATAGTGAGCTATCCGAAAATATTTATTATTAATAATATCATTATTTTTTTACTTCCTTTAGTGAGGGGTAGTTTGTTTATAGATATGCATACAATGTGCCAATAAAAGTGACAACTTGTGACTGATATCTTGGAATTATTTATTCTTCTTATTTCTTAATTTTATATGGCAAAAGATATTATAAAAGTTGAACAATTTCGACAAGCTCGATTATTTATAGTTAATAACATATTTGTCTCTAGAAGTTGAGCTAATTAATCTTGTCATTTAATCTAATCAATGCAAGAAATAACAATATTTCTAATTGTAAAGATCCCCTCAAGCGATATCATCGCATCGCAACGCATCAATTTTAATATTTATAGAAAGTTAATGCAATTTAAAGGTAACTGGATATTGAGAGCGATTGGTGTAATCGGCAGAGGGACGGGGCGACAACCTCTGATAGCGAGCTTGAAGCTATGAAGTTATATGATAGCGCCTCGACCGGCCGAGAAGCTACTATCTTCTCCGTTATTTATTGCCAATGCAAATTATACCCTTCCGACGGTCACACGACACTGTCTGCAGTATGAACACTTATGTAGTTATATTATTCGAGCTGTATATATAATATCGTTGTAAATTTTATACAAATTATAAGTTTCTGTGGAGCACATGTAACCAAAAAAGTGTATTACCAAATACAGACATCTGTGACCCAATATAGTGATATAAATAAAGCCCAATTAAGTAATTAAAGCATAAACGTTACGCGAGTAATCTACTCTTACAGTAAAATACGTCGTCGTACTCTAAATAATAGTCACTTGAAAAAAAATATGCATATGATGTATAGAGCGGAAAATCGGTGTAGAGTCAGCCTTTCATTGTTTTATGGTGTGTCAGTGATTCACCGGCTGTTTACCGTTATACGATAAATGAACGCTCATTTGGGACGTGAACTATTGAAATTTAACAAAGCTCTTTTGTTTGTTTTAGTAAGGGGTCACAAAGTATACATTAAACTGATAATGGTACTTTCAACAGTTATAAACTCTAAATATGTTCAATATTAGATTGAGCCTCATGTATCTAAAATATCTTAGCAAATATGTTCACTTTTAAATTTTAGTTAAAAATGTTATAAAAAAAGTATAATTATCTTGAACGCGCTAATATTGTAACCAGCTGGATAATTGTTATAAAAATAAAAGCTGTCGAGGTCTTGTCTGCCACTTTAGGCTATTCCCCTTCTTGGCTACTGAGTATACACTCAGTCTTTACATCGAAACCATATTTTAAGTTTAAGTATAATTATTAAATTTATATTAAAAGAAATTGTGACCACAAGTTTAACAACAATTTGTTTACAAAAACAAGTGATGTGCAAAGAAACGGAAAGACATTTTAAAAAATAATGTTTTTAGTTCTTTCTTATGCAATCAACACACTATTTTTCTAAAAATGTGCAGATGGTTCCTTGTTACTGTTTTATAATGTTCGTTAGTTTTATTTAATTAGAAATGACAGGTGTTATCTGATTGTTTCTCCAAGGTCTATTAAATGGTAAACAGTAAAAGTCGTTTTGGTGATAAGCTATCACAATCTTATAACACTTAAACAAAACGTAATGTTCATAATTCAGTAGCTGCAGTAATCACAATTAATTAATATAAAAATTCTAATAAACTTCTGTTACAGACTATGTATAATATTTAAAAAATTAATTATTTTTATGTTTACAGTTACCTACAGTTTAATAATACGGACGGTCACAAGCAGACGTTCTTAAATCTAAATATAAAAAGTTGCAAGTTTGAAAGCGTAATTACATAGTGTAAATGTAAACACTTTCAACTTCAGAATTTAGATAGCACTATGCGTGTGGTAGTGACCGACACGGTATGAGCAAAACAGTAAAATAAAAGTATAATAAGTGATACAAAAACACATCAGTTATGTATCTGTTAAACAATGCCAGGTAGCTAGCTTCCTGTGCGTGCGGCTCGGATGTTAGCCGTACGTATTGTACATATTGTCGTTCGTTTCGGACAATGGCAGTGGTTACAATCTCCCTTTATTAGTTAGTTGATATAATATCGAAGCAATTTAAACTTCAAAATCAAGTTTATAAGACAGTTTTTTAAATATATATTATAATTTGTTGCATTTGTTTTTTTCAAATGACTTAAAGTTAAAATTTATTTTAATTATGTAGTCTATAAATAAAAACCTTTACTGCATTGTCATTATAGTGCACAGGAAGCTTGCCACCTATCATTATAATAGCATACCTCTATTTTATGTAACTAATTTGTCTTTCCCGTAAACACATTTGTATTCATCACTGAATATCGGTTCCGGTAAGAAAAACATGTAATGAAGTCCTGAATCACAGGATATCCTAAACAGGCAATAAAGTGCACGGCATTGTTTCATACATGTTATAGGAATTCATTTCGTAAACACTAAAACGATCGAGATTCTTGGTGTGTATAGCAATGTATTTGTATGTTGTGTTGAAGATATAATATGTATTGAAGATTAATTAATGGTAGGATTTAATATATCGTATGATAGTCTGGCTCGGTTAGCGGTTTTATTCCTGGGACAGGAAACAATGACAAATCACCGTAATCTATTGTTAAAAGCGGACCTTTCTTCAAGATAGTGGAATACTAAGCAGCAGTGCCTTTTACATGTAAACAAAATAAACAGCATTACTGAAAAATTGTGAAACCAAAAAGAATATCCATGTCATGTTCATTGTCAAATTCAAAATTTTTTCTTTAATAATACACAACATTTATTATTACATATAGATATTTATATTGTTAAAATATGAATTACTGGTTAGTTTAACAGTTACTCGCGGTTCCACACTTGAGCGAACCATTTTATGCAGTATTTATAAATAAGAATCCGCATCGTAGTTTCGAAGTTTAAAGCGTTAGGTTATAGGTTAAAATATTGTGCATAACGAAATACATTACACTGCACGCTATGAATATAACACCCATATTATATTTTTACTTTACATATAAAGTACCGTATCTCTAATAAAAACAAATCTAAATTATCGTGTTATTATTTGTAATTAAATAAAATGTTAAGAAAATGATGATAATTATTTTGAATAAAGTTATGGTCTTGGTAAGTAGGTACATATAATATAATATATAGAATAGAATAACATATATGTATGACGCGAATATAGTTATTCTTGAATAACGTTTGATGTAAACTGTAAACAAAGCCGGCCTTGTGTGATCATATCATTTTTTTATGTGCCGCAACGCTGCGGTTGATTTTGTTACAGATTTGAGTTTTTGTATGATACTATGATTATATAAATATAATAATCGACTATCATAAAAATATCAAAAATTCTAAATTCCCTCAATTAGATCTTGTTGAACCTTTTTTTCTGATGTCTTATTAACTTATATATATACTTTCCATTTCTTAAATTTGTTTCTTTTTTATTCTGAATATGAGACAAACATAAAATAATTATAAATTATGTATATATTTAAGACTATTTACATACATAAAAATAATAATTTTATAGGTAACTCTAGAATATTTTTCTATACTGTAATATGAGTTGGATTGAGACCATTGGAGGGCAACCAATTATGTAAGAATAGGAAACCATATACAATTATTAAATCCTAGTATAAAATCGCATGTTGGTATTGACAGAAGTCCAGTCGTCCAGTCGCTTGTTATAGACGAGAAAGTCCAAGCTTGGCGGAAATTAAAATTATTTAGAATGGCAGATGCAAAGGTATAGGCATAGATGTTTCAATGGATTTTCATCTAATGTCACATCTGCAATACACATTATCATCATATATTAATTTTTAATATTATAATTGTACTTGTAATATTATTAAATACAATTTTCTTTTCAGGCTGCTGAAACAACCCCAGAAAGTGAAAAAAATGATATTGCTGAAGAGGTCAAGGCTGACATAGAACCAAAAGAAGAAAAGACTCCAGAAACACCAGTAACTGAACCTATGACAAATGGCAGCAGCACGCCGGAAACACCTAAAGAAGAGACTCTTGTCATAGATGAGCCTGTTATTGACAACAAATTAATTGAAAGAACGGAGTCGCCAAAAATTGAGGTTGAACCTGAACAATTGCCCATAAATGGCCTTTCATTTGAAGAACCTAAGAGCATCTCTTCAGAACTCGCCGAAATTGAGTCTAGCAAACCCGAAGAAACGCCGGTCGAAAAACCTGAACCAGTCCCAGCTACTGAAATAACCGTTAAAAACGAGGTTTGTGTTGAAAAAATGCCTTTAATTGAGCCTACACCTCCACCACTCCCTGCAAATCCTCCCCCCTCATCAGTGGTATCCTTTGCCGCCACCACTATGGCACCGGAATTGACAGATGCTTCGCTCGCTAATAATGCTGATATCACTTTAAAAACAGCACCCATAGATCCTCCAACACCTGAAAAAGAGTCAAATATTCAGCAAAAATCTGATGTTGAGAATATTTCTTCTAAAAAAGTTGACACCGAATCCATTAAAAAAACAGCTTCCAAAAATATTGAAAATATTGAATCTGACACTAAAGAACTAAATGATGATGACGTATCCGAAACTGTTGACAGTACAGTGAAAACCGAAATAAAGATTAATGTCTTAGAAGTCAAAAATACTCCTGACACTAAGGACATTGTAATTGAAACTCCATCAGAAAATCCAACACCTGAAGTAAAATCACCCGAAATAATCGTCGATGAAGTAGAAAGTCAAGAGGAAATAAACGAAGTCGATAGTAGCAATCTAGACAGCATTGATGAAAAGGTCAAAATAACTTCACCGGAAATAGATTCAGAGTCTAATAATAAGGATGTCGAGCAGCCAATCAGCGAGTCCAAAGCCGGATCCACCGAGAATAATATAAAGGAAGTCAAAGATGAGAATATAAAGAACAAATCGAAAAATATAATCGAAACCGAAACCATCGAGTGTAACGGAACACACGATGGGAAAATATTGAATGGTGATTCAGAACTAGACGATATCGTCCCTGTGGCGATAGAAGAAGCCCCGGCGTCGGACGGCGAGCTGCAGGTGAATAGCGGGTAGTTATAGAGGAAGTAGTGTAATTAGTCAATGTTCAAAGCATGTGTCGATATGAAGATCCGGACTCTAACGGTTATATGTTCCAATTATCGTGTTGCATCGTCACCGCTCTCCCCCTAGGTCCATCCTCAGCTATTTTGCATGTTTATTCGCTTTTTGTGCTAATACCCTTGTTTTTGTTTACATAAAATATTATTGAATTCAGCTTTTTAAACCTTACATATGTTTTACTAAATGTACACCACAGTAGACTCCACAACAACTTTTTTCTTACTTAACGTGCACATTAGCAGTTACTTTGACAAATTATCATTTTCATGAACATTATTTTTGCACTTTTATTTGATCTCATGAATGTTATGTTAATAAAATTTAATGTTTGAAACAATTGAATAATTGATTATATTAACATTTTTAATTTAAAATTATGATTTTTTTCAGGAACCTATTATTGCATCTGACAAGATCGCTGAACTAATACCCGAGATGCCCTCAGTGCCGGAACTTAAAACTGAATTGGTGAGAATAGAAATGTTATTAAATATAAAATAGTGTAATCTGAGTTACGAGCAACTAATGGCCTCGTTGTTTTCAGGAGGCATCCCCCGACGTGGCGGCCAACTAGCGACCCGAAGCGACTGCTATGAGCCTTTAATTTATTTCCGATTAGTACTGTGCGTGATATCGAACTAAGTTCGATCAATTATCTCTGTCTTCAGATTTATGTGGATATTAGTTCGAACGTGACCTTTCATTATAGGATGAGCATAGTTTAAGTTTAGAGTGCTTTGCTTTTGTAAAATTAAGGTTTTTGTATACTTTAAATTCGCGAGAGTGATTTTATAATTATATACAAAATAACAAAGTTATGTAGGCAGTATACGGTGCGATAAGTTGGTGCCATTATTACAGGGGTGGTAGTGACGAGCGACAGCTCGGGCTCCTTCAACTAGTACTACTGTAGTTCATTATGTCCTTAGAAAATTGTAGCTGGTTTAACATAAACATTAAATATTTGATGAATTGAACTGTGCTAATATTTAACGGAACGTAGCCATTGCGATGAGTATAATGCACGTCGTGAAAACTAATGCAGCAAGTAGCATCGAGATATGGCTTAGAAGTACCGATGTAATATACGTGATTATTTATCGTGTTGTATGATATTATTTCCGTGATTTTGTCGTAGGCGCTCGATTCATATTATAGTTTTTATAATTATGTAAGCTTTGAAACATTTTCATTTCAGAACCGTTCTCTAAAAATATGTTTTTTTTTTATCTAATGAGACACTATTATGTATATATGAATAATTACTTTTTTATTTCATAAATCTTATATGCCTAAATTTGTTGTCTGATGGATGTTTAAAATTGCATTTGTATATTGTTATAAGTGAGAAAAAATGAATGTATTTCATTTAATTCTTTAAGTATATTTTATGCACCTATGTTATTATTCTGTCTTTTATTTGATAAGTTGTATAAAATTTAGTTTTGTTTGAGCTCTCTTGTATTGCAAAACATTAAATTTATTCAAGTGTTTATAATCCCATGCCTTTTGGAATGTGGTAAGGTATTTCGTTCAAAAGACTGTCTTTCTCGATCTAAAGAGTGCTTAATTTGACATTATTGGACTATATATACAGTGGCCAAGTTTTTTTTATTATTCTATACAATTTTTATGCATATACAAAACCTACAATCAATTAAATATACATTTAAATATGTAGAATTTGTAACAATTTAGTATTTGCAGTGAGGTTTTGCTGCTAAGTATGTTTCCATCTCCGTATATATATGGTTAGATTATATACCTATGTAGCGTTTGATATTATATACAAATACAAATTATAATTAATGTCATTTTCTATAGTTGTCTGATATCAATAATTCTTAATCGTTTTTGTAATTTTATACATTTTTTTATCAATTTTGAAGTAACACATCAGCATGAGTGGAGATATATATTCCAAGTATATTAGCAGTGAATATGAATGAGACATTCCATATCAAGTGCTTCAAGTCTGATAAATATTCCAACATTATTCCTAATGCTACTAATATTGTGAACTGATGTGTAATTGATAAGTCTAAGCGGTTAGTTGCGTTAAAATGCATACCTAAATATCATTGGTAAGAGGTGTCCAAAATAAGATATCCAATGATCATCTGTTTTACGACTCAGTAGTTAGTCTAAAATATTTATAACTTAATAGTTTTAGGCCTAACATTCGCTCAAAATGATATTAAGGTGTTTTGTTTATTGTATGAAATTTTAGTAGCAGCTGCACAAATTTCAAAATGACGATACAATCGAGTAATTTTTATAATTGAGTAATGTATTTCTTATAATTAATATAAATGGAATAGAATATATTAATTATAATGAAGTGCGTATTATCCGCTGAAGTACGTATAAATCATTTATTTAATGCTCATTTTATTTTAATCAGAGCTCATTTTTCTATTGTAATTATAATATAATGAAAGTTGTTTAAAATATGTATGTAATTGAACATCTCTACGCATTATTTATATTCAATTTAACGAAATCGATGTTGATGTGTGAATGTCTCTTATCAATAAATTTCAAAACTGATTACTTTTTCTTTGACAGCTGCAAAGCTCCTTTTTTGGTTTTATAGAAATTATCTTTTTTTTTTTTTTTCAATAAATAAAAATATTTACGGAACAAAATCTTAACAGAAATTACATGTTCAGTTTTAAATACTTAAACGGAAATGTTTTTACAATTTTTTTTCCATGTTCGCATGTCAAAAAATGTTCAATATATTTTTTTCAAAGTTTATTATCTAAATTCAACATGCAACATGATTTTATTTAAAATAAAAGACTAATTCCGACGGGAAAATATTAAAAAAATAGTGCTTTATTAAGCAAATTACAATATATAAGGGGATTCTTAAGAAAACTAGTGTGTTACCATTATATTTTCATAGGGAAATTTAAACTGGTCAACCCCATCCAGTCACTTATTATCGAATAAAGGTTTAATTAAAAAACCTAAACGCCTTAACAATTTTTCAAATCTATTTTTACTCTTAAAACCATATTCTAAATATAAGCTCATTTTGTTTAACCCCTATTAGATACGAATAATCGAATTAAATAAGTATATATACAAACCTAGAGTTTCTTGCGTCTAGTGGTCTGTTTTTTTCGTTTTAGTTACTGTAAGTCTCTAATGACAAGCATTTGTTTATAATAAAATCATGGAAACTGAATATGTAATGTTATAGTTACTTTAAAATACATATATATATTTTAAGTTTAGTTAAAAGTATATAAATCATAAAGGATTCAACAACTTAAAATTCATTTTACTCTATACCCATCTTTATTTTTATTGTAGACTACTTTCGGAAGTTTCGCTTGTGTGAATTGCATACATTTTCGAAAAACTCAGTTTTTCCTTCCGATCTGTCTGTCTGTGTGTGTGTCGAATTTTATTTTTCGAATTTTGAAAAACTAAAGATATATTTGGAATCAGCATCTAAATGTAAGATTCAAAATTATGTTGATTGTCCAACGGGAAGGTGGTCAGATCGACCGCCGAAGTTACCGAAAAATGGAAAAAAAATTTCGAATTTTTAAATTTTTTAAAATTTAAAAATTAATTAATTAATTTAATTTTTTTAATTTTTTTTTTCTTTTGTTAATTAATTTGCGAGTTATAATTTGCCGATTAGGAGTTTTTCATAGCGGCAAGCTCGATTGCCGCGTGTCAGATGTTTTTATTTAGAATATTACAAAATAATATGTAACACAGTAAAGACATACAGATAAGAAAGAAGTACAAGACAAATGACAAATTCGTAACAATAATATATGCAATGATTGAAATTGTTATGGGAACTAGAATATAAGATAAAAGTGAAAATAAAGTTCCAATACATTTATTAACTTAAAGAGGATTAATAGTTATAAGCAAACAACATTTTTAATGATTGACTAGTAGGTAATTGATATTTAACTTGTTTTCTTGTCTTGGTTCATATTCAAGCTTATATTTCTTTTAATTTTCCCATGTTAAATTTTATATATCTAAATTAGTTTTGTTATTTTTCAGTCATGAAATAAGTCTCATTGAATATTTAAATAGTTAAACTTAATCAGTTCTTTAGTATAAACAAAGGTTTTGGAGCAATTTCTTTCAAGATCCAAGTACATTAAAAGATATAATATTCAGAATGTTGTATGTTAAACTTCAATCAGAGTTTTCCAAGACGGTTATAATTTTTGTCAACATTGCTTTGCTTATATCATAAGACCGGTGTCTTTTTAGTTGTTTATTGTTGATGGTTGTTATTGCTAGCTGAAGCAATGGATACTCCAATTTTTTAAGTTCACTGGTACCACACACAAACTTAACAAGCCAATCAAATGTAATTACAGTTTCGCCAAAAGAACTGTTGTGTTGTAGTAATATTAGCAACAACAATGAACTCCTTCTTTTCTCAACCTCAGAACAAAATATATTAACAAGATCGGCATTAAAACCTTTTTCACTTAAAAGCTTGTTTATTTCATTGATGTCACAATTTGTTTGAATTAAAATAGTGATAATTGAAGTCTTCGATGCATTAAAATCATTTTCACTAATAATACTAGTTTCTCTGGCCTCATCACCAAGTAAATGACTTAAAATATTATTGGAAACCTGAAATATAAGTATTTTTGTTAACTTCTTTAATAAAATGTTTATTAAGATACGTAGTTAACAAAATCTACCTTTGCAAAGTCATTTTTATTACTTATATTAAATATGACTTTCATTTTCACCTTTTTAAGAAAAAAAGATAATTAGTAAAATTTAAATTTTTTATATTATATTTTTTTTAAACTAGCTTTAGCTTAGAACTGACTGTATAATTAACAAGAAAGAAATAGAACAACAATAATTATAAACAATAACGTTTTAAAATGTAAAAATTAAATTCTATAGAATAAACAAAATACAATTTATTAACATTGTGGAATTACCGTTGACATTAGGAGGTCCGTCTTTATAACAACGTTATTCATAACGTTGACAGTTTGCTTTGAAGGAAACCGTTGTCGGAAACTTCCAACGTTAATAACGTCGCTGACAATAGTATTAAACGATCAATAAAAACATGGTGAAGACATCCAAAATAATGTAAGACTTGTTATAATTATACCGAAATTACGATATTAGTGACATCGTAAATACTATGCTATGCTAATTGCTGGATTGATGGAATGAATGAAACTATATATTAACATCTTTCAGAAAACAGTTTAATTCATAAGTGACACGTGTCCCGCCCAGTCCCCCTTGAGCCGGTCTTAGTGCCGACATCTGTGATGCCGGTGTGTGAAAGCAGCTCGGTGTTACGCCCTCAGTCGACTCGTTTGAGTACGAAAATGCTGTGTTCCATCTCACTCTAGCAAATCTAGAGCTAAGACTTCTGTAGCTGTGTCAGAGACCATGTTTGAGCACCGTAGATAAGGAGGGGCTAGATATATAGAAAAAAGAAATTGCCCCAGACGTGGGACTTAGCAAAATCGTTTTTTTTTTGCCCCTATATTTTTCTAATTCCAATCAAATCATTAGAGATGTTTTCGAAAACGCAAGTACATTATTATAGTATATTATATTTATTTAAATATATGATAAAAATAGTTCGAAGACAGGTGGTAACCTTTTGTTAGAATAATAAAAGCTGTTAGGAGAATAGTTGCTGATAAAATCAATATCAATACTAAAATGAGGTTTATAGTTGTAAAGAAAAAATTGATATTTTCTTCAAATAATAGAGCTAGTTATAAAATGCTTTTAGTGTCAGATTTTAAAATGTGGATATTTGTAAAAGCTTTTAACGGTATCGGCTTCTTCTTTTAAGCACGCTTGTGTGCTTAAATCGAAAAGCAGACTATATTCAATGTTTTAAGTTGAAAGTACCTCTCTATAATCGATTGTTTTTTAAAATATTTGGTCTAACGCATTGATAAAGCTTATACAGCCACACACTGTGGTGTAGACGATTTTTTTAAAAGATAAACGAAATAAAACTATAGTAGATTTATATATATTATAGTAGGTTTATATATTATATTCATAATAACAAAAGTTATATCAAACCGTTTTAGCTCAAACTTTAAAATTCCTAAATAAAATTTCTTAATTATTTTCTTGTCGTCCAAAAATTTTTTCTCGTTAAGATTTCAATTTAATTTAATATTTTTAGCAATATATATATATTCTAATTAGGCAGCACTATGCCCTAAATATGATTAATATGGCAATAATCGAGTCTTCGGACCAAAGAAAAACCTTCGAAATTAAAATGTCATGTTAAATCTTGACAGAGAGTACTGTTTCAAAGACATTTTTACTTGGTAGCATAAAGTCGATAAAAACTAATTATAGGAAGGGGTGCGTCGATGAAAACCGTAAATGGATGTCATCAATGACTCAATGTCATACGGAATACCAATTCGATGGTCACTTCAGTGGCCATCGCATCAGAAACTCGATGTACACCTTGTATGTCAAAGATACGGAATAGCCCTCCTGCAGGGCTATTCCGTATCTTTTTTGACAAGTTAAACGATGTCATCGTTTGAAAAATGCGTATCGAACGTCAGATTTCGTATTCCGTAACTGCAGTGGCACAATCGGATGACGTCACACCCAACGAGTGGCTATGATGTGCACCGTAAATAATTTTGACAGACAATCTCCTATCGATATTTCTAAATTGGTATTCTGTACCGCTAGTGGACATCCAATGAATACGCAACTAATTCGTCAAGACATTTTTGATGTACACTACTAAAGAGCAGTGTTTTGTAAATTACCATTGATGTCCACTATAACCCGGCAGTAATAAAAAGTATTCAAACAAAACATTAAGCTTTAGTAAGGTGTGTTTACTAATTTTAGAAGGTTAATTTAGTTCTCGAAAAAAATAAACAAAACATGCAGCAGTATAGTGATACTGAGAAATATAAAATTTATCGAAGATTATTTATTAATTTTGTTACCTTAATTAACTTTTATAAATTTTAACATATTTATTTTTATTTGCCTGCACTAAAGAAGGCATGAAAAAATTACAACTTATGAGGCGTCGTCACCTTTACAATACTAGTAAACATTACAGCTGTGGAACCGAGAATTTATTCCCAATCTTTGAGTGACAAGAGTGGATATCAGTATATTATCGAAATAATTTATCTCTAGTTATAACTTTCTAGAAGTAAAAAACCGCAGAACGATATGAATTAAAAGTAAGTACTGTATGCTATCTCTATAGAAACACTATCTTAAAATAATACATTGTATTTTTATGCATAAAGAAATAAATAAATAAATAAATAAATAAATACATATTATAGCCATTATCAAAATACATTTAATACGATAATATAATGATGATTTTTCTATATATTGCAGATTGTAATTTTTTTTATTTAAAATAAACAATCGGTTTATATCAACAAACTGAAATTGTGGGAAGAGATGACTAGGGCACACTTGAAGACACACTTTGTTGCTTTTGTGCTTACAGAGCCCTTACTCGACTGTGATTTAATTAAATATGTAGTAGGTATTAGTTCTATAACATAACTTATACTTAGAAAACTCTAATTTTAATGTGATTGTCAGTAGAACCAGCAAAGTTGCAAAATTTGGAGGCTATACTTAATGGAGATTTTTATACTCCAATAGAAATTTAAGATCACACATGTAGAAATTTCTAATAGCTATAATATTTTGGGAATATGCTACAACAATGTAATATTATTCATATATATATTATGAATGATCATTTTAATTAAAGAGGTTTTTGACTAAACAATGTTTTTAAAGTTTAGTAGGAATTAATTTCTTACAGGAATTATCTACATTTTAGAGAAGTTTTTGTAACTAAACTATTTAAAATAATCTGTATTAAAACTAAATAGTAGATGCATGTATTGTTAATATCTTAATCATATATGTTAATTAGTTAAATGTTAAAATATAATAATTTTTTTTTATCACTTATTTTACAATTAATAAATTTTAATGTTATATCTTGTGTAAGGTTTTATAAGATATAAAACCTTACATGTTCATGATATCAATTCAACACTGTAACATAATGAAGTGACCGAAATTTTTAATCATATTTTGTGTATTTTTATACTATATTATTTCTGTAATATTTGTTTATCTGACTTTCAATTACTGTTTTTTAATGTTTCATACTGATTTATTCACAATCATACATTTTAGTATTGGGCCATATTATTAGGTCTATGAATTAAAAATATTCTGTTTACAATTTAATCTATTCTATTTTTTCAGTTAGCAAATGAAAGTTCTAAATAAACTACTATAACATTATAGTCATCAGTTAATATATTGCACCCGTGGTACATTTTGTCCTTGGCTGGCAAAATAAGGACAATAGTTTTCCCCTGTTAAAAAGTATCATGTCAATGAAAATATAGTTAATTATTTAAAACCATTGCAAATCAAATACACATAGTAATTAAACCTGACAGCAATAATTATCATTTTTGTTAACCTTTCCTACTTTATTTTCCTAGTCCTTTTAAATAAATAAGTTAATAGAAAAATAGTCCAATAGTAAAATAAACAACATTCTCAAACTAATTTCATATAATTTTATTTTAAATTTTGTTTTATTATTTTATTAACAATCTAAATAAAATTAATTATTAGTGACATCTTTATAAACATTTTATTTAAATCTTGTTTTTTCTCTTCTCAATATATTAATTTAAAATATAATTCTAAAATCCAATACAAATAATTTCAGCATATTTATTTTAATTAGTTATAACACATAGGCTATAGCCTCTTTCATTTCAAAGAATATTCTGTTGAGTTTTAATAATAACACATCCGTCTAACAATATAATATTAGTATATAAGAGAAGGATAAATAACAAGCTAGCAAGAAAATCTTTAACACTTATGTCTAGACCAGTAAGTTTTCGTGTCTATATAAAAGATAAAAATAAGAATAACACTTCAAATATGTCACTCTGCTCTATTGGCCCCTTTTTCAAATTATTGCATACTGGGTCACAAAATTTTTCTTAGGTGGCTAACAATTTACAAGCTTATGTGCAGCCAGACTCCCTTGTGGCCTTTGGAAACATCAGAAAGCTAGGTAAAAATTTGTTTCGCACCTACAAAAAGTTATAATTTAATAAAATTTAATTTAGTGCTAAACTATAATTATTTAAGAATCATAATATTTTTTATAACTATGAATGAAACTTTGTTTTTCAAATGTCTATATTATTCGTTAATAAAAGATTTTTTTTTTCTATTTCGAACTACTGCTATTTTAATTAATTTAATTTTTCAAACAAAGAATAAAATGTGTAACTATTTTGGAATTTTTGATTACCTAAATACTTTTTAGACATCTATTTGTCTTATAATTCGATAAATAATAACAATTAACTTTTTTGTTGTTTTCACTGTAAAACTTCAAATAACATTTACAATTTTCATATATTGCAAATATGAATGTTGCCAAATTAAATTAATTCAAGTAAGTTTAATATCATAAGTTACCCGAAAGCCTTCGATGAATTTCACTGAATTCTATATTAAAAAAAAAAATCTAGTTAAATATTTAAACTCTAATAATTTAAATTCGAGGTGCTCGTGAATTTACCACATTCTTTGTGTATGGATGTAATATCTTAATATTCCTTTATATTATGTTACTAACAGTTTTCTGTACCCATAAGACAAACGATTATATAAATAAAAATATATAAGTAAAAACTAAAAATATGCACAAATCTAATAGATAGTATGTATATAATATATAAAACACTGACTAAATTGTAAAATAATGACATATACACCAATTTATCTGTTTTAGAATAAATTAAAATAGGTACTATAATAAAAAAAAGAATCTTATTAACAATGGATAATGTATTTAACATCAAATATATAAAGACTTTATCATTTTCTATTCGAAACTCTGAGAGATATATTTATTATCGGTTTTGCGTAATTTAAATTTTATTACTATTCTTATTTAAATAGTTTTCTATATGGTAGGGGCATATTCAATAAAACAAACAAACAAAGCATTATATAGTATAATGAGTTTAGATTTATTTAGCAATTTCTCCGTTTTAAATTATAGTATATTATTCATAATAACAAAAGTTATATCAAACCGTTTTAGCTTAAACTTTAAAATTCCTAAATAAAATTTCTTTATTGTTTTCTTATCCTCAAACAATTTTTTCTCGTTAATACTCCTGTAATAATTTAATATTTTTAGCTACATATATTCTAATGCGGCAACACTACACCTTAAATATAATGAATATGGCAATAATCGAGTCTTCGGGCCACAGAAAAACCTTCGAAATTAAAATGTCATGTTAAACCTTGACAGAGAGTACTGTTTCAAAGACATTTTTACTTGATAGCATAAATTCGATAAAAACTATTAATAGGAAGGGGTGCGTCGATGAAAACCGTATATGGATGAACACTTAATGTCATACGGAATACAAATTCGATGGCCACTTCAGTGGCCATCCTAGTTTGGTTCGCATCAGAAACTCTATGTACACCTTGTATGTCAAAGATACGGAAAAGCCCTCCAGAATACCAATTTAGAAATATCGATAGGAGATTATCTGTCAAAATTATTTACGGTGCACATCATAGCCACTCGTTGGGTGTGACGTCATCCGATTGTGCCACTGCAGTTACGGAATACGAAATCTGACGTTCGATACGCATTTTTAAAACGATGACATCGTTTAACTTGTCAAAAAAGATACGGAATTGCCCTGCAGAATACCAATTTAGAAATATCGATAGGAGATTATCTGTCAAAATTATTTACGGTGCACATCATAGCCACTCGTTGGGTGTGACGTCATCCGATTGTGCCACTGCAGTTACGGAATACGAAATCTGACGTTCGATACGCATTTTTAAAACGATGACATCGTTTAACTTGTCAAAAAAGATACGGAATAGCCCTGCAGAATAACAATTTAGAAATAGCGATAGGAGATTATCTGTCAAAATTATTTACGGTGCACATCATAGCCACTCGTTGGGTGTGACGTCATCCGATTGTGCCACTGCAGTTACGGAATACAAAATACGCATTTTTATAACAATGACATGTTTAACTTGTCAAAAAAGATACGGAATAGCCCTACTGCATATTGAAAGTTTCTTTGGACAGTAGTACTTTTTAAAACTAGCGCCATGAATTTACACGCTCATGGCACATAATTTAATACAATTATATGTTTTTTCTAGGCCTTGCTCATGTCCAAGGAATATACTATGTAGTATATACTGTCTAACGAGAGTTCACGTTACACCTACTACTAAAAGAAAACACTGTCATTGCTCATAAGTGATGTGACATATATTTTATATTATTCACGTAAAACAAATTTTAAACCTCATAATAAAGGTTCTTAATTAACATTATATCATTAAGAGCAATATATATTAAGTATTTAAATTATGCTAATAACTAAATTAGATTTTCTATAACATAATTTCACGTTCATTTAATTTATATAGTTTTGAGGTTATATTTACAGGTTAATTTGAATACAATGTTAATATTTTTGTTAAAAACATTAAATATTTGAAACATGTTATACCCTTGGAACGATAGGTCCATTTTGCCACCTCCTGTTAACACGTCTCAGAGCGATAATGATATTGGTAAGTATTCCATTGAATATGAAAATTTCATCAAAATATTTACTTATTTTTAATTTTAACAAATATAATGTCGAGTCTGTATGTGTCGTTTTGCAAGTTCGAGTTCTGATTGTTCTGGATTACTTTTTATTCTTTATTTATTTCAAAAATTATATAATAAAAACTAAAACTCTTTTAAATATACTTTTTTTTATTTAAAGATCTTTTACTTTCAGATTTAAGTGGTCTCAAACATTCCTGTACTTCAATAATTCATGTTCTGTCAAGGCAATCTCCACTTCATAAAGAAAGTGCAATATTTTCAAGATTTGTTTATAAATTTGATAAAAAATTTAGGAATGATATTGGTTACAGAAGTTTTAAAAAAGTAAACGCTGCCTTACATAGATATTTAGTTCTGGAATTTCTAAAAGATGTTCAAAATTTCATGGATTGTTTACCATCTCAAAATGAAACCATTCAATATTTGCCTACTAGACAAATGTTAGAATATGTTTTAGTTAGGCTCATAACATTCTCAAAAGTAATGTTAAGAATTATTATATGCTCAAAACAAGCTGCTATTTTTTACTTAAACAGAATAAAACGAGGGGAGAGCCATTGGATGTGTCTAATGCCTTATGCACTTTTAAGTAGAGTGTGGTCTTTGAGCTTAGTGTTGCTTCAACACTCAGATAACTGGTATAATCGGTTGTGCCATTATTTAAAATACTTACCTATGAAAGGTATGAACTTTTTGCCTAATAATTGTGCTCTACCAAACAACCTAGAACAATTAACCAATATGAGCAGTTTAAATAAGTTGGGAAGATTCAGATGGACACAGAAATTAAGTTTAGATATTGAAAATATTTTCAATGAAGATGAAGAAGGTGATTTATGTGAAAATATTCTGAAGTATGTTAATAATATAAATAGAAGTTCTAGGTATTCTGATGAACCTGACATTCAAATGTTATTTCCTCTAGAAGAAATAAAATCAAGAAGCAAAAAAAGGAATCAAATGGTTAATAATGATCAAGGTGAAGCTATATCCAGAGAGAGCTTTAAAAAGTATATGATTCAGGCAACAACTTCAGTTAATTCCTCAGTTCAGGGCAATCATTTTACTCATACTATTAACAATGTCATTGATAAGAAATCTCTCCGTGATTTTGTAGCCAATGAAGAAACATTAAGGAATAATACAGATAACCAATCTCTCACCAATCACTTGAGTTTTATGCAATGGCAAGCCTTAAGAAATGCTCTTCTGAAGCTTGATAACCCTCTTATAAAGTCTAAAAAACTAGAAAGAAAGGTGAGAACAATATGGAAAGATAAATGTCTAGACTACAAATAAATCAACACTTAATTAGAAAAAAAAATATTATTTCACTATACGTACATTACAAAACTTAATTATATCAATAAAGCACCATGTATGTAGTTAAAATTGTAAACAATATGATATAGCAGGTTAGATGCTGCTTTAAAATAATATCAGGTACAAAGGTTAACAAAGAGTACACTCTGTATAGTGGTAACATTCATATTGGAATGTACATTATAATATACTTTTTCATTTAATAATTTTATATTTAGTTATACATAAAATTCTTTTTAATTTAAGCTTATACAAACAATAACTTTAAATTCAAACATCTATATATTATTCGGTTTAATTCTCTGTATATTATATTCTAAGTTACATAATAGTGTATAATTAAAAAAAAAAAATCAACTTAATCAGACATGCCAACAATAGTAAGACTCATTTGTGATCTCATGCTCATAAAATAATTCCACAGCCTTTATTAAACTTCACTTGTAAATATATTTTAGAACGAAGGAAACACCAGATCTTAGGGCATAGTATAAAATTGTCCACCTTACGTGTTTTTTAAATGGATTAGTAAGAAATTAATATTTTTGTTATAATTTCAGTTTTGATGGTTTGTTTCATCTCAATTAAATCCTGAAAGGCTATCAAATAATTGTTTTTATTTGTTCAGAAACTGATTATTATCATCCATATACAAAAATACTGTTAAATACTCCACCAAAATTTTGGTTTTTGCTAACATTCAATGTTATTTTCTGATGTATATAAACAAAATCATAGTGGCGCCCGTAATTGCATTTGAAAAATTATTTACTACGTTAAATATTAAACTTTAGCATTGATTATTGTTATTTTTTTATACTCGACAACTTTTGAAGACGCGACTTCAATCCGCCTTCTTTTTTCGGCTGTGTATTAGCTTTTCTTTCGCATTGCAATTTCTTGTTTTCTTTTAATCTGTAATATTATAATAATTACATTCTTACCATTAAAAAAAATATATGGTAAGATATGTTATAAAATTAATATTTAAGAAACTTACTTTTCTTTAATAGCTATTTGTTCCTCTTTCTTATAAATATCTTTAAAATCACTACAAAATGTCGTCCAAAGAGCGAAGAATTCCTTAGGCTCACATTCTTCTACTTTGCCACACTTGGGAGAATATTGATAAAATTTTACAGTCGATATGAATTTATTCTTGCATTCACTCAAATTTTCATTTTCAGTCTTAAGCTTTTCTTCCGCTGCATTGAGAAATGTAGTCATTTTATCTTTAAATACTTCCAATCGCTTCTGACTTTCACAACTTGCGTTCTCGTCCTCTGTTTTTTTAATTTGTGCATCTGTTTCAATAACTTTTTCAACTTTTTCACTGCACTCTATAACAAAGTAAATATTTATATAATTTAGTAATGAAACATCTAGCTTTTGCCAATACTTTAACTAAATCAAAAATGGCTATTTACTATCCATACAAAATGTTTACAACCGAACTGGTTAATAATCAACAAAGCATGTACTAATGAGTAAACGACATAACCTTGTAAACTTCTTTTCCTGACTTCAAAATGATAACAATAATACAACACTAAGTTGTACAGAGTGGTCATACTCTCGGCGGTTTCAAAGCAAGTGAGCCGATGATAAAGTTTTGATCTGATACGTGATCCAAAGTAACCCTATGTAACACCATTGGCAATACACGAAAGAAATCTAACAACTCTTCTATCTAACCTCGAAATCTACAAATGGCCACGGATCTCGGCAAAGGTTGGTAACAATGTGCCCAAAAAAAAATGCTGATGACAAGGTCATAAATTAGGTCGTCGAAGCTAAAAAATCTAAAATGATAATACTCAAAACAGCTAATCGTCAGATGTCCGAGTCGGTGCTATAAAGCCGTATCGGACGATGTCCCTAGCAGCTCACCGTCCAGGCTGGTGCGCAGCGCGGCGAGGCTGTCGGCGACGTCGGCGAAGTCGATGGCGGCGGCGCGCGACACGTCGCCGGGCTCCGGCACCGGCAGCGCGCCCAGTGACGTCACACGCATGTACGTACGCACTATGAAGTGCAGCAGCGTAATGTGGGACTCCTTTGACTGCGTGGATGTTAAGAAATTTCATATAACCGTAGATTTTTATATAACCGTATACTAAATAAACAATCGCCGACATTATGGTATGGTATTATCGATGCTCGATATGAATCGAAGGGCCCGGGTTCGAACCCGAATCGGAAATAATATTTGTATAATCAATGTAGATGTGAAGAAATCTATACTAAACAAAATTCTAATTGTAGTAGAATTAAGTTGTTGATTAGGAGCCAAAGTAGATTAAAGAGAATATTTCTTGAGTTTTATACTTGCTTTTCGAGGGTTTATATTAAAAATATTTTTGAGATAAATATTTATTTAAAAGTTAAAAACAATAAACTTACCTTTACATCTCTTAACTTCGAAAGAATTTCCAAACCGAATCCATCCGCTTGTCCTCTTTGACCATTTCCACCATTCATATAATTGCCAAGAGCTAGTATTATCCCAAAAAGCTGTTTTAGAGATTCGTTAGTTACGAGAAACTAAAATGTATATAATATATTAGTGTATATCTTAAAAATAAACTTAAAAATCATATAGCCATCGTACCTCGCAAGTATGCTTTAAATTATCTAATTTGTGCATTATAGTATTTGCTGCATCATCAAATTCTGCTTGAAATGTGAAACACGATATCCTCTCTGCAAAGTTATGTATCCCCGACAAGTCATGCAAAAATGCCTCGGGTTTATCCAATGGCACATCCGGCTTTGTCTTTAAATGTTCCTTTATCATCACCAATTCTTCGTCTTTTGCTCTCTGTGGCAATAAATTATTTAAATACTTTATTAAACAACGTATTTAATAATAACATAATAACACCTACCAACTCATATATTTGTTGCAATGCCTCCAAACTTACTACCGACGTATCGAAATTGTATATCGCATTTTCAATTTCTGAGAACTCAACGTGAAGGCTTTGTGCGAGAATTCCAACATTTTGAGATCGTTTACTATCTAATATTTTGATAGGCTGAATTTTTGTCTTCAGTTCAGCTTTCTTCTTTACCGGAGCTTTTATGACTTGACGTGAAAACAGATCTGCAAATTCATCGATATTGTCTAGCTTTGCCTCTTCTATTACCAACCACAGTGGTTTAAATACTGATGATTCTGTTTCACTTTGGTATGACAGAGGAGTGGGTGGTGCCAAAATTCGAGTCCAATATAAGGGTTTCATAGGAGCTGCTGGTTTAATAGGTGTTTTCCTCAGAGCTGAAATATGAAATTAACTATAACTATGATGTAGTATTTAGATACACAAAGTAGTACTACTACTCACTTGCTCTTTGCATATTCCACCCACCTACGGGGGGTGCGGGAAATGGGACAGGTCCTGATGCGATTGGAGGCGGAGGAGGCACGCCAGGTGTCAGTGGTGACGGCGGTCCTAATCCCGCCATGGGGGGAGGTAGGGGACTTATTCCAGGCATTGGAGGAGGTGGAGGGCCCATTCCAGGCATAGGAGGAGGTGGAGGTCCCATTACTGGCATAGGAGGTGGTGGAGGATTCATTCCAGGCATGGGCGGAGGTGGAGGTCCCATTCCAGGCATCGGTGGAGGTAGAGGTCCCATTCCAGGAATGGGAGGAGGAGGACACATACTATTCATGTCAGAAAGCGGAGGACGCTTATCAGGCATTGGGGGTGGAGGAGGACTTATACCAGGTATTGGAAGTGATGGAGGTTCCATTACCGATATAGGTGGCGGAAGGAATTCTATGTCAGATATAGAAGTCTCTAATGCAGATATTGAATGAGGAAGCATCATTCCATTCATAGGAGGAGGAGGAGGAGGAGGAGGAGGAGGAGGAGGAGGAGGAGGAGGTGCTATACTAGGCATTGAAGTATGTTCTAATTTTGGTGTAATAAGTGAAGTTAAGTCAATCATTTGTGACACATGAGGAGTTACATTGTCTAAAATAGGTGATAAAGGCTTTTTTTCGGATGTAGTGATGACGTTATCCACCTCACTCATGGGTAATAAACGATCCAATTTAATTTTTTCCATAGCTATAAGTTCCATGCTTCCTTTTTGTGACGATTTTATATCTTGTAAAATTGGTAGAGATTCATCAACACTTAAAATTTCTTGAATTCCTAGCGTATCACTAATTACTTTAGAGGATTCAGTTTTATGTATATTTGCAAGTGAAGGAGCATTATTACAATTTAAATCAGATGGAGAACTTGATTTACTTTTCAATGTTCCCGGCATAGGTGGAGGAGATGGCAACATTCCAGGCAGTGGAGGAGGTGGGGGTGATATAGTGTAACGCTCATGACTTTTTGAAGATTCACTCGATGATAAAGTTATTTTTGATTCTGTATACCTATTATTCTTGTCTTCTTTTTGTGTAGGGAACAAATCATTGTTTATGTCTAAACTATTTGTCACATCTGGCGATGATGATTGTCTATTGTAGTTATGTTGCCTTAAACCATCTTTATTAACTAAAAGTTCTGATGATGAGTTAGTTATATTAGTTACATCCTTTTTTTGATTGATCTCTATGAACTTGTTGCTGTTATTGCTCAGTAATTCAGCTGTTGTACTTAAAAAGGAAGCATCTGAAGAGCTTTCATATGTATTATTTATACTAGATTCATCCAAATTTATATGTTGATTTATATTTGTAAGATTCATAATTAAGATTTCTTTTTCTAAATCACTACATATTTTATTATTATTACTATTACTATTCATTATATCTTCACTCCAATAAGATTTGTTAATATCTCGGCTCTTATTTAATTTACAGTAATTTTCTATTCTTTCAGATCTTGGTTCACGTATACCTAATATAGAGTTAGTATATAATTCATGATTGTGGCCTAATCTACTTAATTCTAAACTGGAATCATCATTTATACTTGGACATGTATAGTTTTCATCCTTATCATTCATCACAGGTTTATCAGCCAGCCTATCTAATTCACTATTGTTAGATGTTTGAATTTCTTTACTTATAAATTCAAATTTGTTCTTATGTAACAAATTTTCTGGAGTTGATATAAAGGAATTATGTACTTTTTTATCGATTACACCAATTTGAGCACTATATTTGTAATTTTCTAATTCATATTCCAATTCTTCGAGTTTTTTTTTGAGTTCAGATATTACAACCTTAGCTTCGGCCACATCACTTATTTCCTCATTATTTTGCTTGTTATATTGGTTAGCCATAATGCAATAATTGCTGCCTTGTTGGTGTGTTTTTTGTGTGAGTGTATCTTTTTCTGGTGGCCATGAGGACATGTCTAGTCTACCAGGGGTTACAGGTTGAGATACTGGCATTTCCATATGTGACCAATAATACATTAGGTTTGGCTGAAACAAAAAAATAAAAATGTAATTGAATAAACATTTCAAATCATCAAGGTAAACAGTGAAGTAAAAAATCGTAGCAGAAACCAAGATAGAAGACTAAAACATTGGTGGACAAATGTGAATAGATTAAGGCCGACATAATATTTAAAGGCACATTACAACTAATTTTAGGTTACTATATTGAATATTAAACTTTACTACTATTAAACTATATCTTGTTAATCAATAAGTTACCTTGAAAATGTTTTCAGCTGGAGCATCTTTATCTGTTATCTGTCTTAAAACACCAGCAGCCAAGAGGTGTGTGCAGTACTGTATCCCTAAAGTTTTGAGATCTTGACTACCAAGGACGTTCCTTAGGTGATTATCTTCAGATGTGGATGAAGCAAACCAATTGAGAAGCATCTGCCCTGCAAACATTATTTTAAATATATTCAAGATTTGTTAAACATATATCATTTCTATAATTGTTCTTGTTCAATATGAAATACTATTAGTATGAAATAAAAGAAAGTAGATGTTATCAAAATAAACAGCAGGCTTACTGGTATTACTTTTATTAGATTATTAGGTTATAGGTAAATATCTATACTGCAAACTAGAAAATACGATTTAATTTAAGTTAATTATTGTTTTTATATTATTTTTGAACATATTAGTCACTCGATAATTACAATTTTAATCAACTTATTGCCGAAAATGAATAAGTAGTAATCTAATGTTGTTTAAATTTGTTAGTTTGACAGACAATCTATTTTGAATTAATTATTAATATTTATACGTCAATGTCTAAGAACTGTAAATGTGCAATGACAGTTACTTATTTATCATTTTTGTAGATTGTAAACATTTTATTAATTAATACTATTATTGTATTTTAATTGTATAGTGATAATTGTTGATTAACAAATATTATATAGGTATATTATTTTCTTCAAGTTAATTTTAATATGCTCTAACTTGAGTTATCGTTCTATATACATTGTGAAAATATATAATAGATGTCGCTGTAATTAAATATTCAAATGTATTCATTTTGTAATCACCAATGGGAAGTGATATACTCTAATGTAAAATTCATTAGATAATTATTATTGATATTAGTTTTTTATAGAAATAAATAAATTAATAACAGCATAATACTAGGTTTTTAGCAAAATACTGTGAAAAACATTTTCCACCGAAAGCGAAGGTAATTTTTTTTAATTTATGCTGAATCCTTTATTATATTTCTTTGATGAACTCTAATATTTTTGAAGTTATTAAACTAATAATTTCACAAAACTTACTGGACTGCTGTTTACAAAACATTACGTAACTACAGCATGTAAATTCAATTTTCCATAAACTCCTTTGTTTATTACAAAGTATCACTTTTATCAATTTAGTTTTTAAGTCCCACTCAATTACCATATCAGTATCACTTCCGTACATACATATTTCTAACTTTAACCATGACGTAGGTTTCACAAAATATATCCTTATTTTTTTTGTCACATATAACACTAAGGCACTATTAGCACTTTGTAGTTTTTTAGGTTTTTCTTTTGATTTGCATTTAACTGTACTGAAAATGTCTGCATAGTTAGTATGCAATCCTAAGAGAGTTACAATATCTTGTATTCGTTTTTTCGCCGACCGGTTTTGTCCTAATAACTGAATATAATTAAAATGAGAGAACGAAGTCGAAAAATTTAATCTGTTAGTTGATAACTGCATTTTATTATACAAATTAAATAGTATACGATCGCTCTCGGCCACGTACTCGCTCGTTTTAATGCATTATCAGTAACTACTTATGCAGAATGATTTCTTTTAGATAATACGAACCATTAACACCATGTAGGTTCCTAGATACTAAATAATTAAAGATAAGATTATAATATTATTTTTTAAATCTCGAAGTAAGCTAGTTGGTTATAGGTAATAAAATGAGTTACTTTATTTTTACTAACAATGAACTTTAAATTTTAAAAATAAGACGTGATACTTTAAAAGTATTAATTACGTAAACAGTATGCTTTTAAAGAAGAATCAATACAACCTTCAAATTTTTCGTATAATTGAAAATCAAGTTTCTCTGGCACAAACTTGGGGCGGACTACTCTTGATTCACTGTGCTTGTCTAGGGTGAGGGAGGCCACCTTCCGCAATACATTCGAATCGGATAACAACATTTCACTGACGGTGGAATGCCGTTTGTCTTTTTCTGAAATATAATAATTGTTTTTAACATTACTATAATTAATATACATTAGTGTTCTTAAGTTTAAATAAAGCTAAATATATTATAATTCGATGTACATTTTGAGTACCTATGAATTTCTTCCATATTTTAAATAATTACTCTTTTTTGGCATTGTAATTTGAATATATTTGTTTGAAATACAATGACGTGTCTTGAGCTTTATATTACATTCCTAATATATATATGTATATCTTCTATAAAATCATAACAATATAAATAATAATATAATAAATGTATTTGACAAACCAGTTTATTATCAATATTGAATTAGTTTAAAAGCAGATTCATTTACACTTCATTCATCATAAGTAGAGCTCAATTAAATATTCAATAAAGAGTTAACAGTTATGCCAATGTCTATAATATTCTTATCATAACAGTTAAAACAATTTGTATAAAAACAACAAATTTAATGAAACTAATGTTAATTCATCCATGGTTATTAAGTTATTATTAATTATTAAGCTAAATAAAATTTCAATAAATATGATGGACATATTTTGCTTTGTTATTATACCGGAATACATAAAATGAAATACCTTCGTCCAAAATATTAAGTGAGCTATCTGCAACCGGAGGAAGTTCCACTTTCCTGTGCCTGGATATTGTAAATGAGGTTTGTCCCGGGCACGCTTTTAACCGATTTTCAAGAAATTCGTGATTACACTCATGATCCTTACGAGCTAAAGTTTCTTCTCTTGACTTTGATAATATCCCTCCCATAACAGTTATACTATCCTTGTCATTGCCCTCGTCAAATGTGTCATTTTTTTCTTCTTTTTCTATACTGTCATGAAATGACAGCGGGGTAGCAGTACCATCGTGAGGCATTTCTTTTATCGAATGGTCGACTACAAGGGACAAGGTCGTAGGTTGCGGCGGCGCATCGATGCATGGAGTAAGAATTAGCGGAAGTTCTTCAGGTGCGCTGTCACTCTCAGCAGAGTAATAGCACTGGTTGAGCTCAACGGCGAGTGGCGTTAAGGGGTCCGTAAATACTGAGTCGGAGGAGGATGGGTCTGCGGGAGAGGCGGCGGGTAACTGGTCGCGGGTCGGTGACCGCCGCTCCGAGTACTGCTCGCACCTGGTCACCGTTACCTCTGACTGCACACTCGTTCTTCCCGCTCCCCCCTCGCCTCTATTCGATGTTTTAAACACGCACTCGACCGTATCGTTATCGGATGCCTCAATAGTTTCATTGTTATCGGAATCTGAAGTTTTATCAAATTCTTTATCGGTTATTTCTCGTTTGCCGATGCTCTTTTTACGGGCATTTTTCTTAATTTCCTTACCAGAACTTTTTCTGTTTAAGTTTCTCTTAAAATATTTACCTTTCGCCGGTGACTTTCCCGTTTTATGTTGCTTCTCTCCTGGCTGAGTGTTACCCATTTTATGAAGATCTTAATAAATTGCATAAATGTTAATAATGTATAAATACAACGATTTGTCTGTATCAATATACAAGTAATTTCCTTGAAAATGTTGATTATATTTATACTATTCGCATTTTCACAGCCTTTAACACCATTTAGACAGCAGTCTGGACAAAAACGCGCAGCTGCGCATTAGACTCATTTTAAAAATCAATACTTTAAGACTGTGCTACATAATAATGTTAGCGGGAAACACAAATTATTATTTACAATCAATTTAGACAAAAAAATATTAAACCTATATGTTTTAAAAATTCTTATAATTTTTTTAAAATGATAATTTTCACTTTTAAGGCAAACTTTATTTATTTTTCTTAGAAGTTCTTGTATTTACCCACGCATCGAAAGTGCGCCAGTGAGCGTTGCTCGCTTTGCACGCCCGCTGGTGGCGAATGTAACAGGTGCACAATTTCGTTTTGTTTTTACTGACTTAGAGCAAAGTATATTTTGCGGATCCTTCTATATTGTATTGCATAAACATCATTTGGGGAAGTTAGTTTTTAGGAGAATATAAAAAAATATTAATTAATTTGTTAAGAAATTATTAAAATTAAAAGAAATCATGTAATCAAAAAGATGAAAGTAGAAATACCTAAAGGTTATAGTTTTCAAATCAGAAATCAGATTATTTGGGTTATATCCAGTAAAACCTTTACAAATGTTTGATTGGTATAAGAATAAAAAATATATATTTTTAATGAGTGTCCACAAACTGACAATTATATAAATTTGTAATTTAAAAATGGAACGATATTTTACTCCGAAATATAATAATTCTTCAAAGGTTTTTTAAAATTTTGTACCCGCTTACAAATAAAACTGTTTAGTAGAGTCGGTCGTCTGAGATTTAATGAAAAAATAAAAACTTTTACGCGTGAAAAATTGTTTGTTGTTCTTCATTTTGAAAAGTAATATTTTTATAATGTGGTATTTGTTTTGTTCGGTAATGAGTTGAAGTGAAGAAAATTAGTGCGATGAACTTATTTTAATCATATATGAAATTTAAGAGGACGCAGAAACCATAACAGAAAACTAGCTGCCACCAAAATGCTAAGAAAAACATAAAAAAGTATGAACTTTTTAAATTTTGCTTCGTTTAAATTTCCACGCATTATTTGACAAAAGTATTATGACTAGTATTTTCTTAGATTTTCACGAATACACATTTCAAATAAAACTATTTTTACGGATTAAAACTCGCGTATAAAATGGTTACATTTTTTATTTTAACCCGACGTTTCGAATACTTTGCAGTAATCGTGTCCACGGGTAGACGAGATGTAAGTGTCATCTCACCAAATTATACGCGAGTTTTAATCCGTAAAAATAGTTTTATTTGAAGTATTACACAAGCCTAGGTCACCACTGGGCCTTGGACTCAAGTATGTGTGCCTCGGCTTTACACCATCTTTTACACCATCGTCCATCAATTACCCTTCAGCCGGCCGCTGCTGTAATCTACTAATAATTCAAATTGAATTATTTTATTTTATAGAATAGATCAAAATCTAAATATTTCTGAATATAATATTATTTTGAAATATTGATTCTATGCCTAACTAATTTTCAACTATAACAATTTAAAGTACAGATTCTGTTCTGTTATTATATTAATTTGTTTAATTAATTTTGTGATTGCAATTATAATGATGTTAGCCGATATTTCCCGCTAACTTCAATATAGTAAAGTAGAAAATAAAGATTTTAGGCATTTGGTATCGTATCGTATTTGCCTATTAACTAAGAAAACTTTACTTTCGTGCTTGAAATGTACATATACTGACACTAGCGCCTCCCGGCGGCAGAACGCCGAGGCAATAAATAAATAAATAAATAAATAAATAAATAAATAAATAAATAAATAAATATATAAATAAATAAATAAATAAATAAATAAATAAATAAATAAATAAATAAATAAATTTTAAATCTTGATGAGGACATTTATCATGTCATTAAAATCCTACGCATAGATTTTATATTATTTTGAAACAGACACACAGACAGCCAGACAAATAAAATCTTCAAAAATTGGTACGAGTAAGTTAATATCTATATCGATTACTTATTACTCCTCAATTAAAAGTTTTAAAATATGTTCAATGTATACTAATACTACATAGCGTCGCAGTCTTCCTCATGAATGAATTTTTAAAATCCATCCGATAGTGGCGAAGATTGTGAGCTCAAACAAAGAAACAATATAAACAATTTGCCGATTTATAATATTTTGTATAGAATTTAACAAAGCTGGCAACGATTAATTATATTTTAAATGGCAGTGCAAAGGATCGGATTGGTTTCGCAGTTTTCAGTATTTTTTTTGTTTTAGCGTAACTGAAGTCCCAACAATTTATTTTCTGTGAAACTAATTTTCCAGAACAACAAATTTTATATTTTATTTTACAGAAGTAAAATAGTACGAAATTTTTTTAGGCTAAAAAGTACTCCATTATTGGTTTAGATAATAAGCCCCACAGTATAATTTTAAATTATTTTATGAGTTTTTCGAACTGAAAAGTATGAAGTATGCCGCCCAACATCCAATATGGCCGGGTACAACCTAATAGACTCCTAACAAAATATTAACAAAATTAATTCAATACATTTCCCATGACACTCGAATAAACAGACAAAAAAAATTGTAAGTATTAGTGTTTCAGTTTTGTTTATGTAGCAATTTTAGTAGCAGTTTAGTAAAAATATAGCTAAGTACAAATAAATAGTAGTATATTACTATCTTGTTAAGTGTTTATTTACTTCAGTAAATTTATAAAGTAGTAAATTTATATAGTAGTAAATTTATATATATTTAGTATAAATATATATAAAAGATTCTTGTTTTGTCACTATCTCACTAAATATTTCCGTCAAAAGTGTGACAGTGACATAACATAACATGTACTTTTTATAATAACAGGGCACAAGTAATTTTATTTATCATCGCCTACAAAGATAAAGATCGCAATTTACGTTAGGTAGATTTCGAGGTACTATAATATTGTTAATGAATTTGTTTTTTCGTGTTCTACCTTTTAATAAAAAAGAATTTCACCAGGCGTGAATAGCATGTTTGTATTATAGTTATCTCTAATAAACCTTTATCGAACTAACAGTAGTTACAGTACTTCAAGATAAATAATGGGCATAAAAAAAACATCGAAAACATTCGTATTAGTATTGATTTACGAATCTTGTGTGTCAGTCGCAGTCCTATACAAATTATACGAATGCGCCGAACGACCGCAGTGAATGTCTTTAGAAGGACCGTGATAGAATTTAGTATTAACATTTGTATCAATCATGGATTATGGATAATAAGAATCCTTTAATATATAAGAATGATCCTTTGTGCATCATAACTTGTGATGTCTCAAAAATAATGTATTTTAATCCGAGTGGGTCTAGGATGGTTTTGAATATTGGTTGTATGTAGATGTGGGACACTCTGCAATCGAGTTAACGGTTTAATAGGTTTGTTATTTCATAAGACTTTGGATATAAAAAAAAAATTAAAACCTCAGTGACATTTATTTTATTTCTATTTACTATACATCAATACATCAATATTAACAATGATTTGAAAGTTTATTAGATGGCTTAAAACTTATTTAAAAATATATTTATATATAAACAAATTAAGTAACTTAAATATCAATTACGAATCCGTAATATTTTAAGTACAATGAAATCTTAAAAATTAGACTATAATACAAAACTTATTATTAAATTGAATACCGATTTGTCGTTTAAAATATGTTTTGTCATTAAACAGTAATTTATATTTACTAGTTTCAAAAATTACAAGAATATTTAGTCAAAAAAATAAATGCTAGTTGTCTTTAAGTACCGAGACAATATTCCTGTTCATGTTTACAAATCGCCGTTTAATTCTAGTAACTGTATTTTTTTTGGTCAAAATGACTTCATAAAACCCCTCATCATAGGTTACACTGCAATAATAATTCTGATATCAACCAGCTCAATAGAAAAGATTTCTATATTATGACAAAAAAATATTCTCGGTATAATAGCCACATGTTACTTACTACTGATAAATTCTGGTTTACGATTATTTTTTATTAGAATTGTATTTTATAGTTAAAAAATGGTATTATTGTAATGTCAATGTAAAATACTAAAATAAGGTCAAAAAACAGATCTTAAGAGATTTTATTATAAACTCATAAAATATTATCGAATGGCGTAAGTAAGAGCTTACGTCGCTTTGAGATTGAGAAAAATAAAACATAAAATATCACTTATGCCATTCAAATTGTCTATTGTCAATGACATGTTAGTTATAGAGCTGCGAGTCTATGGTGAAAGTCTATGATTAAGTAGAATAATAAAGTTTCGATCATATCTTAAGATTTAAATTTAAAAAATCTAGAGATATAAGCGGACCTTAATTATTATTTTATATTTATCATTATTTATGTACCCAATTATTTCTTATATCAATAATTTAATTAACACTTGTAGATTGTGTAAAATTGTAGATGCCATATAAAGAATAACGTTTAACATATATCAATTAGTATATAATATGTAATTAGTATACTACATATATAGCGTTCTCCAAACATTTGCAAGAAATATATATAAGATAATAATAAATATATTATAAAAATACTACTGTAATAATTTATAGCAATATTATGAAAAACAATTGTTCAAGCAAATTTTTCACAAACAACAGTTAAATAGTATAACTGACATAAATATTGCTTAAAACTGAACTGCATCGATCTAACGTAGGAAAATGAGAGAATTAAGAAATAATGTTACTTATAAAAAAACTTAGTTGGAGAAAAAAAATGCCATTAGGAGACAAGTTCAAAAATATTATACCCATTCCACTAAAATAGCACCTCAGCAAATTTTACCAAAACCATAATGACACAAATTGCAGAAGATCAATAGAAGTTTCCAAATTGTGTCGTTTAAGGCGGGTATTTAACATATAATAATATATATGTGTAAATCCTAAAGTTTATGACATTTAATTATGGCATGAGTCGGAATTTGCCACAACGAATGAGTCAAACACTAACAAATATAATTACAATACATTCATAAAGTTATTTAATATAATAAAGCTGTTATTATACTTGGTACCTGAAAACCAAATACCTTTAATTACTTATCGTAAACACTAAACAACTAGAGCTTATTATTTTTTTTTATAATTAATTAATAATAAAGGACATAGTCGATGGCACTAGTCGAGAAAGAGTATTTCCATAAACTATAATATCAGTCCACGAAAAAGAAATTTGATAAAAATATCAAATTAAGATTTCATTTAATTCAAGTCTAAAAGATTATTTCCACAGATATGATAAGATTAGTATTAAATTGGCTAGTTATTTATATATATATTGAAAAGAAGATTATATTGATAATAAAACTCGATAACATCTTCATTACCTAAACTAAACCTTATATCTGAATATAGCACTTAACAGAATGCTTATACTTTCATAGAAATCGTCCAAATTTTGATAAATATAATGACAGTCTTAATTCATGTCACATACATAATAAGCTCATAGTTCACAACACCGAACGTTTAACATCAATTGACATACAATCTAACACATTTTGCTTATACCATACCTATATCTAGAATAGTAATGTGATTAATATATTGTTAATATCATTCTTTAAACATTCAAGCCTTTTAAAATGATTTCGTTTAATCCTTTGGTAATTGTGACGTAAGTCGAGTACAATTGTTTAGTCTGGTCGGGTAATGTTTCATTCAAATTTATTTTCCATCAGGAAGGCTAATTTAGCAGTCATTAAAATGTATAGTTTATCTGTATTTGATTTATACAAATATATATGAATTCTAATGTTATTTTAATAAGAATTTAGTAACCGCCTTAAGTTGGGAGGTGTCAGAGTCGCTTATTGTTTCGATTTAGATTTCCTTTGACCTTACACAGTCATAATAAGAGAGACGTCTAGCTAGCAACAAGTGGACGTTCTTTGTAGTCAGTACACCTAAGTTATACATATATAAAGAAATGTATAACTAGGTCAAGAAGCAAGTAAGTAGAATCGTTGTCGAAAATGACATTGTAACTTTAAAAAAATGTAATTTAAAAAAATTAAAAAAATGTAATCCACCGCAATTCATGTACAACAGGTGTGTATTTAGAAAACTAATAATAATGTAGTATGAAGAAGTTGAGTTGAGTCAGTTAGACGATGATCTCCCTGATGACGCGCCTGGCGCGCGAGTTGGGTGTGGAGTAGCCGGACTCCAACGACTCGTCGTAGCTCAGCGACAGCGCGGGTTTGTCGTCGGCGGCCGCCTCCGCGTACGCGTCCGGCAGACCGCTCACCTCGTGGTACGGGGACTCTGCGGAAGAATGGTTCTCTTGTTTTATTTTGCTCTGTGTGTCTGTGTCTTATGGACCGATCGTTTCGTTGATTTCTTGTTTATACCTTATAAATTGTTACACCTTGTTTTATTATGGTTTGTATTTTTGTCACTTAAATAACTATTGTTTTTCTTTATTTTGATTTGCTTTGATAATACTTTGATGTCCAGTGCCACATATTTCCTGGTATCGTGTACGGTTATTAAGTTATTTCTTTTAATATGTTCTGTATTTTTATCCCACAAAAGTACTTTTGTAGTTCAGTTGATTCAGAGGTTACTTCTTTACTATAAACATAGTTACTTTATTTTAAAATTAAGCACACATTGTGCTTTAGGCTTTATTTACGCATTTATTAAAAGTTCAATTCCATGTAGTTGTTTGAAATTTAAACTTCAAATAACTTCATGGAATTTTAAATTTATTTACTTATTCTGATTATTAGGTTCGTGTCCAATCAGTTTATGAGTTTTTTTATTCAAAATTTAACCTTCAAATTATCAACATGTTTACTCAATTTTGAATATAAATTGTTGAATCTTTGTTATGTTTGATATCATAATCTATCAAAACTTAGAAAGCATTGATTATAATTTTCGAAAAAGATGTAAAACTCGTTAATATACAATGATATGTATTATTATATATTAATACAATTCGTCGTCGATTAGTCAAAGTCAGGGACATGGTTTTGAGGAGGTCGCAAGTTTGAGTCCTGTCCTCTTGATGAAAATAACTACAATATTGAATGTAAAATTATCGCCTTGATGCAACTAATATTGGGTAACGTTAGATGACACGACTTAGGATCTTAATTAAATTATTTTGTGCTGCGGCTTCTCCATGCGAGACTGTTTGACTTTATAAACGTATACTGGTTTATCTCTCGCTAACGAACATTGTTTAAAAGCCATATATTATGTAATCGAATAAAGTTAACTTAATGCCGGTTCGAGGATTGTTGTAAATATTTTCAAAAGTAAGTTATGATCTCACAAAAATGCAACCTGACTTATTCTCGCAAGTTAAATTAGTGAAATTAGTTGAATTAGTGTGATTGTACAGTAATAAGACATCATTAAAAACTTGGAGCCTGCTTTTAAGGTCAACGATTTCGATAGTAAAGTACATAACTCACCCATATGTTGATCCATACGTTTCTTAGGCTTGTGGACGGAAGCGTAAGGGTCTGAGCAATAGTCCTGTCTGGAGGGGTTCTGAGAGCCGCGCAGGCCATAGTCCGGGGCGGGGCCGTGCGACGCGTGCGGCGCGAGTGTGGCGTGGGCGGCGTGTGGCGCGAGTGTGGCGTGGGCGGCGTGTGGCGCGAGTGTGGCGTGGGCGGCGTGTGTAGCGTGTGGCAAGTGGGAATAGGGCGCGTAGTCTTCGATCGTTCCATAGCCGCCGTGCGCTATCGGATCGTAGCTGTAAATTGTTTCAATTAGTTTTTTGTCTTAACATTTTTTCTTTTACAAATTACAATCAAAGAGTTTAAAGGATAAATACAAAAACACTCATTGCACACAGTTTATCGTGAAAATTCATGCTTTATTAAATACTTAAAAACTTAGGGTTTCAGAACCGTTATATAACCTACAAATAGTTATTTAAAATGATTGCCTTATAAAAACAATTATTAACTAATTTTGTATCCAAAGTTTTCTGAGGGCAAGGTGTTAATTAAACATAAGTTGTCCCCGTAATAAACGATCAAGAATTGAATAGTTGGTAAATAAAAATAAAATAAATGGTACTTTAATCGGGTTACCGAGGCTTAACACGCTTTGGAATAACGACATCATTAATAAATATTAAAATTAATATTTAACATGCCAAAGGTTTGTTTGTGTGTGTGTTTGAAAATTTAATAAGAAATTTTAGTATTTTATTTATTCCTTTTAACAACTTACCCATAATTGCTTTGACGGTCTATCATCTGGTGCGGAGACATTCCTGGTGGGTTGTTTGCGGCTGCCATTTTCATTTGCCACAAAGAGTCTTGAGAGTTGACGCTACCACCGTTGTTGCTGTTTGCGTAACTATTCTCCATATACCCAATGTTCACCCCTGGGAATAAATATACTTTAACATTGTTCGGTTTCGAGGTAACTTTTCGAGGTTGTGAATGCAAAAGGACTGTTGTTGTCATACGTGATTCCGAGTCACCATCTTGTCCTTAGAGTGTGCATGAGGACAAATTTAGAAATTTGATTAGTTGTATTATATGCAAAAATATAATAGCAACTATGCAAAACAAAAATTTATATCGAACAATACATATGAGTCAAATATTATAAAATACTATACTCACAGTCCGTGCTAGTGATGTTCTGTGAAGGGTGGTGGTAGCCGTAGGGCTGCGTGGCGTACACGACGCTCTTGGAGTCTTCCATGGAAAGCGGTATGTCCATGGAGTTCTCGAGCGCCTTGTTCTCTCGGCCAGTGGCGGCGTAGTATGGTGGCGGAGCCTGCGGTGGCGGCTGAGACATCTCGTCCTTGGAGGAGTCTTTTGGGTTCTCTCTTCGTTTTCGGCGACAGAATATAAAGAGGAGTATCGGGCACATCAGGAAGATGAGACATGAGACGATCATTACTATTATTGTGCCCGTCGTCATCGTTACGACCTCCTTGGTGTAGGACGGTCCGACTGAAAATAAAAATTATTTGCATTTCATAATCGTCTTCTGAGGGCTGCGATGGCTAATAGTTCTGAACATTATGGTGGATTTGGGACGTCCTGTATACTTACTATCGGCTTCGATGTAGTCGCTGCATATGTTTTGATTGTTTTGCAGACAGAGCTTAAGTCTCAGTCTAGGGTTAAGGGGATCGTAGGGAGAATTTGCTCGAATGTGACCACGCAATGGAGGATCCAGAGTGGTTTCTTGGATCATGGATCCTGTTCCAGATAGATGGAGAGGCATTGTGTCTACAACCTAAATAAAATATATTAGATTTTGAATTACACATTCAAAATACAAAATAATGCAGTAATGGTTATTTCGTGCAGGTATTTTCTGGGAAAGTTGTTCCACGCCGGTCGTGCGAGAGCAAAAATATTTTTCTTGTTACATTATTTATGTGGTTTGATTTACTACTCTTACCTTCCACCCATCGGACGCCATCAGTCCTTCGATAACTGCTACAAGTGGCAGGCAGGTCGCCCCCACGGTGAAGACGACAGCCATGGTGCTCGGGTCGTAAGAGACTTGTTCCGGTGGTAATATCTTATCGACCTTCGTAGTTACTGAGATCTCATTGGAATAATTGCTCTGTCCCTTCGTATTTACGGCCTTGACCTATTGGTTTTATACATTTATGATATTTCGGCAGAAAATACAACAAACACAGCAATTTGTTTTAACAAAAATGTTTTACCTTAAAAACATATGCCACTTGCTGGTAGCGTCAATAAAAAAAAAATATTCAGAATCTCATAAAACAATTGTTACAAAGCATACTCCTAATATGTGATTATGGAGATATAATAACGAATATAATAATGAGGAGCTTAGAACTTTTAGTAGGCGAATAGTAGCAAACGTGTAATACCTTAAAGAAATAGGAGTTGTGTTGTTCGAGACGCGTTACGTTGCAGGGGTTAGCTCGTCCGCAGTCGTACTCTCTCCAGTCGTACTCGTCGGGTCGCTGTTTGGAACAGGGCTGTTCCCCCGAGAACCTCACACGCCTGTACAGCACGAAGTACTTTGTACTCGCCAATCCTCCGTTGAACCCTTCCTCCCATTTTAAAGTCACGAATGTTGATTCCACTTTTTGATTAGATAAGCTTTTTGGTGGCTCTGGAGCTCCTTTGGGCTGTAATCGAATCTGCGGGCGGATGCTTCCCAGCGAATTCTTCACATAGCAGTAGTAGTCGCCATAGTCTTGGGAGTTTATGACTCTTATCGTTAGTTTGCTTAAATATGAATCGTTTTCGTTCGTGGTCGTGCTTATCTGGTAATGTCCTTCAGAGGACATCTGTAGTGGAGCGGAGTTTGAGCCGAAGAACCATTGAAACTCTGGCTTTGGATAGGCCATTACGCGGCAGGATATTTCGGCGTTTTCCATCAAATCATATGCAACTTTCTTTTGTGGTTTTATAGATATTGGTTCATCTGGAAAATATGTAATAAATATATGTAATAATATGTAATAAATATGCAACTTACATTGATGTAATTTGTATATTTTATCATATTATCAGTGCTTACAAAAGTTTAAGATTTTACTATAAAAGTTTGAAGTGCCATGCAGTCATAATTTAAAAAAATTTTAGATACAAATAGTGAAGTGAACATTTCATCTATATAGCCGTACTCGTAACAAGCATAATAATGTTAACTCATCTAAAATGTCCAAAGCATCCTTGACTTGTCACAGTTTTTTTAAGGATTTTATAAAATCAATCAAATTGTTTTATATAGCTCGTCTAAACAATTAAATTAAAGTATAATAAATTCATTTAATCTTTGTTATGAAATTACCATTTCCTACAATGTGATGTGTAAAATTAATATAATAATATTATACTGAGAACACGACATAAAACGATAATAAATAAATATTTTATAAGGCAGACGGAAAAAGAAAAATTTTGTTGGATAAATTCCACTCGACCTGTTTAAATTTAAAAATACTTACGTTCTATCCGAAGTTGCATAGATGATTCCACTTTCTTAACTTCATTTTCGAAGGAACAAGAATAAATTCCCCTGTCAGCAGGCAGCAAGTCGTCTCCATTAGGTCTCGCCCTTCCGTGAAATTTAAGAACACTCTGTATGTTGTAAACGGCGTTGCTACTTTTGTTTATTTCAGTTTTAACTTCATACAAGTTTGCATCGGGTCGTATTTCAGAATTGTCTTTATACCATTTTACATTTGGGAGGGGCTTTCCCAAAGCCATACATACCAGCGAAAAGTTTTTTTCTCCCGAGTTTTTTATCATATGCGTTTGTAGCTTGGATTGAAATCGTGGAGGTTGATATACTTCGAGATTTACACTACCCATATCGCTGTGACCAAGCTCGTTGGTTGCCTGGCACTGGTAAATTCCTTCGCTTCCGAGATGGGCACTAGGAATTGTGTATTTATTTCCAGTGGCAAGAACCTGAGGTTGGAGATCACCGACTTGTATTTCACGGTACCAGCGGTATTGTGGGGCGGGCCAGCCGGGAGGCTTGCCGCCGCAAGTTAATGTTATTCCACTACCTTCCTGAGCTATTGGATGTTCGGGACTAATAATTGTTCGTCCAGGCTTATGCCTAACAAGCACAGCTACTGACGCAATACCCGACTTCTCAACTTTATTACCGCTAGACGTCGGTATTATATTCACAGCACGGCAGACGTAAGTCCCAGACATATCGGCGTCCACTTGTGTCAACACTAGTGTATTTCCTTTTTGCCGAAAATCATTTCTTCCGTCCTTGGTCCATTCAATAGAAATAGGATCGGGATTGGATAATACTTTACATCTTATTTCAACGTTGCCACCTTCTTCTGCTTCATATGTTTTGGAATCAACGGTGACGCTAGGTGGATACAAAACGTCTAAGTATATTTCGTTTTCGCCTGGTTGACCTAGTCCGTTATCAGCACTACAAATGTATTTGCCCGCGTCCTGGATGGTGACGCCTTGAATTTTGTGTTTAAACGAGTTCGAAATGTATTTGTTCTCCCGCGTCCATCTAACACTGTTTACATTCGGTTTGGCGTCAACTCTACACTCCATGTTGGCGGTTCCGTCTATTTCTACACGTAAAGGATTTTCGGGTCCTACATCAACTCGAGGAAAATCTGTCGAAATATAATGACAATTAACAATTTTTATTTAGTAATTTATGTTGTTATCGATAGGTCAATGATATGAAAAAATTCAGTACGGGAATTTTAATTATAATTTAATGATCTGGTTTAAAAACTTATTTAAATTTTGATATTTCTAATCGCTTTTAACTTAACATAAGTAATGTTTATAAACATAAAATTATATTTCTAGAAAGGATATAGTAGGTATTATTGTCTCATTTATCCAAAGAATAATTATTTGATTTTTAATTATTAGAGATCAATCTATAATAAAATGACATTAAAAACCATTTTGACGACTTTACAACATCAGTATAGATAACTGAAACGTATACTAACACGTTAACATAACATACAAGGGAAACGGACGTACTGCGTACGCCTTATAGGAAATTAAATAAATTGGAATACACTGTTTATAGAATATGGCCCAATTAGAACCGGCAACGCATTCTTGATGGGTAATGTTTTTCATTTAGGTCACCCAATTACAAACCAGCATCTGGTATTTATTCATCGGCAAATCGACGGAAGCACGGAATTGCATAAGATAAATATTTGCACCAATATTAGACTGTTCGTATTATGAAACTTAAATTATGAGGTTATTTCTTCAGTGGGCTTATAGCCGTAAGTAGTTTAACTAGATGTAGGATTACTGAAATGGTTCTACCTTGTTATGTTTGGGTACAGTTGTGTTAAAGTATGCTTTGTACGGTGAAGTTATAGTACCACCTGCCACCGAGCAAGTAGCTGCTCACGAACCTCACTTTCATTTCTTACATCTGATCGCGAACCGAATTCAAACTCGTGCTCCAGGATATCTTTATGTTTATATCTCCGATACAGTTATTTTAACAAGTTTTACAATTTGTAATTTGAAATGCGTCTTCTTTTATATCTTATTCCCATATTCTTATAACCTTGTTTCCATAGTATTATTTATTATATTGCTTATGTTTGATACTATTTTTTGTTTTTTATTGTTTTATATTTCTTTAAAAAAAACAGCTATCAAACTTGTTCATTTGTATTATACAAGGCAACGCTTGATCGATCTTATATATTTATAATTATTTCCGATAGTTATAGGTGCATTATAATTAATATCTTTGCCTTGAGAACGATTTAAGATAAGACGTTTCGGAAATTCAGAGCCATAACAAATGATTCAGACTAAATAATCACTTAGCAAATAGAAACACTAATCATAGCAATCTTGCTATGCACCAAACAATTTTAATTACGATAAACTAATAAATGAGGTGCCTTTGTCTTTCTGCTGACACAAATCATAAGATATCTCACATAAAACTTTTAAAAAATCATATTAGTATGAGTATGTTTGTAATTATATATATAGGTAATAAAAAAACATTCTTTAGATTTAAGTTCCGGTTTGTGAACACGAATTTTTTTTATATTATTTCTTTTGAGGTGTTCTGTGATATTTCTACTTATTAAAAAAAAAAATTTTTGTAAGTGTTTTTTTTTCAATCCTTTTTTCGCGACCTAATTATACAGTTAAACTCATTTTTGTACAGTCAGCTTCAAAAGTCGATAACCATATTTAAAGTTTCAAAATAGCTATACACTATAATACATCACAACTGCTGAACATGGCAATCTATTGTCACTTAGAACAAGAACAAACTTCAAAATTCGTTAAATTAAATAAAATTGTTAGAAACATGTTTGATACATGTTTGATAATTTGATATTTGAACTCTAATGATGTTTGTCATGTGCAGCAGGTTTGTTGTAATATAGTGTACAGATATTTTTTTATTTTTTAATATGGTCATCGACTTTTGAAGCTGACTACCAATCGATGCATGTTCGCGTAACTTAGAACTGATTACTTGTTAGCGTAATCGTAGTCGTCTAAGCGTCTTATAACCTCATTACCATTTCTTCGCAGTTTACAAAAATTAATTGCGTGTTTGGGGTGGTTTTGTTACCAATAGATGCGTGTTATTGTCGGCAAAACGTGGTCACACTTGTAAAAATATATATCGTGTTTTTTTTAAGATAATGTAAAAATAAATAGTATATACTATTATTGAAAATTTTTAGATTTTTGATTAGGATTCTCGAAAGAATACAAATAGATGTTAACTCCGATTCGATATAAACAAGTTGTATATAGAATGCTAAAATTATCTAAGAGTAGCGATAAGGTAGCCTAATTGGTAATTGTTTGGGCGATCGTTTCCCAGAGGTCGCGATTTACAATAAAAAGAATATTATAATTTATGTATTTATAAATATTAAAAATGCCCGAAACATGATTCGAATGCTGAATCAAAAATAAAACTAGTGTTTCTCTTTCTTAGCAACTCGCAACTTTTTGAAAGAATTTCTTTACGAGTTATTTATTACTGTTGTACTAATTGTTACTTTTCTATCGTCAAATTAAATACGAACAAAACCTCTCATTTTACTTCTTAAAGGCAGTTAATCTAACTGACAGTTGTATACCATCCTTTTTAGACATTATTAGTGTTATTATTGTAATCACCCTGGCTCAAATAGGATTTTGTAATATGTGTGCAGTTAACCGGTTTTTCGGCTCCTTTTTTTACTAGATTACGCAATTGACTTCATTTTATTAATTATTTCTAAAAACTAATTATGTTATAAGGATGGTTGGCTTTTTGAATTGGGTTGACAGTGCCTGGTTGGCTATGTGACGTAATTACAAATCCTAAATCGCGGAACATTTAAGACGGTAGACTAGTAATTCTTAAAGGCGACTAAAAGTTGACCTTCTATCCCGAGATAACAGTACTTTTTTCGGGTTGAATGTATGTGTGTACAAAATTTTAAGTGATAGATTGTTATCAATCTACATTAAAGGAGTCTCACATTAATATTTAAATACTAGTTGCTGCCTTCAGATAATCAAAATCATTAATACAAGGATTAAAAAGTACGAATTTTGAAATTATGAAAAGTTATTTCACATCCTTCAAACTTTGTTTTTGGGACAAAAACATTATCCTTCACAGGACCTCAAAATATTAATATTTCAAATTTGAATCAATGGATTTCATTATGAAATTAAACCATGTTTGTAAAAGATAGACAGGCTGAGAATAAAGTTTAACATTTATAATATTGATTTTTTTATTTTTGTTCAGAATAGTTGGTTAATTAACATTTAAAAATAGTATCTCTTTATTTAATTTATTCTGCTTAAATGTTATCGGTGGAGGCCACGCTGACTCCCTTTGCCATTTTGGAATGTAACTTCATAAAGCGCATTTAGAAGTCTAGCCTTGAACACTAATTTATGCGTATATGATCGGAACTGACGATGGCTCAATTACGCTAAAGTGACACTTGGCTATAAGTTTGAACGAAAGGAGAGTTGGAACAAAAATAGTCAATTTCTAAAATAAATACTTATTAAAACAAACTACCTTAAATAATCTCTTTAACTATTAATTTAAAAATATTAGTATCTTTAAAAGATATGTCACTGTTATTATAGATTATATAGTTACTATGATTTATCAATGCGGACAATCGACCCGGTAGTTTAAAAACTGCAGCAACGGGTCGGTTTACATATAAAAATATAATATGTATAAGAATATAATAGGAAATACGATTAAATTGAGCTATTAATTTTACAAATAAAGCCATCTAAGGTAGATCTGAAACCTGTATGGTAGATCGGTTTAAAATTTCGGAATATTATTGGAATATATTTTTTATATTTGCATAATAATAACTAATATTAAAAAATATTCAATAAATCTATCAAAATCCTTTAATTGGACCATTAAAAAATATAAAATAAAATGAGTATAAATATAATTAAATTATCCGAGTAGTTATTATTTCAAAATTATTAGTATTTGAAAATTTGATGAAGCACAAATTATAACATTTATAACTAAAGACAGGCGTTTCAATGTTTTGATAATTAATTCTCATATATGTTTATTTGCAAATAGAAAATTAATGATGTATAAATGATATTGGATATCGTTTTGTTAAAGTAATGAATTTTACTAGACCTCGTTATCGGAGGTTCATTTCGGAAGCTGGACGGTTTTAGAGATTTAAGAGATAACTATATAGTTGTAGATAAATTCAATTTTATCATGTATTATTATTATTTTATTATACGTAAGTATACTTCTTACCTAAAATTGTGATTGCTAAAAAATTATTGAAAAAAATCATAACAAATAAATAAAATAAAAATGTTTGTAATTTCATAATTTAATGCAATTATTATTTTCAAAACTATATACGTATTGTTTTTTCTGTCAACCGATATGAATAATTATTGTCAGTTTAATAAAAAGTAATTTAAAAGAAGACTGAGGGTACGCATTTTATTTATATTGACCTCCTCTGTAACTGTATATTATTGATGAAATGTAGTCCTGACATTTGTCAACAAATAAACATATTTAATTTTTGTCTAATACAGTAAAGATAAAGTATTGATATACTTATATTTCAAAATTATTTTTTCCCTTCTTTAAAAACCTCATACTACCAAACTGCGTAGAAATTAGGGCATTACCTTCTTCGAAATAAATTCTGCTTAGAAGCTTGCAGCACATGTAAAACTCCTATGAAAAAACCTATGTCTTATTTTAAACTCATATATGTTATGTAATTTAAAACTGGAACGATCTTTTACTCCGACACATGGTAACTGAGGAGATAATTTATCAAAGGTTTTATTTAAAATGTTGAACTTGCTGTAACTGATTATTGATGGACTCAAGAATTTATACGTTTGTCCATCAACGACTCTATTAACACACGCTGCAATAATGTACCAATTGATGCCCGTTCCATGTTTTATCATTGCTTTTAATTAAAAGTTTATTTTTTTTCAGTTTTCATTATACCATATCAATATTATTTATAAGCGATACCGTATTAATATTGTCATCAACATAAAATATACTGTATAGTTATATAAAAGACTAATTTATATAATAAAGATTTTCATAAAATAAAATGTAGCAGAAGAGCCTTAGAGTTAGCAGACTTCTGTTGTTAAGTATTCCTATATATAATAAGTATTTATTGTATATCTAGTTAACTATTCTCACGTACATTGGCCTAATGAGAAATGCGAAAAATTCTTGGATAAAAAAAACAATAACACTTTGTAGGTCAGATTATAATATGGTTAAAAAAGATATAATACATTCTATGTTAAATATCAAACGTTATTTACTTACAGTTCACGCTGAGGTTCAATGATGCTTCCAATTGCTGACCCTCCCGCATGGCTCGATTTCTAACGATGCATCTATATATGGCTCCGTCATCATTTCTATTTGGCTCCACGGTCAATATAGACATCGTCGGCTCTATGCGTGTTTTACCAGCAACCAGCTCAGCCTCCAATGAATGAGCTGAACCATCTCGATACCACCTGAATAAAGTTTTGGTTTTTAATACCGAGGTGAGTGTTAAGTTTGCTTTTTTATTAAGATTTTATATACGCTTTTATAAACATCTTACACGAAAATACAATGGTTCAATGTTTTTTTGTATTTATAAAAACAAAATCCTTTATCTTTTATATACATTTTTTATTAAAATTCTAATTTATAAGTAAAACTGAATTGAAATAGAATATACTGATTTAGGACGTGTCAACTGGTTAATGCACTTTTAAATTAAATGACTATATTATTTTTAAATAAAGAACGTATTCATTTAAAAGCATTAATATTATGAACAAATAAAAATAGAAAATCCAATACAAAACTTACTTGATCGTCGGACTGGGTGAGCCCCCGACGCTAGAGCAGGTAAGGTTCAATTGTCTACCTTCTTGTGCTTGAGCATGTGAGCCTGTATTGATCACTGGCGGCTGTGGCTGGGTGAGGACCACCAGGCTGTGACCTTGCGAATGCAGCGTCCTTCCAGACCCACCAGCTTTAACTCGGCATTCGAAGCGACCGTTATCGCGCTCGTACGTGACGTTTGACACCATTAGATCAAATTTACCCTCCGTTGGCGCATAGTTGACTCTATTCAATATAAATATATATGTGTTCATCTGAGGTATGTTTTATATCACACATGATATAAAACATACGTATATAAGTCAGTTAAACATTAAATTTTACGAATATTATTATATAATTTTATAATGGTTAATGAATGAGCTAAAGTCCATTGTTAATAATAACAATGTCATTCTATTCTCGTAATAAATCTAAATATCAATAATGAAATAAAATTAATATAAAAAAGATAAATAGTACGGATACTCACTGGTAGTTGGTCTCCAAAGGAATGTTACCAATGGCTACGTTATCATGTCCACTGACGGTACTACGGACCCAGTAGTACGTGAGGGACTCGCCGGCCACCGGTTCTAAAGCAAAACGGCACTGCATGGTGACGTCATCGCCTTCCCATGCATCATGTTGTTCGTCTTCACACCTCACGGTGACTGGAATATAAGAACATCATTAGATATTTTATATCTATCTATTCTGCTAGTGTCACATCACTAAAAGGGACTAAAAATATATATGACAAATTTATTGAAGTTATTATGTCAAACATCTTAAATATATATAGTTTGTAAAGTAATGTTAAGTTTTATTTAGGGTTACTGACAATACTTAAGAGATATACACAGAGGGAAAGACGCTTATAAAAATATAATTTAAATCGTATATCGATACCAAAACATGTTGACCTTATCAGATTACGAGGGCCCTATCACTTATTGTTTAAAGCCAATAACAATAACAAATATACACAATTTTTTACTAGGAACAAAATTGATTAAAAATTGTTATATGTTATTTCAAAATCTAAGACATGCAGTAATTCCATTAAACGGTACTTTGAACCAGTCCTTTATCAAGGTTAATAGTAAATCAATGGAATAAAATATAGAGTTGCCCGATGCAACAGTTAGTGGCGCAGGCGCAGGGTCAATGACACGAGGTCGCGTGCGCAGCCTACCATGTCGACATCAAGTTGCTTCTACTTGGTATCTGCATGGGTGACACAATATAAAACAGCTCTATGCCGTTAAAAGGAAAACTTATGATATAACAATATTACGTCTATCCCAGTAAAATATTATTGTTTCCTCGTTATTAAACCTTGTTTTGTATCTCAAACCTAATTCATTCAATATTACATATAAGAAGCATATACTTAAAATAACGACTCAATAAAAAAAACCTAAAAGATCATAGAGTTTTTAGGAATGTAAAAGAGTTAGGTAATATGGAACTATCAAAAACCTTTTCTCTTTATCTTGTACTAAACTAAAGATACAATACGTGACTAATTATTTTATATATACATTGATCATGACATATAAAATTAAATAAACCACACATCACTACCATCATTATTTAAATTAGATAATTGTGGATTTTTACAAGAGATAATGAATGATATAACAACACGTTTAAATTATTATTCTATTTATAATTAAAGCCAAACATATATTGTGTATGAAAATACGTTGAAGAAATCAATTATAAATTTTCAATGCTTATTTCTTTGTGTGTTGTGTGCGCTTACAACATATTTGTTATTAATCAAAAATAACCAAACCATCAAAGTTTAAAAAGAAAATGTGACAGTAAAAATAAGTTCAAACGAACTCCTGTAATAGAAACAGTTTGATTTTTAGATTCAGATATAAGTAATACGGACAAAATTTAACTTGACGTTTTTGAAGTTGGCTTTAAGGAATATATAAGAAATATAAATAGAAAATTTCACTATTTAAAATTTCATGATCATTGAATACTATTATATGTATGTATTATATAAAATTATCCGGCTGTACACAAAAATACTATAATTTGTGTGTGCCACGATTATGAAATACTCAAAATTCGAATGGTTTCAAACTATTCGGTCAAATTCCGATTATATTTATGTAAGTACAGCCAAATAAATAAATATATATATATATATATATATTCATAGTATAACTAGTTTATTACAATACTGTCTTAATACAGAAAGATAGAGTATAGCATTTTTTTATATTTCCTTCCCACTCTGATATGCCTTTGTTCTTAGTCTCACACGTGGTCGTGTTAACAATGAGAAGCCAGTAACCGTTACAAGTGCCTCCTGATCGTGTAGCGAGGCGAGAGCGTGGGAGTATGCGGGACTCTTACAATGTCCAATTGCAATCGCTTGATACTAGATGCCACCATTCGACAGTATAAAAGTTAAATATCTTAATAAATACAACAACAAAGATTTAGACAATATTTTGGAATCTCAGTCCTAGGAGGGCTAAATAGCTGAGGAAAGTTTTATATAATTTTTATATTAAGGGTTTGGTTAGAAATTAATCATATTAGATTGTAGAATTTTATTTAAAAAAAAATTGCATTTAGTCAATATCGTAAAGAAGCATGCCCACCTTCCGTACATTGAAAATGCTGTCAAATTATTTTTTTATTAGATATCGTCTACTAACCACTAGAGTTGTTTTAAACGTACTTTTGTTTACGTTTTAAGAATAGCATATTATTTTCCATTATTAACTCTTAAAATAAAATAATGTTCAAAAAACTTTTTTGAGGTTATGACAAAAATAACGATAGGAAATAAACAATAGGATCGTGGATGTGGATTATTTTAATTAACTAACGGGTTATATTTTGATGAGTATATAAATATCTTAAATGCAATATTGTGCTGTAATAATTAAACCGAACTGTTACAATTCAATATTGAATTATACACACAAGTAGAAAAAATATTTGCAAAGATTTTATTGATATCGCAAAGATATTAAATCGAATTATTACAATTCAATATTGAATTATACACACAAGTAGAAAAAATATTTGCAAAGATTTTATTGATATCGCAAAGATATTAAATCGAATTATTACAATTCAATATTGAATTATAGACACAAGTAGACAAAATATTTGCAAAGATTTTATTGATATCGCAAAGATTTTATTGTCAACACACCTCAACACCTCACACAAAGATAATTGAATATTTATAAAGCCCAACCACAGCTCCTTTTGAACTCTTTCCTTTAATGTTAAATTACATCCATTAATATTAATGTAAACATAATATAGTCTTCTTGATAAATGTCTGAAATTTATTTTTCATTTTATCTAACAATATTCCTCATGTAATTAAAAAACATGCTTCTATTCCGCATTTACTCTGAAAACGTATGTGGTCACTATACTAGGATCGTGCTTGACGAATCTGATACGTTCCCAGACCAAGCAATATTAATTCATTTAATTCATGCAATATTCATGATATTTCATGTTATATTTCTGTAATAGGATGTTCTTTGATTGAGATTACTTTTCAATAATGTTTGATAAGTTGTTTGCAGTTATGTTATTGACTGACTGTCATTTGCAGACTGTTATTTGCAGACTGTTATTTGCAGCGTCAAATGAATCGAGCATGACATAAGAATAAAATCTATTAATAATCTATTCTACGCATACTTAACGTTTTTATCTGTCGTTTTTAATTTTAATAATATTGCAATATTACAAGATAGCAATATTATTTAAAATATTACAACGATTAATAACAGTTTTACAGTTAATAGAATATTTACAAAATGGAACGTTTGGATTATATTTACAATAGATTATTTAATGTTAAAACGACTATTTATCCTTGTCATAACGTCATAAATTAAAAATACTATTACTAATTAAAAATAGATTTTAAAAAGTAACTATTGATACGAAAATAACAAAAATTTGGAATTTTTGAAATATTTAACGCGTTAAAAAGATCTCAAGTCAAAAATGGGCATGGTTGTTTCATTCAAATTACATTCATCCATCTCGTTAGTAAAACATCAAAAATGATTTTAGAAATTAATTAAATAATTTACTCTTTATTTATGTACATATTACTAAGACAGGCTTTATATTTTACAATAAGGTACTATTAGTTCGTTATCTACGGCCTTAATAATATTGATTTTGCCAGGATCGAAATGTTTGATTACACTACATTAACAGTCCCAGAGATTCTAAAGACCGTTCTATATTTGTCTTACAACCCTACTGAGTGATACTAAACCACGCCGGAGGCACTTATAGATTTTGCAAATCAAAGTTATCCTCTAAATGAAACATCAAATGCCAGATACCTCAAAGCCACAAATAGGACAGTTCACTTTATAGAAAATGTTTCCTTGCTTTTTATGAATCTCAGGTATAATCTATTTAGACATATTATAACTTATTTGATATGTTTTTCAACTAAGGGGAACAAGGGGTTTTTTATTTATTTTTTAATAATGACAACATATGTGATTTTTACAAAGTAGTAGTAGTTAGTAGTAACAAAAGATGCGTTTATATAACTTAGATGCAGATTTTTAAGTTTTTTTTTTATAAACATTAAAATCACTATTGTTCATAAATTATCGTAATTGAAAATCATTCTTATTGTATTTTGTCTAATATTCAAATAGATTTTATAAAAAATATATATTAATAGCAACTTTATATTATAATATTTCTAAAACAGGAGGTTATGAGGCTCGCATCCATAACATTGTTATGCATGAACATGAACAAAATTAATGAATATGTATAAAATATCGGAATTGATACACTGTCTGGAATTTTTCATGAAATACATACAGCTAGTAAATAACATGTCATTGTCAGATATTTGTCAATTACTAAATGGAATTATCAGATCAAAAATTCTCCCTTCTAAAATGTCTGGGTATAGTGGTCAAAAACTCTCTAAAAGCGAAATATACGGCTTATAGAGATTTTATGATAGGTATTTCTATATATTTGTAACATCACTTCTATCAATAAAAAATAGACTATATAGAATTAATAAAGACAGTAACTGAATTTAAAAAATCTTTAAATCTTTATGTAAAATTGTGCTGATCTCTTTATTAATACAATTAAATCTTAATTCTCCATAAACCCCATTAAATTGTAAATTAATATTATCCTAAAATATATTCTGATATCTAACGTCTATTTCGAATTAATGAACACCAAATATCAATAACAAACAATAGCTTGTAAACATTAGTTCAGAACTATCACAAATATTGAATTCAAAGTTATATCAAATACGAAATACCTTTAAGGAAAACTATGTTATCAAATTCGCAAAATACAGAACACATAAACATGATATTAACTGCATATTCCTAGTCTTCCCATAAATCAGGGACGTAGAGTCCCCTGCCGCCGGTATGATCACAGTGGGGGCGGTCCGCCCTCACTTCGACCACTGGATCAATCGGCGGCACGGAACGCTTACGTTCCGTCTTGTGCAGGTGCTGACCGGGCATGGTTGCTTCGGTGGGTACCTGCACAGGATAGCACGAAGGGAGGCGACCCCCTCCTGCCATCACTGTGACGAGTCCGTCGACTCGGCTCGTCACACCTTGGCGGAGTGCGCCGCCTGGGACCACCAGCGCACTGAGCTGGTGGGCGTGATTGGCAGGGACCTCTCGCTGCCGCGCGTTATCAGCGCGATGGTCAGCAGTGAGAGGTGCTGGGTCGCAATGGCCTCCTTCTGCGAGCAAGTCATAGCCGCAAAGGAGGCCGCGGAGCGGGTCAGGGAGTCAGCCTCGTCCACTGACCCGCTCCGTCGGGGACGACTGGGTAGAAGGAGGCGGGAATACGCCCGCCGCTTCCTTCCCCAGTTGTAGGCCTGGTGAGAGGGGAGGGTGACCCCTCTTACCTAACATAGGCCTGCGATGGGAGGGTGCTCTACGTTGCTCGGGGCACCCTCATTCGGGGGGTCTCGCCGGGGCGTCACGGTGTGTGCTAACGCGATCCCGTGACGTCCCATTACGGCAAAGAGGGCAACCGTTGGTTTTTTAGTGGGTAGCCTTAAAAATGGCAGCATCCTCTATGCTGCCGGGTAGTCCCACATAACCCCCCGGCCGTCACCCCCCTGGGCCGACGGGGTACCCGTAACGGGTTTTTCCAACGGAAAAAAAAAAAAAAAAAAAAAAGTCTTCCCATATATAGTGTATCAAGGATAAATCTTCTTTTTGTATAAACCTTAAATCTTGCGTTATACTCGTAAACTGGTGCTGCATGCGGTGACACAGTTATCATAATATATAATACCCGGCTGATCTGTTATGTGGTATTTCTCAGACCAGGTTTCGTTTAGAACCCTCGTAGCCTTCCCTTTACCTTGGGGCTGTTTAAATATGGTCTAAATGGGAGGGTTTATTGTGTAAGATTTACTTTATATTCAATATTATTTATTATCATTTTAATATTAATATTTCAGAGTCTTCAATCTTTAAAGTAATCGATATTTTTTATTTAGTATGAGTAGTTGATTTGACTAAGACTCAAAACATGAGTAGTACATCTTTTCGAAAATAGAATAACGAATTATAGTAGATTAAACCAAAATCCTTAGAATCATTAACATAAAATATTATTTTAATAACGTGCTCATTATTTGGAATTTTATCCATAAATAATTAATGAACTGCTTTGTATTTAAAGTTGAAGATTTGACTAAGATTGTAAATTATTTGAGAAGGGGAGTTAGTAAGTGTATATAAACAGCATTTTTAGGAGTTATTGGAAGAAGAGCTAACTACGAGTAAAGTAAAGTGTTTATAGTGTTCATGTGTTTTATTAATTTCACTCGATGGTGTCTAACAATTGCGATAAGTATGGTCAAAGTAGGCTCGTCTATTACTTCCATTTGACGTACACAAGTCTTCACTGGTATTGATTTATATTGGACAAGAAAGAAAAAAATAAATAAATCAATTTATCAATCAATCAAAGGATGGCTTTCATATAGTTCTTTAAACGATGAGGTCAGTTATCAAAAGAAACATTCAACTATCTTAATGGGACAATTATTTACTGCTATTCTTATAGATAATTTTATTGAATTCAAATTATGACTTATAGTGCATACTATAGTCTCTAAAACTAACCATAAATCAAATCAATCAAATCAGGATTACACGACGGCTAGTGTTCAGCTCTGATGAACTCTGAAACGTTCGTTTCTAATCACACTAGGGTGGATCAAGCCTTATGGCTCAGTGCTGAGTCTTGCTGAAAGGACCAGCCTCGGCTATGGAATATGAGTGTTTTTAAAGATTTATCCACCTTTTCAAGAATCGAATCTTATAAACTTCTGCCAATGTTTTAATACCTTTCCTACAAAAATATGTCTCCCTTGATAGCTAATATCCCATCAAACTATCATTGAAGTCGGATAATGTCCACGTTGTACTCTGCTAACTAATTTTTGGGAAGCTCCTATAGAGCTATGAGCATAAACTCAGTCTATCTGCTTGTTGAAACATCTCAAAAGTAAAAGTGTTTCTCATCAGTAAATTAAATTTTTGGTGACCGCCTTCTGCGTACAGCTGTTAATGAAGGTGTCTTAATTGTAAAATCCTATTCTTAAATAAATTATCAGTTAAATAATGTTTCGTGATTTTTAAGGCTACTAGTTTTAAGCAATTTTTCAAAACCAGCGGTATGGTTCAAGGTGCTATATTCATTAACCGATTTAAAATCTTTTATTTCCATACAGGATTTCTTCTAATTTTTTCTTTCACTATTATTATATTGCTTAGTTAATTAATTAGCACATACTAGTACAGGTTCTGTTCTCATTTCTCTGCATTGCTATGGGTGCAGTACATCAGGTAATCCATTTAAGTATGTACAATCAGTTACAAAACCCGGGCAAGAAAGAGTCGCATTTACCCACCGATTTGTTTTTTTACAAATTTGCAGGTTACAAGACCCCAATTATAAAATAGGTAATAGTTTAACTAGACTTGTACTCTTTTTTATATTTTTCATTATTAAAAAAATTATGAGTCGTAAAATAATACAATATTTTTGAAATATGGACATCAATCCCTTTCATATCAATCAGTAGCTTCGGGCTTAAATTGCAACCCCTAAAAGATTATATATTTTTCTTTTATAAAAATTACAAATGCTTCGTTTTCATTTTTTTGCAACTTGTATTATAAAACGATGTTACTTACAAAATTTCTTAGTCAACTTAATGGGAAGTCTAACAGTTTTTTCAAATTTGTCAGTTAGTATCAAAATATAAGTAATTAATTACCGTATCTTGTATTAAAAGTGAATTTTTGGTTTCTTTTTTTACATCTTCAAAGCACTTTACACTTGATTATATGGTATTAATTTCTACTTGATATCTCTACGCGTTCCCGAAATAAAGGATCTTACCAGAAAGGCGGACAATCAATTGTTTCTATGGGGGTTCGATGTTCTTTTAAAGTACGGAACCCTAACAATGCATAAAATATAACAAGCAATTATATTTTATTACGTTGATGCATTCTTAATACATCGAGGCAGTATTTCAATCCCGGCCAAAGACTTGCGCTCTATAAGGCGCAGGTCCGGCCACATATATAGTTCTCATCTCTATTCCGGATCACCCCAATATCAGCTTCTGCCTTTTGACCGCGTACAACGGACAGCCGTTCGGATTATCGGGGACCTAGTATTCTGTGAACGGCTGGATTATTTGGCATTGCGTAGAGACGTTGCTTCTTTGTGTGTTTTTTTTTTTTTTTTTTTTTCTATCTATTTTGTGTCTTCTATCGAATTTACAATGGGGAGTGTTCCGAAGAGCGATTTGATCTGATGCCTGCCGCTAAATTTCATCACCGCACAGTACGTCACCGCCTGCATTATCATCTGTACCACCTGGATGCGTGGCGATCTTCTGCTATTCGGTTTTCAAGACCTTTCTTCTACGTACCACAAAGATGTGGAATGAACTCCGTCCGGCGATGTTTCCAGATCGATACAATATGGGTGTCTTCAAAAAAGGAGTATACCTCTACCTCCAAGACCAGCAAAACTTTTGCGAATCTTCGGATGGTGCAAGAATTTGTGAGCGGTGGTTATCATATTTCATTTGTGACCCGCAAGCTCGTTTACCCTTCTTGGACATAAAAAAAAAGAAAGAAATACGTCCCTTTTTAATATCGAATATGGAATACATACTTCAAGTTTTCTTTTTATTTATTGTTGTATTGACCTATTATTACGTTCGGCAGATGCAAGAAGTTCAAACAAATGATGCTTTATTTAGACAAGAGTAAGTTCTGAAATAAGTTCAGTAATAATTTATAAATATAACTTCGGTGAGGACTACTGATCCGATATTGAAACTTATTATACAGTTAGTCCTGTATTGATCCCTGAGCGCTACTTTTTTTTTCTCTCAAATTTATTATAATAAATGTAATTAAAGTTAGAAAAAAAAAATATGTCGTGGATTTTTAATTCAATACTGACAAAAAATTATATGCCGTACGCTGTCTGAATGTTTGAAATAAAGAGCAATAATACATATTATTCATAACATATTCCTCATTTAAGATATCGTGTATGTGGGTTTAATATATTTATAAATAAAAAAAATATGTCAGAAGTACCATAAATTTTATGAAATACGTTGGGATATAGGTTTCATGTAAGTAGGTATATATAATATAAATAGTTTATACATGACATATAAATTTTATGGGGGTGCAATAAGTAATCGATATAGATACCATATATTTTTTTTTACATTTTGTCTGTCTCTCCTTCTGTTTGTATGTAAGTGCAAGCATCACACAGAATATACGAGACAGATTTTGTTAAATTTGGTATGGACATAGCGAAATATCAACATTTAAGATAACTTTTAGTGCAGAAGAATGTAAGATTAAAAAATACAAAATACCAGTTTTACCACTTAATTCTATTAAAATATATATAGGGATATATTGTGATATTTTTTGAACATTAGATTAAAAGTAGCATAGAAAAATAATACAACATGTGTAGGTCTAAAAATTAGTTTTGATTTGATGTCGAACATAAACACATTTAACACAATTAAGAACATTTATAAGTAAGGCCGTCGTTATATAAATAAATACTATTTTGTCAACCATTTACCAGTGTTAAATCATTATGCCACGCGAACGACGTCGCGGGTACAGATAGTATTTTATAACTTTTATAGCAACAAATAGTTTAAATGAAATAAAAAAAACATGGCAAATACGCCGGAAAAGTTATTGCATTGTTGATGCTAATAGTTGTGCGAGATTAGTAGCGGGCGCAGAGGTGAGGGACGCTGGAACAAGTATATGTAAAGTACTTCGAGGAAATAATGGGAAAATTCTTATAGGTATTGAATTCTAGAAGGACAAGCGTTACTCTTTTGTAGAACTATACAGAGCTAATATATCTCTTTTTGTTTTGTTATAAAAAACAATTATCCCACTTTCACTAGGAACTAATTGAATGAAATTTATACTTGAAATTATTATTGTATCTCTTAGAAAACAATGATTCGGGCTATTTTTGTACTGCTTAGACAAGTCGGTCAACTTCGGAAGTTAGACGACGCCTATTGTTTATCTTGAAAAATTGTACGTTTATTTTTATTATGTATTAAACTTTACACAGTAACAAACGTCTATTGAAGGTCGTGCTGACGACTTCGTCAGCATCAGCGTCGTCAGAGTAGCGGGCAGCAGCTACTACTTATGTACATCATACTACCCTTTGTTTAACCTGGCGTGAATGAACCTTTTTTTTAAAACATCTACGAGGGTAAATTTTACCCGGTCATTGATTTTATGTTTTTTTACGTTTTCAGATATCTTTTTTTAAAATTTCAGATGAATTACTTAATAAGATATTCACATAGCATTCATAACAAAAACATTTTTAGAGAAAAATAAATGTTGCTATTCAAAACTTGTAATAAAACTTCCTTTGAAATATTAGTATAACATAGCAAACAAATTGAAATATAAAAACCCCACGGTTTTATAATAAAAAATGATTACTCTGCATTCTCTGACATTGTGGCATAGCTTTTGAAAAATAATCTCTGTACGTTTCAAACAAATGAATTTATTGCATTGCAGCATATATGTTTATTTTTTTTTATCAGTGAAATTTCAGAAGTGGTATTTTAAGAGGCGGAGAGGAAGATGTTTTACCTAACACCTCATTTATGAACTTTCGCAGATTAACTAAAAAAACGAAGTATCAACTTTTGAAGTTTAGAAATTACAAGCACAAATATTTAAATGTCAAGGTGAACCATAAATAACATAGAAGCAGTTGCGTTCAGAAACTTTCTAGAAGAAATATCAATCAGCTGTCAATTAAGCAGCGTTGTCATCAGAAAAACTTAGCTATCATTAAGTATTCTTATTTACTACTTAGTAGAAATAATTTCAGCTCCCGTAAACTGTCAGGCTAAACATTTCTAATTTTACACACAATCATGGATTTGTCAGAATCAGCATTGGAAGCAATCGTGACGTGACGTGAAATTACAACCAACTCTTCGATTTTCCAAACGACGTACTCGAAGCATAAGGCGAGCTCTAAAAGAAAAAATGCTTGAAGAAAGAAGCAGTAGCAAGATAACTTATTAAAATGCAATAAACTCATCATAAAAGATAGAGAAAATTTAGAAAAACCAATAGACACTCAAGAAAAGGGAAAAGAGACCCAATTAGAGAAAAAAGACACAAGAAAAGGGAAAAGAGACCGGTTACCAAACTTATCTATCTAAAACAAAAGTTCTCCCTCTAGAAATGCCAACCTAGCCACCGATTGTACCTGCTTAGCCCACAAAATATTAGGCCTAATAAGCTCAACTTCGTGGCGCTAGTAAGCATCGACATCAAATACAGATGGGCAGAAAATGAGAATCGTCAGTGGCAACAGGATAAGATACATAAAAATGGTTTTATGATTCTTATTGTATGTTTTAGGTATAGACCTAACTATATAAAAATTACGTCATCCCCAATTCGACTGGTCTCAGAGGGGATGTAGACCACCACACTCCGACAGGAACTTCGGAACCAAACAAAGAGCCCTCAAAAAATAATACATAAAGATTGGCACATTCAGGAAAAAATTAAATATATGTTGCAATAGTCAAGTGAAGTAGGAAGAAACGAAACGGAGAAGAAATAAGAGAATAAACAAAGTATTTATCCTATTTTAGAGGAGAAAAATAACGGTACTAGACACCATCCTACGACGACGAAAGCAGTGCGTTTCAATTGCGAAAATACATGCCCCTACAGAACAAACTAGTGATGATGGGAAGGATGCCTTTTACACAACTCTTATCGAGACCCTAATCCTAAACGCTACTAACAACATGACAGTAGTCACGGAAGACTTTAACTTTCAATTCGGAGACAGAGAGGTAAATGTTCTCTACCATTTTTTAAAGGCAAATCCATATTAGTTAAATAAACGTCTTCAATACCCACATTATGCTGTAAATTCAGGATTGTAAATATGAAAGGATTTGCAAAAATGTAGAGTATTATTATATGTTCAATTATTTGTTAAAATTTTACATGACATCATTATACTTTATATACTTTATTCAATTTTAAATTCAAATAAGAGTTTGAATTTTCTGAGTGAACATTTTCTAATATACTAAACTTTGATTGATATAACAGAAGCTCAGTGCTACCTTACATCCGTCAGATGGCATTGCTCTGATATCGTATAAATTGACCTTTACTTTTAAGTGAGCGAGTGGTTATAAACTCGCACTAGGCACAATCGTCTAGCCATGACCACATTCACCACAGCAAGTCAAACAAAATATAATTAAAAAAGGAATTTTACCCTTTATACAGTTGACGTTTTTATAGCAAAAAACTTTTCATTGAATCTAACCTATTTTATTTTAGACTGAATGAGAATTTATGATGTATGTGGTTATTTATAAAGAAAAGCTAATAAAATACTATACGTATATTTGTAAGGGGGTGGTTATAACTTGTATATATTTTCTGGTACACCTATTGTACTTGGTGAATTCTATAACAGATACAATCACATATATTATTAAGAGATATTGTCGGACGGGTGCAAATAATAGGTTAATAAACTTATTTACAATATTACTAGATGCAATATGGGAAAATAAGTATGAAGTTTGAACCGCGACTTCGTTACTAGCACAGTCGTCGCCCACTTACCTGTTAGGCTGGTTCACTTTCCCCTTCCCTCCACTAGTTCATCTCTTTCCCACCTCTTTACGTTTTATCACTTATCTCTTTCATTCAAAACCTACCTGGCCTGTTGCGGGATCACGAAACGTGATCGTTTTACCTGCAGCCAGCTTCTATTATTAATAATAAAATCTTTTCTATTGAGTATTAGCAACATTAACAAATCATGTAGGTTACCTGCCTAACCAAAATTTTTGTTGGTATAGTAAAAATGTCTCTCTAGGTGCAAAAGCTTGTCTTTTGATGACTGACGAATGCATTGGAAATTCATATAACAATTTCAATATATGATTTCAATTATATTTGTTTAGAATACCACAAATTATTAAGTGACAAGCAGTCAGACACACAGACCACAAATTATAACGTGACAAACAGTCAAATTATTATATATGCAATTCCATATGTTTATGATTTGAATTTCAGTAGGTAAGGTTTATAAACACAATATTAGTGAAATGTAATCTGTACTTATAAATTAATATCAAAAATTATATGTTCAGTTACGAATCAATATCGGTAATAGACTATATTTATAAATAACTGACCATGCTATATTATAGATTGGATGTAAAAAAAGATATACATTCTTCTATAAAAACTATAACTTTCCTTTATTTAATACAGAGCGTTAAAATTCTGTTTTACACAAAAAGTACATCTTTACTTTAGTTAAAACAAAATCTTAAAATGTATAAATAATTAAAGAGTAATTACCTCATTATATTTAAAGACACGTGGTAGCTAAAGTAAGGAACAAGATTATAAATAGCATACGGGTCCCGGATGCGACATTGAGGACGCCACATGGCAACTTTTCATCTGCATATGGCGGTTTCGAGTTGAGCACACAAAATTAAGAGATTTAACTAATACGCCTCGAAAAACCAAATCAAATTTCGTATTTTAGATATATTCTACTTTATTAACAAGTATTTTATATAGCTGAATGTAAAATTAATATGATTTTTTTTTCTCTAAAATATATTCTGTGAACATGACTGCCGACTAAGTTTATTCTAAACCTTTTTACAAATATTCCTGTAATGTCGTTGCGGATACAAAGTTGTTAATTATAAAATGTCAATATTTTTAAACCTGACGAATTTAGGGTGGAGACAATTAAAGTAATTTAATATGATTTAAAGATTAATTTTGTATGCTAATAAAAGCTATACATCATTTAAAGCATGAGGTCGATAGAGCAGATTTAAAATTTATTGAAGATCTTGAGCACATTTTAAAATGATCCGAACACTTCAAAAACCAGATAAAACCAAATATTTTATTAGGTACTTAACTCACTAATAAAAAACTCGCGAACAACTTATTTAATTTCAAATTTTATGTTAACACTGTGACTTTAATATAAGGCTAAATAGGGTAACCCTATTAATAGTGGACTTGCCCAAACTAACGTTTAATTAAAACATCCCTCAACGACCTATACTATTTCAGGGAGCTCATACGCTACGACCAGACTTGAACGTAACGTACCGCGTCACAAAAATCTGAAACGTTCGCGGAGCTATGCTGTCAAATTTTAAATTACGTGCTTTGAACTCGCGCGTTTACAAAAACAAAAGAACGTTACTAATAAAAAAGAATTTATAAGTTATTCATCAGATTCTTATTTTAATTCCATTGGACATGGGTATAAAGTATTCGGTGCTGACTTTCTTATACAACATTCATTGTAATAAGTTAAATTATAGTTTCAAGGAAAATTCTATCCAAAAGTCTCTATTGTTTATTTTTTATATTAATTATTTTTTTATTGACAAACATAAAAACAATTTTATTTAATGTATATCTTGATCTATATATACTTTATAAAGGTTATTTTTTGGTCAGCATTTAAAATCAGGGGATAGTAACGTTAGATAAGATTTGGTTTGGTTAGATTACTTAAAACATACATTCAAGTTATTTTTAACAAAGTCGGTTCGATTTGTTTTAAATCGGTGACGGATTTATGAACTTATCATGTTTCATCAAAAACTATCCATAGACAACGTATCGTGTGGTATATAAATACAACTTTTTCCTTCCACAAAATGGTGCGCAATAGGTTTATATGGGGTGAGAGGGTAGACTCTTTCTCCTCTCATCCTGATTATACAGACTAGGTGGAGAAGCGGCGGGAATACTTCCGCCTTCTTCTACCCAGTTTTCTCCGACGGAGCGGATTAGTGAACTTTCTGAGTCCGCGTCTCTTTCGCAGCAATGACTTGCTCGCAGAAGGAGGCCATTTGCGTAATGACACTTGACAACGAGATTCTACTCGCAACTGACAGCTCTTCCTTCTAAATATAAGCTTACTTTATTCAAGCCTAGTTAGTGAGAAATAATCGCACTTTAACTGTACATACTATCTACAGGTTTTATTTTTAACGCCATCTGGCAGCTACAAGTTTTGTTGTTGTGGTTTTTGTTTCCTATTTTAGTTATCGTAAACCTCTACAGATAGACATTTATTTAAGTAGAATCACGGAAACTGAATAAATAATATGTTATTTAATATTTCAGTTCAAAATATGATATTAAAATAATAAACCGTAATAAATATATTACTTTAATACTCCTATTACTCTATATTAATATCTTTCTCTAGTAGGGTACCTTCTCTGAACTTTTATTTCTACCGTCTGTGTCACACAAAATTTTGTTTTATTATATTTTTTAAGTTTTTTTTACTTTGAATTTTGAAAATTCAAGGTACGTCCTTGCGAAAAACTTGTTCCTGGACATGGATAATGAATTTTTGTTGTTTATAAAAATAATTTGTTAACTTTCATTAAATGCCAGATTTTATTGTACTTGTTTAATTTGATTTTTCTTAGTGCGGATAATTCATTTAATTTTAATTATAATGTTTTAAAACACATGTTTTGTTGGTGGCGCTATGCGATACTAAGCATTTAAAAACAGGGTTTAGTTTAAAAGCGTGTTGTTGACAGGCATCCCTCTGGGATTGAATGGCAAACCTAACTTATGGACATGATACGGGCAAAACGTTAATTGTTATACACTAGCTTATTATTGAGATTGACCTACCCTATTGATATCCTAATCATATATTTTTCTTAGCTTCTTGTCTTCTTTTCCTTTTTTTTGTGTATTTATTTATATATTTTTTACTCTAAAGTTTCTTTAGTAAAGTAAAGTGAACATTTATTTGGGACATACTTGATTATCTGAAATCGGAATTAATGATGATTAAAATATTGTAGACAAGAAAACCGCTGTTATGTATAAGATGTCTCGGATTTTATTGTAATGTGACAGAGACAACAGCTGATATGTTGTCACTAATAAGATGTTATAATAATTATAATTGAGCATAGTTATCACTTAATAAAACATAAAATAAAAATAGACGTAATACCTTCGAATGTCCTAGGAACTATAAATATATTATATGAATATTACAGAAAAAAGATGTTATAAATCTGTCTGGTTAATTTGTTATGAATTAATGTTTATTATCTAAATATTTGCAATAGATTTAGAAAAAAAATGTTCAAAAACTATACATATAAAAAATACAACTAGACTTAATCTGTATATTAGGATATATTAAAAAATATTTATTACAAATTACAAATGAATACTTGTTAGAGAAAACGATCGATATTTGGTGTGGTTATAGTTAGGCAATAAGATGTAACCAACGCGGTCAAATAGTGTTTATAACGTCGGTTAACAAATGGGACACTCATGAAATGAATTTTACTTTCAGACTTTTTAGACAGAACCGAAAAAACTGATTTGGAATACAATTAGGGAACAACCAAATTATTTGACTGAATTTTTGTGTAATTTGGTGCAGAGTTGGAGTAATATTGAATTTCACATAATAGGATAATCCTCTTATTTCACTCATATGTATTCATACAAAAGCTCTGGCAACAGTAATTAATATAACGACTAATTGTTATGTGAATCCGAGAGTGGGAAAGCTGAGCCAAGAACTGAATGTATTGTCATTGAGAACATTACATCCGCTTATTGTTCAGCAACGTATAATTCGCTCACAGTTTCATGCAATGAAGTGACATGTTTGTCAAAGTAACAAAATTTTATATTATCTAAAATAAATGTTGGGAAAATCCGCTTGAAACATATGACACACAGGGGTAGTTTGTGAATGTTTTAGTGTTACCAACGATTACTCAAAAATATACTATTTTCAACTAAAACACGAACAAAGACAATATTTAACAATGATATATAGTAAGTACCCTAAAACTAATTTTTAGCCTCCTTTATAATGTTTTCCTTATACTTTTGCTAACCTGGTGCTAGGTAAATTTTAGTCAACTAAGATACCGATGACGCATTGCGCAATGGAAGTTATTGTAATCATCCCGATTTATTAAATCAGACTTTTTGTAATTAAGATATATGCGCCCGAGTAGTCACCCACTCTGACAGGCTTTAGGCTTCCTCTTGAGACTCAAAAACTGCCGAGTTCTTGAAAGCTGGCCTACGTGCAATCTGTGTCCAAAAAAGGTTCTCTTACTGAAACTAGTAACTACAGGCTCATATAGGCACGTCCGTATTCTGCATCAGTATGAGCGTGTCCTGAACAGCAGGCTTCTACCGTACCAAGAATGAGATACCTTCCTTAGTGATTGGTCTTCTAGTGTGCGCAAGACACATCAGGAGTGAGGTTGTTCTCATTTGTCATTTTCTCTCGTTATTTTCGAGGCCTTCGACAGAGTATGGTTTTGAGCCGTATAGGTAAGCTTTCTTTTTACTTCTTGCCTTTTGGTTTCTGTGTGTGGATGTTATCAGACATTTTGTAGGGTCGATTAATATGGATGGTCATTGTCGTCTGCCCGTCCGATCGAATGGATCTTAATGCCGGTGTCTTTCAAGGGTTCATGCTCTCAGCGACAATGTTCTTGCTGCACTTTAATGATCTGTTTAAACTCTGTATCTTTGAGTATGCAGACAACAGCACAATTGTAGAGTTTTTTTTAAGTAATATCCAAAGCACGTGTCTTCCTGGTACTTTCCGAATGGAGCGATTTCTATCTGGTTAGGTTTAATAAAACCGAGATCTAGGCGTGTCTGTTCTTTGCCAAAATAATGCCGTGCCACCTAGCCCCTACTTTCCGAAATACCCGTAATAATCGAGTACCTTCTTGGTCCTAACTTCGTCCTTCAATTCCAGTTTCTACATAGAGTCTAAAGTTCAATTGGCTGCAAAAAATCATGGTATTTTCTCGAAGGTGCGTCGGTACATCATGGCGGAACAGTTGCTCTCTTTGTATAAAATATAAGCTCGGTCGTGCATGGAGTGCTGCTGACATCTTTGGGATCTTTCCGCTGAATACTAGCTTAGAATCGATTAAGAGACGAGCTAAGCGAATTGTAGATGACTCTATCCTTAATTAAGGCACAACAGAATGTTGAAATGTTTTAGAGAGTGCAATGGAGTTGAAGAACATGATTCACCCATCTTCTTTCTATCACCAAAAAACAAGAAATTCGGCTTGGAGACTTGACTGGAGAATCACGGTGGAAATTCCAAAGTCTAGTACAAAACGTTTTTCTTCTACATTTGTTATAAAGACAACAAAACTTAGGAACTCTCTACCTGGGTCGGTTTTTCCGGACAATTACAATTTAGGGGTCTTCAAATATAGAGTAAATATCACAAAAAAATGCATTTTGTAGTATCCTTAGTAATTTTATAGACTTTTAAAAATAATGTGTATATGTATTGTATGTATGTAAAAGTTTTATTCGACTACATTTTCTCTGGATCTGATTGCGTAATTGACTTCAATTAGTAATCGATGTTTCGCTTCGGTTACTTATTTTAGTACTAATCGATGATGAATACTATATTTTTTTTATCAGAAACTTAAAAATATTTTACAAATTTAACAAACCATTGCAACGGGCGCTTTTGAAAGCATTTAATTTATATGAAGCTTTAAAACCAGGTCGTTAGCGACATGATGGCTCAATCGGCAATGACAGGAAGCATCCGTAAGGTTGCAAGTTCGGGTCCTGTCCGTGATGACTTTTTAATTGTAAACTTAAGTAAGCTGTTTATACACATTTTTAAATTACAATTTATCAAATGTTGTCTTATATACTTAAGTACATACTGTACAAGATCTCGTGCTAATGCTCCGTCAAGTTGCGGTGGCTGTGTGTGTTGATATCATTACAGTTTTTATTCAAAACCGCGTGCGTACCAGAGAGGCAGCAACGACGCACCTGCATTCAAACTGGTTTCTAAAAACATGATTTCATTGGTGTCTATTTTTACTTCGCTTTCTTACAAAGTCGTCGGCGAATAAATATTATTTAAGAAAATTAAAACATTTCGGTAACTCAAATTACGTCTACAATTGTTTTACCATATCTAATATAGTATAGTATCTATGTAGTAGTAGGTACAGTTACCTCTAAACTTACGGCCCGTTAAGCATTCAAAAATACTGATCGATTTTGTTAAAGTAAAAGGTATACATTTTTGCTTTTTCACAGCACGATTTTTTATATTTTTTCCATTAATTATTACATTATCTTCAAAATATTTTGATAATAAGGTTATAATTAATTACGGAGACAAAAATAAAGTTATTTTATTTTATTTATTTCGTAATGGTGTTTTGATGATAAGTAATATTATTAGGCTCATAATTTTTAAATAATTAATTGATAACTATCCTAAGTCCTTAAGGACCTTTTGTTTACTCCAGCAAGTATTTTATTCCTTGTTGGTAAAGTAGTATATAAAAAATGAAAGACCAAAGATGAAACCTCCAAAGTTATAAAAAAACTTAAGTACGCCGCAAAAATAGTTTGTTTGACGTATCAAAATTAATAAACATTATAGAATTGTAACGAAGTTCACTTTTTGTTCGATTTACTTTTGTTAGTATATCAAAACTTTGATTGTTCTTTTCTGCATGTCTATAATTTTATTTTTGTGAGCTTCCGTCGTACTTGAACAATGAAAGTAAAATTAAGTTATTATAGTATTTTTTTATGAATAATATTTATATTCCAAAAATATCATAGTACTATATTTGTTTGGTAAATTTATACTTGGTTCTTGCTGTGTGTTCTCTTTATAAACCCTCGCTAAGGATAACGTAAATAGCTTCATTATTCTTAATTAAATACAACAATCGATATAATATATAGGCTTTATCGTTTATTGGTCAAAAGTGTGTTTCGTTACTAATGTTACTCCTCCTATACGTCCTCCTGGATGAATACTGGTAGGATGTCAAAAATTGTCAGTCGTCGAGGACGGTGACTTATAGGTCCTGAAGTTTTTTGGTGACATTTGTGATTCTAGTTTTATACTAAATTATCAAAATGTTTCCCATGGAGTTAACGTGTAGAACGTTTTGAAACCGCACGCGCGATTTCTTAGTAGGCTTAAGATAATAGCCACTGTTTATTCTGCTATCACCTTTACAATTCTCATTCAGCAACAATACTTTATTTATAATTTCTCTTCTCTAGCTGTAGATGATATTAATACTCACTTTATTTCGACTCCAAAATTAGATAACACAATCCGATCTGACGCGCTTTCCTATATTGTATCGATGCAGAGTCCTGACATCCCATCTTTTTATTTCACAACCGTCTTAGATGATGAAGTAAGGAAAGCCATTCTCTCAATTAAATCCAAAACGGTGGGCTGTGACGATATCAGCAGATCTATGATATACAATATCTTAGATTGTCTCCTAGCACCAATTACCCATATAATCAACTTTTCTCTGAGTTCCGGGGAGTACCCCCAAATTTGGAAAAAAGCTTTTATTCGACCTATCCCTAAAATTCCCCAACCTTCTCTCCCAAATCACTTTAGACCCATCTCAATTTTGCCTTTCCTCTCAAAAATTATCGAATCCTGTGTATTTAAGCAAATTTCCTCTCATATTTCAAAATATAACCTACTTAGTACTTATCAGTCTGGGTTTCGTCGCGGTCACAGCACCAACACTGCTCTTATAAAAGTCACTGACGACATTCGGTTTGGCATGGATGATAGAAAATTAACAGTGCTGGTGCTTGTTGACTTCTCAAATGCTTTTAACACAGTTGATCACGAAATCCTTATCGCTATCTTATCCCTACTTCAGTTCAGCCCATCGGTTATTAAATGGTTTTCATCCTATCTTCGTGGCCGCCAACAGTCAGTTCGTTCGGGGGAATCTATCTCCAAATGGGCTAATACAGAATCTGGTGTGCCGCAAGGCGGAATACTTTCTCCTATGTTATTCTCATTATTTATAAATACACTGGTCTCTAATTTCAATTGTTCGTATCATTTGTATGCCGATGATCTCCAGATCTATGTGCAGTCCAAGGTTGACGACCTTCAATTTGCTGTTCAAAACATTAACAACAATCTCAGTAAATTAAGTGAATGGTCATGCAGATTTGGTGTAGCAGTCAACCCTGATAAATGTCAAGCTATTGTCATTGGAAGCTCGAAACTCCTTGCCAGGACTGATTTTTCAATCTTGCCCAGGATAGAGTACAATGGCAACATAATACCTTTTGCCAAGTCTATTAAGAATCTGGGAATATATATCGACAATACCCTGAATTGGCATCATCAGGTAAAAGAGTTGTCTTCTAAAGTTACTTCTACACTTCGATCGCTTTATCGCACAAAACATTTTCTGCCTTTAAAGACAAAGCTAATGATAGTTAATACCTTGATCCTGCCTGTTATAGAATACGCAGATGTTTGTTATCCAGATCTTAGCTATGAACAGCTAACTAAAATTGAAAGACTTATAAATAACTGTATACGCTATATTTTTGGTTTACGTAAGTTTGATCATGTTTCACAGTATAGGGCTAAACTAAAATGGCTATCAGTTCGTCAGAGGCGCAGTTCCAGGATTCTCCATCTCCTTTATTCCATTTTAAACGATCCAACCTCTCCCCCCTATCTCAAAGAAAATTTTCAATTCCTTCATGCCACTCACAATAGAATTCTCCGTTCTTCTTCCAACCTTACAGCCGCCATACCATCCCATTCCAGTGACTTTTCCCACAAATCCTTTACCATACAAGCCTCAGTTTTATGGAACCAACTACCTGAAAATATAAGAAGAGCACCTTCCAAAAGTAGCTTCAAAAAACTCGTTAAAGAACACTTTTTAAATTCATCTTAAATATATGTATTTATGTATGTGTATCATTTAAGTATTGTATATAAAATATTATATTATGTTATATTGTATTATATATTAATTATTATTATAAAGTATTTATTATATTATATCTTATATTGTAATTTTATTGGTATTGTTTTTCGTAGTGTATTTTTTTTATAATTTTTTTTTTTCTTTTATAAACGCCTACCACAATTTTTCACCTTCACAAAGGTTAACTGGTAGAGAATGCCACTAGGCATTAAGTTCGCCTTTTGTTATATAACAATAAAGGGTAAATAAATAAATAAATAAATACTTCGTCCAGCTTCACCCTCCATGCACAGTGGCGGATCTAGTGTAGATATATGCCGAGCCAGCGGACGTTATAAACTTATACAAGTGTCTGTTTCGCCGTATTCAACGCTAAAGAAACACACCGGTGTGTTAGTAGCAATCATGGAATATCTTTTTGAAGTTGACGTTTCAAGACTGCGGTTAACACAGCGTATGTGTTAGAGCCGCAATCACGGATATTAGTGGTTTAAACGGCCTGTGTGTTAATAGCTTTGGAAGCCGCAAGTAAGGATTATGTCCCAATATCTATTAATGTATTTCTAAATCCTTTGAGAGAAAATTGATAAAAATAGTTTGACAGTAAGTTTAACTTTTTGTATAAAATAGACAGTTTTGTGGCGCTCAGTTATTTAAAAAAAAAGTAATTGTTTTTCTTTAATGGGGTTTATTTTATTTTTTTATTTTATTAGGGTAAAAATCATTATGGTTCGGTCCATTATATTTTCTTTCGTAACTTAAGATTTTGTAAAACACAATTAAATAATTTAACAAAAGCATTTATTCTGTTAAAATATCAGATCCGTTAATTGTTTTGTCATATTTTATTATTAATTATAATTTATTAATTTTCAAGAAATTATTAAATTTCTAATTTCTTTCATAATCTTTTCAAATTATTTTCTTTGTTTTTTATGTAACATTTCACCAAGTTCTTTTTAGATATTAAAGTGGCCTTACTATAGTCATTAGGAAATTGAACTTGAAATATCCTGTTCTGAGAGAAGCAAATTCATACAGAAAGAGTATAAACATACTAAATTTCGCTCGTTGCATCGAACGCCATGGTATAATTATATTAAGTGTTCTCTTCCAGGCTCCAGACTATCTATATCAAATTTCACAGCCGTCACATATACATTTATTAAGAATTTAAATTAATTAATCGTTTGAACAACTGAAGTTATATAGAATGAAGATTTAATTGAAATTAGTTTAACGGTATAGCAGTTATAGAAAATGCGTTAGTAGTGCTTGGGTGGCGGTTGATATTATTCTAACACATTCAAAAACACCAGCGGGTATTTGGGGATTTGATCTATCCGTATGCAAAATTTAACCTCGATCGGTGCACTATCTTAGTCAGGAATAGCAAACGCACTAAGAAATTTTTACTTTTATGTAATCCTAGCGTTTTCTCGGTGTGCCAACCCCAGACAAATGTTTTTATTATTAATATAATTAGAAGCAGGAACGTATAACCTTCCTTATGAATCTGCCTATCATAAACAGATTTTATTTTAAATCGTTCTAGTTATCTCGAAAATTAACCCCTTCAATTAAACACAAACAAACCTTCAGCTTCATAATATTGGTATTATACATTAAAAAAATTCGTTACTAAAGTACATGACACGGTACAATATGTTCTTATTGTTAATTTAAATATTTCATTACTTTAATTATAATAAGGGCGTTCTATTATTATCTCTGTAATCTGTATATTACTAAAGAAGTTTACAATAAAACAAGAATAGTCTGAATTTTGTAATGTTTTGTCACATGCATTAAGTATTGATGTAAGAAAAGTGATATGTTTGTTAAAATATAAAATGCTTCAGTTTAGTTAAATTTCGGGTACTTTATTTATTTATTTTATTTTAATGAAATCATTAATTATAAATTATATTAAAAGGAACAAGCAATGAGCAAGGATATGGAATAAACATGTTTCGGTAACTCATTTAAAGTCCGAGATGATTGCCTCAGCGCGACGTCCAATTTGGTAATAGAACGGGGATAAAGGAATCTTATTATCTCTTCAGATATATCTGTTAATTGTCATATATATTTTACTTAACTATAACTTTAATGGGGGTGTAATAAGCAATCTATATAAAAACAAAATCACCAATTTTTAAACACTTTGTCTGTATGTATGTAGGTTTGTGCACGAATAACACAAAACTACAGATTTTGATAAAATTTGGTAGATAACATTATGAAATTTTTTGAACATTAAATTAAAAGTACCACAGACAAAATAAACAAAATGCGTATGTCTTACAAATTAGTTTTGATGTCCTAAATAACTAAACAAATTAGATGGCGACACGGGGTTTATAAAACTCGCTACGGTTGTGTTTTATGGAAACTGAAACTGAAACAATATGATTTCACCGGAACATCTTAGAAATTGGAACACATAATATTTACTATCGGTAAGAAATTACTACATTCTAAATCCATTGAAATTAGTACGAGTTTCGCTTCGGAATAAAAGTTCAATACAACAATAAGAAAGGCCGATTTAAAGAAAGAAACAAAAACTATTTTATCAACTTTTTACCGGTGTTTAATTCATACGCCACGCGGACGACGTCGCGGGCACAGCTAGTTCTCTTATAAATTTCTTTAGAGTGCAGGTGCTATAGATTATGAACTAACTGCAAAATTGAATGCATTAATGGCTTTTGTGCGAGATTACGAAATTAGATACGAAGGTAAGAATAGAACAGACGCAAATTTCTCTTTTATTTCATTTAATATTTTTCTGTTTCAAGTGTTTTCGTAGAAATAAAGTATTGATGGTAGGGATTTTGCTTTACTGTTATATATACATTTATAAATATTTAATATAAGATTAATATTAAATATCTCAGTATACTCATTTTGTAAAACAGTTATACTAATTACAGTATCCCCCTTCTCTCCCCCTGTCTTAAATTATTACACGGCATCTATAAAGACTATCAGTTGTAGTTTTTTTATTTCTTTAAATGAACAGTCCACATTTAAAAATATATATATTCGTCCACGTGCCGCCATTTTAAATAAGTTGACGTCACATTTTTTGCCCTACAAATAAATAATCAATTGACGAACTTTAATTAAAACAATATATACTGCGAGATATATGTACTCAATATAAAATAATTTCATGTAAAATGTAATTTCCAATTTTTTCTATGTCAATATCAAAAAATAAAATAAAAATTGGACGTTATAAAATTTTAAAATACTAATACGTTGATATATTAAATAAAATAAAATACGACGGCATTACAACTGTACGACGACATAAAAGTTGGAATATTAATTCAATTTTAAATTTCAGTTGGAACTTTAATTGAAATTGAAAACAGTCATACAGTTTTTTTAAATAGCTTTTCCAGCGAATACTATTAGTCAGAAATTTATTAAATAACCATCAAACTTGATACGAGTTTTTAATAAACAAATGAATGTATATACAAATAATGGTTATTCATAAAATAAAATTATAAAAAAATCTGAATCTGAAAAAATTTAAAAGAAAAAAGACGTTTTTTCGTTTAAATTTTTTCGATAGTAGAAACAAAATAAAATTTAGTAATTTCATTGCAATATTGAAATAACGTTGTCGTATATGTTTGTGGGACATATGTATATTTTCTACACTCAACATTAATTTATGAAGTAAGTAGTAAATATGAGCGAAATAAAGAAAATAAAAAAAAAACTGTATCAATGGGTTCGATTAAACGTTAATGTTTTTTAACCTTTGTGTCTAAACTTTTAAAAGACTGCGGTATATTTTTCAAAGAAAACTTGAATTTAATGATTTGATTAAATTCAAGTTTTCTTTTTGCAATGCAATTGCAATGAAATTACTAAATTTTATTTTGTTTCTACTATCGAAAAAATTTAAACGAAAAAACGTCTTTTTTCTTTTAAATTTTTTCAGATTCAGATTTTTTTATAATTTTATTTTATGAATAACCATTATTTGTATATATATTCATTTGTTTATTAAAAAGCCCTGTACATAGATCTGGCCTACTTTGGAGTTATTCTTTATCCAAATAATAATTGCCAAAATTTTTATGGATGAATCTTTTTTTTAGCTCAAACGCACCGAAGTAGTGGTTGAAAATGTAAAATAACCTTATAATACATATTTCTCTTAAAAAATTGGAGAACAGATTGTTAAGTTGAAAGTATACCTGAAGACCTTTTTTTTATCTGTTTGTTATTCAATTATACTAACACGGCTGAACGGCAACATTCAAAATTTTACTAATAAACTATGTCGAGACAATAACCTAGAATAACACAAAGTAATTTCATTAAATATTTAATTGAAAAAAAAAAAAACAAGTGACAAGACGCGATACTTATTATTGTCATAAAAATATAACATTATCAATTACTTTAATATAAAAATTAAATAAGGCATCGTTACCTTAAGAGATATGGTAATTTGTTTATTAATTTAATTTTATTACACACCTACCGTCAAATTGAAAGTTTTAATTAGGTATAATCGTTCAATTATATAATAATTATGCTCATAGCATTAACATCTGAAGATATAATAACTAAATAAATATTCATTGTGAGTTTTCTGGCAGAATTATATGATACGGTCAAAATTAAAGGTAAAGAAAGAATAAGATAACCTAAGACGTAAGATACGGTTTACACACACATACAAGACTAACACGTTTCCATGACCAGTTGTTGTTTCGGGCGGGTTGTGGCGGGGGCAGGGTTGAGTCAGAATTCAGAAAGTAAGTAGTGAAGTTAGTTTTCTTACCTGTACAAATCAGCAGCAATACAAATGGTGAAAGCAACCAGTAGATCCCCATATTGATGTAGCAAAAACTTTCTAATCAGTTTTTTCACTTATCTAAGTATGCACTTGCATTTTCGCAAGTATAACTTATACTTAACACCGACTTAACAAATACATTTCAAGCACGTAAGAAATGTTGCCGCACCATTAAAAACTTTATTACACTCGTAGTTAATTAACAAAATAATAGAAACATCCAGGTGTCGCAATCAGTGTAGAATAAACTTTTAAAAACATTTTTGTGTAACTTACAAATCCAGAAACGGTAGATTTTAGCGAGCTAATTTAAAAACGCGCAACCTATGATGGTTGGTGTAAGACTGGATTCCTAACCGAATTGAATGCAGTCAAGCCACGCAGCCCGCCAATGGAGAACTCCGACGCTAGAAGTGAGAGAGACAATCCGATTAAAAAGAGATGGCAGGTTTTTCCGTTGTCTGATGTCGCGTCGCTGGTGTTGTCCGTTGAGAGCAAAGTAGCACAACGCTGTAAGTAATCATTTATTTAACTTAAACTTTGTCGCTTTTAACGCAAGTCTCATATGCCTGTTTTGTTTCGTAGTAGTTTTAATACTAATATTTAAAAGCTTTATGCCAAAGAAATCTACGTTTAATGAACATGATATTCCAATGAAGTAATTGTAATCACTCAATATGTTCTTAAGTTTTATCTTAATTTAGAGTCATAAAATTTGAAAATACAGAAAACACATATTGTGGTACACCTAATGTATTGATTGATTTATTTTTCGTGTTATTTATAAAAACATTAAGTCTTTTATATCAAGATATTTTTATTAAATATGCATCGTTGAAAGAATTTAATGTGGTCGCTGTAGTTTTTATGATACGATAATTTTGTATGTATATTTTTCCAATAATTTTTCCCTTTTGTCATAAGATTTGTTTGCTTGGAAAAAAATTAAAAAAGTCATTGATGTCAATTAATCAATAAACTTAAGAATACAAAATAATAATATAAAATTTTAATAAAATTTGTACACATATGCCTATTCATATAATAAAATGGTAAATAACCTGTTTCTGTACATTGAATACATTTTAAAACTTTTAATAGGGGTGTTTGTTATACACAGAAAAAATACACAAAATGAGTACGTTTTAATTTATACACTTTTTTGTAAACTAATAGTAATAGTATTTCTGTAACTAATTTATAAATTAGGTTTGATAACCAAAACTAGATGGCGCTACAGGTTTTTAAGCTCGTTATCGTGGTTTATTCGAAACTGTCTAAGGATAGAACTTTGCCCGTCCTATATTGAAGTATTTTGAGCACATATATTGAGCCTTATATGAGCCATATATGAGCCTTCGTTAAGAAATTACTAATTTGCAGGCAAAACAGTATATAGTATAGTATATAATGAACAAGATATCTGTGAACATAAAGTGTCTCATTTTTTTCAGATAAATGGTAATTTTTCACGGATTTACGAAATATTGCTAAAGACTTCGATTTTCGAAGAAAGATAGGGAGTGTGTACCATAATTTTGTTGCACAATCAGTAGAGTGGCTATAAAATTTTGAATCTTATAGCAATATTATTAAGCTCAAGCTTATTAAGATGAACCTCAGTTACATAAGGATAGCTTGCATCGGCATAATCGAGAATCTTTTAAATTCATTTGATAGATAGAATATATATATTGAGTGATTGAATTTATGAAAGTTACGAATAGTAAAGAAGATAACATATCTCCTTGCGATATCCCTGCCGTGACATTACACCAGGACTAGAATGTCTAATCGTTTCTAATCTGCTGTCGACGGCCAGTGAGGTAACTATTACTGATGGAGATTTGTTAATAGAACGTAAAATATTGCTGAACGAATGTCATCAGTGACTTTGATTAGTGCTGTGTCGTGCTATGTCCGGAACGATTGAAATTAGTCTATTTTCGGTTAAAAATTTTTTCTAACGATCTTTTCATTTGTTTTGCAAATTTAATTCGATCTCCTTATCATTTCATTCATTTAATTTTTTTTTACTTACTCTTATATGTTTACAAGAAATCATTTTCAAGACTAAAAATGATCTTCAATTAATTTTATTTTTATTAAATATCAAAATCACAAAAAAATAAATATAATTTGTGGTATTTCATGATATATAGAGTAAAAGCTTCTTATTGACATTCACATTCGCGGTTTTAAAAAACGCTTTGAAAGCTTGCGTTCACTCTATGATCCATACGGTAATGGGAAATGCAATTAAATTGATTTAAATTAATTTTATATTCAAAATACCACTCTAAATTCACAACTATTAACTTAAAGATATTAACTTTAAAATGTTCTTTGCTACTGAGCCTTATTTCATGTTCTGGAATTTCATGACGAAGTTTTTCGTTTCTTTTAATATCTGTTTACAACATCTTTACCTTTTTCTCATGTATTATTTTAACTTAATAATGCAACACTTTTATAAAAACTTAAAATATCCAGAAAGTGTTAATTATGAATCTAAATCAGTCCTTTTTGTAATTAAGTCTAGGTACTTACGTTTTATTTACTTAGTAATACTCATACAAGATGCAATACGTTCAAGAGACGCTGCTTTTAGATAGCTTTGGGAAAGCTTGTCCATACTTGTCGACTTTATCAATCAACGAGTAGGTATAATTTTGATACGTTTTTTTCCGGTAAATAAAAATAAAAAAATGTAGGGCTCCAACGATTGCGGGCCCTAGGCGCTTGCCTAGATTGTCTAGGCCTTAGTTCGCCTCTGAATAATTTATTATAAAACAAAAGGCGCTATCAGAACAGGTTTAATCACATAATTGAGCCACATTATTACTAATTAACAAATTTATTAAGAAGCATATATTTATGTTAAATGTACACGATGAAATAATATCAAATGCATTTATTCTGATACCGGGCGCGCGCGAATACCTGAATGCGCGGGCGAAATCATTTCGTTATAGAGTTTTGTAAAAACACGACGATAGCGAGTTTTAAAAACCCTCTGGCGCAGTGTCTTGTTTTCAAAATCAAAACTATTTTCTAGAACGTAAACAAGTTATGCATTTTTAAATCTTATGTACAGAAACAGGTTATTTACAGGTTAAGAATTAAATATATTATATAATAAACCTTATAACATAATAAATTATAATCAATAATAACGACTTGTGCCAGCTGGATTCAATGGTGGGGTATTGCAGGTAAAACACTTATATACTACAATGAAAGATTATTACTTAAGAACTTACTATATTTTGATGAATTCCTAGACCACTAACAAGTAGACAAGTGAAGACATATACATAACCTACTTATAGATCAGTACAAGAGAACTGCAGTCAAACTCTCATTCTTAATTATTTATTTTGTACTGCTGACTAAATATATTAAATTGTACATCACCAGAATTTGGTAATACAATAATACCTGGCTTTGTATGCAGCATCATCCGGGAAACAGGAAACAGGACCTGTGCCTAAGATTCACAGCTACTTAAAAAAAAATCTATTAATCATATGAATAATGTAATCAATAACATACAAGTTAAAGTACAAAAGAACACTAATTCCTCAATATTCTATCCAAATAACATTTAATTATAATACCTGAAGGAGGAACGAGACCTCGGAACCAGTCAATAAACAAAAAGGCTAAGAAACTCAATAGCCCGTGTCGACTTCAATTGTAGTACAAATATTGAAATATTTTGACGTAAAAACTTTAATAAACATCACCAAGACAATAGTATACCTGTCCATTTATAGTAAAAATTCGTTACATATTGAGATTTTATTAAATATATCAACGTAGTTTTACCACGTAATCACGTAGGCTGCATCTATTATGTTTAAATTAATTACAGCTAAAGTGTAAAACATTAATGGAGTACGATACCAATATATTGTAAATTATTTAAAACAATAATTATTTTCTATAAAATAATATATATTTTCAATTACATTTTAGGAATATGTTTTGACATTTGTCACTGGTTAAAACAAACCATTCGTAAAATAGAAATAAAACAAAAATGTCACAAATGTTTTAATGAGCTGGCAACAGATAATTATTAACAGTCTTTAGATTTGTAAGACATTAAAATGAAAACTCGAACCTGTGACCTGTTATTTTGTCCTGGTCACTGAGCTACCGTGTCGCTAGCTAATTTTATAAATTTATCGTTAGGTATATATAAAAACTGTTTTTTTCTGGATAGAGGCGACAGAGGATTTTTATATTTAATTAATATTTTTACATGATGTACAAGATATTGTGAAAATGTATCTTATAATACCAGTTTATAATAAAATTTAAATATTGATCGCTTAATTTTGATAAAATATGAAATTTTGTTGTAACACATATTAGAAATATTATTTACTCAAAATATTCACGCAATAAGTCCTGATATATTTCTATTACATATAAAAATCGCGTAAGTTTAAAAAACATTAAAATTAGTGTTCGACCGAAAATTTTGATTTCTGTCTCAACCATAAAACACTAACACTTTCGGACGACCTATAAATAATGATATAAAATATAAAAATATATTGGTTCCGTATTTTAATGATTGTCTTTTTATTTTTTCAAATTAGACTATCAGGATGTAAATGCAAATAAATGTGTACTACAGTTTTAAATTGAAATTTTATGTTTCATTAAAACAAGTTTATGATGAGGAAAACTGTTTCGGTCGGATACTAACTAAAATATCAAATTGGTCGAGAACTTTATGAAAGATCTTTGAAGAGAACTTGTTATTTTCTATAACTCAGAAATGTAATACTGAAGGCTTCATATTTAATAATAACAGTAACAGGACAGAAGTATTCAACGACTATTTATTAACCTTATCTGTTTAATCTTTCACATCTACAGCTATATTCCACCAAAAAACATCATCCCAGTTCATGTCACATATATTTCACCCTCCTAATAAATAATCAAGCAGCTTTCTCATTTCGCAATAAATTTATGTTCTAATTAAATTATGAGTATCCCTTCGTTGGTCGCTGATCTTAATAAAAGCTTAGTAGTTATCTTTTGTAGTAGAGGGCGGGATGGTTGCGAAATTTGGGGATAACGCGTAATCACAATTAAAGTTCGCTTCGGGCCCTGCAGCCCTTGATATGATCAGTATATCCCTTTCAAATTGGCAAAATTTATGCAACTGCTCTCATATTCTCTCCCTTAATCAAGTAGATCAAATGTCATCATTTAATAGCAATCTAGTATTAACATAAAACGTATATATTTGCATAAAACTTATATACAGTACATACGTATATACGTATATATAAAACTATTGAAAACTTGCGCAATCACCTGTATTAAAAATTATCATTGTTTAATATTACTGACCCTATTACACCATAAAATTCAAGATTATATAAAAATATTGAATGTTATTACAAAGGTATGTACGGTTTACTTTTATTATTTAATGTTATTTTAACTAAATATTAATAAATCAATAAAATAAACTAAACTTAATAACTAAATAAAGAAGAACAAACACATAAGAAGCAGAACATATAAAACACAACATGCAAAACATAAATAATTAAACATTTACGATACACTTACCTGATAAGAACGAGATAACCAGGGATGGCATTAGTTCAACACGAACCTTACCTAAAAACTTAATAAACCCCTAAAAAGAGACTCCCCCGCCCATGGGGAGGAATCAAGGCAAAACTAGATATATTGTACTAGTTTATAAAGAAAAAAAAATTATTTTGTAATCATTGGAAAATATTATTAACTGTTTTGATATGTCAAGTGTTTTAATTAATTTAAATTTGTGAATTATTGATTTAACTTTAAGAATGAGAACCAAAAAGTATTAGTAATATATTTGTGTTTAAAGAAGTTAATTTAATTAAGATTATTATCTATGTAAAGAGAGGCGTTTTAATAAGAAAGTTTAGTTTAAACAAAATATAAAAACTATGTTTCTAATAAATGGCTTGCGATATTATTTTTGTATTTAAAATTGTGACTACGATTGGTTATTATGTGGGAAGGGGTGCTTGTCAACAAGGTTATAAATCAGCATTTTTATAAATAATTGGACAGTATAGTTATTGTATTGGACCGAACAAGAATTGCTACATACTAGTGAAAAAAATTAGTGTTCATGAAAGTACATGTGTTTGATTAACTGAACGCTGAATAATAGGTATTTCTTCCTCGTATAAATTTCTTATATTCTTTTTATATATGTTTATATGTTCCCGTTCCTTTCATACGAAAACAAACAAACAGAACACGTTTACCAAACTGTAATGTTCCCGCAGGTGGTACCTTTATTTATTTGCGATTTCAAAATAAAAAGACAGCACTATTCCTTAAACGGTATCTCGCTGCTTTTGAGTAAACAAATGAGCAAGTGGTATTTATATTCAATGTCGTTCTACAATTACGTTTGCTTTTATTTTTCCCCTTGCATCATACTTTCGTGAACGGGGAGTGTTGCTTGCGGTAACTGGTTGTTTTCCGGCCGATTTATTTATTTTACAAAATATCTAACTTTGAAAGTCGGGATCATTAAAATAATTTTCTTAATAAGGATGCTAAAATAAAAATGAAAAACCGCTAGTACGATTTCGTTAGTCAACAGTTCAAATTACGTAAATAGGCATCGATCGATAACAATATAGTTAGTAATTAACTTATCAGATGAAGAGAAAATGCAGACAAAAAATATACATTTTTAACCGATCATTTATAAGAATATCAGCAAATCAATGAAGCGATACATATATATTTTGTTCTTCCCACCGAGCGTATACAATGACATTTGGTGCAAAAGAACACAATCTGAGAAACACCACAACATATGAATTGCCTGTGGCGCCGCCTAAAAAGCATTGAACGCAATTTCACATAAACAGTTTTCATTTCACAAGTTCCCCTTTGTTCCCTAAGGAATGCCAAATAGTATCTGTAGTTTGCAAGACCCTAATAATGCCGTGGGGAAGAGGGTTCATTCCCCACATTTTCCCCTTCTATAAAAATTGTTTTTTTTTTTAACAAAGATTCATTGATGTTTTACAATATTTAAATTGTAATATTCTGAACATTTAAGGTTATAAAAGCACTTAAGCTTTTGATGGCGCGTTCAAATGTGGTGGTGAAGTTTTTAAGGAAAATACAGAGCCTCGAGAGGATTGCTTTACAGCACTAAACAATAGATATATTTAAAAAATAAGCAAAAATGTACTCTTATTGATAAAAGTTAGGAATTTTTATTCACAAAAGATACATTATAAAGCGAAGCATAAAAGTGTGATCGGATTATTATGTCAATAGGCTGTATGTTTAAATAACTACATGGGTGGGTCAATTAATTTATCCTTACTCAATTTTCTCCATGTCGTAAAAAGTTTTTCCGGGTTGACTTCTTTGTTGATGTGTATCTCAATTAACAATTACCTGAATTTAATTAAGCGTTCTATTTAGTCTCTTAATGAGTGTTACATTTCGTGCAGATAAAAAAAAGTGAACCTTTCCACCTCCACACTGCCCGTCCCGCGAACTTTATATATAGAGATGCAAAATTGAATATACAATATATAGTAATAAATAAAATATTGAAATATATTTATTTGTGCATTTTCTTCTAACGTAATAATATCAATCGACCTCGTGATCCTGAAATCTCATCTGAGATTAAAGTGGTCAAATGACACAGAGGAGCACCGACGTGCGTTCGAACGCTAACGAGAGCGGCGCCGAGGGTTGTGGCCTTAGAGCGACGAGACACGACGCGCTGGCACATAAGCGGATAGTTGATGCCTTATTACTGGCTCTGGCGGGAGGTAGATTATATCACCTTCAGGATGATTCAGATACTCAACAATACTGAGAGACGCAATGGTGTGTCAGGTAACTTAATCGTAAATATCTCTTGGTGTGCTTTAACGCTATGCAGGGGCAGGGCCGAAAGCTTTTCTAGGTTCTTCAGTTTCCGTATCATCGTTGGTTACGTGTGCCCCTGGTATAGCGGGTATACAATATATTTTCCTCAATTATAATAATAAATAATAGAATGAACGTGCTTCTATCTACGTGTTAGGTCATTCCGAAACAGTCTGCTATTAACAGATTTAACAGAATATCACAGTCAAAAGTATTACATGTATTGCCAACATAGTAGAAAAATTGGTAGTACAAGCTTCTAACACCCATATCGTGATAGTACCAAAGCAAAAGTAAAAACAGTCTAGAATCAGGAGGGATAAAAGATTATATTTAATATCCATCTTTTATTGTCCATTATTTCTAGAGAGGAGAAGTAAGTTGTTCAATGAAATAATTAATACAAGTGTTTCAAGTTCTCCTACCTCCAAGCGATTCAAGAAATTCCATGTTTTGATATATTGCTATTTTCAATGGACTTATAAATGAGGCGACGGATGGCATCACTACAAACATTTATTTTTTATTTCACTTTAAAGTCCATAAAACTCAATTCAGTGAAAGTCTTCAACCAAGGAGCCGAAAGGTGTTTCTTTGTTGTTCACCACAACTGGATTAAGGGTTAACAAATGATTCTCGCTTTATAGCAAACTATAATAGTTTGCATTGACGACAGGAGACCAATCTTACTGACAACGAGCATTCTCACAAAGTCGATTTCGATCAAGTGGTGTTTTTTGATTTTGGAGAATGGATGTTACAAGAAAGATAAATAAAATCATGGTAAAAAACGCATCAGCGGCGAATTTGACGTATTATGTTGTCGGTCGTCTCTACACGAGAACAGACAAAATAATTGCTACTAACACTTTCTGTTGATGACATAATCTATAAATTTTATGTATATTATAACTTATTACATATAATTTATTATTATATTACTAACAAAATTATTATATATAACCTATATGAAGATTTAATAAATGTATATTTTATTATACGTTTATCAAATAAGAAGCTTAAGTTAATCTAAAAAGTATTATCTAAATTCCTCCACGTGATATTCAAAGCCCTAATTAGTATCGATTTTTAATTTCCAGTGTGGAGTTTCACAGATAATAGATACTAATGCAATACTGTGATAGTAATGAACAGAAAATACATATATTTGTTTTACTCTTATATTGTTCGAAACCATATTATTAATATTATTTACAAGTAACTATTGGGCTTTATTAAGTAAGTACACTATTTTGAACTAAATGGTGCATTAATTAATTGGATCATTAATAATTAATTAAATAATTGGATTCACTGAAATCCAAATTATCCATCCGGCTATACCTCATAGCTTTTGCCTTTTGATATATCAAACATTAAAAGTTATTTTCGTAACAAGTATAGACTTGTTTTTAATAAGTATAGACTTGTTTTTAATTAAATATCGACATATAGATGTCGATATTTAATTCAATGTTTTTAATTCTGCTTTGTTATTTGCTCATATATATTCTGCTTTTTGTTGTATATTATTTTGATTTTTGTTAACTTGAAAAAATGTAACATAAAAACATTTGTAAGTTTCATATTCTGTAATTGTAGTTCTGTAAGCATGGCTATCACGTATCATGTTTTCAAACTGTAAAATACTGTAAAAATACGAATAATATTTCCAGCATTTTTTTTTAAATTAATTAAATTAGCCACAAAAATTACCATTTACTCGTACACAACGTTATTGATGTTATTCATGTGGCCAATAATAATAGTTAATGCGACGAGGAATCCGATTCTGAATAATTTATAGGAAGGTGTAATTATATACATTGAGTTCATCTGTACAATGAATATATTTTGAAACATGTGTACCTAGTATAAATTATTTTTTAAACCCAAAATTATTTTGAAACTGTATAAGGAATTGACGTCACCCGCGATTTCCATCATTTGAAATTCGAACACATAATGCTATAGGTAAGAGTACTTACGACTAGGCTGCATGGTGTAAAATCCTTTGCCTGTCCTCTAAAGGACTAAAAATTAAAAAAAAAAACCTATAGTTAAGAAATTACTACGGATTACGCTACTGGTAAGTAACTCAAAGGCTTAGTTAATACTTACAAGCTTCAGTAAAAATAATTTTAATTTTTACCACCGTGATCTTAATAAAACAACTTCGGTCAAAGCTATCTAGTAAGTTATAGACTATTAATCAATATCGAATTAAACTTTACACATAGAAATACACAGGTTTATTTTAAACGCTATCTAGCTTCCTGAAGTTTTGTTTCAGTGGTTTGTTTAGATATAGTTATTTTTACTTTATTTCTTTCATGATATTTTAGTTAACATAAGACTCTAATGACTCGCCGTAGTAATATAATATATATGTTATCTATGATATACGTACAGTTTTTCAAGACAAATAATGGGCATCGGCTAACTTCGTGTTTCCGAAGATGTCCGATACATCTAAACCAGTGGTTCCCAACCTTTTTGAGTTCATGTCCCACTTTTTCATTAGAAATCTTCAAATTGCCCTCTAAACATGTCAAAATTTCATTTTAACTATACAAACAGCCAATCATATTAAAATTCACAGTCCGAAAATTCCCAAATTGCCCCCTTGTCGGGCGTACGCCCCACGTTGGGAAACACTGATCTAAACACTATAATAATATGGAGCTGTCTTACCAAATAACCCTAATCATTATATTATTTAACAGATATAACGACATTGTGTATAATATTGTTTCTAATCAGCAAAAGTTTTGAAATCAGTGAAACGTGAACAATAACTAATAGATCAAGTACCAAAATATTAAATATATGGGATAACCTAGATATTATTACTAGGAACGCCACCAGACCCTCAATTTCGACTCGCTGCGATCGCGAAATCTGGGGTGCCGTTTTGCATGTTAAGCAAAGTGAGCCAAGCCGAAGGCTTCGTCTTGGTGTGGGATGTCCTAAGTAATATCAAATAAAATTTATAATATTATATTTACAATTGCTTTATCCTGAAAAGGCATATATAATTTTAAAAAGCAAGTGCTTGTCCTTCTTACTTTCAATTGAAATACGAATGTTTTCGATGTTTTCCGATGCCCATTATTTATCTTAAGTACTGTAATGTTTAATATTACTTAAAAAAATTAAAATGTTTTTTTGATCACCTTCTTGGCCGACGGGATATCCGTAACGGATTTTTCCAACGAACAAAAAAAAAAAGGCTTATTTACTGAAGTTTCACTTATGTTGTGTTTGAATTGCAGTCACATGGTTAAAATCAATTCTGAAATTGTTTCATTGTAGTTTTAAAACAAACTCTTTTTAAATTAAAGCACTACTATCAAATGTAACATCTAAGTTATGCATCTGAAGTAGTGCTAGAATTAAGTGATAAAAAACAATATTTTAATCATATATAAGAAATATATTTTAAATTTTATTTTATGGATATACCACCTCCATACCGAATTGACGTTTAGCATATATATTATGTCAGTTATTATGCCACATGTACAAGAGATAATAAGGTGTCAAATTGAGTGCTTGGCAGTTAACCAAAAAATTTGTAACACTATTATATAGTTATTAAAAACACATTACAGATCGTTGTATAAAATGGTAACCGCAGAAATCGAACAGGGAAAATTGAGAGGAGTACACATATGTGACAATTCCGTTACGTACTTCGCGTTTAAAGGTATTCCGTATGCGACACCTCCGATTGGATCATTAAGATTCAAGGTGAGTAGAGCACATTCCAAAGGAGAACTAGGTATATCTATCGCTCTTTAATCTAATCATTACATTACATTCGAACAAAAACAATAACTTTGAATATAATGTTTGTACCCGGTGCTACTCACTTGAGTATAACCTACTAGTTAGAATAGTTTCGAACCCATTCAGAGTTTTTATTCATAAGTTTGAAACATGGCGGAATGAGGCGTTAACTTATTTTTCCCCGAAATTCCGCAATGACTTCTCTCCAATAGGCTATATATTTAATTGTTTCTGTTTTAAATATGAAACGATGTATCACGAAAATATAAACAAAATGACGTTAATATTTATGTATATAAATAAATGAAACATTGTTAACAGGCTCCTGAGCCTCCTCAACGATGGGAAGGTGTTCGGAATGCGACAAAGCACGGGCCCGTGTGTCCTCAATACAATGACCGCTTGCAGCGTTTAGAGCGCGGCAGTGAAGATTGTCTTTATCTAAACGTGTACTCTAAAAAACTCAGCCCCTCCCACCCTCTTCCTGTGATGGTCTGGATCCATGGCGGTTCTTTCTGTACTGGTTCCGGAAATTCAGACTTTTATGGTCCAGAATTTTTTATGCAACATGATATGATTCTTGTGACATTTAATTATAGACTTGAGGTGCTTGGATTTCTTTGCTTAGACAATGAAGAAGTGCCTGGAAACGCTGGTTTGAAAGATCAAGTTGCAGCTCTTAAATGGGTTAAAAAAAACATTAGTGCCTTTGGAGGCAACCCTAACAATATCACAATCTTTGGATGTAGTGCCGGCGCTGCTTCTACGTCGTACCATCTTCTATCAAAGATGAGTGATGGACTGTTCAATAAAGCTATATGCCAAAGTGGAATTTGTCTCAATGAATGGGCCTACACTATCTATCCCCGAGAAAGGGCTTTCCAATTGGGGAAATTATTAGGAAAAGAGACAGAGGATTACAAAGACTTATTAACATTTTTAAAAAATGTACCGGTTTCATCTTTAGTCAACATAAAGCTCCCACCAATAGAATCAAATCATCAGGATTTGACGGATAGTATATTATTCGGTCCTGTTATTGAAAAAGCGGAGATAAACGTAGAACATTTCATTACCGAGGCACCTCCGGACCTAGTGAGGCGAGGGTGTATTGCAAAGGTACCTATAATTTTGGGGTACACCTCGGGCGAGGGAATAGAATTAGGGAGAAGTTTTCCTGCAACTTTAAAATTCTTATTAACTACAGGCTCAGTAATACCAAGGGAACTCAAATTTAAGTTAAGTGAAAACCAATTACAACACGTAGATCATGTAATTCGAAAACATTACTTTAAAGAAAAAACTCTAACCTCAGACATGCTTCAGGAAATAGTAAACCTTGAAACAGAAAGATTATTTTCGTACAATATTGTTAGATTCGCTCGATATCATAATTATTTTACATCCATGCCTGTTTTTTTATATAAATTTACAGCGGAAACAGAGAGGAATTACGTTAAAAGTATTTATAAAATGGATTCTATAACCGGCGTGAGTCATGCAGACGATTTGCATTACCTCTTCAACGTTACATGCTTAGACATTCCTTTAACAGAAGATAGCAGACATGTAATTAGCAACTTTGTACAATTATGGTTTAATTTTGCGGCAACTGGGTATGCATTTTCAGTGTTTTATTTTTTTTCTCCAAAAATACAAAAATAGAACAAAAGTACTCTTGTTTTTTAATAGAAAAAATAACTACTTTAATTTCTATTGCTTTTGTGCTCAGCTGTTCACTTATATTTATTTATTTTTCAGTGATCCCTCCTCGTCGCTTATCAAAATTACCTGGAAAACATTCACAGACTCGCAAAGAAATTGTCTCATCATAGATAGAGAACTTAAATGCGTCTTAAATGTTGACGCAGAAAATATAAAATTTTGGGAAAACATTTACAATGATAAGGATTTAGATGTGTCTCTATAATTTTAAATTTACTTAGAGAAGCCAGAAAGTATCAAGAATGTATAAAAAATAGCAATGCCTTTTTAAATTAAACTTGTGAATTATTTATTTATCTAGTCCGTCCTATTATATCGTACCTAGTACGTGTAACCGACTGGATTTTACTTGCTTATTAATTTTAGTCAGAAATTGAAATATAAAATTAAATACATCTTAATTTAAAATAAAAACCGTCCTTTTTATCTTAAATTCCGACCTTAATCTTTAACATAACATAGAATTAGTTTTTTAATATTTATAGCTAATTCAAAGATTGGTGAGTGATTTCGCCATTATATATTACTAACTATTGAAACAAACTCCGTTATCTATTGTTTTTTTTTTTATTCCAATGAATAAGTATTAATTAAGCTTTTTTCAAAATGATAATACTTTAGCTATTAATGAACCTGTTTTAAAAATTTTAATTGGTAAATAAAAAATCAAAAGTTAGGGATGAATTCTTATATTAACTGCAACACGTCACGTTTGCTTACAAAATAGACACTAAATTATAAGTATGAATATATTGAAATATTGTTTAAAAATATGTTGAAATGAACAAATTAGTAAGATTTTTAAATTTGGAGCTTATTTATTACATGAGATGCGATTTTTGGTTTCAAATGAGAACATTTACAACATTAATCAAACACTATTACAGTAAATTAGAAATAAAATTGCAAAAACTAACTGAAGACGCATTATTCATCAAAGCATAGCGTATGTTAAAAACTAAATTATTACCAAAAAGTAATTATTTCCGTGTTTTTACCATACTATTAATACATTTTACAGTTTAGAGAAGATTTGAAATAATATTTTTTAAGAGACATTACAGAGACATGTATACATCTAATTGAATGGCCTTTCTTTATTTTATGTGTCAAGACCATTTTTTACAATCAAAATCTGTTCATGTTGCAGTTTGATTACATGTTGGTTTTCATCTATTTGTTTCTGGGTCACAATATTCAATAAGTGTTAATCTTGACATGGAACTTCTAGAACATTATTTGTCACATATACTCTTTAAAACTACTGTATTGACAAAGAAAAATCGTAAAAAAGTCGTGCGAGAGAAACTATATAACAATCAATTTCACCAAAAAAACCAAAATGAATATTTTAGTTCAAAACCAATATGTAATTTATGCCTCCATTTATATTGAAACATCGAAGTCCGAGCTGATAATGTTCGGTCAGTACCGTCCGGAGCGCGAGTTCCTCGGCGGGTCGCGGCGTCGCTCGCGCGAGCGAGAGCGCGGGCGGCGGCGCTCGCGGGAGCGAGAGCGAGAGCGACGCCCGCCCTTGCGACGAGCGTACAGGTATCTGAGGATAGGGAGCATTATCACCTTGGTTTCGGCTCGTTAAATCTTTGCGGCTACTATCGCCGACTACGGCTTTAGAGCCGCAGTCTTGGAACATACACGAGATATTATTTCCTAATTGTAAATCTGTGTGATATGAGTTATATTTCTACGGGGATGAGCCTTCGTCGGGTTCGACCTCGACCCCTAATACCGTGCCTGAATCGCGGAGGCGCCTAAATTAATATTTATTTCATATATCTGTAGTACGCGAGTTAGGTAAATTCCTTAATTAGAGTAAATTGATTAAAATAATAGGCTTTATATTTTTGTATCTTTTATGTTAATATATGCCTTACGAGCAGTCGTAAAAATTTATACAAGCGTCTATTTTATCGTTTCTACAGGTGATTTAGCTGCAGTTTTTATTAAGTAATATTTACGTATCTGTTGGGACCGAACCCTCTTACAATAAAAAATACACAAGCGGTTGTGTTATTAGGTGCAGATACTAGCGCAGAAGAGATTAGTGCATTATCCTTGGCTCAAAAAACAACACTAGTTTTTTTTCATTCCGTTTTTTTTTTGTCATAAGAGTCATACTGTATTTGCAATGCAAAATATTACGGTTTTATTACAATATAATTGTATATAGTTTTATAATTTGAAATCACATAAAATATTTTTTATTTAACCAAATTATAGATCCTGCATACTGTGAGACCATTTGACCGTGAGACCAATTTATTTTATTTTTAAAAATTTTAACTAAATCATAAAAGTTTCATATATTAGTAAAAAATTTTTAGATTTAACCCGATGTTTCGAATGCTTGGCAGCAAACGTGGTTGCAGTAAGACGAGATGATGGTGACACCATCAAAAAATGTATTTATAAATGCGAGTTATATCCGTAAAATAGTTTTATTGAAATGTGTTGTTCTCATGTAAATCTTCGAAAACATTAATACAAAGAATGTTTAATAAGTAATACCTCCTTAGTTCTCTCGAAATGGGTTTAAGATGCATGAAATTACAAAAGCCACTTCTGGTGCATTCTCCCATTTCATACTGACGGCAACAAGCTTCACGAAAGTCAGTCACCGGTGACAGCTCTGCATACACGGGACGACCACCAAACCAACGGTTATTTAGGTCATTCACAGCTTTCTCGGCATCTTCCTCTCTGCGAAACTAAATTTTAAGACAACTGTTTATGAGAGTTGACAATCAAAATAGGAAAAGTTACAAAATAGTCTTCAGATTTTTAAAAAATGATATCGTACCTTTATATAAACATTGCCCACTAAGTGATCACCGAGGTTATCACACACATTCATTTCCTCAATTTCTCCATATTTATCTTCACACTCAACAAATACATCTTCAAAGAAATTGTCATAATGTTCTTGCATCTCCTCATCAGATACATTGGCCACAACCACTGGGAAATTAAAATAATCATAATCAGTATCTATACCTTGCATAATTAATTAATAGACTAAAATATACAATTTATACTTTCCCAATAATATTGCATGATATAACTGGCTTAGTTCAATTGTCACAATGATATAAAAAAATCTTATTAACTTACAATGGCTACCATCAGCAGACTTGGCCGAGTTTTGAGGATTTACATACAAATTTTGAAGCAAGACAGTTTGTGAAAAAGTTGGCTTGTTATGAATTCTTGAACATCGATCCCCATGTCGACAAGCTCCTATTTTGAAATAAAAGGAACAATTGACTCTGAAATTGAAAAAAAATCAATTTACAACAATTATGAAAACGTTTCCAAGCTATTTCTGAGCTAATATAACCTACAAATAAAAGTAAAAAAAAAAACTGAAATACACTGGTTTAAATTATTAAACTTGTTTTAATGATTAGACATGTCTAAATATCATTTTATTAAATAATAAACTAAACTTACTTGTCCTTTTCAGTACCAAATATAGCCGCTAAATATTCGGCCATAATTAAATGATTTTAAGAAATGTTACAATGTTCCAAAACCATTAAAGACTTAACTCATACAGTTATATTCAACTTTTAATTATTGTGTAAACACTGTCTTCTATTATATATTTAAGATTAAACACCTAAACTAAAATTACAATCTCCTATAACAACAATGTCTAGCCGCCATTACTTTGTGGCCATTATTCATTACTAACAGTAACATACTTTATATGTATTATCTATGGTCACATCATAGGATATAAATTCAGTTTGCCAGTTACACAGATTACATTTTATATAACAACTTTTTTAAAGAGCTTGTAATTATACTCAATCATATTCTACACAAATAAAAACTACGAAGAATAATCGTGAAACACGGTATTCAGATTACGAAACAAAAAAAATAAATAAATATAAAAATAATAAACCGCTTTACGAATATCGTTAAAAAAACTAATAAGCTTTAAGTAACTTTACTAAGCGTTTTGAAATTCAAAAGCAAAGTAAGTATTACAAAAGGTTGCCAATTGGAGATATTGTGGTTTTCTTTCTTTTCGATTAGTAAGAGAAGAATGTAGCGCAAAATATTGAATAAAAAAAAATATTAAAACATATATTTTATTAAAATCAACAATTTTACTATACAATACAGTGTAGATAATAAACAGAACCTATAAATTGTATGAGCCATAAGATATCGCAGACTGTTCAATATTTAAGTCTTCTTCCTTATTAAGACAGAACTTTAAGAGAAGTTGATAAATAGCAAAAATATATTACTTTTATACAATTACAATATTATTATAATAATTAATATATAACTAAAATTGTGCTCATGATGGCTTAATATTTTTTTCAGTAATCTATAAAACTTTAGTATTGTTAAAAGTAACCTAAAAATACTTTTTGTAAATACACAATCAATAAATTTTCAATTGATTGACATTTAAAAAAAATTTTTGACCAGTAAAAGATTCGCTTTGCTCAGCTCAATAATAGGTTTGCTCACACCAGAGAAATTTTTATGTGTTTGATTTCAACAAATAAAAAGGCGTTACTCGTTCTTATTTCTTACCGATAGTAAATATATCAAGTATACGCGCTTTTGAAGTCATTTTCTTAAATATAGTTTCGAATAAATAATGATAGCCAGTCTTCAAAAACCCTTTGACGCCATCTAGTTTTGGACATCGAAACTAATTAAATAGCATGTATTCTATTTAATTATGTTGTGAATTTTTTCTATTGGTACTTTTAATCTAATATTAAAAAAATATCACATTGCATCCCTATATATATTCAAAAGAATTAAGTGCTATTTTTCAGTAGGAATTAGACATTTTCCTGCAGTAAAAGTTATTTGTTCAGGTATGTTGACCGGGACATTGTTATGACCATATTAAATTTCATCAAAATCCTATTAGATTTTGTGTGATGCGTGCATAAATATACATAAAGACAGACAGACAAACAAAATGTTCAATAATTGGTGATTTGGTATATAAATTGATTACTTATTACATCCCCATTAAAAGTTTTAAAACATATTCAATGTACAGACACAGGTTATTTACAGTTTTATTATATATTTAGATTGACTTTCTAAAGAATTTAACTTATAATTAATGAATAAATTATATGCGAAATTAAGTACTTTCTTAAATATAATTACAAAATATATATTTTTTTAAAACCACTACAAATAAAAAAACAAATCTATCTTGTTAAACCGTTCCGATTCTTGAAAAACACCTTCACGAGATATGATGTAATAGTTTAAGTAAAACATACATTACATTACCTTTTATATTTTAGCGGTACATTGACATTTTTTTTATATCTTTATAATAACTAAACAAGTTTTTAGCTGAAATTGATATTTTTGCGTATACACACCGTTAGTCATATAGTGTTAGATACAATAAAATGACAATATTTTTTATCATATATCATATAAATTAATAATCGAAATAAATAAATATTTTAAGGTAAGACTTGTAAGTACACTTTCCTAAAAAATGGGTGATAATGCACAATAATTCGCGAACACTCGAGTCCTATTGGAGTTTCCGAAAGTTTCGGCCATGTAGGGTCGAATCCAAAACTAAGGCCGAAACTATTTTTTTAGTCAAATCGAGATGAAACCGAACTGTCGGTCGGTTATTAATAATAATGTTGCCATCCTGGACTTTTTCTGCTGAAGTGACTGATCTTGTCTTTAAGACGGGCTTTTTAATAAAGTCGAAAAATAGCAACGAAAAGAATTGTGATGTTTTAAAAATAAGTAGATCAAAAACTAAGCATATGTTTAGTGATTTCGACAGTCTCAAGTGTTAAGAATAAGAAAGATAATTTTAAATAGTGTTGGTAATAGTTGAAGGTATGAGAAATTTGTCATGTGATAGTCATAATGTGAAGAATTAATAGTTAATAATCACATTTAAATATGCACTTAAACGGCTACAAGAGACCCAAAAAGATGGGTTCCGTGAAAATGAAAAGCAAAAGACTGGAGATTGTAATGCGATAATGTATGCTAAAGGGCGTGTAAAAAATAACGGTAACCACATATCATTCAGATAAGGGCCACTTCATTCACCTGGTGATAATTTTTCTATAGAATATAAAAAAATCAAAAATTACTTTCAGATCAAAATGCCCTTTTAGACTGGTATCCGCGCCTGGTAAAACCTTTAAGTCAAGTCGGAGACTGATGAGTAATGAAGCTAAGTAATACCTGTTTATATTAATGAACTGTCCACGGAACTGTAAAAAATGTATAAAAGTAACACAAAAATCAAATCACGTTTCAAAAAACACTATTTAAAAAAAAACTAACGTAATAAACGGAAAGGCTCCAACCATAATAAAAGGAAAGGCTCCAAACAATTACAGAATACAATATGAAATTAAGACTAATTAACCAATCCAGCGTCCTTGGCCATGCCGTAAAAAATGGAGTTCTTGTTTTGCAACAGCTGCTCTGGAGGAGCATACTCGACCAGCTGGCCTTTGTCTAGAACCATGACACGGGTGGAGTCCATGATAGTATTTAGGCGATGGGCTATAGTCAGCACAGTACAAGACGCGAATTCTGTTCTTATTGTTTTCTGTAGAAAGAAAGAGATAAAAAAATTTTTTTTCTTACATACTACTGCAAAATAAAAACTTTTCTGTTGTCTACATTTTACTTAACTATAGTTTCTCATTTTTGCCAAATATTCAACAAAAGACCAAATTAATATCAAGAATCTTGAGAATGAGTTTCAACTCAACTCATGAACATCAAATGATAAAAAAACATCGCCTGTTGTTGTTGGCTTCATAGATCAATCATAGTTAATGTCTCTTAAGTTGAAAATAAAGTGGTTACTTGAGCGCCTTATAGATCATATAACAGAAATACACTAGTCTATCATTTTGACATTACATGATAACAAATATTTCACCTGAATGAGTTCATCCGTTTCTAGGTCAACAGCCGCGGTGGCCTCGTCTAGCACAAGCAGGGGAGTCTTTCGCAGCAGCGCCCTCGCCAAGCACACCAGCTGGCGCTGACCCACCGATAGATTCTCGCCGCCTTCGGAAATCTCATGCATGAGACCTGCTTGTAGACCTGCCATGGGAAATACGATAAGTGTAATAAGTGCAATAAGACCACCGGTGCACACAATAAGTGTAATAAGTGCAATAAGTACACCGGTGGTAACTATGAATTAATTAATGTCATGCCAAGTCCGATGGAGAGACATCGACAGTACCTTTTGCGAAAGCTTTGAGGTGAGCGTGTTCAAGAGCACGCCAGACTTCTTCATCCTTGAAAGCCGTGCAGGGATCCAGATTCATACGCAGCGTGCCCGCGAACAGCACAGGATCCTGCGGGATGATGGTGATGCGCGATCGCAGCTGGTGCAGCCCAATGGTGGCAATGTCGATGCCGTCGATAAGGATCCTGCCTCGCATGGCTTCAATGATTCTGAACAGACCGAGCGTGAGCGTGGATTTGCCGGCTCCAGTCCGGCCCACGATGCCGAGCTTATCTCGTGGTGCTACAGAGCACGTCAAGTCACGTAGCGCGGGCTCGCTGTTCCGGTAACCCAGCGAGACGCGCTCGAGCTGCAGAGCGCCCGTCTCAGGCCACGAAGAGTTTGGCCCGTTTGGGAGTGTCCACGGCGCCTCCTTATAGTATATGATAAGACATTACTTCATTTAAATTCGATTTTAGAGATAAGATGACGTAATTAAATATTACGGGATTTACTTTGTTTACTACAATTCATGATTGTAGATCAAGATCAATATAACTGTAATTTTACGAAACTGATGGAATTTGCGATTTCAACTGCGTTTATCATCCTAAAATCCCAATGTTTTACCTTACTTTTATTCTGACCTTACTTCTATTCTGTATTCAATTAAACACTTTTATGTCCTTATCACAACCATTTGATATTTTTCTTCGATATTACGTTCGATATTGTTAAGTGTTACACAATAATTTAATGTATATATAATAATATGGGAATCATTCTAAATAAAATGTAATTGTTTAATTACCTCATATTGATTTAAAAATACTTTTATTGTCATTTGAAGTAAAAATTCGCATATACCCGTATGTCATATTGAGATCACGTATTATGACGCCTGAAATATTACTAAAAAAATCCCATTTTTTTCATTAATTTTTTATTTTTAATTTTATTTATTATATATATATATTTTTTTTTTTTTTTAATTTTGCCTACTAATATTTGAAAGCAACCTAAGGAGCTTTACTTGAATGATTCATATACCTTTATAGATGATTCTTGTATGCGTTTTAGAGAAAAGTTGTAGCTATAATTTCAAACCATTAAACTATAGATGTTACTCGACCTTTTGCTTTAATCTAAAATAAGTCAGTGTGTTCATATTAATAAATATAAGGTACTTACCTGTTCAGTTTCTGAATATTCTATTATTCTTTCGACCGCTACAATATTAGTTTCTATTTCTGATGTTATTCTGACAAGCCAATTCAATGTTTGCGTGATCTACAAAATAAAAACCGAAGCGTTATCTATAAATTGCTTTCATTTCTTTCAAAATAAGACGTAAAATTGAAACTAACCTGCAATGCATATGTGACGGTAAGTCCAACGATTCCAGGGTTAATAGTATCACGTCCCAATACAACAAATAAAGCTGAGAAGAATATGATGAGGTTTCCGACCATTTCCAAACGTACAGCCAACCATCTGTGAGCTATGCAGCTTGGGTAGTAACAAGATTGATTGAAGTCTACACCACGTTCGGATTCCTGTATGAATCTGTAAGTGGTAAATATGGCTGTTGATGGGCTAACGGGTATAATTAAATTATGAACTTAAAGAACTTATAACAATAGTCCTTTAACTTTACAAAAATTTGTTTTTCGATACCATTTTGGTATCAGTCATTTGATGTTATAAAGGGCGCAGACTTCATGACAAAGAGACAAACTTTTTTCTTCCTGGGATACAAGGATCGTGACTGTTTACCAACGTGATAAAAAAAATATAAGCCGACATTTAAATAGGCCTATCTACAAAACATTAGTTAACTAGAAAAAGAAGCATCGCAAATAAAATTTTCTTAAAAATTAAGTTTAATAGAAGTCCGTTCCTTGAATGCAGATATACAAAACTTCAGCTTCTAATTTTTGTTTGGACCTATTACTTCAGAACGATTTAGGTCTTTATAGTATAAGACCCACCTTTCCACAACACCGTATGCTCTGATAGTTTGAGCTCCAGTAACACTCTCTCCGAAATGCGAATATATAGGAGAACGGGAGATCGACTCCATTCTCTTCAGCTGTCGTGAAGTGGCGACGTAGAAGCGTTGTATGACGTAGTACACTATGCCGATGGGCAGCACCACGGTCAGAAATATTGGAGTAGAGTAACTTATAACGAATAGTGTACCGAGTACCTTTATAAAAGACATTAAGAGTTATATTAAAGATAAGTTTAATACATCATAAAATTAGATGAGCTAAAGTACCAAACAAATTTAAAACTATATTATATTATTTTCAAGTGTATAAAATTAACAGATAGCAATAAATTCAACTTACTTATGCCATCTATGAGTTTTAATAACACATTTAAGAAACATTGGTTTTTGTTAATATGTTGTTTCGTCAAGCTTTCTTTAATATTGTTAATGGGGATTAACTTTTATTACAAAATGCTTACATTAAAAAAAGGGAGAAGAATAATAAGGCTAGTAGTATTAAAGACAAGCAGGTAACAAACAGGACATAGTTTACCTCGAACGCGCAGAACATAACATCGGTAACTTCGAAAGGTAGGGACGTATCCAATGTGTCTACATCTTTAGAAAATCTAGAGATAATTCGCCCAAGGGGAGTTACTTCAAAGAACCTTAATGGTGATCTCATCACTCTCTTCAACAATATCTCGTGCAGAATCTTAGCCGCTCTCCAACACGCCAAGTGAGGCATCAAATCAGAGAGAAATGAAGCAATCGCTGCAACAACAACCAATAATATATTACAATTTATAAATAATTGCTATATTTTAAAATGGTATGCATAATATTATAATTTATTTGTTTGTTGATATATCTGAAACTTGGTTCGGGTATAGGCTTTAGTTGGTTGCTATAACAAACATAGCATAGGATATCCTATACTTCCTTAATTGTTTTTTGTTTTAATAAAATAAAAAAATGCAAAAATTTAATACAATAAAAAAGGATTTTGATTTGATTTGATTTGACATTTGGTTATGACAGATTATCAGTATCATGTGAATGTTCTCAGAATTAACATATAGGATTCTTTTTAATTCCGAAAACTCTCTTTTTTTGAGGAAAAACACAATTATTTACAGTCAATCACAGTCTTCTAAGAATGAAAGAACGCTAATTAAATAGTAACTTCCAGCATATGATAAGTATATATAATAAAATTAAAAAGATTATATGATGGAAATTTCTTGTCATCCTCAAAACAAAAAATCTGCGACAGAAGAATTTTTATAAATATAAAACCAGACAAATTGTTTGAAAGGACAAATTCATGTATTTTGTTATGAAAAACACTGGGTTACTTTTTACAATAACTAACTCAGTATAAAATTATATGAATGTTGATTATTAGTATAGATCTGAGCTCACCTTGTCCCACCCCCAGTCCTCCGTACACGCCGAGGTATAGGTCCCGGCGGCTCCTGTCCACAGTTCCGTTTACAATCTAGAGATACAGCACTTACAGTACTCTTATTGTGAAAGCTTTACTATAATTATATTAATTAATTTATTATACAAAAACAAAAACACACTTATTGCGTCTACCATGTCACCTAAAGAGTTCCATAAAAAAATATTACGCTCTTTACTTATCACACTCACTCGCTCTTACTTTAAGACAGCGCCAGTCTATCTACGCACCATCTGATTATCGTTGGACCACTCGGATAGCCAGTAGTTGGAGCCAACCTGGAACATCTGCAGCACGATATTCATGAGCAAGGTGACAGCCGCTGCCACCACGCCCACGGACGTCAAGTAGTGCTTGTATACGCTCCACTTCACCTAAGGAGAGGGATTTAATCTTAAGGTATGGTAGCACTTTTAGTAACTCCCTACTTTAGTGTTTAGTTTTGAAGGCTATCACCTCTTTGAATACTTACACTGCCAGTCTCGGTCTTCTCGGCTTCGATTAGCTTGTTATTTTCTTTCAATTCGTTGGGATCTGGCAAGCGTCTTTTTATGTTACCGCTGCAGTCTTCTAAATTATATATAATGTTAGAGATTTATTTATTAGTCAATTAAACTTGTATTTCTAATAAGTACATACCAGTCGTCACTTGTTCTGACTCCGAAGTGCTTTGAGATAATGATCGAGCTATTTGTAATTTATTTTGGAATTCCGAATCCCACTTGTTGCCCAGATGCTGTTTAATGTCATCTAGTTCTATAATAAAAGATAAACGAATACATATAATTATTTAAAAGCACAATCTTTCTTATTCAAACCTGATATTATTTTTAAATTAAAAATCGGCCTTTTCATATGTTGCAATATTTATAAGTAACTAGTGAAGTTTAGACTTTTTGATACATGACAAGCGTAAATAAATAAATATGTACGATATTAACAAGTACATTAGTAGAAAAGTACCATTATGTCTTAGTTTTAAAGTTCTCTCTAATCCTTTTTTTATTTAGATATAAACTATTCTTAATCCTCAATAAAAATACCTTCTGGAGTGGTACGTTCAATGTCACTCAAGTGGTGTAACATGAATTCTGCAAAGGACCCCTTCTTTTCTAGCAGTTGTTGATAGGAGCCGGCCTCGGAGACCTCTCCTTCCTTCAGAACCACCACGAGGTCTGTCTGTGCCAGGTAAGAGACGTTGTGCGTCACCCACACACGAGTCTTGTCCTTCAGGAGACCGTTCGGACCTATTACCTGAAATAAAAAGAGATCTTATTTATGGAACTATCTATATTTAAGTAAAATTATTTAAATATTATTTTATTTTTCTATTTTTTTTCCAGAGTCATCTTTAAGCACTTGTAAAATATTTGAACCGTATATGGTAAATGCAGTATTATATATAATTTGGAAATTGTTGTAGATAAGAGAAAAAAGTGACCTTATCAAAGATATGTTTCCCGACGTGCGAGTCGACGGCACTGAGAGGGTCGTCCAGGAAGTAGTTGTCAGCGTCGTAGTACACGGCGCGAGCCAACGACACACGCTGCTTCTGACCGCCCGATAAGTTTATGCCTAGACACAGACATTCATTGTAACAATTATAAACCCTTGAATACACGAGGATAACATTATATGTTTTATATATTTTTTACCTTTTTCTCCAATCTCAGTCTGATCACCTCCTGGTAAAATATCGAAGTCGGTTTTGAGCGCACATACATTAATGACATTGTTGTATTTAACCTTCTCCAGCGCCCTGCCAAATAGAATGTTGTCTTGTAAAGTTGCGTTCTGGATCCAGGCTTGTTGTGGCACGTAGGCTGTGGTTCCTGATAAAAAACAAACATTGTAAAATTATATCCGAATTACATTCTACGTTTCGCATAATTATTTGTTCATTTCCAATCGTCTTTCATTCATATTTTGTTCAGTGAATCGATCAGGAGGGTTGACAACAGACTGGAGAGGTGTGTAGGCTGATGTTAATTCTTTTTTAAACCAATTATTAAGACATTGCATTTATTTATTTTTATCAGTGCTTCTACCAGTAGTGTTAACTCGTCCGGAGATCTTGTTCATTTCTCCAAGCAGCGCGGATAGCAGCGAGCTCTTGCCAGAGCCGACAGCGCCCACCACCGCCACCAGCCCGCCGCGAGGGATGTGCAGGCTGATATTCTTCAGGACAGGCTCGGAGTCGTCACTCCAGGTGAAGTGACCTTTTTCAATGACTATTGGGTTTGCTGATGAAGAGGATACGATTTTTTCAGGACAAGTAATCTAAATTCGTGCTAGTAAACTAGAAATCGTCAAATACATTAAAGTGATTTATCTTTTTGATTTATAGATAGTAAGATTTCTTTTATAATTAATAAAATGAAATATATTGCCAAAAAATGTTTCTTAACATACTCACATTCTTTTGGATCGTGTTCTACCGAATTTGGATTTAATTCATCAAAATTCATAAATTTGTTCAATCGTTTAATACCAACGAAAGCCTACAAGAAAAAAATATTATTGGAATTTACTACCAACTAGTTTACTACTAAAAATGTTTTTACTTAATTCGGATAGGTATAAAAATCCAACTTTTTCTTAACATCGCCTATAAATATTTAACTTACTTGTACTACATTAGAAATAACATTAGGCAGCATAGCCAGCGGTAAACGCAGTATGTTGAAAAGAGACAACGCTACGAAAGCACGCTTGGAATCCAACACTTCCTCATCATTTACCAATACAAAGCACCCGAATGACATCAGCGAGACCTGTTAAGCAAACGCACAAAATATAATATTACATTAAGCGATATACATTTTCATCTTACGAGTTACCATGTTATTAAATAAGATTGGTCAGTAACACATATTGTGTGTAAGAAATAAGTCCGCACTCTAGTATCGCTACTAACGGCTACTAACTAAAGGCTCATGAGAAGAGACGGACTAGTGCCGACCTTGAAATTGTGATCTTACAATCGTACTAATGATAGAAGTTAGAACAGTATAAATTGATTGCGATAAAGTTTGTCAGGTCAGTGTACTCTAACTGATGAAATTAGAGAAAACATAAACACGCTCAGAATTTTGTGTTCAGGTCAGGAGGCACTGTATAGAGTTATTTTAGTAGGTGATGCAATAAGGAAAATGTTTTTATATGTAGGTATGTGTGGGTTCGTCTAATATGAATTTATTTTCTTTAGAGCATTGCTGTTATTGCACTTTCGAATTACAATTATTTTACTAGTTTGTGGATGTAAAAGTACCGTCGGCGTTGAAAGTAATCTTATATATTAATGCAGGAAGCGATTTCGTTGGCACACTGTAGCTCGAGAACCACTAAAGGGAAAAATATCGTTGATGGCTCAAATCAAAGGTCTCATTATGCTACACTGCTGAAAAATAGTGACAACTCTCAAATCTCATTAGCCTAATTGCAGTAATTAGTCAAAAAATTAATTTTTCCCATAGACTTTGCATGGGGAAATTTTGCGCGCGCTTTCAAATTTTTTGTATTATCTATTGTGACTAGCTGGTCTTAGCATACTAGTAGTTTTTAATTTCAAATAATTAATACTACAACTAATAATTATTGTAATAACTGATAATGACCATAGATCTAATTTTTATTTTTCTACGTTTTTATTACGGTATTCATTATTTAAAAAGGTTTTGACGAGTTAAGGATTTAATTCGCGTTTATTATTATAATGATGTAGATGACATCTTATCTTCCCGCAAATACGCTTTTATCAAAACACTCGAAACGTCGGATTATAAATAAACATGTAATAAACTTGTATCAAATCCCTAAAATAGTTTTATTTACATAAATAGTACCTATAGGTTTGTGTAAACATGGAAAAGAAAAACATAAATAGTGTTTTTTATTTTAATTCCTGATTACATATTAGTTAACAAGGACAATGGCATCCTATTTATAACATGTACTTCTACAAATATATATATTAAAAAATATATATTCAACCTATATTTATCTTTCAATTCATAAACATCAATTTCTAAAGAGAATAAAAAAGATAAACTGTTGTCCTAATAAATATACTACCATTAATAAGTATTTTTTATCTTATTATAATTTTAGTTAAACACTATCGTATTAATTATATGTAAAGAAGAATATATTTAAATTAAAAAAAACAACTAGAAATGAAGAGATTAACAACATTATTTAGTCGTAGAACAAATATTTTAAATAGCATAATGTATTAGTAATTCTAGCTTAGAAGTACTGCACTATTCTTCCAAATATTTTTCCTTCACAGGTTTCAGATAGTCTTTAGGTCAAATATTTAAGGCTCGAATAATAAACCATAATAAATTCCATCAAATACATTTTATTGAAGTGGATAGTAAGTTTAGTAAAAAGCATTAATTAGTTTGAAATTCGTCCACCTTTACAAATGTTATCTGAAGATGCGATTCCTATAAGTGCAAAGATTAAAGAGTCGTTGTGAACTATAGGAGTACAGAGTTTATTCTATAGTAGTATAGAAAAAATACTTTAGTAAGGCTCAAGATTTTTAGTGAATTTGCCAGAAATTCTTTTATCACTTACATTCACATTTTTTTAAAATTTACCTTTTATTATAGCTAATCGCAATTTATTTTAACTTAATAGAAAAGTATAAAGTTACACGAGGAAAAGAATATAACGCAAAAAATATATATTTAAATCTATTAATTAACAAACCATCTATCTCCAAATCAAATTTATATTTTATTTTTATTATATTATAGTCATTACAGAACCAATCAATTTTTGTATTCTCAAATGAAAGTTAGAGAATTTTATTAAGTCAAAAGTGTCCTTTTTTTATTTAGAAATTAATTCAAAATCACAATAATTTTTTATTAAATATTAGTTTTGACGTATTGGGAACACCATAATTGTTTTCCCTAAAAATGAATGCATTTTACTTTGTATAAATACCCTATATGTTGGCTTGTAATAATAATATTAAATAATGTTCCAACAAATAAATAGATAATCACAAACCAAAAAAATATATACTGAACATTCAGGAATTACTTTTGTTAAAACATATTCTATACCGACCTTGGTTTGTTAGTATATTACGTGTAAAGGTATGAATTTACATCATTGTTATATGTAAAGATATGAATCTTATGAAGCAATCTCTCAGAAGGTAATTTACGTAGTAACTTATGTACCTGGTATTGAATTTTATCACTACTGATTAAATATTTAAATTATTAACATAATAAGTTTTATTTGCGATAAGTTTTAGATTGTGATTATTTTCCTCGTAAACACTGTAACCACTGTTGAAATAACATCACAATCATTGTATGTTAGTTCAACAGTGATTAATTAGAATCCTACATATTAGTACTAATATATATATATATATATATATATATATAATTGTATATCATATGCATATGTATATTATGTTAACTTACCAAGAAAGGTGTACAAACAAATAAAAATGACATTATCGAGCTGAGATATGCTGTTTTTTTTAAAAAATATAATTCTTTATTCCTAATTTTTTGTATTTGTTCCTCGAAGCTTGGTTCCCACGCGTACATCTTTAAAACCTGAAACAAATTACCTTTAACATTAAAGAGTATTTAAAATTTTCAGTATTAAGTGTAAGTTTATTTTTATAAGGAATACATATAATATGTTTTACGCTCATACATATGAATCAAGCTATTTATCTGTATTAGGCGTTACTTAAATGAAAATTTTAGATGTATTAAAAATTCACTTATAAAATAGTTTACGTTTGAAAATCTTAGGAGCTGTTTTAAGTTCCTTTCCGTTCTTTTAGCAGTATAATTTTCCAGAAGTAAAATTCAAACCTACTTTAATTCCATTAAGTACTTCATTCGTAAGTTTGACTCTTTCATCTTTGTACTTCATCTGTTTTAATTGCATTTTCTCCATCCTGTTTGCTATTAACCCGTTAATTGGAATAAGTACTATCATAACCGCTAACCCGGCGAGCACTGAGGGTCCCAAAATACCCCAAAGGAAGTATAGGGCCAATGCTATCTGTAGAGGAGCTGACCATATCATGTTGAGAAAAACTGTTAACTCCAAGAATCTAAAAAATTTTTATTTGTTTTAGAGCACCATTTACAAGTTTCTAATCTAACGGATATCACATATTTCTAATATTTTCCTTATAAAACTAGTATTTTTTTTATCCTAATTAAATAAAGTATTTATTTAATTAAGACGTTTAAAGCAATTTTCAATTGACGTTCAGAAGCATGTAAAGATGACAATGATAAAGACAAAAAAGGAATTAATATTGGATTATTGTCGTTATATTTTATACTAATTTTAATCTTCGTCTCCAACTAACATACATTTAGAAAGATGCAGAAAAGTCGTTGTGTTGTTTTACCTCTGCGCATCGACAGCCATCAAGTTAATGATTTCGCCGATGGTAGTTTGCTTTCTCGCCGAGTTAGATATTCGTAATGACTTTCTATAAATTGCGCTGATTAGTGCAGTCCTTATTTTCATACCTATTAAGTACATGCCCATATAAAAGTGCGTAAGTAACATGGTCTGTATTGTTGCACATGCAAACAAACCACCTACGTACAAATATCCCTTCCATACAGACTCCTTGTTGTCGACGAATTCTATTAACAATCTGAAATCACGGAACATTATCGTAACATAACATCATATTACACAACGTTACTTATGTCCCAAATGTATTACAAATTTTTGAAGACATACCCACAAGGTTGAAAATAAACACAATTGACTGTTATAATAATATGAAAACAATTGAAAGAAGAAGACTTACTGCAACAATTTTGGAGACAGAAACATAAAGACATCGCTGATAAGATTTAGAAGCGCTCCGAAAAGAAACTGCCCTCCGAAAGCGAAGCAAAGCACGGGCAGGATTGACACGGATTTGCGCTCTTGGTCAAACTTGAAGTTTACGCTGGCGGTAGTGGTATTTTGAGTTCCTTTGGCACCGTTGGAGCTGGAATTATTATATGCTATACAGACACAACTTTATATGATAATGGAAAATTTCTATTCCTTGGGTATTTTTTTAGGCTCCATGGCTCCGGATGACCATTCTCATTTTTTACAAAATCATATTATTCATTTGTTAAAACTATGCCTAGGTAAAGCCTTATTCATAATATGTGTTATTTCGAGTGCTCGATCGGATTTTGAACTTCACGAGGCTTCCAGCTGAAATATATGTACAATTCAGTTTTAACTTTTTTCTCGGACTCTAAGTTTGTTATCTAACATAGGTGTTCTCTCATATCAAAACTGCGATTTGCAATCAATGGATTTTGCAGTTTATTGGATGTACTAAATATTCAAGATTATGTCGACACCAGCACTAGATTTGATATAGAGCCCGGCTTGATAGTTCTCTAAGCAGTAATAATGCAATTAATGTTTTATATTATATTTATTACAAATATCTTTTATTTAACAATGAAACCATCAAAAGATACTGGTTTAAGATGACTCTTGGTTTTTCGTCTTGGTGGCCACTGCAAAAAGATATGACCTATCATCATAATTTTTATTTATTTATTTCTTATTTCTGGCGTTAATTTCGATGGTTGTATTATAAACCACTGATATCAATATCATCTTAACATTGCGAATGAGGGCTCTTCATTCAAAATTTCATAAGAGAAAAGGTAGAGGAATTTTGAAACAAGTTATAATATGTTGTTTAAAATTGATCTAAGGTTCATAAATAATATCATAGAAATATACATACTATTCTATTTTATGTAATGTTTTATTCCAAAATTTGTCAAATCTGGGTACAATTTCTTCAGACGTGTCTTCTGGATTTAAAGCCCACAAGTCGTTTTCCGTCAAACTTCTTCTAAAACCTGTGAGCGCTAGAGGATCAAACCAACTAAATGTTAGCCGACTTGGATATCCTGAAGTATTCTTTGGGCATTGGTTCTGACAAAAAAAACTAAAACTTTTATTTAAGTACACAAAAAAAAATAATTATGTATAATTTTCGAGCTGTTCTTACGTAATTGCTATTTTCGTGATTCCGCCATGCCCGGAGCTCATGATAAGGAAACTAGTATTTCAAGTTCCGATAGTAATTACGTGAATACACTCGAATAGTTATATATAATATCTGTTTTTTGCCATTATGATTTACCTTTTCAATTTTATAAGGCGAGTCTTTTGGTGGTAAATCTGCGCAGCAGTTGAGCATAAACATTAAAATGATCAACGGATAATATATCATGTAGCTAACAAACTTGTATTGAACGTTTTTATCTTCTGTGAGACCATAGTGAATTACTATTTCAGATCTGAGTTGTGGTATTCCAGATAATATCAGTAAAAGCCAGAAGAAAAACAACACCCCTGAAGCTCTCATGCCATATTTTCTGTTGTAGTACAGTAGCGTTGCTGAAAGAATCTGAAATGAAAATGATCATTCTATAAAATAATAATTTATAATATATTCATTAATAAATACACAAACGGCTTTAATTGTGTTAATATTATTATTTTAGACATCCAGACTACTGGAATGCTTTAAGTGAGTAAATAAGTATTAACTAAACAATCTTTATTTTATAGAAGAAGAAAAGAATTAGTTGGCGTACTTAAAAGAGATAAGTATAATTTTAAATGATAATATATATTACATATATGTAGATTAATAATACTAATAACGTTTATACTTAAACAACATTAATAAACAAGATACACATAATATACGTTGTAATACAATACATATGATCTAATAAATACAGTACATGATAAAAATGCTTCTAAAATTGCTTAATGATTCCATAAATCTGTAGCTACTGATAGCAATTTAAAAAGTCGATGCTTAAAAGTGTAAACTAAATAAGATTGCGAAAGAAAAAGAGGATAAATAAAGTAGAGAAGAGAAAGACTTTGGAGATTATGACACTACTTTATAGTAAGCTCTTTTGATTTCACTCCGTACTAGAAAAAAATACCAAACTTTCTAACAGAAATCTAACAATAATAGTTTGCAGATATTAAAGTTCAGTAAGATTAGTTTGTGATATAGCAAAGTAATAACTGAATCTGTGTGTATCTGAATAATCAAATAAAAGTGTGACACCAGATTGAGCAAAGAACATTATGGTTTAATAGGCAAGAAGGTCTTCCTTCTTCTCTACCGTGGTAAAGTCGTGTTAATCCTCCATTCTAATACCAATTATCTAAAAAATAGGAATAAAATTAATTGTTGAGGCTATATGTTAAGAGTATTTACATTTACATGTTGTTAGAGACAGAACACGACCAAACAATTAAAAGAAGGAGACAACAAATAAGAAGTTTAAAAAATGAAATGATTTAAACGGAGAAATTTAAATTAAAGGACTACATTACAAATACTTTAAATTATTTATCACCGTAGATACTAACTACTAAACAATTAAGTTAGTCCTACTTAATGACAGATTAATGCTGACAGTATTCTTCAAATACTTATTAATATTTACCTTTTTGACGAAAAATACTACTTTTTGTAAATAACTTATCTATATCTCTAAATAAAATGCCGATGAATAACACTAGTATTACAACCATTGTTTCCCGAACAGACAGTATTACTTTAGTTTATTTCACTCCCTAATTTTGATCAGAGCATGTTATTATGGGTCTAAACCTTATATAAATTATGAAGCATTAATAGGTTGTAAAATGATTATGGTTCCACCAAAAAAGATACGTAGATATATTTGTGTTTTATTCCAACCATCTTTAGAATACCATTTGTTGTATTTTATAAGTACGATATCTATTTTTTAACGTAATTTGTGAAAGAGGTACATCTATATATACATTCTAATTTGTACTTATACTAGATTGCTATAATCATATCTATAATCATATCAATAGTGGAGTTTATTTATTTGTCTAGTGGAACGTGGTAATCTTCGAAACTACTATATGGATTGGAAATATTCTTTCTGATTAGGACATCCAGGTTCATGAGGAAGGCTATAGACTATCTTGCTAGATAGTCTATACACTACATAGATACGATATGATAGATTTGGCTACTGCTTCTAATTGCCTTAATACTAATTAAAATCATTCGTCCGTGGGTAGTAACCCCTAGTAACGGCTAGTACCTTATAATAGCGCAATTGTTTATAATGTCATCTGTCATATAATCTTGGTAATTCAAAATCGTAAAATCTAAATATATATATATATATATATATATATATATATATATATATACATATATAGTAATTAAACAAATTTTAATTGTAACATATAAAAGTAAAGTACCAAGAGCGCGAACAATACCTCAATTTTGACTAGCTGCGCTCGCAAAATCTCGGTATATGTTAGCATATTGAGCGAAGCGAGGGGCAAACCGCACTGAAGTTGCATTTACAAAACGTCGACGCATTCTGTCCTCAACTTTTTTCATACAAAGAAAAAGAAAAAAATTTAAAAGCTTTTAAAAAAATTCGGCACGCGTATGTCATTGTAAACCTAAATTTTTCTCCTTGAAGTCTATGAGATTTTAGTTTTTCTGTGCTTATTCCTCAACGACTTCGAATATTTAAAAAAATTGTTTTAAAACCACCAACAGACTGAAGTCTATCAGTGTAAAATTTGGAAGTTTTCGGATATACCGTTTTTGATTGATGCTTGGACAAAGGATGCAGACAAGTCTCTCATAGAGAGCTTCGCTCAATAAATAACTATGTAAAAATATACAAGCAATATATGAATAAAAAATAAATGAACTAAGAGTTATGTTTGAATCTTATCAATTATATACTTACAAATGTTAAAATCTTGATAATAGGTGCAAAATAATCTGCATTGAAGACATCTTCCTTTGCTGACTTATGAACTGTCACACCCAGATCAAAAAATTTCAGCACAACTAAGAGAAATGTGATAACAAATTTACTAATATTCAATATATTCCAAGGGATGTTTCTTTCCTTGCTGGTGCTAATGTAGTAGGTGTCAATGAAGGCTGCCACCCATAGGTATAAGCAGGGTATCCATATAAGTACAGTTTTTTCAAAGCATGGTGTGAACTCTGGGTTTTCTGTGTACCAAGTTAAGTTTGTATCCTAGAAAATTAAGAAACTAATAGTTCCATTGTAGTTTCATCATATAAAAGTTATCGTTTACATTTATGATACTCTAAACTCTGAGTTCAAACACCTACTTACCCAAAATTTTGATCCACAAAATCCGTCAAGCGTTGAATTCAAGGACATGTTACAAAACCAAACCTACTTTTTATTATGACTTTATAGTCAACGTTGTGACTCATAAAAATCGGCCTCTTTCATAACATTACAACTCACTGTCAATTTTAATTACACGCTTTAAGCATTAATTGTATGTATGTAGAGGTATATTAAAGATTCAATACTATACCTAATGTAATATAAAGTCTAGATAAGTTGATTTGTTGTGATTATGTTTTAAAAACAGATTTCATCTCTTTAACACACACACTTTTTGCTCTCCGCAACACCGCACAGGGCTGAGACCGACAACTTACTGACTAAAAAACAGTTGAATAGACACTAAGATCAAAGAATGAAGTATAACATCACAGCTGCCAATTGCCTACAGGGTAAATGGCAGACGGCGAAGGCTTTATAATAATTTTCAAAGTGTTTATCTACTTTGAGCCTTGAACACTATCAATCATTACCTTTATTATTATCTGAAATTATGATCTTATTAAACAAAAGATTCATTTATCACCGACATAATTTCATACAATGTTTGAACAAATTCAGGTCCAGTAATAAGGTCAATTGCACCGATAGAAACTTACTCAAAATATTTGTACTTCAAAAGTTAATGTCAAAAGCTTTATGGTGTACTTTTAAGTAAAAAAAATTATTATCAATATTTTTCTTATTTCTATTTTTATTCTTACTAGATAATTTCATTTAGATAATAGTTCCAAAAGATTTAAGCGAAATAAAGTCCTGATAAAACTTCATTTCATACATGTCATTCTAATCTGTATAAGGATATTTATAGTGTATTGCGATGTATTAAAAGTGAGCAGCAAATTTTATTTTCTACAATATTAAACATTATTTTACAGCAAGCGATCAACGGTGCTCACGAAAAACTCACCACGCGGTTAGAAATTAAATTTTTGAATATGCATGGATCTAAAAATATTAAATTTGGCAACCCCATGTTTATTATTGCGGAAAGTGTGGATTGTCTAGTTTTAGATTTTGTTCAAGAAATAGGGAATCTCTCGTTCAATGTACAAACGTAAATTTTTTGGAAAAAGGTAGCATTACCTCAATCATAGCTCTTTAACTCATATGAGCATTCGAATGACCACTCTAAGGCTGTACTACTGATTAATCGAAGAAAAAATTGAACGTTACTATAAACGTATTCTAAAACTAAGGGCTATGTTGATAACAGATGTTGATTTAAAACCTTCCAATGAGCTACTAGTTAACAATTTTTACTTTACTTCAACTACTTCGAAGGTGTTGCCTATAAACTTTTTTCTTTTGAACAAGCTGTAAAATTACTTTATTTATTTATTGTTTCCAAAGTACTAAAAACCTATTTCCGAACACTCAGAATTCGAATACAGTATGTACGTATGTTTGATTTTAAAGCGCTGACGAATTGCGACCGTCTAGCGATTTCTTACTAAGAAAAACAGTCTTTAACTCTAAAAAGTACATGGATTCGCTATAAAAGCAGCCACGCTGTGGAACGCACTTCTAATAGAAACATTATTATTACGTTCCTAATCACTAACGATTTTTAAAGATTATGCTAATGAATATTATTTGTCGCTATTACATTTGTTTTATAAAGCTGAGTCTGTTTAAAATATATAAATTACTTATAATATAGGTAATTGTTTATACATTGTATAGTTTTTATATTTTATATTGCAATTCCAGGCTATTACTGCTATTAAATTCCTAAGTGTGGATTACATTCAAGAAATTATTTTAGTGATAAGATCGCTATGTATTTTTTATGACGCGAGAAACAAATAACTACAAGTACTACAAATCTGTTTAATTTGACTGTTACGTCACCATCATACATGTTCAAACAGTATGTGTAAACAAGATTAAAAGAAAATAAAAATCACTTCTACATAATAAGTATACGTAAATAAAGAATTTTGCTTATATATATATTCGTATTTTAGAATGTACCAGAACTTTCACAATTTTATAAGTTAATGTGATGAGAGTCGTACAACAAGCATTAATGATGCTTGTTTTTAAAAAACTCCAACCTATCATTTCCTTCACTAAATTGATTAAAATCATATTTATTGCACATATAGCAAGTTTCGTAATTTTATACATTTATAATTTTCTTAAAAAACACAAAATCTACAAGATTATTTTTTTCAATTGTGATCATGTTTTACTGGCTCTAATTAACATTTATTTTATTGACTATTATTATTATTAACATTTTGTATTAAACAATGGGCTAATGGATACGTTAGCCAAACGAACGAAAAACTTCATTGCTTGACGCACCATAACGGTTATAGAATACGTGCAAATCAACAGAATCTCAGAAAAAAATCACACCTGCCGCCGAGTATAAGACGCAAAGAAGTGTCAATCTCATCTCAATCTGCTGACTTGTATTTCATTACTCGCCAAACAAAATGTCTTTGGAAATTTTGCTGGGCAGAAGTTTCTGTATCAACTTCTCCAGACAGTGGACGGAAGTTTTTAAAGTGCATGAAACCTCGATATGAAGTCTGTCCGATTCAATTGTCAGCAAAAGTTCAAGGCTATATAAGTCAGGCACTGTTGTCGAATGTAGGTCAGCGTGGTCGATCCTCATGTACGTGAAGTGGCAGTTCTGATGACAGGCATTGAAGTCCCCCCAGAAAGACATATTACGCTGACGGCTAACATTGGAGAGCAGAATCTACAGCCTCACTGAGATACTCGAATACTCCAGTTGCCTCATTGTCACCACTGTGTGAAATGTAAACACAAGAATGCTGAAATTTTTCATTTCATGTATCTAAAGCCTGTAAGGTAGAAAAAGTGGGGTTTACAAGGTGACAGACTCTTTAAGATGACTCTGGAATCAAAGGTCGTCCCAAGTGCAAATACAGAACCTGGCACGTGAGTGTAAGTTGTCCTCCAAGGTGTACACGGGGAAATTCAGATGTCCATCGCTTAAAGGACATTGTATTTGCGTCTTCGTCAAAAAGAGCAATTGCAGTTACGCTGTCTCAAGATAGTAATGAACTGATGCGATATGAAATTGAATGCCATGGATGATAGTGAGATGCAATAAAAGTGAGGAGGACTACAACCGCTAAATATTAATAGTAACATTATGCAGCTTTAAGAGACTATTGGTTTATTAACTAGGTCCACGCAAGCGGGGATGGCCTCGGAACACAGTCGCGCGCATCAATGTCTAGATTTAAATATTGATATTTATTTATCGATAAAAATTATGATTTGATGTCAATATTTTTTTTTAGCAAATTTATAATTGCAAAAAATATTAATCGAAAAGGATAGAGAGAAAAGGGAGAACAAGTGACAAAATATAGTTTAAAAAATCGGTCAATAAAATATCGAGCGGAATTGTTTACTGGTTGACGTCTCACACACGTACTCTATGCACACAACTGAGGTGAAAACCCATGAGACGCCTCTGAAGTAGTGTAGTAGGAATGGTCGCGCGCGCGAAACAAAAACGTTCTATAAGTTAATTATATGGGACACATTTTATCAATTATCTCGAAAACTATAATTACGATTCGGCTGATTTATAATCCAGACCGGGTTTTGCTTATTATGCGCATGTGTTAAAATGTATTCGTGCGTGTTGCTCGTAAATTGAAGGAGGAGTAAGGTAACAAAGAGTTGAAAATTAATCAATTAATCACTTTTTAATCCCAAATGAAATGATGAATTAATGAAAACAACAGTTGGTAAAAGAGAGAAAGAATTCTCATTCTACACTAGCTCGCAAAACTTTTCTGCTAATTCCAGAAGGTCCTGTGGAATATAGTAAAAATATTTTGTAAGCAGTGTGACTACAGCGAATTTTTTAATCAAATATTATAACAGTGAATTTGTTTTAAATAATAGATTTTGTGAAGATGGTCAAGGTCATCAAATAGCTTATAACATGAGTCACAAAATGTAGCATTTTAATAAAAAAATTATCGAAACTTATTCCTTCCCTAAATAGTAACTACAAGGAGTGTTTTCTATTCATTTATATGTAAATATAAAATTTGTTGTTTCAAAAATTCAATTTCATATGTACAATTTCTAAGCCAACGTTCAATAAATATATTTTACAGTTCCTAATTAAAGTTAAAGCATATTATTCCTTATCCCAAAGTCAGAAGAGACATAGATTTTTCTGATATAGATTTAGATTTTTTTGATAGATTGAATCTTTTACCCACTCATAAAATTTGTAAAATCTCATATATGTGACCGCACTACGAGACCTCAAAAAACTTAATAGTTTCTATTGTGTATTTTATGTACATCATACGCATTTAGTGTATTATATGTGTCTTGAACTCTATGTACTCAGAATAAAAATAAGTCGGTGGTAAATGAGACACGTACGTCTTGACTTACCTAGCTCACGATTGTTGAAAAGTATTTGAAACGTAGTTAGCAGTTAAAACTTCAATCTAAACTTATAAAGAAAATCCAACAAACATACAGGAATTAAATCCGTTATTGATAGTTTTATTTGAATGTATTAATATATTCGTAATAATTATACTTTTGGAACTTGTTGTTCTACAAATTTTTATTCATAGTATATATTTATATTTAATTTTATCTGTTATTTGTTACTCAATATTTTTATAATGTAACAATAGAATAAAAACGTTCCGGCTTCTTTTATTCCTGATTACCCTTGCAAGTATATGACACTTTATCATGGCATGATTCAAATTTTTAATTAAATGTTGGTGTTAAAAATAATACTGAAGAAAGAGTTCCCGGGGCTATCAGATCGTCGGTGTGTCGGCATATCATGGTCGGTGGTCTCAGTAAGATGAGAAACTCGAGAGCTCCACATAACTTCCGCCGGAACGGAACTCCGCGGTAGCAATACAGAATTGCATTCATGATAGCGATGATTGTAATAAAAATTTCATATTACTTTATTTAAAAAAACTTTATAAATAGATATAACATGATACATAAAATATGAATTGTCTAATTAAAATGATATTCCTAAAACCCTACATGACTAGTTAAATTATTAATAAGAGACTTCCAAAACATCTTTACCTATAATTAAACAATTCAAAGTTCTTAAAAACTATTTAAATAATTATTTATAAATGATATGAAATTTTAAACAACTTGTAAAAAATATGATATATGTCGTTAAAAATATAGACTCAAAAATATAAAAATATAAATTAATTTACTAAATACATATATATAATATAAATACAAATTTAAAATATGGGCACTACAATTTATATTATGATACATTAGTATCACTAATTAACGAGTCCGGCGTCCTTGGCCATTCCGTAAAAGATGGAGTTCTTGTCTTGCAACAGTTGCTCTGGGGGAGCGTACTCCACCAAGTGGCCTTTGTCTAGAACCATGACACGGGTGGAGTCCATGATAGTGTTCAGACGATGGGCTATGGTCAGAACGGTGCAAGATGCGAATTCTGTTCTAATTGTTTTCTGTAGAAGAGATAGGGTATAAGTTTGTTTATTATGCGTTTGTTATTAGGCTTGGGTTACAAATATAGTTATTTTTATTAGTTTTAATTTGTGGTATACGAAGCACGGGGTGGACGGAACGTTGCAAGTGAGAAGCAGGAGCTCTCCTTAGTATGTGGCGACTTGATAGATCAAGATACAAACGCTTCAAAAGAATATAGAGACAAAAATTACAACGGTAATTCACGTTATCACATGATATCAAATACTTTACCTGGATGAGCTCGTCAGTTTGTAGGTCTATAGCTGCGGTAGCTTCATCCAGCACCAGTAAGGGAGTCTTCCGTAATAGAGCTCTCGCCAGGCATACCAGCTGGCGCTGACCCACCGACAGATTCTCACCACCTTCGGAAATCTCATGCATAAGGCCGGCTGGGAAACCTGTAATGAGCAATACCATGAGCGTAATGGACATGGGCTTAAAATATAAAATGGTTGTCGATTAATGAGTTTAACGTCAAATCATCAACTTTACCCTTCGCGAACTCCTGGAGATGCGCATATTCAAGTGCACGCCAGATTTCTTCATCTGTGAAGGTCTCAAAGGGATCCAGGTTCATCCGAAGCGTGCCCGCGAACAGCACGGGGTCTTGGGGAATGATGGTGATGCGCGATCGCAGCTGGTGCAGTCCCATGGTGGCAATGTCAACACCATCGATAAGGATCCTGCCGCTCATGGCCTCAACGATCCTGAATAGGCCGAGTGTGAGTGTGGACTTGCCAGCTCCGGTCCGGCCCACGATGCCAATTTTGTCACGTGGCGCCACAGAGCACGTGAGGCCACGCAACGTGGGCTCGCCAGTCCGGTAGCCCAGCGAGAGGTACTCCAGTTTTAGCGCACCCATCTCAGGCCATGTGGGGCCAGGTCCTTTCGGGAGCGTCCACGGCGCTTCCTGATTGTATGTGTTAAGTAATTCTTTAATTTTTTAAGCAAGATGCTTAAAAAATTGGGATGTTATTTAACATCCCCAAGGGGACTTACTGTTTTTTTAACCAAAATTTCCAAGAGAAGATTATTATTCATATTATTTAGAATTATTTAAAATATATTGCATCGATTAATCACCCTAGAGATGAATTTCAATAGTTTCCGAGAACGACAGCTTCTATCTTAAGAAGAAATATGAAATTATATGAAGATATGAAGTTAAATTCCAAAGTATCTACTCAACGCCTGAACTATTTTTGCAATTGCATTAAGCACATTGAAACACAAAGTTAGGGAGAGTAATCGTGGAGGGTAGCGGGAACTCGCGCTGACTGACCGTAGTCAGTAGGGGATCCACTAGTGACCTCGCCAGTCACGACAGGCTGTGCCACCAACAGTCATAATATCCCTGCATTGCAACTTCGTGCCGACAACGCCTCGCTCTTCTTCTGCCTAGCTATTTCAACTCCCAAAAAACTCTAAACATGTTAAAGAAGACGAAGAAAATGTTTTAATCAGCGGGTCTATACCCTCTTAAAAAGTACATTTTATGTACTCTAAAGCCCTGCACATAAACATCACCTTTGTCCACCATTATTGTACATTTGCAAGCACCTGTGTATGCGCACATTTCTACTTCTGGTATTTCGCATATCTACCCGTATTTATTAAGAAATAAATATAACTATAGTTAAATGCTTTCTATGTGCTAAATAATTTAACTAAAAGATGCCAGAAGTACAGTGTAATTGTTTGCATGCTTTATGTGCAAATATAAAATATAAACTTAACATTCCTATCTACAACCGAAACCGTCGATTGGAAATGTGAAGTCGACATAGAGGGTTTGAAACGCCGTAGTCTTTCTTGCATGACGCCTGATTATGAAAATGAATGAAATGAATATGATAATGAATGAAATAATCGAACAGGAACTACATAGGCAGTTTTGCTACGATTACGCAAATGCGATTTAGATAAGATATTAAAAGTATCTTAAATTAATTTGAGTAATGAAGATGAATCTTCCAGAACGTTAAAATAACTGAGACCGTGAAGAGCGACATATATAATATATAATATATAATATATAATATATAATATATAATATATAATATATAATATATAATATATAATATATAATATATAATATATAATATATAATATATAATATATAATATATAATATATAATATATAATATATAATATATAATATATAATATAATCTATAACAATTGGAAAACGCAAATGTTCAGCCAAGTTGTAAATTTACAATGAAGAGTGGGTTAATCAAAAATATTTCAAACAAATATAAACGACGATGTGAGATTATTTTGTTTTAAAAATGACGATGTTTTAAACATCAAAAATATAATAACTAGAGTACACTTTTTTCACGATTCCTTCACCTTTGAAAACTGTTTTTGAAAACAAAACTTGTGCAGAAGATGACAAAAAACAAATAAAAATTTTGGAAAATTCGTTCCCTTTATAATCCATACAGGATTACGTAGTTATCATGATTAATCAGGAGCGGACATTTTCATGTTCCATGCCTGTTTTTATTTCAATTCTTTTATTTTTTTTAAATTTTTAATTTTAATGCCAATTTATTATAATTTAGACAGTTTTCATAAAATGTTAAGACGTTTAAACAAAATGTCAGTCAAACCACAAAAAATATGATACTTTTCATAGTTGAAATAGTAAATTGTAGATTAAAATAAATGAAGGAATTTACAACAATATATATTACTTTTGCAGTTCATCTCTCATGTTTTTGTTTATATAAATGGCCCTAGATTTGTAAATAACAACTCGCCCAGATAAACTCCAAATGAACATAGACTACTTGCCTCTTCAATTTCTGAATATTCTATTATTCTTTCGACCGCTACAATATTAGTTTCTATTTCTGATGTTATTCTGACAAGCCAACTTAATGTTTGCGTGATCTACAAAATAAAAAAGAAATGTTATCTATAAATTGCTTTCATTTCTTAAAAATAATATTAACGTAAAATTAAAACTAACCTGCAATGCATACGTGATCGAGAGACCAACGATTCCAGGGTTAATAGTATCACGTTCCATCACAATGAATAAAGCTGAGAAGAATATGATGAGATTTCCGACCATCTCCAAACGTACTGCCAACCATCTGTGAGCTATGCAGCTTGGGTAGTAACAAGATTGATTGAAGTCTACACCACGTTCGGATTCCTCAATGAACCTGCAAGAGGTGACCATGAGTGTTGATGGGCTAACGATTATATTTAAATGATAAACATGTCTAACTACATTTGTTGTACAAAAAACATTTTGTTATATGTAGCCAGTCATTTTTTAGTAAGAATATCAATTCAGTGGATATTTTGAGGCTTAAGGACAGATAGACAAGAAAGGACGGATAAAAGCATCCAACGATGGGGTCATCGCACTTCACTTCCATCTTAGTTGACTGGAAAAAGACTTATGGTTCTCATAAAAAATGAGCCACAAATACTCTCCAGGCTATCTAAAAGTGGGATCCTCGGTTGAAACAGATATGGCAAAACATTTCGACTTACTGACTTCAGAACAATTTAGCTCCTTATAGTAGTACAACCTACCTGTCCGTAACACCGTATGCTCTAATAATTTGAGCTCCAGTAACACTCTCTCCGAAATGCGAATATATAGGAGAACGGGAGATCGACTCTAATCTTTTCAGCTGCCGTGAAGTGGCGACGTAGAACCGCTGTATGACGTAGTACACTATGCCGATGGGCAGCACCACAGTCAGGAATATCGGAGTTGAGTAACTTATCACGAATAGTGTACCGATTACCTTAAGAAAATACATTAAAGGTTATAGTGTAGCAATTAAAGGTATAAAATATTAAAATCTATGTTGATTCTTTCTCTTTAGAATAATCTTGATTGATTGAAAATTGATTTCGAAAAATTAAATACTAAAGTTGCATAAATAATGTGCTTAGGCTATTTACATACCTCAAATGAGCAGTACATAACATCAGAAACTTCAAAAGGAAGCGACGTATCCAATATGTCAACATCTTTAGAAAATCTAGAGATAATTCGCCCAAGAGGAGTAACTTCAAAGAATCTTAATGGTGATCTCATCACTCTCTTCAACAATATCTCGTGCAGAAACTTAGCCGCTCTCCAACATGCCAAGTGAGGCATCAAATCAGAGAGAAATGAAGCAATCGCTGCAACAACAACCAATAATAATAAAAATATCTAAAAATATATTAAAATTGTAAATAACCTGTACTTTGAATATATTTTAAAACTTTTTATAGTGTGTGTGTGACTGTAAAAATTAATCGATATCGATAACAAATCACCAATTTTTTACGTGGTCTGTCTGTCTGTATGTTTGAGCACGCATTATGCAAAACCTACACGACAGATTTTAATGAAATTTTATTTTATGATAGCTAAATGTCCTGGTTATCATTTAAGATTTAGTACAGGAAAATATCTGAATACTACAGAGAAGTAAGTAGTACCAGTTCTATCACATAATTTTATTAAGATGTATACGAGAAGGGACATATCCTGATATTTTTAACATTATATTAAAAGTAGCTTAAAAAAATACACAAATTGTGTACGTCCTATAATTTATTTTTGATATCCAAAAGAAGATGTCGCTGCACGGTTTATAAAGTTCGTTGTTGTTGTGCTTTTTCGAAACTATATAAGTAACTGACTTCGTCAGCACTATGTCTAAGCAACTCGAAATTTGGACACCAATGTAATTTGCTCTCGGTAAATTATTACTACGTTAATTGTTTATTGAAATTAGCTCAAGTTCCGCCTCTTAACTTGTCTTAATTTGTGGACTTTGACCAACAAAATAGAGAAAGTTTGTAAGGAAAGTTGTTTTAATGATACAAATAAAAACTATTTTGTCAGCTCTTTACTTATGTATTAATTCCAACTTTCGGCAGAACGCACTCTAAAAGCAATAGTTTTTATCTACTTCTATCTATTATTATCTACTTGTTTGTTCATCAATCTATTTGTATATTGATTTTAACGAAATTCTGTTTTAGTTATATGTAAAATGTAGTGAAAACCTTTTTTCTTTCATGCAAAACCAAAATTGGGTTCTCTTCTAATTACGATAAAACTCGAAATTAAGTAACTTAACAAAGATAAAGTTCAATAAAGACGCCTTTACGAAATACAATATTATATACAACAATTTACACAGGTACTCAAAATGACGTTTTTTTTATATTAAAACAATACATATAATAAGCTTTTGAGGTGAGTAGTAATCGTAGAGTAGGTTCTTGAATAATAATAATATAATATTACAATATATCTATAGACTTTAGAGATATAAACAATTATATATCCCAAATTATTTTATAAACTAAAAGTACCTTTTCCCTTATCTTAATGAATCACTTTCATACTTAAAATTAATAACTAATTAATGTCATTTCTTTTTGTGTATATATCTTATTATTGGTATAGATCTGAGCTTACCTATTCCGACCCCAAGTCCTCCGTACACGCCGAGGTATAGATCCCGGCGGCTCTTCTCCAGAGTTCCGTTCCCCATCTAGAGACACTTTCATGTATAATACTTAAATCATGGAAGCTTTAATTAATTAATTTATTTATTAAAAAACAAGTCACTTAGAAAATTCACTAAAAAATATTTCGCGCTCTATTTATTACACCAACTCACTCTTACAATATATATCTTATAATACAAAGCCGGTAATCTACGCACCATCTGATTATCGTTAGACCACTTGGACAACCAATAGTTGGAGCCGACTTGGAACACCTGTAGCGTGAAGTTCATGAATACGGTGACGGCCGCTGCCATCACGCCCATGGACGTCAGGTATTGCTTATACACACTCCACTTTACCTAAGAACAAGGGATTTGAGGTTTATTCTTTATTATTTATTTTTATTTATATTCTTTATTGCACACCACAATACATATCACATATATAAAAATAACAAGTACAAATAAAAGATGGAATGTACAAATGGCGGACTTATCGCCTAAAGGCGATTTCTTCCAGCCAACCATTGAGTTAGGAAAAAAAAATGCAAACAATCAGGTAATTGTTGGTGGTGCGATTATAATAAACCTACTTACTAATAATTACATACAAATACATACGAATAATACATAAATATACAATACATATCAACATACACTAATATATACATCCTAACATAATAAATAGTAATAAATAGCAAAATTAGAAATTAATTATCTTCTGCTAAGTAGACGTTTTTAACAGACTTTTTAAATGCTACTAAAGTTTGTATACGTCGTATATTTAAAGGAAGAGTGTTTCACAATTTAGTGGCGTAAACAGTAAATGAGCGTTTATAAAAAGTGGAATTATGGATAGGCATTTTTATCGTAAGTGTTTGTGATGTTCGTGCAGCGTCTGACAAACCCAGGAATTTAAATTTTTCCTTTAGGTACGACGGTGTTTTTGGATTAAATAAAACACAGTACAAAAGAGAAAGTATATGTAAATCCCGGCGTCGACGAATGGAAAGCCACTTGAGTTTTTGACGAAATTGGGAAATGTTGTCATATTTACGGAGGCTAAATATGAACCATATCGCAAGATTTTGAAGTCTCTGAAGCTTATTTAATTGGTCCTCGGTTAAATCAATATAACTTGCGTCGGCGTAATCGAGAATAGAAAGAAGAAGAGAATGTGCTAAAATAATTTTGGTAGGAATTGGTAGAAAAAAACGCAGTCGACGTAGAGATCTCATACTCATAAATATTTTTCTGCTAACTTCATTCATTTGTACAGACCATGAAAGCGTTTGATCTATGTAAATACCCAAGTTTTTTACAGATGAACAGTACGGAATAGTAATACCATTACATGTAACAGGTTGTAAACTTTGCCAATCAACTTTTGATATCATTCCACGACTGCCAATAACCATAACTTGAGATTTAGTTGGATTTATTTTAATACCGAATTGATTACTCCAATTACAAATTGAGTTAAGGTCATTGTTAATAGCGGTCACAGAAGAACATAGAATTTCAAGACGTGAATGGTGATAAATTTGAATATCATCTGCATACATGTGATAGAGAGAAGAAATCCGTTGCGTTATAGAATTAATGAAAACAGCAAATAGTAAAGGAGATAGCACACCGCCTTGAGGCACCCCGGCCGAGACATTACACCAGGATGATAACAGATTATCTGTCCTTATGCGTTGTCTTCGACCTGAGAGGTAACTTCGAAACCAGTCTATCACCGATGGAGATATGTTAATAGAACGTAACAGACTTAACAGTATGTCATGGTCGATGACATTAAAAGCATTACTGAAATCCAGCATAGCTAGAATTGTGAGCTGTTTGTTGTCCATTGCCAATCGAATGGACAACAAACAGCTCACAATTTTAGTTTTTCTAGCAATTCTTTGTAGGTGTTTAAGCATTTAAGGGGCTCCCAAATTCAGAGAGTTGTAAAGTCTTTATGACTACTTACGCTTCCGGTCTCAGCCTTTTCTTCTCCTATTAATTTGGTTTGGTCTTTGAGTTCGGGTGGTGACACTGGCAAAGGTCTTTTCACGCCTTCGCTGCATACTCCTAATTTTATACTCTAATATAAAGTAATTTGTTTTTCAATTCAGATAATATTTGCTACCCACTAGGTACATACCCACTATCACTTGTTCTGATTCCGAAGTGCTTTCAGATAATGAGCGAGCTCTTTGCAATTTAGTTTGGAATTTAGACCCGGGCTTACTTTTTATTTCTTGTCTTATTTTATACAATTCTAAAATACAGTTAAAAAAACATATGAAAGTTTTAAGAGCAAATATAAATTAAACACAAAAAATATTGTAAAATTGAAGTTTTTGTTTCTCAAGCCAAGTTTATTCAAGATTTGAGTATCCTTAAGGGAAAATCTAAGTTATTAATTTACAAAAGCAAGTACTTCAAAGCAAGTACAACAAGTCTCGGCGTTTAAGTTGCTATGGCATCTTGTTGTTAATTAAACCCGATAGTTCTCTCTTTAATATTAATTACTCTTAAACATAAATCATAAGAATACCTTCGGGAGCAGTCCGTTCAGTGTCACTCAAATGATGTAACATGAACTCTGAAAAGGCGTCTTTTTTTTGTAGCAGCTGTTGATAGGAGCCGGCCTCGGAGACTTCTCCATTCTTCAGAACCACCACGAGGTCTGTCTGAGCCAGGTAAGAGACGTCGTGCGTCACCCATACACGAGTCTTGTCCTTCAGGAGACCGGTCGGACCTATTACCTAAAATAAAAACAGATTTATTTATGAAGTCGTCTATATTTGAGTCAATTTGTTTAAATAATAAGTTATAATTTTACATTTTGATTTTGTTTTCCAGAGTCATCATTAAGCACTTGAAAATTATTTGAACCGTATATGGTAAAAACAGTATTATATATAATTTGGAAATTGTTGATATATCAAAAAGTGACCTTATCAAAGATATGTTTCCCGACGTGCGAGTCGACGGCACTGAGAGGGTCGTCCAGGAAGTAGTTGTCAGCGTCGTAGTACACGGCGCGAGCCAACGACACACGCTGCTTCTGACCGCCCGATAAGTTTATACCTAGACACAGACATTCATTGTAACAATTACAAACCCTTGAATATACGAAGATAACATTACCAATTTTTCTTGGTACAATATCTACAAAACTAGGTATATGTCTTGACTGAATTTTACCTTTTTCTCCAATCTCGGTCTGATCACCTCCTGGTAACATATCGAAGTCGGTTTTGAGCGCACATACATTGATGACATTGTTGTATTTAATCTTCTCCAGCGCCTTTCCGAATAGGATGTTGTCTTGTAAAGTTGCGTTCTGGATCCAGGGTTGTTGTGGCACGTAGGCTATAGTTCCTGATAGAAAACAAACATTGTGTAAAATTACTTCGAATTAAATTTTAGGTTTTCCATAATTATTTGTACATTTAAATTCTTCCCCATAAATTAGCTCGGGCCAGAGATATAGCGCCGCCAGCACAGCGCAAGATGTGCAGATTCGTGTTAATTCATTTATTCAATTATTAATTCTTTCAAGAATTTCTTAATTTTTAAATATTAATCAGTGTAACTACCAGTAGTGTTGACTTGTCCGGAGATCTTGTTCATCTCTCCAAGTAGCGCAGACAGCAGCGAGCTCTTGCCAGAGCCGACAGCGCCCACCACCGCCACCAGCCCGCCGCGAGGGATGTGCAGGCTGATATTCTTCAGGACAGGCTCGGAGTCGTCGCTCCAGGTGAAGTGACCGTTTTCAATTACTATTGGGTTTGCTGGTGAACAGGATACAGTTTTTTCAGGATAAGTAATCTATGCTCGTGTTAATTTAATTATAATTTTTTTAAGGTAATTTATCTCATTGATTTAATAATTAATTACATAAAATATTAAATACAACAAAATATATATATATCATTAATATACTTACATTCTTTTGGATCGTGTTCTACCCAGTTTGGATTTAATTCCTCAAAATTCATGTATTTGTTTATTCGTTTAATACCAACAAAAGTCTACAAACAAAAATAATTTCTTGATTAAATTTTATCAGTTTTTTTACATAGAACCAGAAGTGAATAACTAGAAATATTCAACTTACTTGTACTACGTGAGAAATAACATTTGGTAGCATAACTAGCGGTAAACGCAGTATGTTGAAAAGAGCCAACGCAACGAAAATACGCTTGGAATCCAGAACTTCCTTATCATTTACCAATAGAAAGCACCCGAATGACATCAGCGAGACCTTTTAAAAAAACCCACTAATTATAATATTACATCAAGAGATATACGTTTTCATCCATCAAGGTAATACAATTAATATTATATGATATATTATTAGTATATTATATTATAATTATGTAGGATTGGTTGTTTACAGAATATGTATATAATTCGTGTAACGTATTATTCTTAAGAATGTAGTGTTTTTAGAGGTTAAGAACTTTTGTATTTATTTTAAACTTATGTATTTATATAGGTTTATATGTATGATTGCGCAATGTTTTTCTTACTATGTTACTGTTTAAGCACACCTACATTATGCTTTTCTCATATATTTTTCCTACTTCTGATTGGTTGCCTGGAAGAGACTGCTCTTTAGCGGTAAGGTCGCTAAATTTGTACCATTTTGTTATTTCTGTTTTTTTAATGTTTATATTTTTGTATGACCCGGGTGTACAATAAAGTATATTATTATTATTATTATTATTATTATTATTATTATTATTATTATTATTATTATTATTATTATTATTATTATTATTATTAAAATAAATAAAAAAATTACATAATCGTAGTCATAAATTACGTCATCTTCTACCTAATCAATCCCAAGTTTATGTGTAACATTTAATTATTGTAAATATCTGTGCAGTCGCTAATCAATAAACATTTGAAAATGTAAAACATTTACAACAACAACAACCCTATATTTTATGCACATAAGTTATTATAAAGTTTAAGAATATTAAGAAATGCACCCCGGGCATAAGGTCTTCACTGCCAGTCTATTTGAACTGCAGCAAATTGTAAATAGCCTTTAAGTTTTTCAATAAAAAAAAGACGAGCCCGTTGAATTTCTATCGCCGGGTTTTTTAAGATTGAAGGACATATCTTTCCGAGTCGGTGGTAGTTTTGACTATGGAAAAATATTTTTATAAACTTACTAAAAGCCTCTTAATTTACGATATCTATCAATCGATCTAAAGAATATATATATATACTATTTTGCTGGTCCATTGATTTTGATGAGAACATAGGAATACCGGATTTTTTCGTTTCCAGTTCCGGTTTCCGAAACCGGGTTCCTCCACCCGTGGGCAAAAGGCAGTAATAGATTTGCTACCTCCTTCGGCCCTGTATGCCGTGGTGGTACCTGTTGGGGGTACCTCCTGGACACAGGTGTGTAACAGTCTGGGGTCCGGGCTATGGTGTGGGGACAGTCATGGGTGCTGCTTCAATTATCAACGTCGTCAGGTATTTCGTGGCTGTCAGCTGGGATGGCGCGGGGTTGAGGTACCAGACCGCTTGCTCCAGTTGCGGTGTTGGAGCCCATTCGATTGTTTCGCAAGCGATTATGAGGTGGTGGTGGATGTTTCCTGCTGCTCCCAACGTAGCTGTGTGGTAGTTCACGGCTGTCACGGGTAGATGATCGCCGAATACGGCTTCAGTTTGGGTCCCTTTTATCTATATCTATATATGATGAGGGGGACATCTAGGTATGGCTCAGCGGCCTTTGGTGGGGGAGCATGAGAGCCCCCATTCGTTATAACAAGCCTTAATCTTCCTTCCTCTGGAAGGAGACGTGTAGCAATAAAAGTTTCCAGACGGAAAAAAAAGTTTTTAATTACATTTACGCGTCTTTTCAATTTATTTTAAAAATATACTAATTATATCTGTAAACAAAACTGTATATCACATTGATTTATTATATAATAATAATAATAATAAACTTTATTTCAGATTTTCCATATATGCATATATTTGTTAGTAGCGATTTAGGACTATGTTAGATAATAGATGAAATGCCATTGATAATAATAATAGACAATGTAATGAAATTAATAATTCTGTTATTAATTTCATTCAATTATAAAAATAATTCAAATCAAATCGAATCGAATCGAGTCAAGTCGAATCGAATCGAATCGAATCGAATCGAATCGAATCAAATCAAATCAAATCAAATCAAATCAAATCAAATCAAATATATAAATTCTACGTCATTGAGAAAAGGTAATAAATTATCGTACTTCTATTTACTTAATTAAGCCTTTGTCAACCATAATACAGTGATTTTGTATGTGACGGTTTGATATCATCTTCAAGATGCTGTTTTTTATGCCTAATGGCATGAAATGGGGAAGATCGATAATACAAACTAATATAAAAAACCAAGAATGGAACCTTGAGGAACACCTATTTTTACTAACGTAAGTAAAGATTTAGTATCATTATACCTTACACTAATCTAATAATTTATACAATTATTTAAAAATAGAATGTGATGATCGGCAAAGCATCAGCACTACACGATCGCCAGAGCGTTCGCGAATTTCGCCATCGAATGCCTGCAATCGTAAACTTCAATATTACAATATTGAAGACATTCTAACTAACCGTTTCAACCTTATTCTAGCAGAATTTTTGCATTTGTCAACTTACCAAGAAAGGCGTACAAGTAAATAATAATGTTAAAGTAGAGTTGAGATACGCTGTTGTTTTTAAAACATAGATTTCTTTATTCCTAATTTTACTTATTTGTTCCTGGAAACTTGTTTCCCACGCATATATCTTTAGAACCTGGAAAATAATATAACTATTAAATAAAATATAAAAATTCAATATTAAAAAGTTTTTTTAAGAGTAATCATTTTATGTAGATATTTTAAAATTTGATAATTTAAGATAAACACAAATATAATCTGTATAAACTGATATAATTAAAAATAAATGCAAATAGAGATAGCTCAAAGGACAAGTTAGATATGTTAATAAATCCACTTATGAGATAATTCGGTTCTGGATACTTAAGCAGCTGTGAGCTTAACTTATTTTTTCAAAAATTTGAAAAAGACATGAACCTACTTTAATGCCATTGAGTACTTCATTCATAAGTTTGACTCTTTCATCTTTGTACTTCATATGTTTTACTTCTAGTTCTTCCATTCGATTTGAGATAACGCCGTTAACTGGAATAAGTACTATCATGACCGCCAACCCGGCGAGCACCGACGAGCCCAAGATACCCCAAAGAAAGTATAGGGCCAACGCAATCTGTAGCGGAGCTGACCATATCAAGTTGAGATAAACGGTCAATTCTAAGAATCTATAAAGTTAAAACCTACATTATAATTTTATCTATACTGAGCTTTGGATTCCGCTACCCTCTTCGACTAGACATCCAAAACAACAAATAGTAACTCGCCACCAGACTGGTCCACTAATGGCACGCATGTATTTTTATTACAAATACATTCGTTTTGTAAATTTTATCTAATTACCACGGCGCGTTCTTATGTACGCGGAATGGAAGAGATGGTGGGCGGGTGTTAACTCGTTTTGGTCCTATCGTATTAAAAGTATATACCAAGTTTTATTATAAAGAAGGCACTAGCTTTTATATTATCGTCGATCAACAAACTCAATCCGGAAGACATAGTGAAGTAAGGAGATATTTGAGGTACCCGCTGTTATAAAATTATTACCAAACGGGTAAAAAGTGGTCAAACCATAATGGAATAAATGTGATCCGTTTACAGGGACTATTGTTCAGTAAAAACCATGATATATCAATAACAGGACCTTTCTAGCCAAGCAAGGGAATCGATTGAAGGGGATTTCCGATCTGGGCGGTCTATTTCGGTTAATACTCCAGATATTATCGAAAAATCGGAAAATTAATATTGGAGAATGCACGTGTAAAAATAAACAAGTCGCAGAATCTGAGACAATCATTTTTAGGGCCTTCAAAATCATCTCGACATGACAAAAGTCAGTGAAAGAATAGATTCAGTCTAGAATGGTCATTCCGCCACAAAAAAACAGCAACGACTCGAGTTTTTAACGAATACAATGAAGGTTTTTAAAAAAGCGAATTGTTACTGGGGCTGAAACTTGAGTTCGTCATTATGAATTTATTTGAAGCAAGATTCCATGTAGTGGCAAAAAAGAACACTAAGAAACTTAAGTTGTCACTGTCACCCGAAAAGGTCATGGCGACAGTTTTCTAGGACGCAAAAGAAATTTTGATTATTTAGGAAAAGTGTATTTTTATAACCGGACAACATTACGCCTCCATTTTAGAGGAAAATTAACTAAATGTGTCCTGCTCTTGCACGACAATGCTCCCGTTAACAAAAGTCGTGTTGCATTAACTGCTTCAATATCATTGATCAATCAGCTTATAGCCCAGATATAGCTCCCAGCGCTTTTATCTCTTTCCAAGTCTGAAAAAAGAGCGTCGAGAAAAGATATTTTCTACCGATAAGGTAGTAAAGGAGACATTTGCGGTGTACTTTTAAGAGAAAGATGAATAATTTTTTATGAAGTTAGTCACAAGTTAATTTACAGATATGAAAGATGTATTAAGCTTGCAAACGAATTTATTGAAAAAGAAAAATAATTTATTACTACTATTTCATCCCCTTGCAATCAATTTTGCGACTTTACTTGCGTTTTTATGGTTGTAAAAAAATTACAATATTATATGTTTGTAATAAAGTAAGTGTTCATTTTTATACAAATAATCATAATAATAATCATAATAATAATTTTAAGACAAATAACTAAGAAAATCATTCCTAAAGACTTTCTGCCAATGTCATATACTGATCGTGCTTATAAACTGTAAGCGTCTATAGAGAAGAAGTACAAAGTAAAATGTGCAATTTGTGAAATTTATGTCGTAATATTTTATAATGAAACTAATCTATTCCACATAAATTCAACTAGTAACATACTGAAAGTCGTGGTCATATTTTACCTCTGCGCATCGACAGCCATCAGATTTATGATTTCGCCGATAGTAGTTTGTTTTCTCGCCGAGTTAGATATTCGCAATGACTTTCTATATATTGCGCTTGTTAATGCAGTCCTTATTTTCATGCCTACTAAGTACATGTCTTTATGAAAGTGTGCAAGTAACATGGTCTGTATTGTTGCACATGCGAACAAACCCCCTACGTACATATACCCCTTCCATACGGGCTCCTTGTTGTCGACGAATTCTATCAACAATCTGAAATCACGGAACATTATCGTAACATAACATCATATTGCACAACGTTTCTTAATAGCCTGTATGTCCCAAATGTATTACAAATTTTGGAAGACATACCCACCAGGCTGAAAATGAACACAATTGACTGTTATAATAATATGAAAACAATTGAAAGAAGAAGACTTACTGCAACAATTTTGGAGAGAGAAACATAAAGACATCGTTGATAAGGTTAAGAAGCGCTCCGAAAAGAAACTGCCCTCCGAAAGCGAAACAAAGGACGGGTAGGATTGACGCAGATTTGCGCTCTTGGTCCGACTTGAAGTTTATTCTGGCGATAGAGCTATTCTCAGAAGCTTTGGTGTCACTTAAGCTGGAAATATAAGATTATAGACAAACACAATGGATCTACACTACAGTACTACAGTTTTTCACTATAAGTCACTTCGAAATAGTTTTTTGGGCGTCATACCCAAGTCATTTTCAAGGAAAAACTTTGAGGAATGCGAAAGAAACTCGCAACAAAACACAAAAAAACCAATGTGACCTAAGTGAAGTAGATTTGAAGTGAGATTAATTTAATTTTATATATTGAAACGATAGAAAAAAACAATATTTGCATTTATACCACGAACAAAAAGTATTTAAAAAACCTTTACTTGACCTGAATCACTTTTTCGACGGCATAGACTAAAAATTTTATACAAATGGAATCATGCTACTTCCAAAAAAATTTATGGTATTGGGCCCGAATGGCTACTATATAATTCAATAAAATATTTTAGCAAAAAAAAATTGTGTTTTCTTTTAACAAACAACACATTGGTCTCTGAACAAATTATTACATTTGTACTTGCTGGCACTGTCAAAGATTACGGCATATTTACGTTTCCACACTAAAATTACAAAGTGTTGTTGTACGTGCATCCTGCCATTATTTTTGATTGTTTACAAACCTCAGATTCACATACCATCTTCGCTATCCGAATGTGCAATTATTCATTTATTGCATTCATTTATTCACTTAAATTCAATTAGTTTGATAAATAGTCAAACGTTATTAAAATAGTTAAGTGTACAAATGTGTAACGTTCATAAATTATATAAATATTATACATACTTTTCTTTTTTCTGTAATATTTTGTCCCAAAATTTGTCAAATCTGGGTACAATCTCTTTAGACGAATCTTCTGGATTTAAAGTCCATAAGTCATTTTTCGTCAAACTTCGTCTAAATCCTGTGAACGCTAAGGGATCGAACCAACTAAATGTTAACCGACTTGGGAACCCTGACGCCCTCTCTGGGCATTGGTTCTAAAATAAAATAAAACAAATTAAATTCTATTCACACAACCCAATAAACAACTCATTAATATAATATTAGAAAGTTATCTTGCCTGTTCAAACTTATAAGACGAGTCTTTTGGTGGTAAATCCGCGAAGCAGTTGAGTATAAACATTAAAATGATCAACGGATAATATATCATATAGCTAACAAAATTGTATTGAACGTTTTCATCTTCTGTGAGATCATAGTGCATTACTATTTCAGATCTGAATTGTGGTATTCCAGATAATATCAGTAAAAGCCAGAAAAAAAATAACACCCCTGAAGCTCTCATGCCATACTTTTTGTTGTAATATAGCAGCTTTGACGAAAGGATCTTAAACGAAAATTTTTATTTAAATAAATTAATAAAATTAAATAGAGCAATAAAAGTGCAACTTAATTACCTTCAGAGTAGTAGGCGTACGTAATAGAGAAAATTATAAATAAATAAACCACAATATACACTCATAAATTAGTTTCATACTATATATTACATACACCATGGATATATAAATATATTTACTAATATAAAACTAATAACTAGAGAATAAAAAGAGAAAGAAAAAATTGATAGATAATATAATACTTTTAGCGTCAGATACTTATGTTAAAGACAATAATTAATTACCACGCTACTACGTGAGGTTACAATGACCCACGCGAAACCAGTGTGCGGCGCAAAATAGTGTTTTTTTTTCCTGGCGCAAAGGGATAAATAAGGGATGAACTAAGGGAATTACTTATATTAGTAAGCGGCAATAGATGGGAGCCCCATCACATTACACATACCAAAAATGTTATATTATTAATATTTTTTTTTTAATCTTACCTTTCCATTATTAACTCAAATCAAATCATTACCACCACTAAAATCAGTATCACAACTTATTACATATATAGCAGGTTTCATAACTTTATAACAATAAATTGGATACTGATAATTTTTTTTATTTTCTAAAAAAACTCAAAAAAAAAATTTTTTTCTATTGTTTTTTTGAAATTAACATCCATTGGATACAAATAGATATTAGTTCTACTACTACTAGATACAAATAGATATTAGTTCTAATAGTTCGCGGAAAATTGAAGCCAAAAAACGCTTACGTTCATACATATATTTTTTTAAATTTCTTTAATTATTGAGAGCAAATCTCGATTTGTTCTCAATTGTATTCACCTCCGTGAATACAATGTTTCAATATCGACTATATACACGTTAAACCTTCTTCTATAGATGCTTTTTTTTAAAACCATGGACAAATTCTTAATATTTTCTACTATATGTTATTATTGTGAAGCAATTAGACTGACCTAAAAATACCCTAGAATTTTGTTGATTAGATATCTGATAGATGACCTGAGACTCAATCCATAAATACCGTTTTGGTCTATATGACCACAATTAAATTTAACCCGACGTTTCGAATGCTTTGCAGCAAAAGCGTTAAGATCAGATGATGGTGTCTATCAGTCAGTCCGTTTATTTGTCACCTACCTACAACGGTTCCTGAGTTTACGGGCATAGAGTTCAGGATGCACACAAAACGCACTAACTATGTCTATGGGCTTGGTAGTCTGTTCATGGACTTGGGATTTAATATTCTTCAAGACAGGATCCCAGGTGTTCGATAGATTCCAACCATCTTCTCTATTAAAATTAGGATGTTTTTTACTTTCAATAGCCTCGCGAATCATTCTTGGTATATGTCTGTGTTCACGAGCGAGGATGATCTTTATTTATTTATTTAAAACTTTATTGCACTCGTACAAACTAGTGTACAAAGGGCGAACTTAGTGCCTAATGGCATTTTCCACCAGTCAACCCTGGATGACGTATAGAAATTGCGGTAGTTACTTCAGTTTAAAAGTTTTGAATAATATTTATATTTATATAACTATATAAAACAATATATATATATATATATGGTGGTTTTTTATGGATGGTTTTTTCTTATGAGCCCGTTTAATGTTCAATAATACTGGGAACTTTGGAATTAAAATAAGCGTAACGTGGCTAAAAACTTTAATCCACAAATTTCTATAATATTTGTTTTGCAATTTGGATTCTTTGGAAATTAATTTATTTCATATTTTAAACATATATAAAAAGAGACATCTAAACAAGTAAAATTTGCAGCATATACTTGCTAGCTATTTGCGTAAAAATTGTGAAATTTTATATGACGTCATAATCCAGATATAGATAATACAATACTTCCACATTTTGTATGCATAAAAATAGACTTAGAGATTATATAATTTAGGTTATTGAGGAAAAAACTTTAAAGTTAGATTTTAGTGAGTCGAATTGGACATCTCAAAGAAGCTTATCTTATTATTAGTTTTGTTTTAATATCTATCGCTAATTATAAGAGGCGAGTTCAAAATATAAAAAAGCCGGTCTCTTTAGCGATGTGCGAGTTAATGTAACATTTACTGTTTTTAAATAGGTTTCTTTCTAATCAATATCAAGAATATAAATAATGCACATTAATAACGAGCCGAAATTATTAAGCCATAATGAGAAGGGGTGGTTACAAGTAAGTTGTGACTAGTATGAGTTTTTGAAACAACTCAATAGCGTTATCATAAACTTCTATTTGTATGAAATGAGAGCCATCTGGTAAAAGTAAAGTTTGTAACTCTTATTTTATATGAGTCACAGTTTAGGCTAGTGTGATCGATGGAAATCGGTACACTAAGGTATTGCCCAATAATTATATTTTTTTTAATTTTCGTGACTATTCATACAGGTATGACAAAATATATAACGAGTAAATAAAATTTTAAACTTACAAATGTTAAAATCTTGATAATAGGTACAAAATAATCTGCATTGAAGACATCTTCCTTTGCTGACTTATGAACTGTCACACCCAGATCAACAAATTTCAGCACAACTAAGAGAAATGTGATAACAAATTTACTAATATTCAATATATTCCAAGGGATGTTTCTTTCCTTGCTGGTGCAAATGTAGTAGGTGTCAATGAAGGCTGCCACCCATAGGTATAAGCAGGGTATCCATATAAGTACAGTTTTTTCAAAGCATGATGAGAGCTCTGGGTTTTCTGTGTCCCATGTTAAATTTGAATCCTGAAATAAAGAGAAATTAACAGTACTTACATAGATGACTTTAGTTTTCATCTAAGATCAAATCAAGTTACCCAAAATATTGATCCACAAAATTTGTCAATTGTAGAGTTCAAGGACATGTTTTTAAAACCAAAAAAAACTCTTGTTACGTATTTAGTACTTCTGAATACCAGCAACGCAACGTTTTGGGTAACAATTTTTTAATCGCACCTTTTGTACCGAATTATTATTAAGATTTGATATAAGATAATTAATAAATACAAAATATTATAGATTCCACATTACTTCATTTATTATAAATATTATTTAAACACTTTTAAGTATATTGTACAAACTTATGTGTTCTCCGTAAGACCGCACGCGGCAGAGACCAACAACGAAATGCCAAAAATACAAAAAATTTACTCAACGTAGTATAGTAATGCTTGACGTGGCAGTTGCTGCTTGCCAATAAGGAGAACCACACATGGCGATGACTTTATAATAATTTTCAAAGTGTTTATCTATCTGGATTTGGCCTTGGCTTTATTGAGCATTATCTTCCGTACATTTAGAGAAGTGAATTGTGTACTAAAAAACCATAAATTAAGTAAACAAATTTAATATGATAAATAGTTCTATTGAAAATAAAGATAATATTGAAATACATAATGTAGGTATCAATGGTTAAATAATAATTGAATAGGTCCTAGGACCAGTCATCATACCTCTCGTCTTATCTAGCTAGCGCAATAATCGACAAAAAATTAAATCTTTAGACGTGTTTACTTTCTAACAAATGAAACGCTATACCTGTATATATGCCGCTATTAAATATTTATATATTGAATCTGGTCTCCAAAAATATATATATTTTTTATAAGTCAACAAGTTGTTCTACTCCTTGACGAATCTTTCAACTTCGACTTTTTGTTTTCAAAGATTTTATAATACGTACCTGTTTATATCTATATATAAAAAACATGTATTGTTGACATAAATAACAACAAATTCATAAACACTGTCGATCATAAGAGAGACAATATTTAAATGAAAGTAATTACAAAAACGAAAATAAGAGTCAAGACTTTAGGTACCAAGAACTTTCTAAAATATTGTGAAATAAAGCGAAATGGTCTAGTAACGGTGCAGAGAATAGTTATAAGACATTCGTATGACAAATGTATATCTAAGAAATATTAAAAGCTGCAACGGATTTAAAACTTTTTCTACAGATATGAAAAACATTCAGTTTTAAACTATTTTTAACTAAAATCTATACCTTATCATCTTTTAAAGCAACAGCAATGTGTTATACAGACGTTTTATTAACGAATTTCTACGGCAGCGATAATCTTGTATTGCGCAATGTTTCATCAAATTAGTTAACACCGCGATTCCGTCTGACGTTTACAAAAATGTAAAGTATAGAATATCCATGGTCTATAATGAGAATATGTATATAGGAAGGAAAACTGTACATCATTTCATCATTTACATAGTTTTCAAAATATATAAAAAAACCATTACAAGCACAAATTATTTTCAATGTATATGAACGCAATCTTATCAGTTCATATAGATATAGTTTATCTTTGAATATCACGAATATTATTATGCAATAGTGATGGTTGATGGTATATTTATATATCTAAAGGAGCGTCAGAAAGGGCCTCATAGCGGTCTTGGATATTATCATTCATATTGAGCGTTGTAACGGCAGGAATTATAAAATAGAAACACAAGTGTATCGTCCAAAAGTTATTAATTAAATTTTCATCAGTTTAACATAATATCACAAACAAAAATTACGATTAAACTAGATTATGAGCCAATAGGTTAGCACATGTGCACCTCTGTGGCAGCTATCCACACAACTCACAGCCGCCATTCCCAGTGGCGACACCTACCACCCTATTCGGAATTACCCGCTCATAATTTATAAGTTCTTCATAACAATCCGTTACAGAATCAAATAAAACTAAAATAATATTAACAAATCGAATTATGATTAATAATAAATTGTAATATAATCATTAGTAACTTATAATTAAAACTCAGTTACAATCAACGCGCCGTCACGGCCGTCCTGCATTATCACACGTCCTCGAGCGTATCAGTCTCATCTGTGGATAATAATTATAGCGCATTATACTACATTACGCTCGGTCATCCTGACCACACAATATTCTCATTTGTTTCATAGTATACAACTTACAGTAATTTAATTTTTTTTTCTTTATTCAAGTGCAACGAAACGTTTTGTAAAAGTCACACATAACATGCTATAGAAAGGGTTTCTTACTAGAAACGTCACATACGTCAGTCAATGTCACATAAACCATTTTCTACCACATAGGATATTTAATGCCACACAGGCTAGTCATTGCCACACAGGCTAGTCATTGCCACACAGGCTAGTCATTGCCACACAGGCTAGTCATTGCCACAAAGGCTAGTCATTGCCACACAAGCTAGTCATTTCCATACAGGCCAGTCGTTGCCACACATGCTAGTATTTGCCAGATAGGCTAGTCCGTGCCACACAGGCTAATCCTGGCCACACAGGCAGCCATTATCACGCAAATTAAATAAATAGAATGCAAAGAAAATGTAATTACTTACCATGGCCGTCACCGGCACATTCTGCCACGAATTGGTTTATTGGGGTCTCTAGTCCGTCACTCAACTCTAATGGAACATAACATTCAGGCATAGCACGTATGCGTTCGTGCGCAAACTTATATGTCCTATTGGAACTAAGGGCTCTAAGTAAATACCTGTCACCATCCAACAGCTCAACAACTTTAAAAAGCCCTTTAAATTTTGGGTCAAGCTTGGTTTGGTTACGCTCGTCGTTTTCAAGGAGCACACAATCACCTACTTCAAACTTTTTTAACTTTGCTTTAGTTTTATTAAACCTCATTTTCTCCGAAAAAGCATTAGCTTCTATTGCTCGTATCGATTGTTCTCTTATAAGATTTAAATCAACTTCTATGTCATCTGTTTCTAATGTCATTAAGTTTAAGGGCCTAGCAACCTTTCCAATTAGCAATTCTAAAGGACTCGCTTTTATAACTCTGCTCATAGTGCAATTAATGGATAGCTGCATATCAGGTAACGCAGCTTTCCACGACTTATTATTATCTACCTCAACAGCAATTAACATAACCTGCCCATTTGCGCGTCGTGTACCGGTAGCTATAAGATGTAGGTTAATGTTGTATGCATTGCAAAAGTCCCTAAACTCTTTTCCAACAAAACATCGACCCTGGTCAGCTATAATGCGTGTCGGGGCACCAAACAAAGAAACATTGTTTTTTAATGCCCTCGCTTACTGTTCGTGATGGAATGATGACGTCATCAATATAAACTAAGGTAAATGTATCAGGTAATGCCTCAAGGGCCTTATTAATTGCACGTTGGTACACTGAAGGTGCATTACAAAGACCAAATGGCATAGATAAATACTCAAATTGACCATCCGATGTGACGCAAAGTCTACGCAGAATCTATGCAGTCTGTCGGCCCCATCTTTTTTTTAACAAGGATAATCGAACTAGCGAAGGGAGAAGAGCTTTCGCGTATGATACCAGCGGACAAAAGTTCTTTGATTTGACGGTGTACTTCCTATCTTTCGTCTGGACTTAATCTATAGGGTTTACGTTGGAACGTGAGGTTAGGATCACATAGTTTAACATTCAGCTGACCCGTACTAACCCTACCAGTAGGTAGGGTATACCTACTGGTAGGGTACCTACGAATTTACTGGAATGATTGCTTAGTAGAGCAATTAATTGCTGTTTTTTTTTCAAAATCAGATACGTCGCAATCTATACATCAGTACTTTCGAACTTGTTTACCTATGTCACAAATAGAAACGACTCTATTCTTTTTAAGGACAAGATTCTTTTTAAAAATCTCTATTGAAAACCCTAATCTAATAATAATAATCTAATAAGATAATGAAAGTAGATCCCTCCCAATCATTATATCATTTGAAATACACGAATCGGGCACCACATAAAATAGTAACTATACTGAATAACCCTGAATTGAAACGGTAGAAAGACATTGAATGTTACAATTAAAGCACGCGTTATCTATACCCAGCAATAATACTGCTTCATACTGTCGTTTGCCTAAAAATCTATAAGATAAAACTTGTTTTATTAAAGATTATCGGCACCTGAGTCAAAGCAAAATGAAAACTTCTCACCAGATTCATCTAGGAGATTGTTAATGGCTGGTTTGATGGAACAGACATTCACCCGTCGCTCAGTTCGTGCTTCGCTGGCCTTGACATCTGCACTGGGGCAACGCAGCACGATGTGGCCTCGTTCACCACACTTGAAGCAGGTTGGAGTAATCGACTTTTTCGGCAAACCGACTTCCTTTGACTGCTGAGAGGAGGCAGTATCCGAAATTCCAAATCACATAGTAGCATTGCTGTCACGACTACTATTTCCTCAATATTGTCGGGATACGCGTCCCGGCTTGCCACAGTTATAGCATCGCCGTGCGTTATCTGTACGTGGCTTCTTTAATTCCATTGTCGGAGTAGTCTCACTAGTCGGGTGTCCTCTTTTTCTGAAGCCAAAAGCCATAAGTTCTTGTTGTAATTTACTACGAGTGTCAATGTCAGTAGTAAATGCTATTCTTTGCAATCACGGCTCAATTTTTGAAGCATGTGCTCAAGTGAGCGCGATCGCCATCTGTTCTTTCGACAATGACCTGCATCGTGCTAATATAGTGCTCATAAATCGCCCAGCAAACGCAGACAAACATTCTTCTTCCCTCGGACTATTGAGTATTGAGTAGTCGCCATAAGTTCGCAGATGGTGTCTCAACAGTATCAAATCTAGCTCAGAACAAGTCTTTTAATTGCGGCCACGTGATACCAATAAAACTAGATTGAGCAAGACATGATGACGCCGTTCCCTTGAGTGCCTTGCTCATTGTTATTATTAAATCACTGCCGGATATACTTTTTTCTTTTAAGCATATGTCCACGGTTTCACACCAAGCAAGAGTGTCGTGCTCAGAAGTGTCAGGGTTAAACTCGGGTAACGTTATACTCGTATTCCAACTGGACAAACGTGGTTCTTTTATAGCGTGAATTAACTCTATCATATTTTGTTGTTGCATTTCGAAATATATTTCCAATGCTCACACTCGTTATTTTGGGTAATGTTAACACTCTGACCTGTATTCTGTTCCTGATTAGTCGTTGGTAATACCACTTCTGATAAAGGAGCGTCAGAAGGGGCCTCATAGCGGTCTTGGTTATTATCATTCATATTGAGCTTTGTAACGGCAAGAATTATAAAATATAAACACAAATGTATCGTCCAAAAAGTTATTAATTAAATGTTCATCAGTTTAACACAATATCACAAACAATAATTACGATTAAACTAGATTATGAGCCAATAGGTTAGCACATGTGCACCTCTGTGGCAGCTTTCCACACAACTCACAACCGCCATTCCCAGTGGCGACACCTACCACCCTATTCGGAATTACCCGCTCATAATTTATAAGTTCTTCATAATAATGTCCATAGTCTGCAAGAGCATGGAACACGTCCTTAAATGCAGGGTTTTGGCGTACCTTTCGCTGGAATCGATTAACTGGGAATTTTCTAATGTACGCCACCCGCATGTGGAGTCAGGCAGTTGAGAAATTCGGAGAAACACTTGCGGATTCTCTCGATATTTGCAAGTTCTTCGACAGGGTAACGCTGGCTAGACTTATTAGCAAGCTTTCCTCCTACGTTTTGCCTTCTGGTTTCTGTGTGTGGATATCAGACTTTTTGAGGAATCGATCAATATATCGATGGTCATCGATGGCTGTTCGTCTGATCGAATGGCTAATAATGCCGGTGTTCCTTAAGGGTCAGTGCTTTCCGCAACTCTCTTGTTCAGCTTTGGAGAGCTATATATAGATCAAACACTTTATACTACAGTCTTCCTAAAATCAGTCGGGCTGTAGTCAAACGCTTACCTGTTCAATTTAAAAATAATAATAAATAAATTCTACTGGATTTATATTGAGTAATAGTAGATTCGATATTCTCGTAATTATATAATAATTTAAAAAGAAAAACTTCATCCCTTTATATATCCCCCATAACACCCCACCATCAGGTTTTTGGTCTTCTGCAGTCTTCTCAGAAATATTTCTAAATATTTAAAAATATGGTTAAGTTTATAAATGAATAAATTGAAAATAAGAGGACCAAGCAGCGAGACCTGAAGTGACTGGAACAAAAAATGTCCAAAAACGTTAATTGACTTCGGTGTCGGAGGTATAACAAACAAAAAATAATAATAGCAAAACGCTATATATATCAACTTCTACAAGTCTGCGAATTAAAATTTAATGTAAAATCCTTTCAAAAGGTCTAAACATTTATAGAATCACAATAAAAAAATAAAATTAATATTAGTTACATTTTATTTATAGCAAAACATTTTGTTGTGTAGTATACCTTCTTTGCTATTAATTTTAAGACATAATATTATTTTTAGTTGGGGATACTAAAAGGCAGAGGTTACCTTTTTAGCCATCAGTATACATCTTTTAGCGTTTTTTTTTATTATAAATGCAGGAAAGTCATTCTCTTTTAGTCTACATTTATAATTTGAATATTCTTTTATTTGGATCATTTAAATATCCAAGTTTAAATGGTATATTCTGACTTATTTACATGTATATAACGTTCATTTTAATAAACACAACTACGACTTGAAAGAATTATTTTAGAATCTATATGTGGTCTTCGAATGCTTAGGTTGGGTGCCGGTGGTCTACATCCCCGTTACAATGTTAGGCTAGAACTCTAAGGTAGAACTTTTTCTCAAAATGTTTTTTAAACATTAGAAGGAAATACTTGAAACTTGAAACTAGTAATGAATGTCCATAATAGGTGTAAAGCATATAGACCATGTAATGCGTATAACTGGTGTAAATAAAAGATTCACATTAGTGATACCATCTGAACTTCGTTTTTTCGCTGAGCAATTTTCATTATAGTCGCATTTTTTTCTGTTGAATGTAATTTTCGATGGTTGAGTCAGATCTATAAAAATTTAATGCCATTTGAATTTTCTTTATACTTTTAGTACACTCAGTGTGGAATGCAGTACTTTGGGAATGTATTGAATATATATTATACAATATAAGTTAATGCATGATTACACTTCACCTGATGGGCACATTAATTTAGTAAAATCCTATTCAATCTAGCCTCGAATACATTGAGATAATACTGTCCACGACATAAGAGTGGATATCGCCGAATTTTATAACGCCAGATGATTTAAGAGGGATGGGAGAATTAGCTCGTATAATTTCTGTGTATTTTCACCAAATCGTTTCCTATACAATACTAAGAGGCTGGCAATACTACGCCTGTGCTCGAGTTGAGTTGAGTTGGAGGTAAAGCGTTCAGAACATGTATAAATTCGCTTAAAAAAATCCCAAATCCGAAGTTCTTTTTATCTTATGAATGAACGTATGGTAGAGGGAACTCTGTCGTCAAGGCAACGCAAGGGGGACTTTATCCCACAAAAAAGGAAAGTTGTAAAATAGCAAACCCTAAAAAGCTTTCGGAGCTGAAGCGGAATCCTTCACGGAGACTAAGGGCTTCGACTCCCCGTCTGTTTTTGCAAAGATCACTATGATGCAGAAGGCCTTTTTTTTCGTAGGAAAAACCAGTTACGGGTACCCCGTCGGTCCAGGGGGGTGACGGCTGGGGGGTGATGTGGGACTACCTGGCAGTATAGAGGATGCTGCTATATTTAAGGCTACCCACTAAAAAACCAACGGTTGCCCTCTGCGCCTTAATGGGACGTCACGGGATCGCGTTAGCACACACCGTGACGCCCCGGCGAGACCCCCCGAATGAGGATGCCCCGAGCAACGTAGAGCACCATCCCATCGCAGGCTTATGTTAGATAAAAAGGAGTCACCCTCGCCCTCCCCAGGCCTACAACTGGGGAAGAAAGCGACGGGCGTATTCCCGCCCCCTTCTACCAAGTCTCCCCCTACGGAGCGGGTCAGCGGACGAGGCTGATTCCCTGTCCCGCTCCGAGGCCTCCTTTGCGGCGATAACTTGCTCGCAGAAGGAGGCCATTGCGACCCAGCACCTCTCGCTGCTGACCATCGCGCTGATAACGCGCGGTAGCAAGAGGTCCCATGATGCAGAAGGCCTATCCTAACCTATCTGAACAAATATAGCGTGGGGCAGGGAAATGAGAGGCGTTAATGCGTTGGGAGATCTGAAGAGAAGAATAATTCCAACAGCTTGTCGGATCATGTGTTAGTCTCGGAAATTAAAGAAAGACATTGAGATATGAGATTGGTTATGAATTAAGTGAGAGTTATGATTATCGCTCGCTTCGCAGGCATTGAGATGAGCCTGCTCCAAAGAGGATAATTTCACCGCCCCTAGCTACAAATTGAATTTCCACACAAAAATTTGTTGGGCGCAATAAAGCAACAAGACCGTCCCCAGCAGTTATACCCGTTTTAGCACTTAGAGCAACTCTTTGTGTTCCTGTCCGCTATCGATGCCATCGGATCGAACGTTGAAGTCGGACCAAGATTCTCTGATTCTGAATGTGGCTTGGTGTCTGCTAAGTGAAGAGGGATGTCTAGGTCTGACTCGATAGGATTAGGTGGATGGGGGGGGGGGGCAGAGGAGCCTTCCCGGGTTATAACAACATTGCCAATGGAGGGAATGGGGCGCGCTTGAGTCGCACCGGGAGTGCCCTCTTGTGTAGGTAGCTGCTCACGCGGCCAGCCTTCAAAACAACGCGGACGTATGCGAAAGCGCTCCAATATGATGGTGACATGGTGATCGTCTGGTTTAGTTGGTAACCTTAAAAATGGCAGCATTATCTATGTTTCCAGAACTCCCACATAACCGACTCCACCTTGCCCTGGGCGGAGACGAGTAGCAATAAAAGCTTTCAGACGTAAAAAAAGGTCGCTAGACTGGCAATAGTCATTGTTATACTGGTAGTATAGGAGTGGTAGTAAAACAAAACGGTTGCCCTTATTGCCTTATTGGGACGCCACGTGATCGCTTTGTCACTCACCTTGTCGCCCCGGCAAAAATTGTGGTAAAGTATGCCGTCACTATTTTATGTCTTAGGGAACTGCTAACCGTCTCTCCTCTTAATATACGTAGCCGCTCCCTTACTTACAATGTATTACCTTGGTGGGTAGCGAGGATGACACCTCTCACCTTCTATAGGCCTATATCGTGATGGTTCCCTAATTTCGCCCATCTTCATTACGTAATATCCCATCAAGGACATGAGAACAACCTTTGATATTGTAGAAGGTACACTTAAAAATGGTCCACCGTAACTCTCAGGCCACCAGCCGCGGCCTTTTTTGATTTTTCCAACGAACAAAACGAAGAATAATGTTAGGTAAGTTTTCATTAGTTAAAGATTTAATGCATAATTTTTTTAATAAGACAATTTCATTAAAAGGTCAAATACTTGTCACATATCTTACAGTTGCGCTATGAAAAATTTGTACTTTTCTTTATTTGCCTATTTAAAATACTCATTCTATAAAATGAAGGTGGAATCCTTTTTTTTCATGGACTCGATTAAAAATTTTAAGATAAAGGGAAGTTTTAGTAATTACATAAAATTTTATGTGATTGTCTGAGAAAAAATTAATCAATTTTTTAAATGCACGGATCCATAAGAGAACATTTTTATGTTATTATAAATTTAAAAAGTAACAACCACATGTCAACATCACGAATGTCAACTGACAAAGGCTCACAAATGTAGTTGAGTAATTTAAATGTAGCCTGTGCGTTTGCGGTAATCTGTGGTTTACGTTTTTTCTTATACTTTGTAGTCTATTGGCAATTGTAAACTTTTTATTTCTCTAATATTTGTGTATCTGTCTGTTGTTCTGAAACTCGGCTCTAGGTTGCTATTTGCTGGTGTGTGCTGTGTAGTTTGTGTTTTTTGCGGAGAGTGGGGACAACGTGTTCATGGTTAAGGCGACTAAATTGCTTAAATTTAATATTTTATACAATTAAAATCGTTTAGAAGTATTTTTTTTTAATAAAATATCGTTAAGTTCCAAGTGTAGGTACATTGAACTTGTAAGTTTTTCAATTCAAGTAATAAGTGAGTGATTTGTGATTCTTCTAAAATAGCAATTAAATATCGTTACTAAGTAATTTCAAGTTAAAAAGGTCAGTAGCAACATATCTAATTACATGGCAAGATTAATTCTTGTGTTGCTATAATGTCTTATAATTCGACACTCGACGATTTTTGTGGATCAAAATTTTGGGTAAGTAGGTCTTTGGCCCTGGAATACCTAGAATAGCTGACTAACAAAATATTTAACAAAAGTATTTGTTTTTAATATTTATAACGCATTAAATAGAATATCACTTTTTTACTCTCAAGTTACAGCTTTTTTTAAAAAACAAAGTTTTATTTATATTAATTGTCGTATTATATCTCTTCTTAAATAATTCAACAAAAAGCAACTACCTGCTTTTTGTTGAGTTACTTAAGAAAATACCATTTGATCCTGACATCACACATTTTCTATTGAAGCATCAGAATCAAAAACCTGTTTGATTTGTTAATAAAATTCTTTGGAAATATTTGGTTAATTTGTTACATTTAGTATTTATGTGAGAATTTACAAACTTCCAGGAATACCTATAATACCTGTAATTATATTATACTTTTCAATCTTTTCTAGGATGCAAATTTAACTTGGTACACACAAAACCCAGAGTTCACACCATGCTTTGAAAAAACTGTACTTATATGGATACCCTGCTCATACCTGTGGGTGGCAGCTTTCCTAGACGCCTACTACATCTTCAATAGCAAAGAAAGAAACATCCCTTGGAATATTTTGAATATAAGCAAATTAGTTATTACATTTCTTTTAGTTATTTTGAAATTTGTTGATCTGGGTGTAACAGTTCATAAGTCATCAAAAGAGGAAGCTGTCTTCAATGTAGATTATTTTGCACCTATTGTCAAGATTCTCACATTTGTAAGTATAAATTATATTTACCTTATATACCAGTAATAAATTATATTATATAAAGACTTCAATATCTGATAGACTACTTGCATGTTCTTGGAACAATATCATTGATTTAACACTTAATTATTATAAAAAATACCTTTATATATACCAAAATAAAAATATCCTTATCAAGGTGACACAGCAAAAACAGGTTTTATCAAAAGTTTTTTAGTTATGAAAACAATTTACTTTTTAAAATCAGGATGATATATCTACTATTATTAATTGAAATCTTATAGGTCAATATTGAAAATAAATTTTTATATTAATATAATTATTAGGTTATTAATAACCACTAGTATTTTATTTAATTTTATAATAATGTAAGTACTAATTAAATTAAAACTAAAAGCAAAAATAATTACTGATTAAATTAAAAATATTTTGTCTTATTTAATGTCATAACAAAATTCATTTAAATAATGTAGTTAGTTGAACAGAAAAGTAAAATTTATCATTCTTTTCATTTACCAAGTATAAAAATGATGGGATTGAAATAATTTTCTGGATCAGCCAAATTAACAGTAGAAAGTTAAATTTCATTTTTACTAAAAACTAATAAGAATGTTGGTGTTGCTAATCTAAACTTGAAAAAGTTATTTTCACGTGACGACTTATCTATATTGTATATTTGTTCATACAAATAATTATATATATTTGAAATATGAAGGTTTTAAATCTATTTGAGAAAATGGAAATTGATTTTAAGCAAAATAAATTACATTACCAAAGAAATATTGTCTGGATTGAATTCAAAAGCAAACTACATACTTACACTCTTGCAGTTATTACGTTGACCTTAATTGTATTAAAAATAAATAATAATTTTATGTAATAAATTAATTATTCAGTATTAAAACAACTTTATATTTTTAAAAAATATGTAACAAATATTATAGATGTGTCATATAAGTAGATTTTGAATATTTTGAATATATTAATGTGCTCAGTAAACCTTAGTTTTTCTTGAACACACGGTATAACTTGTCTGTTTGTTTAACTTTGAACTTTCCAAAAAACTGTAGTTATTACATCACCTCAATGTGTCTTCAAATATACAAGTATATGACTTGACTAAATTATTTGTTGTGAAACTATTAAATGTTCGTCTAAAATCAAGGTCGTAACTAGATTCAAGGTTAAATTCTTGTCAGATACTTCAATATCAAATTATGTATAAAAGTGTTTAAGAATATTCCTAAACAATCAATTTGCTTTTTGTTCAAGATTTATTTTCTGATAATCTTGGACTTTTTCGCAGTGAGTTAAATGTTAAATGTCCATGTAGTAAATAAAGTCATCATTACCATTTTTAAGTTAAAAGATAAGATGTAGTTGTACCTTAATCTTTGCCACGTTTTATGTCATAATTTGAAAGCGTTAAGGTTCGTTTTGTTTTAATTTTGGTCTGAATTAGTTGTTTTCCGGTGAAAATATAAATATACGATAGAAGGTATAATATTTACCCTAGCGTTATACCCGTGAACGGGTCTTGCAATCAAAATTGCAATATTTATTGACTAAAATCTTTGGGCCTTCATATTGAATTGATTGCGTTTGCTCTAGTTGTTTTTATAAAATATTCAATGTTTTGACGTTTGTGAAACAGTGATCACGATAAAAAAATATCCGGCTGTTTGTGAAAAATATATAAATAAAATACAATAAAAATATAACGACATCCAAAATTTCATTCATTTTCTATGAATAGTTTAATCAAGCGTGATGCTAGAACCAACACACATATAAATATATTTATGTTGTTTGTTCTCGCATCACGTCATATTATTAATTACTATTCTTTTCATACTAAGCCCTACTCTTAATTTACTTTGAATTCGAAGTGGCGATAACCTGTAATGCACATGACACCTGTTCAATATATAGCTATTTATAAACATTTTTTGTTTTTAGAAAACAATAATGTTTTTGTCATTTATAATTTTATAATATTGCATAGCAACATAAAATATGTATTAAGGCCTAGAAACATGAGATAATTTTTAGAACCGATTAAGTTACATCATGTACCTTACATCCGTGAGTTTGAAAAAAATGCTACCTCTAACATGAATAAACCAAGTAAGAAATAAGTATTTTTATAGATAAGGAAAATTATTTCATGTGTTGAATATTATTCTTTATATTTTATCTATAAAGAAAAGCAATGTGAAGAGTGCTTATCTAACATCTATATAGCATCATCGTTTACTAAAATTATAGATTTATTGTCATTAACTATCATAATATTTTGAAGGCTGGTTTTACACCTAACACAATAGTTGTGCAATTAGTTTTTACCACATATATATAATTTTTATATTTTAAAATTTTGACGTATTTTGTTTACCATGATAATTATGACTACGTTGATGTAGGAAACAATTTTAACCTATGTCGAGGTAAAACCTTACCACTAATAATACTTTAATGACTTACAAACAAATACACAATCACTCTATAAAATAAATTCGATTTTAACAATGTTTTTATGAATGATATTCTTATTGAATCTTATAATCTACTCATATTATTAATATTATTATAATTTTTTATTTTTCTTTTCGAGTCATATTATTAAAAAAGCATTTGTTTTTAGATTCTTTCAGCAACGCTACTGTACTACAACAGAAAATATGGCATGAGAGCTTCAGGGGTGTTGTTTTTCTTCTGGCTTTTACTGATTTTATCTGGAATACCACAACTCAGATCTGAAATAGTAATGCACTATGATCTCACAGAAGATGAGAACGTTCAATACAATTTTGTTAGCTATATGATATATTATCCGTTGATCATTTTAATGTTTATACTTAACTGCTTCGCGGATTTACCACCAAAAGACTCGCCTTATAAATTTAAAAAGGTAAGATATCTTCCTAATATTATATTAATGAGTTATTTATTGTATTGTGTAAATAAGTAGAATTTTATTTGTTTTATTTTATTTTAGAACCAATGTCCAGAGAGTGCGTCAGGGTTTCCAAGTCGGTTAACATTTAGTTGGTTTGATCCCTTAGCGCTCACAGGATTTAGAAGAAGCTTGACGGAAAACGACTTATGGGCTTTGAATCCACAAGATTCGTCCAAAGTTGTAGTTCCAAGATTTGATAAATTTTGGGAGAGAACGTTACAAAAAAAAGAAAAGTAAGTATTAAATATTTTGTATATAACTTACTGATTTTTGACTCGCTTTAATAATTTAAAAGGCCTTTGCGTCAGTCCTAATAAAGACTCGTTCAAACTATTCTATTATTATTATCACTTAAATAATTAAATCAACTCATTGCAGATATTTGATAACTTTATAAATGATAAATCTGATACTATATATATAACTAAGGGACTTCTTTATTGCAAATGTGATCACATTTTGTTGCAATAACATACAATAGCGGTAAAATATACAACGATAATCATTACTTTTATTAAATAACAGCATAAAGATTAAGTTATAGCATTAATTTTAGATGAAAATGTAAATATTATGTAGAGATGTACTCTGTAATGTATTGTTATTTTTTGTTAAATGAAAGAGGCTCTATTCTAACTACTATTAGTTAGTGCTGCAGAAATATACCGAATAGAGTCTTTAGAATAGGTTTGTAGAAATCTAATCCATAGGGATTAGATTACTGCAAACCATGCCATAAACTGTCTCTGATTGATTGGTCAATCAAAAGGCTAGCCTCGTATCGAGGAATAGTATTAATTAGGGCCCCAAACGTAGGACCGACGCATTTCTTACGTACGTTCCCGATACGTACGAAATTCAGACTTCCATAAAGACCTATGCATTAACACTATAAATTGATACTTCAAAGAAATCTCTAAGAACTATTTCATAGAGCTCGAAATCGTAAAAACAAACTGGTTGAAGCGACCAGTTACGAATCAGTTCCGAACGCTCCCCGTAAAAGGAGACGTCCCAAATCGATTCTCTTCGTAACAGATGATTATATGGGCCACTCTGGCTTATGTCCATCTCTGAGGTGGTCGTGTTTCCTAAGCCCTGCGGGCCCGGATTCTTCAAAGGCGGTGGTTATCGCCCTTGTCTACCTACCCCGGTGACGCTGAAACAGCCACTATGGCTAGCAGTATGACCAATTTCAAAAAAAAAAAATGCCCGACCCAGTTCAGTTCCGAGCCTCGTATAAACACTTTAAAAGATCAAGAACATAAACACAAGTAATTCAAGTTTGACGTGTTTATTTTAAATCCGTTCCTCGAACAATCAGCATTGTAAAATATAAAATAATCGTGTATATTTAGTGGTCCTTCGAGCCGGATCTTCTTGGTGGGAATATCGTCATCTGAAGCTAGAAATTATTTCGAGCAAGGTGTCATTCATTCTTTCATTGTGCAAAGGACAGACAGTGCACCCGGAATCCTCATATAAATAAATCACAGCCAGTGAAATAAAATCGAAACGGAAACCACAATTACAGATGGTGCGGCGGACATTTAGACTAGCGAGCAACAGAATCTGATGGAGCTTCCGCTGCGATCGTCTCTATTTAGTATCGTGACGACCTAACTAAGGAAAAAGTTGTAGGTCTGCTGCTGTAAACAGTTTCTGAAATAGTCAAAATAGTGGCATTGTCGAGAGTTGCAAGAATACTTATCATAAGATGCTGCATTATAAGAAAATATATAAGGTAGAAATTAAAGAAAATACAGAAGCACCAGAAGTGATAAACTTTACTTGGACAATAGAAAAAAAACAGTAAAATTTAAAGATCTTGCCAGAAAAAAGGTCCAAAGAGATCAGTTAACACTTGAATTGTTGGATGTTCAGTCAATAGTCAATTTGGTCAGTGGCAGCTTTTTTAAAAAGATAGAAGCAATAGGGCCTTTATACACATTGAAAATATAGACCATCAATGACAGAAAGAGAGCATAGTCTACATCGAGTAAGTCACCCTCAACCTGAAGGAGCTCAACGTTAAGAAAAACTGATAGAAATGCGGACTATATAGAACTTTCACGTCTCTTCTCAACAAGTACCAACAAATTTGGTGTAACGATGTAAGCACCTAGTAGACGTCGCCGTACGCCGAAGTGAAACCACAAATATTAACCGGGCAAGACATCTGGCACTTACTACTAACTAAGGAAGTTGGAAAAGGAGATAAGAACCAACAAGTAGTATCAGCCAATCCTCTAGGTTGGGTTTAAATCAAACAAGAAGCCGCGGGTGCAATGTTTTTTCTTGTCTCACATCGTCGAACAAAAAAGATGACTTAGAGGACCACAATGTCGACGACTACATGGACAGTTTTTCAAAAATAAAAGATGCAATCAGAATCACCAGATACATCAAAGAAATACACAGCAAAACTAACTTAGAATTTAATGCAAATCCAACTTCGAAACTCCTGGAAACAAGAGGTGAAGATAGCGAATTAGAAGACATAGAACTATAGATGGAAATGAAAATACAACAATTATTGAATATGATCTGAAAAATTAATTCTTAAAGAGTTTATATTTAACTTAAATTCAGCAAGAATATTTGACTACTTTAGAAGAATCTTTAAAAAGAGGAGCCTTTCAAATAGTGAAGTCACTCTATTCCGACTTGGTTTCTTTCAACTTCCTACGTTACCGGACGAAAATATGAGTGAAGCAACTGCTTCAATAAGTCTGTCGTAGATGCATGGTCTAGGACAACGACCTTGATGAAGGTCTGACACAACAGTGGCAGATTTGGATAACCACATAAAGAACCTCAGACACAGTCATTCCAGCTTCACATCTTTACCAGAAACAATACTCGCGGCAACATTAAAAGATAGTCATTCAACGGAAGACATATTTGTTTATTGTTATTGATAATGAAAGAGGGTCTTTCTACGGTATAGGTTTGCATCTCTACACTACGATTGGTCAAAAAATAAAAATACCCGAGATTTTGGCAAAACAAATTATTTCAAACCCCGCATTAGACCGTATCTGATTGGTTGCCTAAAACAAGACTTGCCTCGTTTCGAGGAATAGTATAAATTAGAGCTCTAATCGTAAGAGCGACGCAATTCAGCTGTCAATCTAAGAAAGATAACTACACTTTAAGCCAAAAAAAAAAAAAGACAAGCTAGTTTGTTTGTGCAATTTAGCAAGTAGTGAATATTCTTGTACAATGTACGAATATACTCAGTAATTTGGATAAATAACTATAAGAAAAACGATACATATAATACGTCCTCTTATTAAAAACTTCATTAAAATATTTTTTTTTCCTTATTGAATGTCTGATTAACCTAACTAGTACAAAGCAAATGAATTTCCCTTGTGTATTTGTAAACTAACATCTTCGAGAATTCATACATTTAAAAATTTACAATTATAAATAAAAATGAAAGATTAATTGACAACGACAGGACGTCTCCACTTAGATAAAGACGCTTGTAAATAGAAAGCTAGATTAATCGAGAAACGGTAACTCAGTTAGCAGACTGACGGGATAGTTATCGGAAAAATGCAGGATTGAGTATTGTTTATATGGATGAATATTTCTTTGAGCGGAGTGAGCGAAGCTTTTTATGAGAGAATTTTCTGTATCCTTTGTGCAAGCATTAATCAAAAACGATACCTGAAAATTTCTAAATTTTACACTGATAGACATTAGACTGGTGGTGGTTAAAAAAAATTAAGCATTTTTTGTCGTTGAGGAATAATCATGGAAAAACTAAAATCCTGTAGACCTGAAATGGGAAAAATTTTTCGCGCGAAAATTTCGCCTAAAAAAAATAGGGCAGAATGCGTCGACGTTTTGTAAATGGAACATCAGTGTGGTTTGCCCCTCGCTTCGCTCAATGTGCTAAAACATACCGAGATTATACGAGCGCAGCGAGTCAAAATTTAATTCTGGTTAGCGCTCCTATTTGTATATTTGTTTAAAATATAATTGATTATACAATTACAAGTGAAACTTTAGTCCCAATATGATGATTAGTTGTTTGATATAATCCGATAACACACTTAGTTTGTTGGGTTTAGTATCTTTGGATTAAGCAATTTTATATTTGTAGATAAGAAAGTTAAGAATTCTTATCAAAAAATTATCATTATTGTTCAAAAATATCTAAATCCTATTACCGATTCGGAAGTCGGTATACAATTTGCGTAATACAATAAATTAGTAGGCCAGTTCGTGACTTAAATAATTCCAATTATTATAAAGTTCTCATGCTATTTAGAGATCTGTTTTTATTACGAGAAATATACTTATTCTGTGTATTTTTCTTAATATGATTATAACATAACGTTCACGCAATCACACAAAATGATCAATATCTAATTTGAATTTATAAACTTTAAAAAAACCAGGAAAGTTCTTGAAATGGATATTCTGACATGTCAATTTCAGTGCCAACGGCGCTAAAGCGACGTACAGCAAGACGTCCGCCAGCGTTAACTTCAAACCCGATAAGGAGAGCAAGCCCGCGTCTATCTTACCGGCCTTGTGCCTCGCCTTCGGAGGACAATTCCTATTCGGAGCTATGCTAAAGCTTATTAATGATGTCTTGATGTTTTTGTCGCCCCAGCTGCTGAAGTAAGTTTCGTGTTAAAGACAAGTATCTCGGGGAATCGAACCCATGACCTTTAGCGCACCATGGCCTCTAATCACTGCACCAACAGGCCCATGATACTATATCCTGTTAACAGATTGTTGATCGGCTTCGTGGACAGCAAGCAGCCGGTGTGGAAGGGCTATTTATACGCGGTGGGGTTGTTCAGTTGTGCCACTGCGCAGACCATGCTACTATCACACTACTTCACAGGCATGTACCTCGTGGGCATGAGAATCAGGACCGCCCTTACCAGCGCCGTCTACAGAAAGTCATTGAGGATATCTAACTCCGCCAGGAAGGAGACCACCGTGGGAGAAATCGTCAACCTGATGGCCGTGGATGCTCAGAGGTATATTCCAAGATTATTCATGTTTTATTTTTATAGTGTCTAATTTTCGTTTTATTATTGTCATTTTATATATTGGCATTTTAAGTCTAGATAATATAAATTACACTAATAAAACATTATAGGTTCGTGGAGTTAACGGCCTACCTCAACATGATATGGTCAGCTCCTCTACAGATAGCATTGGCCCTATACTTCCTTTGGGGTATCTTGGGCCCCTCAGTGCTCGCCGGATTGGCGGTCATGATAGTACTTATTCCAGTTAACGGGCTAATAGCAAACAGGGTTAAAACACTGCAAATAAGACAGATGAAATACAAAGATGAAAGAGTCAAACTTATGAATGAAGTACTTAATGGAATTAAGGTTGATTTACATTATTATTATTTTATTCTACAATTTGATTTATTAAAATAAGTCAAATAAATAGTTCGAAACGAATATTGTTACATATGAGTTATTCTCTACTTTTTAAATGTATTCTTTGTTAAACTATCATATAATATGCAGCAAAAGTGAAATCAGTTAAAAGACAATAAGATAAAAACCCCAAGGCCCATTATTATCTGTGTTGTATCTTATCAATGTACATAGTAGTACTATATTGTATGTTTGCTAGCCTAAGGTATAAAGACATAGCACACTTACAAGAATTAAGTCAATTTAATATAATATATAATATGCATATAGCAAAAAAAAAAATACACTATTTGAAGGACTATTAATATTATTCATTAAAAATAATGTTGATTTTGTAATAAAGTATTAAATGACAGTTATTTTTGTAACGTTGTCATAGTTAGCTATGATTGTAACTTCACTTAGGTAGAGAATATGATATATTTTTTTTATTTGAAAATGTTGGCATAATAACTTTAATTGTGAGATATTCATAACAATTCAGTTGAATTTTATTTTATTTTATTGTATCGGAAGAAAAGATTGAACACCCACTTATCTGTTACAGTCGACGCTTAACTGTTAGATAACATTTCCTGGTATTTTAAAATCTAATAGCGAAAAGATACTTAATATTGATTATATTCCTAAAATTAAAATAAACTAACTTTTAGTTCAAACAAATTATGATTTTTTTTTGGAATAAATGAGTTACAAATAAAAGGATTTTTGAACAAATTGAAGGAAAAGTAATAATAAAGAAAATAGTGATCAGAACTAAGTAGTTTAATTAAAACATACATATTAAATTTAATCTTTGACATAGTTTATCGGTATTGGGTACATTTACCGTCTGACGACGAAGGGGCACATTTTTTATATATTTTACGTAATCGAATCCTTTATCATTTTTAACATATGTATATTATTTTTCAGGTTCTAAAGATGTATGCCTGGGAGCCAAGTTTCGAGGAACAGATACTTAAAATAAGAAATAAAGAGATGCATGTTTTAAAACAGACAGCTTATCTTAACTCTGCCACGTCATTTATATGGTCCTGTGCTCCTTTCTTGGTAAGTTAACATATATTGTATTTTTTCGATAACGTTATTTTTTGTTTTTTTACAACTTGTTCTTTTTAACATTTTTTTTTAATTACAAATTTGTTTTAATTACAATTTTATACACCACAATACATATCACAATATTGTAGACATTGTAAAACTTATCTGTGGAAGTCAATATTCATGTTTGATAAAACAGATGCAATCAAGTATTAGATAAAGAAAACACAATTATCAGCTGACACATGGAATAAATACTCGATGAAAATATCATATATTATCAAATATAATTAAGACAAGCTTATACATAATAATCATATAAAGATACAAAATAGTAAATAAAATACAATTCGTTCATCCAGATTATAGAGGTGACACATCAAAGATATCTTCATAGATTATTTTTGAATAATAATAATATTTAATGATAAAAATAATAATCCTTATTAAATCGGTGCTAAGCTGTAACAAGTACCTATTATATATAAAGATTACTTTAATCTTCTCCACAAATCAATGAAAATAAATACACTAGTGTCTTATTGATAATAAAACAATGAACTTTGAATATATGTATATATTTATTTATCCTTTATTGTTATATAACAAAAGGCGAACTTAATGCCTAGTGGCATTCTCTATCAGTTAACCTTTGTGAAGGTGAAAAATTGTGGTAGGCGTTTATATATTGGTTTGTTCAACCAAATTGAAAGTATATTTTTTAAGAAAAAAAGGAATCCTTATAGGATTAAATTGATTCTAAGTAAAGCATTCCGTCTCTCTGTCAAGACTCTTAATTTTGGGAATGCAGGAGATATCAAATTCAATTAAAAACAATATACTCAGGTCTAAAGTCCCTTGAAGCAGTGAAAAAAATGCAAAAATATCTGCATAGAATTCAATATTGGTTGACCTAAAAGATAGTCTTATTATTAAAAATATATTCTTATGGCGAGTTCAAGTGAAGTATTTTTATTTTTGAAGGGAAATAAAAAAAATCAGAAATATACATCAAAAGCAATTTCATTATTGGCTAAGCTTAGGCTACTTGTTGCCCTCAGATTTGTACGGAACCATCGGAGGACGAATCATATCGTATTAGTCGTTTTTTATGTATAAATTTTTAACAAGTAAATTAACATTATATTGTGTATATTGTGTTTAGTTTAATATAATATTAGATTTGAATGTGAGATAAGTTTCAACCAATCAAACAGTATTATTCATTCAAAATGAAATCCCAATAGTCCTCGCACAAAAGATAACATTTAATTCTCAACGATTCTCAAAGTTATCATTGTTAACTCTATTGTTGGATATCAAGGCCAACCATCAGTGGAACAGTTAGCCACGGGTACAATATTATCTTAATGGATTTCGCATCTACTTCATATACTTGACTGATGATAATCTTTTACAGAAGTATATCTAAAACGTCCTTGCACTTTAAATTTAAAAGTTGAACAGAATTCACAATTTATTTTTTTATTATTTTTTATTAACAGTTTTTAAACGGTTAGAAATATATCGGTGCACTCCAGTACAATCGGTGCAATTCGATCGAAACGTCGGGTACCTTTAAATTATTCACGTTCCATTAAGTCCCGATATATTTCTAATATGTGTAAAATACGCGAAATTGTAAAAAGAAAATAACAGTATTTAATGTTTATTTTGAAGAAATTTTATATCATATATATACTACAGGTAAAGAAATTCTTAAATCAATATTTACTTTGAGTGATAACTAAAGACGTACAGAAAGTTATAAACTTAATATATAAATTATGTTTTTTGTATGTATATTATTAATTTGTACTGATGTTTGTTTAAGGTGACCTTCCTAACTTTCTTCACTTATGTGATTTCCGATCCAGAAAACAATATCCTGAAACCTGATAAAATATTCGTATCGATGTCTCTGTTCTATGTTATGCATTTGCCTTTAGGCTTGCTCCCCATCATCATCGTTTCTATAATCGAGGTAGAACCTTAGCTGTAATCTCACCCTTACTCATAAAAGGCTATGGTTCTCTTTGGTATGACGGCAAACTAACACACTAATCAAACTTTTTTAAACCGCAGAAGTTTACGATGTATCGAATTAGGATATCATCCAGAAAAATTACTGTTAATACCAATAGTAAACGAAATCAAATATTAATAGCGGAAGCACTATGTTCTGTGTTTTTTAGATATATTTCTTATCTAACTTTTGTCCTTGCATACAAGTTTTATAGATACATTTTGTGCAGATGATACAAAACCAAATATCCACCAACTTTTCCCATATTTAACATCACTTATCTAAGTATCCCCAATATTAAATGATACAACGTAAATTTGTCACATTTCCTGTGGTCTCGGCCACAAATCATCCTTAACCCTTCGACAAGGTTCCAGGTTGAATTAATATGCTGCTAAATTGATGACGATCAATTTAGTTAGCAATAACCCGTTTATATAATATTTCATTCACTGTTAATGCAATGGTCGTAGGTGTCGCTGATGTCATTCGGGTGCTTTGTATTGGTAAATGATAAGGAAGTACTGGATTCCAAGCGCGCTTTCGTAGCGTTGTCTCTTTTCAACATACTGCGTTTTCCGCTATCCATGCTGCCTAACGTAATATCCAATGTAGTGCAAGTGAGTTAAACATATTATTGAAGTTTAATATCTAGTAAAGTTCATGTCATTTCATTTAACAGCTTTCTTATTACACTGCATGAGTGGTCGATGGAAGCAATCTTTATTTTAAGATGTTATGTCTAGGAAATTATGAAAATGTTCACCCTATATTTTATATTTAATAATTGATTTTTATTTCCCAAACAATATAGTATTACATACAATTTTAACTACCGTATTTCGTAGCCTAGCGTCAAGAATGACTGGATTTTGTTTTGGTTTTACCTGTTTAGCGTAAGATTGTGGGTTCAATTATCACACAAGACAGTTTTTTGTATTATCCACTGATCGGTGTTTCGAGCCTGTGTGCCTGTTATTTCTATGACTAAAAACTGCCGCGACTAATAAATTATAAAGGGTGACATTTTCTTTTTCCTGGAAGTTCTTTTGTAATAAATTACAACAGTTTTTATTTTCTAGACATCGGTTGGTATTAAACGTCTGAACAAATTCATGAACTGTGACGAACTAAATGAAAGCTCCGTGGAACATGACCCTAAGGAACGTGAGTATATTTTATATTATAAAATTGTAGGAATAATCACATATTATGTACAAAACAAAGTAGGGAATAGCACGCAACCTTGTGGAATAGAAGCATTCATAGGCTTGAGGTCGAGTTACTAGAAGCCTGCGATAGCTGAGTCTGACTTGTCGCCATTTTTAAGGCTCTGAGTGATTAGGGTGGTATTCCAAGAGTTTCTAACTACGCGACTTTTAAATAGGATAGCCGAAATTGACGCGATAGCACAGGAGTCAACTTCGGGCTACATATTTGATACAAAGTTGGGAAATTCACTTGTGACTAGCCATAGACTAGATTTTTTCGGAATACAACATCTGATATTGACATCCAATAACGCGGGGAGGTAGGCGATGTATTCCCTTGAGAAGTGTTTAGACAGGAGCGGGAGAACTGAGGCAACAGGGAACTTGTTACTAGCGGCCGGCTTCGAATCGGCAAATCTAATTGTTAAGCTTCATGTATGTCTTTTATGAGACTGGTTAACAACTATCATAACAAAAGTTAAAATCAGTATTTGAATTTTGAAATCTGCCTATACAAAATCTGTTGTGTCCACCAGCAAACCCGATAGTAATTGAAAACGGCCACTTCACCTGGAGCGACGACTCCGAGCCGGTGTTGAAGAACATCAGTCTGCACATCCCTCGCGGCGGGCTGGTGGCGGTGGTGGGCGCCGTCGGCTCTGGCAAGAGCTCGTTGCTGTCCGCGTTGCTTGGAGAGATGAACAAGATCTCAGGACGAGTCAACACTACTGGTAAGTGCCCATCAATTAACTTTTACCTCATAGACAGGTTACTTCATTTATTTATTGCGTAATACAATGTTGCTAAAAAATATATTTTTAAAGAAAGTTTAATTATTACCGTAAATATCGTGGAACAATTGATAAATAGGATAAGATATAAAATACAGTTTCACAAAAAAAAAACAAAATAAATTAGAGATCTTATATATATAACACAAATTTCTCTTTTTGTTATATATATTATAATCGATAATAATACACATTGCATATAAAGTGAAATATCTCTTTCTTTCAAATGCCTTTGTTTTGTCTACGTTACGTTTTAAATTATTTAAATTAATTATACTTAGTTATAGTTGTTCTTAAATTTATTTCTACGCTAAATGTTTTTCATTATTATCTTTTATTAGGATAGTAGTATCATGTGCAAATAGTATAGTGTTGTATTACTTATGGAAGATCATTTATATAAATTAATAATAGTATTAGTCCTGAAATATTGCCTTTGGCACAACATATTTATTGAATATCTAAATTATCATAGACTTTTGGGTGATTGATTATATGTTCAATCGTTAACAGTTTACAAGCAAACCTATATATTTAAGACCTTATTCTAAATTATTTTTTATAGGAATACTGATTATTGTATATGTGTTGTTGATGATTTTATTCTTTACTACCAATTGTACTTTGGTATATGTCTCAATATTCACATTGATTCTGTTCATTATTTAAAACTGATATACACCACCTAGATCTCCCGGGTCTTTAAAAAAATGTCAACCCTATTACCGTTTCTATATACTTTTAGCATAAGGAATTTAGAATATCTTATACATTTAGTTACTTATGTCAAAAACATAAATATAATAGAAAGTTGGTTCTAGATGCGATCCTTTCGACACCTCTAATTTTATCAAAGTATTCGGAATATCCATCCAACGAAATATATCTCCAAAAGATACCTCTATTAATTAAAGATTTGTTAATTGCAATAAAAATCTACTTTATCAGCACCATTCTTACAAAATAGTTTCGGTATTCTATCGCCTCATGAATCCTTTTGTATATCAAAACAACCTAAGTGTTTAAATATATGTCTTCTATTAATTTAATATTTAAGCATTGTTAAACAAATCACTTTTTTAATAGGTGTTATAGCCTACGTGCCACAACAAGCCTGGATCCAGAACGCAACTTTACAAGACAACATCCTATTCGGCAGGGCGCTGGAGAAGAATAAATACAACAACGTCATTAATGTATGTGCGCTCAAAACCGACTTCGATATGTTACCAGGAGGTGATCAGACCGAGATTGGAGAAAAAGGTAAAATTCAGTCAAGACATATACCTAGTTTTGTAGATATTGTACCAAGAAAAATTGGTAATGTTATCTTCGTATATTCAAGGGTTTGTAATTGTTACAATGAATGTCTGTGTCTAGGCATAAACTTATCGGGCGGTCAGAAGCAGCGTGTGTCGTTGGCTCGCGCCGTGTACTACGACGCTGACAACTACTTCCTGGACGACCCTCTCAGTGCCGTCGACTCGCACGTCGGGAAACATATCTTTGATAAGGTAGATTTTTTTAATACATCTACAATCATATCAAAATTAAATGTAATACTGTATTAAAAACCATAATTCTCTAAATCATTTTCAAGTTCTTAAAGATAGCTCTGAAAAGCAAAAAGTTCTCAAAGTTAACTCTGGAAAAAAAATTGAAATATAAAATAATATTTAAATTAATATATCTCTTTTTATTTCAGGTAATAGGTCCGAACGGTCTCCTGAAGGACAAGACTCGTGTGTGGGTGACGCACAACGTCTCCTACCTGGCACAGACAGACCTCGTGGTGGTTCTGAAGGATGGAGAGATCTCAGAGGCGGGGTCTTATCAACAGCTTTTAGAAAAAAAGGGAGCCTTCGCGGAGTTCCTCTTACACCACTTGAGTGATGCTGAACGGACTTCCCCTGAGGGTACTATTGTTTCTTTAGATAATATATACTTTTTGTATTGGTTTGAATGTCATTTTTAAATTAGTTACTGATAAATTATTTTTGTTTGAGACGTCAAATCTTTTTAGTTCGATTTTTTGTTATAATTACAATCTTTTAACATTTTCGATGGATTATTTCAGTTATATTGTTTTGTGTGGTTATATTGCAATATAGTTTTATATATAAATATTGGTAACTAATAATAAATTATATGTAAATATTAATCAAATTACTAGGTGGCTATAGAGACAGATCATGCTCCGGATCCTTCTGATCCAGGGGATCAGACTGATCATATATTTTTAAAACCGTTATATAGAAATTAAAAAATCGTTAAATTTTGTTCCTCGTATATTTAAAATATATTAACCATGGTAGCGAACACATTAATTTGGATAGCGTCCACATAAAACATATATATGCTGCCGCGGACATTTATTTCATACTATTATTTAATACAAACAATCCTACGGTATATTATCTCTTATTTACTCAAACCAATATTTTCCAATCTTAGTCATGTTTTGTCCGCTCCCTAACACAATTATTGGAATAAAACTTTAAAAAAAAATTCATTGTTCTGTCATATTTCATATATAACTGTACATAAAACCCTAAAACAAAAAAAAAAAAAATATTTTATAGCTATTTATGATGGTTACAGAATTAAATGAGATTAAACAAGAATTAGAGAGCAAGCTGGGGACAGAATTCCAAAATAAATTGCAAAGAGCGCGGTCATTATCTGAAAGCACTTCGGAGTCAGAACAAGTAGCGGCCGGTATGTACTTAGCAAATATTCATATTTGAAAAACTTGTCAACACGAAGAGGGTTTGAACATTTTTATTCTATAGTTTAAGAAAATCATTAACCATAACGTAGCTAAAATATTTTTTGACAATTTCTACTATTAACATTATTAGGAGATCGCAGTGGTAGCGTGAAAAGACGCACGCCGGAGTCGACGGCCAACGAGTTGAAAGAGAAAAACAAGCTAATCGATATCGAGAAGACGGAGACCGGCAGTGTAAGTCACAAAGGCGTTACAGATCTTAACTCAAGATCCGCTCTAATGCTAAAATAAATGCAAAAGTTTAACCCCAACTCGTTGTCCTTAGGTGAAATGGAGTGTGTACAAGCACTACTTGACGTCCGTGGGAGTGGCGGCGGCAGCCATTACCGTGCTGATGAATCTCGTGCTACAGGTGTTCCAGGTCGGCTCAAACTACTGGCTGTCCGAGTGGTCCAACGACAATAACATGGTATGTGGTATAACGGTGGTTGAAGAAGGAAGGAAAGACAGTGTTAGTGTGATCGAATGCTGTATAACAGGGTGGAAAAAAAACTTTACTGAAGCTCTCTATAAGAGACTTTTCTGCATCCTTTGTCCAAGCATCAATCAAAAACAGTATATCTGAACATTTCCAAATTTTGCACACTGATAGACATCAATCTGGTAGTGGTTTTAAAAAAGATTCTAATACTCGATGTCGTTTAGGATTAATCATGGAAAAACTAAAATCCTATAGACTTCAATGAAAAATAATTTTCGCACGAAAATTTAGCTTGAAAAAAAAAAAGTTGAGGATAGAATTAGTCGACGTTTTGTAAATGTAACTTCGGTGCTGTTTGCACCTCGCTTCGCTCAATATGCTAATACATACCGAGATTTTGCGAGCGCAGCGAGTCAAAATTGAGGTCTGTTTCGCGCTCCTAATAATTTAACAAAAAAAAAAAAAATGTATATATATACTTTTTTTTCTTAAGTTGAATTTCGAATCATTGATTTGCACACACACATTGACATTGAAATAATATAATGATAGTAAAGCTTCAAGATAAGAGTACTCTAAGTGTAGTGTCTCTAGATGGTGAACGGAACCGTGGACAGGGGCCGCCGGGACCTGTACCTCGGCGTGTACGGAGGACTGGGGGTCGGACAAGGTGAGCTCAGATCTGTACCAATAATACGTTATATACACACCATTATAATAAATTAACGCTTATATCATTTTGTATAGCTCTTTACTACATTTATGGGCTATAACAACAAATGATGAAAATTGGTTATTTCAGTCAAGCATTCACGTAATTTTTTAACGAAATACATGTTTGTTTCCTATTTACACGGTTAACAGTTTTATGTAACTCTAAGCTTTATCCATTTTTTAATTGTTTTAGTGCCTTAAAAAATTACAAATATTAGGGTAATCGATATTTTTTAGCTACATTAAGTACTAAAAATCATAAATGTATTAATTTGCATAAGATTCTTACAAGTACTCAAAAATGTGTATACTGAAAAAGTATCAAATTTAATTTATAGCTTACGTAGATTTTGGCTTATTATGTAACTGTGACAATATAATATGTAAATTATATCTCGAAACTGTTAAGTCTTTTAAGAGTTACAGAATCATTAGCAGCTCATAGTAGTTGTTAATATTTATAATTAGTCTGGCAGTTATAAATATGAATTTTTAATAAAGTAATGTGATGTTAATAAAGGTTATGCATACCAATTATTTGGGTTTGGAACAACATATCAATTTCTTTTATATTCTTACATACTTTATCTCAGTGCAAACTAGCTTTTTCCTTACTTAAGTCTTCTTCGGTTGCTCATTCTTAAGTATTTTCTCATTAATCAGTCCGCAACGAAAAAACCACAACAAAGAGTTATTTTCACTTTTTTATCCCAAGTGCTAGCTTCAAACATTTCTTGGTTCATATCCATTCTCTTCACGCTACATACAACACGGTTGGTCTTATTACTAGCTTATAAATTTTCACGGTTTTAATAACCTACCGCCATTCCATAAACGCATTGTTTATCCTGTATTTGACAGTTTGATCTACTCTGCCATCACCCTAAAACACCAAGCCAAGGCATTAAAAGTCGGAATTAACTGGTAAAGACCTGTAAAAGCGCTAGTATTTAAAAACTGAATTTGCTTTTGAAGATGGGCTCTATTGTGTGCCTTTCCTGCGAGAATGCTTCCTTTTGCAACAACTTTTGGAAGGATCAAGTCCTATCAAGTATTTCTACTGGTGTGTCATCTGGTCACAGGGATTTACCACTCTTATTTTCACACTTATTTCGCTACTCTTATACTATTTACTATCATGTTCCAACTTATTCAACTATCCTTCTCTTCATTTTTAACATTATATCAACAATCTTCTTATTAAACGTATACTCACCATCCAACATCCTTTACCGCTCGATTTACATTGAACAGCAATTCCATCTAATCGTAACTTTCCGTTTTCGATTAAAATCTACACTTAAAAATTTCTTCATTTTCACACTATTGAGAGTAAATAAAGTGAAATTAACATGACCAAGGCATCACAGTTCCCGAAATTTCTCTTTCATATCCATCTCTTCAGAATTAGATGGAACATACACTAACTAAATTCTTTAGTTTTCTACTTATACTTTTAACATCTGTTATACATTCTTTCATATCCATGTCCAACAATAACAAAAACTTACTCTTAAAAACAAATAAATATTATTTCGTTTTTTATATATATTATTTTCTAACGACAAGACCTGTATATTTATTAAATATCACTTGGCTTATCATACTCTTTCTCTTGGAAATATTTAGTGCTATTTTCTTCAATAGTTTCGCTGTTGGCTTTTCCTCAGTCGTTTTCTTTACATTCCTATTCGGATCGTTTATTAACATGAGCCGGGTGCCGTCTCTGCTTTGGCTGTAGGGGTGCCCTAACGTCATACACATAGTTTCTGATGTACTGTAAAGACAAATTAAATTACCGCGAACACGTTTGCTTCAAAGCATCCGAAACGTCGGGTTAAATATAAAAATGTAATAATAAGCGAGAGTTATATCCGGAAAAATAGTTTTATTGAAATTAAATTAGGTTTTCGATAATACTATATATAACCGATATTATACTTTTAAAAGATTTAATTTGTCTTGAATATGACCGATTTTACCTTTTTGATACAAGGCAATTCTGATTTTTTTGAATAATTTCATTCCACATTGTGATGTATTAATAACCTCGTAAAAAATATGTGAAAGAAATCGCCCAGAGTTAATAGCATAACAAATTAAAATTTTAAAAATACATTATTTATTGCCAGTCTAGTCGTATGTAATAATAATTAAACGTAAATATATATCTGTAATATAATATGTATGTGCTTTTGTATTTCTATGGGGAATGATATAATTTATAATAATATACGAATAATGAATACATTCTTTACACTTTATATTCAAGGACCATTAAAAATTTTATAATTTTTTATTTTATTCTATAGTATCGGGGCGGGTTTTGGCGGGCTAACCATCGCATGAATCGAGACACTATGTCAAATCGCATGCATCTATTTTCTTTTTATTTGATTTTTATCACTTCTACGAATAAACGGGACGCATGCCTCGACCCGACCCTCTCGGAGCGCGCCCACTGTACCTAGACCCGTCACGTATAAGTAAAGTGTCCCGCGGCGTGTGTCAGTGGCGGCGGTGTCGGTGTCGTCGCTGGCGCTGTACCTGGGCACGCTGTGCGCGGCGCGCGCGCTGCACGTGAGTCTGCTCGGCGGCGTGCTGCGCGCGCCCTCCATCGGCTTCTTCGACTGCACGCCCGTCGGCCGCGTGCTCAACCGCTTCAGCAAGGACGTGGACGTGCTCGATAACGTGCTGCCCATGACGCTGCGGGGATGGACCTCGTGCTTCTTCTCGGTACACCTCCACCCCCACCTCCCGCCCCACACCCACACACGTCTCCGCCTGGGCGTTAAACGAATACGATTTAATTCTATAGAGATTTATAATGTACGAATTCCTCTCTGACGTGACCCCTATTTAATTTATTTAATATTTTCATACATTTCGTAAACAATATTTGGGATCAGTTTGTTCATTTCAGGATTCTTAGATTTTTCTCATTACATTTTCTACTTCTATTAGCTTACCGTTCGATTCGATTACGTGTTATGAAATTCTTTAATAGATGTCGTCTCGCTCGTAGATGGTTATAATTTCTGTATTTAGATGCTGAATCACTTTAGAGCATGTGCTACCGATCGAACTCTAACGCACTCAATCGACTCGTCACCGCAGTAGTAGTCATTGTTGCACCGGCCGTCGTAACTTTAGCCGAAACTCAACAAACCGCCATAGAGACGTCGTAAATAATGTATTCATTATAATATATAGTTCGACGGGTGTATTTGCGGGGATAGTTTAATGTTATCTGTGGACGTTGTTGCAGCGATTGCGTCATTTTTCGCTGATTTAATGCCCTATTTGGCGTGTTGGAGAGCGGCGAGAATTCTACACGAACTTTTGTTGAAGAAAGTGTTGAGTTCGCCTTTGCAATTCTTCGAAGTGACTCCCCTCGGGCGCATCCTCTCTAGGTTTTCTAAAGACGTAGACACGGTGGACACGTCGCTGCCCACGGAGCTCTCCGACGTCATGTTTTGCGCGTTCGAGGTAAACATGTAACACTCCCTTTTCGAAACTTTGTTTCACTGGGTACTTTTTTTGCTTTGCCGTTCTTTAAAATATTTTTAAGGCGGTACAACTCGTATAAAAATATATAAATCAGAGAACAAGCTAAAGTGTAAAGGATGTTGTATTTTGGTTACTCTGTGCTTTCCTTTTGTTTAAAATGTTTTATTTGCTTCTAATTTCTGCCATTTATTATCATATCTCACAAAACTTCAACATCTCAAACTTAACTTACATTGTTTGACGTGTTAGTTTTTTCTTATTTTTCAAACTGATCCCAATGTTTTAAGAAAGAATTACAGAACAGAACTACTTCACAGAATTGATAAAAATAATCACGCCTTATTTGTTTTAATACGCAACGAGGAGAAAAAAAATGCTTGCTTTGCAATAATAAATTGTTAATCTAGTCAAAAGAGTAACATTTCTTTGTTTACATTGTACTTCAAATGCTAAAGAATTATTTAAAAAATCTTTAGCATTTAATACTTGCTATATTGGGAGAAGTCTATGCCTTATATTTAATTGCTGTAATCAATTTTAAAATGTCTTTTATGAAGGTACTCGGTACACTATTCGTTATAAGTTACTCGACTCCAATATTCCTGGCCGTGGTGCTGCCCATCGGCATAGTGTACTACGTTATACAGCGCTTCTACGTCGCAACTTCACGACAGCTGAAGAGATTGGAGTCAGTCTCTCGTTCTCCTATATACTCGCATTTCGGAGAGAGTGTTACTGGAGCTCAAACTATTAGAGCATACGGTGTTGTGGAAAGGTAAGATTTAATGATATTTGTCTAATTAAATTAATTTAAATTTAGTTTCACCACAAACAAGGACACAATTATTATATTTGTAAATTAATTTTGTAAAGCTGGGAGGGAGCTACCTACTTTATTATTTATATTAGAGAGAGTAGATTCAGAAGAACAGATAAGAGAGTCAAAAAGTAACATGCTTTATCACATCAGTTTGGTTAATGTGGCATATCTTGAAGGTTCATAGAGGAATCTGAACATGGCGTTGATCACAATCAGTCGTGTTATTATCCAAGCTGCATAGCCAATAGATGGTTGGCCGTACGTTTGGAGATGATCGGAAACCTTATAATATTCTTCTCTGCATTGTTTGTTGTGTTGGGACGTGATACTATCAATCCCGGAATTGTTGGACTCTCCGTCAGTTACGCGTTACAGGTTAGCCAAAACATACATAATAATCTTTAATTGAAAGGCTGTACATAAAATATTATCTTATTTCTTTATTTAAGATCACACAAACATTAAATTGGCTTGTGAGGATGACGTCAGAAGTAGAAACTAATATTGTAGCCGTTGAAAGAATAAAGGAGTATGCAGAAACAAAACAGGCATGTAAACTCTATTTATCTATATGTACTAACTCTTGCCAGCATATATTATCTGTTGGCGGAAAAGGTTGATATAAAGAATTATTGTTGGCACTAATCATTTCTGTTGCAAATATAGTAAGATCACTTATACAAATAAGGTATTAAAATTGGCATAGGCTAGAACCTTGAGGTACCTATATCAAACGAACTCACTTGATAAACTTATTTTATTAACGAACTTAATTTACAAACTTACTAAATTATTTTGATAAATTGTAAAACAAAGAAATGAGAATATTGAGATTTGCATTCTTAATACCAATTTTTTTAAGACTAACTTAAGTTAATTTTAAACTGCACACGATCAAAGAAAACCTCCAATAATTTATATGCATTCATTTGATGAACAATTTTTTATGAGACATTTTAATTCTATTAAAATGATAATTATCAGTTATTTCTAAAAGGTTTATTTAACTATAGTTCTTAAGATGTGGAGAACTCCGATCATCGGAGATTGATAATGCACCCAAACTCTCGGCGTCCACTCGCCCAATCTTTTCCTAAAATATAATAGCTGTTCGAAGAATATCTACCCCAGGAGGTTACTGACTTGACAGAAGCCTAAGAATCTCAGCCCGAGCATTCTTGGTTGAGGCGGCCTGCGTATTCTGAGGCAAAGAGAGCAAAAAACTAATGTAGTTAACTTACCAAGAGCCTGCCCTCCTTTAAACCCCGCTCCAATTTACATGTGAAGTTCTCTAATATCAGGGCATTGCACACTAATTTATCACCGTCCATTATTTCCTTGAGACAACACAACCAGCTTTGTTGCTTTTGATGGAGACGGAAATATTTTGATCGAGGGTATAAATTTTTAAGTCGTCGGAGAGCAGACCAGAAGTCATCTTTTTTATATCTTGCTAGTAATTTTATAATTATAGGCTCAGGAAATAAACCATCAACATCGTTTTTAACAGCAACACGGGTAACAAAATAGATATCTTTAGATGGATTTAAAGAATATCCACTTATTTTGGATAAGTTTTCGATGATTTTTATAAGGTTCTCGTCTTTTCTCTGTGGAATACCATTTAATTGTATGTTTGACCTTCGCACCCATTGCTCATTTTTATTACAATTGTTTTTAATGTGGGTGATTTTCGTCTTTAGATCTTCATTTTCTGCTTTATTTCATTCAAATCAGACATTTTAAATTCGACATTTGAGACAAGTTTGTCTAAATCTTCAAGTTTGGAAAAGATATTTAAAGATATTCAAGATATTTTCAGTTTCAAAATATCATTTTTCATGGCATATATATATAAGTACGTTTGACATTTGTGATTGTAACACCGCAATTTCCGAAGATATCGTAGAAAGCAAAGAGTTTAGAGAAGGATCCGAAGGTTGAGAACTCATGGCGGGCCATGATATTGTAAGGGGAGGCGTAGATTTTTTATGTGTGATTGATTTCTTGTGTGATTCCCGTGTGTCAGTTTCTGAAGTACTCGAATAATCGTCATCTTCGTCCAAACTTGCCCTAAAAGGGGAGTCTTGACGTCTTGAGTTATTTGTAGGACAAGTAGTGCAATACCAATTTTTACTTTTTAGTTTGTTGTATTGTGTAAGTGATATATTTAAGCTTTTCATATGAAAACACATTTTACATTTTGAACAAATAAGAGATGTGCTTTCTTTGGCTTGTTTAAAACACCCGTCACATTTCATGATTAACAGGTATATGATAATCAGAATATAATACTTTTTTTAACGACCGACACGTCCGTATCGAAGCAGCGCCAGCGAGCAAATTGGCGAAGCTCATAACGTTGTGCCGTGGCCTGCTCATCGCCAGTTCTCAATCCAATTGAAAATGCACGGGCAATGCTTCACAGAAAAGATCTGCCGAGTATGGATACCGTGCATACTCCACAATAACTTTTGACTTGTAAAATAGAAAACATATCGGCGGCCCTACCTCATATTAAGCGATTGTATGATTCGAAAACACATATTAAGAATTTTCTTATAATTTCGAAAAACATTTTAAAAATCATTATTTTTGTCCCTATCTTGTCATTTAATATAGGGTACGTGGTTAATGCGTGTATATATAGATATAAACCAGTCTCACAACTACAACGACTAATGACGTAACGCGTCCAGGAGGCTCCGTGGACGGTCCCAGCGGGGCCGGGCTCCACGTGGCCCGAGACGGGCGCGCTGCAGCTGGAGCGCCTCTCGCTGGGCTACCGGACGGGCGAGCCCGCGCTGCGCGACCTCACGTGCTCCGTGGCGCCGCGAGACAAGCTCGGCATCGTGGGCCGGACCGGAGCCGGCAAGTCCACTCTCACGCTCGGCCTGTTCAGGATCGTCGAGGCCTTGAGCGGTCGCATCCTCATCGATGGCATCGACATCGCCACCATCGGGCTGCACCAGCTGCGGTCGCGCATCACCATCATCCCGCAGGACCCCGTGCTGTTTGCGGGCACGCTTCGGATGAACCTGGACCCCTTCTCCGCCTTCACTGACGAAGATGTCTGGCGCGCTCTCGAGCACGCTCACCTCAAGACTTTCGTGCAGGGTACCGGCCGAGTCGTCGATCGATCTCTTAGAACGATTTTCATCCAAAAAAACGAATACTCATGTTATAACTCGTTGCAGGTCTCCAGGCTGGCCTCCTTCATGAGATATCCGAAGGCGGCGAGAATCTATCGGTGGGTCAGCGCCAGCTGGTGTGCCTGGCGAGAGCGCTGTTGCGAAAGACTCCCCTGCTGGTGCTGGACGAGGCCACCGCGGCCGTGGATCTGGAAACAGATGAACTCATCCAGGTAAATTCTTTAACATCAAGTCGTGTCGAATATGGCGGGTTTGTTTGTTATCGCCGCAAGCAATACAATATGTTTGTAATAACTTAATAACTCTCTTCAACCATTATTTTTTACAGAAAACAATAAGAACAGAATTCGCATCTTGCACCGTTCTGACTATAGCCCATCGTCTGAACACTATCATGGACTCCACCCGTGTCATGGTATTAGACAAAGGCCAGCTAGTGGAGTACGCTCCCCCAGAGCAGCTGTTGCAAGACAAAAACTCCATCTTTTACGGAATGGCCAAGGACGCCGGACTCGTTAATTAAGTGTTACTACTATGTGCACATTTCAGTGCTTTAATTTTATATATTCGTGTGATTTTGTAATTGGTACTTAGTTTTTTACTACTCCTTTTTTGTTTACCCTTTATTTAGATAGTTTAAAGGCTTTTTATTAATTACTTTTACAAATTTCTAACACAATCATTAATTGTTACATAAAAATTATGGGATTTATGATGTAATGACACATCTTTTCAAATAATTACAAAAAATATTAAGTGTTTTAAACGCTTTATTAAACATTTAAATATGTTTTATTTTTTATTAGTTTTTTATAATGTCTGTATAAATAATTGGCATGCTTTTGCATGCTTAGTTACCACAACGCCGCCCATAACTTTTTATTAAATGTAACACGTTTATAATCATCGGTAAAAAACTTTCCTTATGATTTTTCATAATTTGGTCTCAAATGTTTTTTTTATTTTTTGAATAGAGATATCACAATTTCTTAATACTCGTAAATATTTTACCTAAAGCACTATCCAGTCACTCGCTGAGCCTCTTTACGCATTCTTTATTTAGTTACGTCTACTATGAGTTGAACGTGATATAGATCGGTGACTCCATATTATAATGTCTTGCGTCTGTATCAACTAAATAGAAAATAAATTTATAACGTAGAATATGGTGGAAGACGTCTATAGAATATTAACATTTACATACATTAACATTTTTGACTCGATCGACTCAAGTCAAAATCTCTCAAAAGTTTAAGAGTCTAGATCTAAAGCCCAGAAGTTTATTGATATACAAAAAGGATTAATAATAATCATCACTGTGTTGCAGTCATTGACGGGAAATCCTTAGTTTTTCACTGTTTGGAACTGCATCTGAATATAACAAACATTTAGTATTACCCTGATCGCATTTGTAGTTACTAATTGTCGCTTTATATCGCTAACATTGCCAGATACACGAACCAGCGATTGTGAAGTGTTTAGGAATTCTAAGTTGTGTTAAACAAAATGGCTTAAAGACCCTTAACTTCTCAACACGATCTTACCGATTAAGATCAAAATGTGCCTTATCTAATTATAACATGTTGCATTTGCATGTCGTAGAAACCAAAATCCTCGCAATTATTACTCGACCCCCAAAAATGAATTTTTATCCAGCGATTGTTGAGTCTAGTCTAGTAGTAGAGAATGTTTTTGAAATATCATCAAATATTAGAGTTTTCAAAATACGTATCCAAAGCATTAGAAGTAACGTCGATTATTTTACTTCACAACTTGATTTCTTCACACTCTTTAATGTACTATGTATCCATTGTTTTTGGTTTTGATTCAAACTGGTTCTTGAAGAAATGACGTTCCCTCTGAATCAAATACGACGCACAAGAATATTAAATTAAACTCAAGCAAGAGTTTATATCATATTTCTCTACAAACTCGTATACGCAATAGCTACAAATACATAATTATGTTAAAAAATTAAAACAGTTACTTAATTTATTACAGTTAGAAGTGTAGTTAATTCACTTAAATCACTTTTATCATCGTCGTTCATTTTATTTTTATCAATTGAGTTTAATTGATTTGTTTCATTTGATAGAAATTCATAAAAGAGGTATACAAATCGTTACTCCACTCCATGACGTCGTAATACACGTGGTTCCTCGTCTTCCTCGTCACTTGAGTGTCTGGATGGGGCATATTTTGTAGCGAGCTGTACGGTAATTATTTAATAGTATGCAGGAGATTAAAATAAATTAATTCAGTATTTATTTATAGTCATTTTATCATCACACAAATTTCACCGCATCACCTCTATTTTGGTGTGAATTTAATTTTACACACACACAATATAAAGAATATCACTGTATATATTGTTAAAATGATATATTTTATTATCTTAATTACTCTATGTTCTCAATGTGTGCTTAAATTGTAGTTACTATTGTGCAGTGTACTTAAGGTTCCACTAAAGTTTTGTACTTGTTTCTAGTTTCTGGCAGGTTCTGATAGAAGTATATCATTTTGATTTGATAGTACCATTAGAGCGGTCGTTTGTCATCGCGCTATCGATCGTATACATAAGTTGAGTAAATCGTGGTATCTTGCCTATGTGTCTTAGTTAGAAAGAGTTGTATCATATTAATTATTCTTTTACATTACAATACAAATAAGTTGTGTAATAATTAATGTTCAAATTGCCCAAGTCCATGCATTTGTCAGCAGTTATGTGTACAGTATTCATTCAACTCGTGATATCAGGTAAAATTGTAATTATATGAGAATTGAAATCAGAGACAATGGTTATTAATTTGTTGTATTATTATTTTTCTGTGTTCATTGTAAATATAATTATAATATTTTCAACACAATGTACTTATGTTTAAAACATATTCATATGATTAGTATATCCAGTCACATCAGTCTCATGTTTTTTCTATCTATTCTGACAATTTTTTTACTGGAATTGCCTCAAATTAACACTTTAAAACTTTAGGACCTGGGCTCATTGGGATGAATGTAAGAAAAACTTATATTGAATTTAATTTAAGTAGCTGATTTTAGTTATGTTTATAGTTTACTTGAACAATCTTACTATAATTATAAATTATATTATCATATAAAGATGCCCTAAAAATTATATACTACCAGATGCACTAGTAGTATTTATATAAAAAAAAACAACAAAATAACATACATTATTACAATTCTTATTTAAAAATACTCATTTTTTTATTAAAATGATTGCATAAGCCCTTTGTTTTAAAAATGTATATGATTATTATTAACCTATTAAAATTTAACTTTACAAATGAATATTGAAAACAAGAATTGTATTACTGAGATGTAATATTTCTAAGTATTGTCAAACACTATACTATAATTGGTTTAGTTATTACTTATTTAATGTGAACTAACATATTTTATATAATTTGTTTTGTTTTAGGGGCATTCAATTTGTTTCTTGTCTGTGTACCGTGTTTTTACAATGTTGTAAAAGAAAAATTCAATATTTTTTTTATTGCAATGAATGATAATCAAGAGACGAATATAGTTGAATCGTTAGGATAGATGTTTGTTTTAATTTGTGTAGTAAAAGGTATTTTAACAAGTGACATGCAAGCAAGGTAATTATTTCACTTTGAACTTGTTTAATTGTTTTTAGTAATATTAATACAGGAATAAAATTATTTACATTATTTTGGATGTATTTTTTGAATCTCTTTCAGATAGATTCTCAAAACGATTTTTTATTATTAATTTAAAAAATAATAATTAAACCTCTGAATAAATTCTTTCTCTTTCTCTTAATTATAAGTACAGGTACATACTAATAAATGTGAAATATATATTATTTTTATTAGCGATCAGAAACCGCGGTCATTGACACCCAATTTAAAAAAAAATTGTGGCATATATAAGTGTTGCCCGAGTAAAACTTAAACTTTAAAGAACTCCAAAACATAATTTTGAGATTCGTAGAAAATAAATGAGAAGAAAACAAATTCTTCTCCCTTAATAACAATTTTAGAGTGCACTTGATATATTACAGGATTTAAAAAGTAATTAAAGAATTGAATAAAAAAATAGAATATAAGGGAAAAAACTTAAGAAATGCCCTTTATGCTTGTGGGTGGGTGTAATAAATTTTTCGACAGTGTTTTTAAATTATTCAATAATTAGTTATAATTCATATTATTTTAGGGTTAAATATTTATTATCAAAAAAATATGTATATTTTATTTTATTCACGTTATGAAATGTGTCTTGATACTTCACTTATCATGTAAGAAGGGCACTTTGTTTTTGTTATAACCGAGTAGTTACTGTATACGTTATTTATAGGGAGGTGTATCAATATGAAAACAGTTGCAATCGCTGTTTTTATTTTCTTCTATCAATAATATGTAGTAAAATTTACAAAATGAATTACGCGATTATTAATTTACCAGAATCTAATACGACAGTTTACGATTAAATAATTATAAAGACACCCATAAAACATTATTTGATTAAGTGCCCGTTTTTTTTTTCAAAAGAATAATATTAAATATACTACTTTTTATATTAGTCCTGTACTCTTTTCCTCTAGTCTTCTTAAATAATATTGTGATTCAGCACTAGTGCCACTACTTTCGACTTTTCAGTTGGTCCCAAAAGTATGTTGCACTCAATTAAGTCAGTCCAACTTCGACCAAGTCCAGTCAAAGTTATGTCGTTTTGCTTTGTCAGATAGTTGTAGAAAGAAAGTTTATTTATTTATTTATTTATTTATTAGGAAGACATATAGTTATATAGAATACAAACATAGGAATAAAAAAATATTCATAAACCAATAGTCTTTACATATTAATAAAAACCCAGAACTAAGTAAGTAAGACAACTGAAGTTATTCAAAGGTAGTTAAAATATACATCATTAACTAGTAATGTTGGTTTTCATTATTTTTTAATAACGTTACGTAATGTTTTTCACGTTTTACGTTTACCGTTGATTCCGTCATTGTTGTGTAAAACGAATTACGATTTTGTTACCGTCGGCAACTATAGTATCATTTTAGTAATTCGTTGTTGGATAATATTTTGCTAAATATTATTCTATAATGCATAATGAATTATAGATTGTAGTTTGCCCAATTGTTAAATATGATTTTTTCAGTTTTTATTGATAAAATGAATAAATTGTTAATTTCGCTGAGAGATATTAATATTGATTCATTCATCAAATCAAAGCTATTATGATGTCGCTAATCACAGCATCGGACATTTTGTAAACTATAGATATTATAGATTTTCAATTATTTTATAATTGACACTCGGTTATATTGATGTTGTGGGCAACGTGAGCGTGATTGGACATTGCCGTAAATAAAAGCTGCCTTGTTAAATTTATAGTCAGCTTATAGCTGTGGAAAAGAAACATAATTTAACATTTTAAAAAAATATTTATTAAAATATGGTATATTTTAATAAATATTTTTTTTATATAAAAATATATCAATTTAAGAAAAGTTTAAATCAAAAGATTGAAATGAAAGTCATATTTAATAAAAGAAATAAAGATGTCTTTTTAATAGTAAATGAAAGTAATTAGTTATCTGATAAACTTTTTATTAAAATCAGTTTCATAATAAAATATTTACTATTTTAAGTAATTTTCTTGGTGACGAGGCCAGGGAAACTATTATTATTGGAAATGATTTTAATGCATCGAAGGATTCGATTAACAATATTTAGATTCAAACTCATTGATGTACTCCTAGAATAAAGAAGCCTTTGAGTGAAAACCTACTTTTTTGTTCTCACAAAATGAGTATACTTTGTACTTCTAAAATAACTAGGAACGCCACCAGACCCTCAATTTCGACTCGCTGCGATCGCGAAATCTCGGGTGCCGTTTGCATGTTGAGCGAAGCGAGCCAAGCCCGAAGGCTTCGTCTTGGTGTGGGACGTAATTGTAGACCTTACACTTGCGCTAATTTTTTTACATTAAAGTCTATGGGAGTGATGTTTTTTGGACATTATTCCACAACGACAATGAATTTTTGTTTTATTTTTTTTTACAAACCACACATATCAGCAAGGTATGTGTGCAAAATTTGAAACCGAATTGTTAAGCCGTTTTAATGCCAATTTTGTAAAACCAATTCAAATTCTCTCCAGTAGAGCGCTTCGTTCAATTATCATTCCCAGACATCAAATCGATCTGAAATAACAAAATTACATTTAGTGCAACAATGCTGCCAAGATGTCATAACAAAAGTCATTCGAACAAAATGTTCATCAAACACCTATTGTTATATTTAAACTTTAATACTTTAAATTTGGTGACCAAGTGCACGTACTACATTTTGAATGTATGTTAAAATTTAATAAATTTTATTTTATTAACGTAACTAAATGTTTTTTTCTTCATAACTTTATCAATTTATTTATTAAAAAGAACCAATTATTTTCGGAATTTTAAATAATATCAGTAAAAATATGCATAAACCAAATACATCAAGTTTTTAAATATTAATTAAAAAAAATTGAATCGTAAAATAATAAGATATACACAGAATATTGTTACATTTAATGAAAATTGAAATATATAATATAATAATAAGTTGTACAATAATAACAATATAAAATAAAAATGCAAAACTATGTTTATTAGTCAATCCAGCTATTTAAGGCTGAATCCTAATTTATAGCATTTTCGGTGATTCCATCTTAACAGCACCAGTTTACTTCTTTTTTATATTTTGAGCTGTGAATCTAATCAATATTGTGTTTTTATAATTGGTTGATTTTATCTGTTACTTCTTTTACACTAATCATATGCAATATTTGTGAAACAGCTTTTGCTGCATCGTCATATGCTAACTGATGCTGATTTTCTATATCTACAAAGGAAGGCAGATCATTTATATAAATAAGGAAGAGAAAAGGGCGTCAGAATAGCACTTTGAGGGTCCATATTGATAGGAACCCCAGACTATTTCCTTCCATTTACCATTTCCATCCCTCAAATATAGCAAAGGTAAGGGCTGACACTTGCGTTATACTTAAGAACAGGTAATGCTTGCAATGATTGATTGTCTTGATAGCCAAATTGCAATATTTATTGAATAAAATCATTTGGCATTCGTATTGAATTGATTACGATGGTTCTTGTTTTTCGTAAAAAAATGTTCAATGTTTTGACGTTAGTGAAACAGTGATCGCAATAAAAAAACGATAAGTATCATTATGAGCCGTCCTGACTCTTCAAATTGACGTACACAGATGAGAACTGATATGGATTCAAAGTGGAAAAAACATATAAATAAATAAATAAATATTTATTCATAATAAATCTCTCCTAAATGTTCAAATCTATTCTATATTTCAAATAAATAAAGGTATATGTTTATACAATTACTAAAGAAGCTTGTGTATTAATTTATTATATCCTGATAATAATGAAGAGGAATTGTATTTCAAATTCGTCCACAACAAAGGTGCGTTGCTCGTTATGACATGTAAGTACAGATTTACGCCTACACATGCAACACTAAATGAATATATGTATCCATAATTATTGTAAAATATAATCTTGTATATAATTAATATAAATATTCCGAAATTGATGTCTGTGAAACAACATTATCAAAATATTTTAATACTATTCCTTTAAAACAACGTCTTCCAGAATGTGGTGTACATTTTAAAACAGTAAATATGCAGTAATTTTACTTAACTCGTAACAAATTGTTTTTGAAAAAGTTATTGGTACCAGCTACGTATTTATTTACGCACACTCAACAATAATTTTTTTACGACTAAGATTTTAGTAGTAGTTGTAAGGTTTTGTTTTTATTTTAATAGTAGTACCTACATTTTAATTTCATCTTGATGTTCGGATAATTTGTTCGTGTGGAAGACGAACCTTCTTATACTTTTAAGAATCTTAAAGTTTTTCATGACTTTCTTTTTCTTTACGTTAAAATGTGATATATTTTTTTTTTATTTTAAATGACGATAGACGGCTTATTGAGGTGTAAAGAGGTACATGTGATGACTGGGAAAGTATACGTACACATCAATACCTACACATATATAAAACACTTAAAGCATAGATACTTCCGTATTCTGTACCTGGGGTACCTAACTTTCTTCTGTGCTTTTTCCAGAACGATACAATGTTTAATGTTCTTTTACTGACATTTCAAACAAAACATCTCTATATTACCTCGTTAGTGATATAAAGAAAATATTACATGTTTTTCTTTAATTCTTAAACTGATTTTTTGTTTTAAATAAAATTATATTTTTTTGATTTGTGGCACCACTGCCATCAGTGGAAGTAGCTCGTCATAGTGGTAATTAGAAATATGTCTATGACCAGGATACTGATATTTTCTTTTCCGGAATTTTAAAATTTAGATTGTTTGAATAGTTACAAATGTCTGTGTTGTTTAAATCAAATTTTTTATTTATATATGTTAATTTAAATATATATATATATATATAAATACACTAATTATACTTGTATATAATATACTTTAGTTATTATCCCTTACATCTATTTGCGGTGTTAATGATAGCTATCTATTTATGAAATTATAAATTTTAGTCGAGAAACTATAATAATGTAAACCTTCTTATACCACATAATGAGCAAAGTAAGTACGAGTTAATAAATAAAAAAGGATTACTTTCAGCTCGGTCTTTATTAATTTATATATAAAATGTAACTTGCTTTGATAATGTTGGTCATCAATACGTTAATATGATTTGTGTTTAATATTCTGGTATGTATAATTTATTCCATTTCACTCAATTCATCTCCGATTAAATCGGCAAGAGAGGAATCCGGTGGAAGCCACTCGCAGCTGGTGTCCTCCGAAGAGCAAACCTGAATTTAAAAACTTTACATAAAACATATTTTTTTTTATTTTTATTTATTTTTATTTATTTATATTTTCCACTTCCAATCGATGCCAATGATCACTTGTACATAATATATACAATTCGTTTACCTTTCATAAAAAATAACAACAAATTTATTATTAAATATTATCGACGCATAATATTGTTAGGCAAATAATTTAAGTTAAATCAACATCAATGCTAAAACGTAATTCAATTTCAGTACTTAACCATCCAAATTTTCTTTCCAGTCTATCATGAAATAACTTAAAAAAGTAATTCTTTTGATCTTAATACCTGGCATTTGCAGTTAGTAGCTTCAACATAATGGTATACTTCAGTGCCAGCTTCCACACCAGGATCGCAATGACGAAGTTTAATAGAAGCATGTCTCCTATCCCCATGGACACAAACCGGATGGTGGGATTCCTTGTATGGAAACTGCCAGTGCGCGATCTGTTTTAAGACAATTTGTTCAAATATTAAAAATTAAGTATCACTTAAGAAATAATGTCATATGTCTATCTACGAACAGAACCTCATATGTCATACAGAATCCCCAACACGATAGAATCTTTACATCATCCCAGCAGCGGAGCCCATTGAAGTCAGTTTGTACAGCCTTGTGTGTATATCGCTTTGGCTTACAACGTGCGTTAGAAGGAGTAGTGGCGCCATCTGCTATATACCATAGTATCGCTAGTATTAGCACTATTCTAAAATAGTTTTTATAATACAACATATTATAACTGTATCTTTCCTTATGTTAGCGTTAGCGCACCTCTCTGATGCTCCGGTTTAAACTGTTTGACTTTGCTTTCACTATGTTATCTTCTTATAAAGGCATGCAATTGACGTCAAAACATTAATTCCATGTCAGTTCACATAACAGTGTTCAAACCATTACATTTGTGATTACGCTTTTAAAGATATAAGAATAGTCAGAAGAATTAATTTGAATTGTTAATTATTTTTGTCTGTGATATTAAATGTATTTTAACCTTACAAAAAGTACTTGTCCTAATGTATACACACAAACATGCAGAAGTAGAATGTAAAGACATGACAAAACTTGAGAAGAGTACTTGAAAATGTATATTTTTTTAAATAAAAGTTCTATTTATTGAAGTCAGAATAAACAACTTCGATCGTGTTGGGACCGTATTTCTTGAAGACGCAGGAACAGAATGTAATGATCCAAAAATTGGGCACCATTGAAGTACAATTTATTGATTTAGTGAGAAAAAAACAACAAATTAATAATTCAACAAGTTATCAAAATATACAAGTTTAAAGCCATTGACAATTACCAAACTATATACTAATTGATGCTTATCGATCCGTTAAACAATAGTGGACAAAAATAGCAATCACAGATGGGAGACTCAACACTAATAAGAGTTTCAGACTGTCGGACAAATAATGAAAAAAATATTTTAATACATATTAGTTACATTATGGCAAAATAAAATATTATTTGAATATAATTATCATAAAAAAAAATATTTAAGAAAAATTGCGAATTACACCAAATAAACACTAGAAATGAAGATAAACTCACTATGCCGGCCGCTAGGCTCCATAAAGAGGCAATTCTTTCAAGGTTATTTGTATGTTTTTACAATTAACACTCTGATAAAGTTTTAAATTTGTCATTAAATAATTCTAATTTCTAATAAATAAACTGTATTTACATTGTTACTGTTGGGGTGGGGCGCTATATCGAAAAATACTGGCGCCACCCTCGGGGGACGGACCTTATGGTGCCGCTGAGATAGCAAGTTGAAACAAGAAAGTCGTGAAACAGTATGGCTATCTCAGTCGGGCGCTGGTAGGTCCGTCTCTTAGGATCCTGGGTTCGGTGGAGGGGGTCGTGATTGAAAACACTGGAGTACGACGTGTAGACGCGATAGCGAACCAGCCACAATAATATTTTCAATTCTTCTAGTTCCCTTTTCTTCAGAGTTCCTTTTTTCTTGAGAGTTCTTCTTGTTCTTCTTAGCCGTCGGAAGTAATCATCGGTAGTGGCGCCCTACTGCCGGGTGTAGCACGTCACGTATACCGTAAAGAGAGCCGCGGTTTATTGACTCATTTTACTAACATTTTTCACTATGGCTGGTCCGCTTTTTCGCTAATATTTATTTCTCTAGATCTTATACTTAAACATGTTGTACATCAAAATAAGCGTCTTAATAAAATCTATCTAAAGGTATATAATACAAAACAGTAATAATTATAAATCTAAAATAATACGTAAAAAACATGCAATATCATACAAAAAACGGTACTTTTAACAACCTAAAATTCGTCATTATGTCAAAACTATCCATCTCTCAACTATAATCTAAACATATTTATAATCAGTTTTAAGTGCTTTACTAAATTACAAAAGAAAAATAAAAGAAAATCTAATTATAATTTTCATACTAAACTCAAGTGCGAGACAGAGATGCCAACATCTTGCTATCTCTGTCATACCCATCTGTTTGACAATAGATTGCTGCCTAACGAGAGACTAATTCTATGACTATAAATTACGAAGTGTGGGACAGAGATGCTAACATATTATCATCTCTGTCACACTCATTAGTTTTACAAAAGAATGATACATAACGAGACACTAGTTTTCTGACCGCATGTACATGATATAATTGAAATATGACTACATACTAATACAAGATTGGTTGATTAAAATAATTAATAAAGAGAGCAAACATTAAACTGATTTGTCGCCGACATCCTCCCCCTTGTGCGAAGCACCAACTGCTGACCCGGCGACACGTTGCTCACTGACTTCGTTTCGATTGTTGCTGGCCGCAGGTACCAGTCGCACTATCTTGGAGCTTGGACGTTTCAGCACGCCACCGGCAGTACGTACGTCGACGATGCGGGTGCGCCCATCTGGCCCAGGGTAGATCCGTACCACCTCCCCTCGTGGCCAAGTGTTTCTTGGAAGTGCCGAGTCCACTTTGAGGACCGTGTCCCCAAGCGTCAGATCTAACGTGTCTTCTTTCCCTGTAAGTTTTCCGGAATCAGTGTAGGTAGGTGTTCTTTCACCCATCTGCTCCAGAAGTGGTCTGCCATTCATTGGGCCGCCTTCCAGGAGTGTCCTTTGATGTCGTCGTCGTTGAATGTTCCGACCGTCGGAACGCCACAAGATCTCCCTAAAAGAAAATGATCTGATGTAAGTGACTCTTCTCCATCTGTGTCTACATCGACTAATGGCCTTGAATTGACGATGTGTTCTGCTTCCAAGAGGAGTGTGTGCAGAACTTCGTCTTCGAGTAACTTTTCGTTTAGGGTGCTCGCCAGCGCCGTTCTGTTGCCTCCAATAAACTTCGTTGGCGAAGGCCTTTTCGCTAGCAACCGTAAAGACATGCGTCTCCCCCTTGTGAGATGATACGAAGCATCGTGGTACTCTCAAGTTTTTTAACAGCTGTATGTTGCTCAAGTAGATGTTCCGTGTTTGTTCATAATATGTCGTAATGAGCTTATCCCAGCCAACCCTACTTCGCCAGATGTCTTGGAGCAGCCTCTTCTCTTGTATCAGAACTGGCGACGATAGACCAGCGCTGAAGCTTCTTAAAACTGGTGGTCGATTTGATGCCCACCCTCGAAGTTCAAATCCGGTCTTTCGATAAATGAAGTCCACTTCCCTTGCAGTTTTAATGGCTGCCTCTTCTGACCTGAAACTATGGAGATAGTCATCCATGTAATGATTATGCTTAACTGCCTGGGCAGCCTCGGGAGACTCTTCCTCGTATTTGGCGGCGTTCTTATTTTTCACGAAGATTGCCGAGCTTGGTGAGCATGCTGCACCGAAAGTAACTGACGTCATGCGATATTCTTTCGGTGTTCCGCTGCGCTGGTCCCCTCTCCAAAGGAATCGAAGATTATCGCGATCATCCTGCCGGATCCTAATCTGTAGGGACATCTCTTTAATATCCGCGACTACGGCAATGGGATGTTGACGAAACCGCAACAAAACACCGAACAGCGACTGAAGCAAGTCTGGTCCCTGCAGAAGCACGTCGTTGAGACTTTTGCGGCTGAACTTCGCAGCAGCATCAAACACTAACCTCATCTTCTTCTTAGTTGGATGAGTTACCGCGAAGTGAGGCAGATACCATTTGCGCTCAGATGTGGAGCCAAACGGGACTTCTTCAGCATATCCACTATCTAAGAGGTGCTGGATCTGAACGGTGTACTCGTCTTTTAGGTTCCGGTCTTTGTCTAGCTTCCTTTCAATATTCTTGAGCCTGTTTTCCGCCGACTTGAAATTGTTCGGCATTGCTTCATCCTCGTTGCGCCATAAAAGTCCTGTTTCGAAGCGCCCATCCTGCAGCCTTCTTGTCGTTTTCTCCATTATAGCTAGCGCCTTTCCCTCTGCATCGATGCTTGGCCGACGTGGTTGGACACCCAAAGATTCTATAACGAAGTGGTCTTTTATAAGGCGTTCTAGATCGTCTTCGGACCCCGTCACGTGTGCGCAGGTAACGAAATTTAAAGGTTTCGTTGCTCCGCCATCAAAGCCGTGTAGCACCCATCCCAAGTGCGTCAGCGAAGCTACGGGTTGGTTTCTCTTCCCGTTATTCCGTAGCAACATGTGTAGCATGCCTTGCTTCCTTGAAGGGTTGCCTCTTCATTTGCACTGACTCCTGCAGCGCATATGGCCCACACCGATCTGCTTCACGGTTCAAAAATGCAGCTACTGTTGTAAGATCTGGATCTTCATCCTCGGCGGCGTAATCGAACCACCGGTACCTCAGCACTGCAGGTAGCTTCTCCACTATGATCTTCATAATTTCTGGAGATTGTAGGTACTGAGGCTTTCTTAATCCCCGAACTGTCGCAACAATGTTGTTTACATGACTCGCAAACACGCAGACGTCACGCGCACTTTCGGTGATCTTCGCCAAGTGCCTCATCTTTTCCATTTCAGCGAGGACTAGGGCATCTGGCCTACCAAACCGCCGACGTAGGGCTTCCAATACTTCGTTCGGTAGGCATTCTGAATACAACAGGCTCTTTACAGCTTCCCTTGCAGTACCCTTAATGGCTCTTCTTAAACGCGCCATGTTCTGTGAAGCTGAAAAGAGTGGAGATGTATCTTCATATACTGTTCTAAAGGCTAACCATTCACCACTGTTGCCATCGAAGTAAGGCAGCTCATGCATGTAGCTTGGAGGTGCTGCTGCTGACTTCGGTGCGGCATGAATGGCCTGGATGATTGCTTCCGCTAGCTCCTTATTTCCCGTAGACTGATATAGTGGTTCCTTTTTGACGGTCATTGAAGACGCTTGCGGGGGTGGCCCCTTCCCGGGCACTCCCCCGTGTCCCTTCCCGGACGCGAACTTCGTTTGATGCCCCTTCCCGGACATCGCTGTCACCGTCGTCTCCACCCAGTCCTGGACATCAACCTCTCGGTGTTGAGGTTCCTCTAACTCGGAGTCTTCATCTTCATCGGCAACCTGCAATAAGTCTAACCTGGCTCTAGCAAGAGCGACCCCGGCTTGGGCCTCCTGCAGTTCGCGCTGTGCCAGCTCGGCTCGCGCCTCCAGTTCTATACGCTTTCTGGCTGCCACGCTCCGTAAGGACACTGAACGACTCTTCTTCGGAACAGGAGCATGCAACCTCGTGGACTCATCAGGCCTCGTAGTCTCGTCGGCGCTTGTGCCCACGTAACTCCTCGTACTGTTACCTCCTCTGTGACCAGCATCTGCAACAGGGACGGCAACAGCAACCGCGATAGCCCCACTTGGCCCCGTGGCCATGGTATCATCCTCGGGCATAGGCTGCGCCCTGGAGGTGGATCCCATCTGACTCCTGGTCACCGGCATGGTGATAAAAAGTCTTATTGCCACGTCGCTTGCACTCAGTTCACCGAATAAACCCAGGGATCCGGCTCGAAGGACCAGATGTTGGGGTGGGGCGCTATATCGAAAAATACTGGCGCCACCCTCGGGGGACGGACCTTATGGTGCCGCTGAGATAGCAAGTTGAAACAAGAAAGTCGTGAAACAGTATGGCTATCTCAGTCGGGCGCTGGTAGGTCCGTCTCTTAGGATCCTGGGTTCGGTGGAGGGGGTCGTGATTGAAAACACTGGAGTACGACGTGTAGACGCGATAGCGAACCAGCCACAATAATATTTTCAATTCTTCTAGTTCCCTTTTCTTCAGAGTTCCTTTTTTCTTGAGAGTTCTTCTTGTTCTTCTTAGCCGTCGGAAGTAATCATCGGTAGTGGCGCCCTACTGCCGGGTGTAGCACGTCACGTATACCGTAAAGAGAGCCGCGGTTTATTGACTCATTTTACTAACATTTTTCACTATGGCTGGTCCGCTTTTTCGCTAATATTTATTTCTCTAGATCTTATACTTAAACATGTTGTACATCAAAATAAGCGTCTTAATAAAATCTATCTAAAGGTATATAATACAAAACAGTAATAATTATAAATCTAAAATAATACGTAAAAAACATGCAATATCATACAAAAAACGGTACTTTTAACAACCTAAAATTCGTCATTATGTCAAAACTATCCATCTCTCAACTATAATCTAAACATATTTATAATCAGTTTTAAGTGCTTTACTAAATTACAAAAGAAAAATAAAAGAAAATCTAATTATAATTTTCATACTAAACTCAAGTGCGAGACAGAGATGCCAACATCTTGCTATCTCTGTCATACCCATCTGTTTGACAATAGATTGCTGCCTAACGAGAGACTAATTCTATGACTATAAATTACGAAGTGTGGGACAGAGATGCTAACATATTATCATCTCTGTCACACTCATTAGTTTTACAAAAGAATGATACATAACGAGACACTAGTTTTCTGACCGCATGTACATGATATAATTGAAATATGACTACATACTAATACAAGATTGGTTGATTAAAATAATTAATAAAGAGAGCAAACATTAAACTGATTTGTCGCCGACAGTTACAATATTAAAACCGAAAAGATTATAGATTAAATTAACACTTGTCATAACACACTTTACTTTGTTTTGTATTACATGTTACATATAAGTCCATATATTTATAAGTTTAGTCAGTAGATGGCGTTAGTAAATTTTCAAATCATGGTAACGAGTTCACATAAAAAGATTACATTTATACAATATTATCATTAATAAATCCTCCATACGATCCGGAAGTTTGGTTTTATTCACTGGATTTCCTGGCTTAGTATACCTTTGGCCATCTAAATTACACATTAAAGGAAATTAAATAGAAAATTTCTATTACAGTATGAAGGATAATATTTATAGGAATGAATTATTTAGCAGTTTTATTTATTATTTTATTTTAGCAGTTTGCTTGGCGTTGTTATGAATGTTATTTAAAAGCTTGGTTACATCACACTCGCTCCCTTAAAAGCAATACTTGCGGTAGCGTATGGAGTCGGGTTGCCCTCTCCGCTTAATAGGGCGAGGGGGGTGATGACTTACCCTTGCGTTATACTCGTGAACGGGTGCTGCTAGCGGTGACTAGTGGTTTTTCAAGCCAAGTTTGCAATAGTAATTTTACTCGAAATATTGGGACTTGACGTCGGATTGATTGTAGTAGCTCTAGTTGTTCGCAAATTGTTTATTAAATATTTACGACATTTGTGACACAGTGATCACAATAAAAAAATTCCGGCTGAGTTTATTGTAGTCCTTCTCAGACCAGGACGCGTTTGAAACCCCCGTAGCCTTAACTTTAGTTGGAGTGTCTCAACAGAAGGGCTTATTTCGATAAGTATGGTGTCAAAATAGGCTGTGCTGTCACTTCCATTTGATGTACACAAGTGATGATTGGTATTGATTCAAAGTGGAAAAGAAATAAATCATATAAAATGTTATATTTATACAATTAGAATGTGCAGTGAGAAATACGAGTTTTACTTCCGAAACTAATTTTTTCGAAAAGGCAATCTACGTTTTTAAGTTCACGAAATGGAAGGGATGAAGGATGGGAGGACTTTTTAAAGTCCTATCGTGTTTAATTACTAGGTGTCAGTATATATACCAATTTTTATAATAATGAGGTCATAAGATTTTGAATTGTTGTAAATCAATAAACTCAATTCGGAATAAATTGTGAAAATAATTGTACAAATTTTCGAAATCTGACGATATCGTTATTTTTTCCGCGCTACCTGTACCACAATCATACTGTCATCGTTGATCCTCGTTAATGTTAGTATTTTTACCCAAAAAAATTGTCAAATCTCCTTCAGTAGTCTTATTAGTCTGGACTACAATAGGCATAATTACTTTTTCCAAAATATTAGGGGTTAATTGCTTTTTTTTATTTGCTGACTAAGAAATGTGTCTATTATATTTTCTTTCTTGAAATTGTCTGCGCGTGAAGGCACTGCTAGATATCTTCTTTTTAGCCATTATTTAATTCTCTTATTTTTACAAATTTATTGTGTAATAATTGACAAGAAATGTAATTGATATATAGCGTTACGTCGTTGAGGACTTACCGGCAAAATATTTATTAGGATCGACAAATAGCACTACTAAGCGTGTACCGTAATACTCCGACTATACTTTTATGCATGCGGAATGAACCTAAACGACTTTGCCTATTTACTCACACTAGATAGTAACAACGAGACCAAGACTTTAGTTTCCAGCAAACATATGTTCGAATACTTTCATTGTGTGATGTTTTCGAAGATTTACACGAGTACTACACATTTCAATAAAACTATTTTACGGATGATGGTGTCAGTAAACTATACATATGTAATAAACTGACTGACTGACAGACACCATCATCTCGTCCTACCGCGGACACGTTTGCTGCAAAGCATTCGAAACGTCGGGTTACATTTAAAAATGTAATAATAAACGCGAGTTATATCCTTAAAATAGTTTCATTGTGTACTTTAAGAAGTGAAGGAGTACTAAAGAATAGTACTTCGTTTCTACTACTATTAAACTAAAAATATTATTTTACAAGTTAAAAAAAAATGATTAAAATGATTAAAAATGAAGAAAAATTCTCTACAAAAGGTTTTTTATTGCAATAGTGTTAATTAACTTAACGGATTTCCTTAATAGACTATTTATTATAATTATGTTTATTTCCACGGTTTTCCGTGTGCGGCAACATAAATAAGGACTTATTGAAAGTAAACGTACAATATCGTTTTAAAAATCAGTCAAGTATAAGTACTACTGGTTTCACAATTGAGAAGCGCTGTCGAGACGCGCGCCCTTTTAAATTCACTGCATTTTATAGTCACGCTTTGACGGGCATGGTGTTTTGCATAGGTCTGTTCTGCATCACTGTGTAGTTGAAATAAACTGTTCGAGGCGGCGACCATGAAACCAGCCCAAGAATACAGAGCCCCGTAATTTTCAAATTAAGAGTTTTCTTGTAGCGTTATTAAAGTCGCAATTCTGGAATATGGTTTATTTTCTTTATTTTTCTTTATTATCTGGTTTATATTCTAAATATGGGAGTAAATTTAACTAGTTCAATTTATAGTTTGTAATTCCGATCACTACAACGTTGAATACAACGTCAGTCAGAAAACGGGACGGGCAAGACGATGCCCCGAAGATTCACGACTATCCGCGAAAAATTTTTTTCTTTACCGTATCTACAAGAAACCTCCTGTAATTGATAGTAAATGTATGTTAACGTAAGAACACTAATTTCTCAATATTCTATCCAATTAACATTAAGTTTAACAATTTAAAGAGAAAAAAGACGTCGCTACCAGCCTTATAAACAAAATGGCTAAAAAAGTCAACAGTCTGTGATGTTTTTAGAATTGACGGACAATGAAAATGAGAATATATAACTTAAACAATTTAATAATTAAAGAAATTAAATTTCTATGAAACAATAGTCTTATATTTTGACTATCAAGATCCAAGATTACTATTATTTATACGGCTGAACTCAGATGATTACTATCGGACTTTAGCCGACTAGTTTCGATCTGTTTGAAGGTCCTTATTCGAGACCTCTGATCATGGCAGAATCGAGGCAGAAACTGCTTGCGACTGTTAATGTATGGGGTACACACAGAACTGACAGTAAGTTTTGTAATGTTTCGAATAGTTTTTGAAATTAATGGTATTAATTACTGGAGTTCAGGCCTATGCTATATATAGGCTCAGAACTCTTGAATAAGAACCTCAAATAGGGTCGAAAGTAGTCAGGCAAATTACGATATTATGTGGGTACAGCCATATAATTATATATAATAATATCCATATTGGTCAGTTTTCCACTTTGGGCGTAACTTCTCGTATCTGTCTTTTTGAGATATTAGTAAATTGGGTGGACATCGGTGGCTGCTTGTCCGAATAAATGGCTATCAACGCCGGTGTCCCTCAAGAGTCAGTACTTCATGCAACACTCTTCTTATTGAACCGGGTATCTTTAGTTATGTAGACGACAGCACAGTTTTTAAAAATTATTTATTTAACGCACGTGCCAGTGCGTCCTAAAATCCAGTCACCCAGAGACGAGTTAAGAAGAATGAGGATGGCAGGTGAAACCACCTTTATTACGGCAATATTCCAGAATTTGGAACATCTTCGAAAGATAGCTATACTGTCGGTCTTTTGTCTGATATCTTTCGGAGAGTGTGTAACGGAGTTGCACAAATTTATTCCCGAATATTTTTCCTATCCATGAAAAACGAGAAATTCGGTTCGAGGACACCGTTTTATAGTGGGAGTTCCAAAATATCGGTGCTAAATGTAACAGCGACAATAAATGTATTGTTAGGTAAACAAAACATCAGGACTCTCTACCTGTGTCGGTGTTTTCGGACAATTACAATTTGGGAACTTAAAGTGTAAATAAGTAAATACCATATAGGTAAATGTGCCACATCTTAGAATATATATCTGTTTTATGCATAATCTATAAGGCAGATTGTAATGAGACGCGTACCTATTTCACATTAAAAGAAAAAAAAAGAAAAAAAAACAAGGAAAGTTATGAACATTTATGTACATACATCTCCTCCAATAGATTGATAAATTTTACCCAGCTGCGGTAGGTCTATGAATGATGCGGTGTGACTATGAATTATACTAACTATAGCATTCTACATCTAAGGGCCAACTGCTGAACTGAGATGTGATTGTAATATATTGTTATAAAATGTGAAAACAAAATTACAAGAAAGTAAATATCATAAATAATGGCATAAAATTCGAATTATAATAGCTATTCTCATTCTGTCCTTGTAAGCGTTAATTTAAATGAAATTAATAAATTTCCCTCATAATTTAGTTGAGCAAAATAAAATACAAAATATCATCAAATATTTTATAATACTACATTAAATACAGAGGATTAACTTTAACAAAATTAAAAAAAAAATATTAGATTATTAGAGGATTAACTTTAACAAAATTAAAAGGATTAACTTTAACAAAATTAAAAAAAATTATTGTTTTTTTACTTATACATTTATTTCATTATAATAATAATGAATCAATAAACAATTGTATATAATATAAAAATGTAATATTATGTCTCAGATATTAGCAACAGCTGAGATAATTTTTTTGTAAATATCAATTCCCTTTAAGAAAATATCGGCTTTGAGAAATTCATCGTGATCGTGTAGCAACACTGGAGTGTGGTTCATTGGAGAAAATCCGATTGCAGGAATGCCCACTCCTCTAACATAGCGACTGTCTGTACCACCGGGGAAAATTCTGATATCTAGCTTAAGGTTCCTGTGAATACACTTGGTACTTAATATTCTTTCAGTGGGTGTACAGTACTTCCTGATAAATAATGGGCATCGTAAAACGCGGAAATATTCGTACTGCGGTATTGTTATATCCCGAAGAAAACCATAATTAGGGTTATTTGTCACGATCAGATCTATATTATTATACTGCCTAGTTGTGCTGGTCATCTACGGAAATAAGCAGTTAGCCGATACCCATTATTTATCTTAAAGAACTGTTCTTTATTTTATAACGGCCATCGCTTTATCGAGTAATTTTTTATTATTATTATACTTTACTTTTTCTACTTATTACTTTACTTTTTTATATTTTTTACGTTTACTTTTTTTTACTTATTTATTGAATCATTTTTCTGAATAAAATTATTCACGTCATTACATACATTAATTTGGACTAAGAATAAGTAAAATAAACTATTATTGTAACAAAATACAAAAACTTAAAAAAAAAACAAATTAAGAAGAGAAAACTTCTTAAGAAATTAATGTCAATATTTTTATTTGTTACTTACAACTCGTCAGACACCGTTTTAAATGCGACCCAGTATGGATTGCTGTCATCAGTCTTAGTGACCTCGACTGGATCATTTTTCTGTTCAAATTCATATGTCACGCCATCCCCGGCTTCTCTACACCATTGCTTAACCTATTACAAAAGATAATAATTAACATTATTATGTTTAAAACAAAAACAAAATAAACGAGAAAACTAATTTGTAACGTACTGTATTTTCGAAATCCTCATGATCAACGGTTATTGCCAGTCGACAATCGAAAACAACTGTCAATTTTTCCGGAACCACATTTGATTGCACTCCGCCCTATAAAATCATAATTATTAAATTGTACGATATGTATATATAGGTATATATCTTACGGGTGTATGAAGGATAATATTTAAGTATAAACATTACGCACCTGGTTATCTAGTATTAAATTTTAGCAGCATAAAAAGTATTAATATCATTATTTTTTTATAATTGAAGGTGCAGGATTAAAGACTTATACCATCATTACTTACAAATATTTGGGTCATATTGATAGTAGTGACGTCACCGATTGTAAGTTTGGGGTTGCTTTCGAGAATCTTTTTTTGTTCGTCTCTCAAGTCCATAAATTTATTAATCATGTATCTCAACTGAAAAAGATATTGTTTTCAATATATTTAAGTTTACGTGCTAGGAACAAATTATAAGTCATGAGATTAAAATTAATACTCGAATAGTTCTACCTTTTCACCTGCAGTGTTTGGTATCAAGAGGGATCCATGGCCTGGCTGTCCGGTACAAATCACATGGAATTCTAAAATGAAAATTATTTTGACTAATCTATATTTATTTAATAAATGTCTTAATTATAACAAAGTATTGTTAAAATTACTGAATCTAAAAAACCGAAATTTAGAACTTGAGTAATGTCAAAGTCGAATAATTTTAAAAGTATTTTTTTTAATCCGACATTTCACTCATTATTTATTTATATATATAGTTCATGTACTACTTGTAGTTCCAAATAAAAAATAGCAAAAATGTATATTTACACATAAAATTTTTAAATAAACTTTCAGTTCTACGGGTTTTAGAGTGTAAAGATAAATACATATATATTCGTATAATAATCTACAGATACATAACAACAATATTATATATAATACATACTGCTACTAATTTATATCAAAACATACATTATATAAGTTATGCTTGTGACAGATAATAATTCATCAGTCTTCGTTTAAAGACCACGAAGGAGACGATGAATGTTATACGAGTTGGTAGAGAATTCCATAAATGAATTTGCAGTTAAGAATTGAGACTAGAAGTTAGATCTATAGAATATAATAAAAACAGTTTTTACTAAGACATAGGAACGTTTAGAGTTACTATTGAGTAATAAGAGTTGGAAACATTCATTTAAATAAGAAGAGGCTAAATTAGAATAGGCTAAAATAGAATAAAAAAAAGGTTGTACGGCGTGGTTTTGATACGCATATTCTAGTGTAGGCGAACAAAGTAAGCGTATTTAAATTTAGGACAGAAATCTGAAACATGGTCAAACTTGCTAGGTACGGAAATAAAGCCGATTCATAAGTTTTGAAGTCGATTTAATTTCTTAAGTAGCCCTTCAGATGCATCCAGATATCAAATGTCAGCGTAGTCGAGAAGAGCTAATAAAAGATTATGTGCTAGGAGGAATTGAATCCGGAATGTTAGTAATTTCATTTGAAAAATGTATTATAAAATTGTCATAGATCAGTTCATAATACTATAAATAACCTGTTTCTAAACACTGAATATGTTTTGAAACTTATAATGGGGTGCACGAATAACGCTACGGGTTTTGATGAAATCTAGTATGGTGATAGCTGAATGTCCTGGTTAACATTTAAAATAATTAATTAATTAATTTTGACACAAGCATCTGTTAAAACGAATTAAATATTTTAAATTCAATTCAAGTTTCTCACTTTCTTCACTATTTTTTTTAAAAAGAGAATTACTATTGAAGTCTTCAAAAGAGTATTTCTGGACATTTATTTCGATTGAAGTCAGCTTCTTTTGTCAATAATTATTATAATGCTCTATATCATTTTTCATATTGTTTTTCCAATTTTGGCGAAATCGCTAAAAGGTAAAAGGACCTATTGTTATCTGCCTATTCCTCACATGACTTTGAAGTTTGTTAATGTTAAGGTGTACTAAGATCAGCACAATCTAAACATCTAAACGGGAATGAATAATTTTATGCAATATAGATAAGAAAGCAATTTCACGTCGAGAGTCAAGAGGAGTTATCGTGAAGTATATTGATTTTCTACGTACCTATTCAGAATATGGGAAAGGTCAAAACGCCAAATAATGACTTTGAGAGAATGTTTTTGAATATATGTTTTTGTGGTATAGAGACTAAATAAAAGAACCATAATATAACCTGATTCTTACTTTACACTTTAGAGACAACAAAGTAAATAAAGACTAGCATAGAGATATCAATATTAGAAACATCTCAAATGTGTTAACAACCTTCAGTTAATAATAACAAGAATTTATTTAGTTACTTTGAATCTAACTAAACGTGGCCCAGCACCTCAGACAACAACTTCATGCATTTTTAAAAAACATAAAGTTATATTTATTTATTTATTTTATTTTGGAAACAAACGGTATTATAACGGTATTATTTATGTCACATGAATGTCATAAATATTCAATTTAAATAAATTAGCAGCGGTAATATTATGCCACTAGTTACAAATATTATTAAATTAAATATTACTTACGCCATATATTTCTTTCACCGTTGAAAACAATGAACTCTTCGCCCGGATGGGCCATACCCTCGTCCAGCGCAAAACCAACGTTTAGTGCCTTAAAAGTGTCTGTGTGGACGAATATCTTCATTCCATCATGGCCGCCGATTTCTTCATCTATGAATTAAATTTGATGAACTAATATATAAAATGTATTTGGAATTTTACATAGAGGTTAGTGTTAAATAATTTTATTATTAAGTTCCTGATTAAGGGAGTTTTTGTAATCATCCCGATGTTCAAAATGGGTTTTTATATAATATACTTATTGTAATTCTGGGAAGGGAAGTGATTATGGGAATTTTTTAAAGAATTGTTTATGTGTGAGTATGCGTATTTGTTAATTCATTTCCATTTCCTTATGAATTAATTCAGCAATCTATTTAACTATGGTTTTTATCGATGATGTCAAAAATATACACTTTTTAAAATTTTTCTTAATTAGAAATTAAATTTAACGGAGCTCCTACCCTGCATAATTTATTACACCAAATTACAAATTGGGAACCCACCTAGTAACGAAAAATTTAACCAAAACAAAGTTCACCAAAATGATGATCTCTTAAATACATATCCAGCTATGGGTGGAAATTATAATTTTGACGTCTGTTTGCTTGTGATACATTATTGCTTTCTATTGATTAGGTTTCTGTTACAAACTTACCTGGTACAAAGCAGATGTGTAGCGTTCTTTTTAATTGAATTCCAGCATTTTTCAATTTCCGAACGGCTTCTAAATACTGAATACCAACACACTTCATGTCTTGCGAGCCTCGAGCAAAGATTTTTCCATCGTCATCTATATGCCCACTGAAAGGTGGATACGTCCAACTTTCCTGAATTAAACATTTAAACGTTAGTAATTGGAAAAAAAGCTGAGTTTTTTGCTGTATAATTATGATTTACCTCAAATACTGGAACCACATCCATATGTGAGTTCAGCAGAATCGATGGTAGTTCAGGATTTTGACCAGGCCATGACAATACTACAATAGGCTTCGTAGGTATCAGCTCATATATTTTGAAATTAAGGCCTATTTCAGTGCTTTGCCTCTCCAAAAATTTAACGCATTCATCTAAAATTTAGAAATTAAAATAATACTTAACTTTCCACAGGTTACTCAGAATTATTGACATAACCGTCTCAAAATATCAATCAATATGTCAGTTATTATAACTGTATGAGATCCGTTGTGGTATTTGTGGTTTTGTCAGCCTTACTGACACATATCTAAATAAACCTAAATATTTTTAGATAAATCATCATTTTAAACTACTTTTTTAAAAAACGACACAATGTTTTATCTGTTCAATAGAAGCAATAGGTAGTTTGTTCTAGAAGCCTTGTGGCTCAATTTATATTAACGAGGACGTTGGAAGTAAGGGGACATTATCACATTGAACCACTCACTTCAAGAAATTATATTCTATATACCAAAGAGTTAAGAGCTATAATGGAATCATGCTGTAACTTGCAGATTGCAGCGATGTTGCATTCCTTGTAAGGTACATCCTGATTTGCGATTATTGATATAATACATACAAGCTTTAAGGGGACTGACATGCAGACATGAAATTCAAATTAATTTTACAGTATCTATTTTGTTAATATTTTAATCCACTGAGGAATATAATATGATACTGATGAACGTACGATAGAAAACCGTGGAAGAACTTTTTATACGTCAAGGGTCCTAAATAATTAATAATGAAAAAAAATTATCGAGAAGTTTAAATAACCAAAAGATTTATTTATAACACACGTTACTCAACACTCAACATTTAGTTGTGAACTATTAACCATACTATTACGATACTGAAAAATTTTTCCAGAACATTATTTGTTATTACAGTTATTTTATTACTGCCACTTTTTGTAGCACAGTTTGTGTGCACAGTTTAATAGCTTAAATATAATAATTTTCAATTGCAAATTATTTGTCAATTCGAAATAAAACAAAATATGATAAACGACATACGAATGATATGTAACAAAATATATGATATTGGTCATACTAACTAGATAATTACTGTTCAATGTTCGTGGTCGTTTTTTTTTTTTATTTATATAAGTACTATGGGTTCAAGTGTTCCGTAAACTTATTCATCGAGAATTCACAAAACTATACGTTTTTTGTTCGCTAATTTTACGGCAGTTACACCACACAACAATAACAGACCTGTAACTCAACCCGCTAAAGCGATGCAATCTGGGAAAACTTCTACGATTTCGTATTTCCTAATAATAATGAGTATCGTCAACTACTCATATACAATTGATAATAATTTCCAAAGATTGAGGAAGATTCTAGCAGAATCCATGCAGTCGCAGTCGAAGTGTACAGCTAGCTTATATTTTGTATAAAGTTATCTGCATGATTTACCATAGTGATAAAATTAGATATATGTTTATTAAGGCTTTAACAGTGTTATATTTGATAAGATAAGATAGGCACTATTTCAATAAAACGGTATCAAAGTAATAAGACTCTGATATCTTATTACCTTATAGCAGGTTTTCCGCAATTTTTTGAAATATAATAATGTATTTCAGTATTTGGTTAATAATCTGTCGAATCACAGCGAGAATGAATTAAAGCATAACCTCTTCCTACAGCATAAACTACTTTACAAGTATTTGTAGTAAATCTCGTATCTTGTAAACAGTTGACAGAATAACTCTTTATTTGATGAATATGAATCAACTTTTTATAATTGGGATAGCTTCCAGTAGCTTTCCAATATTAAAGTGGTTCGAGAAAAAAATGAAAGTTGTTAGGAAGTAGGTATTTAGAAAATTTCTCTCTACACAAATAGGTTTTTATTTAATATTTCCAGTGGACTGTTAAGGACAACTACTACAGACATTAAACATATTTATTACTGACAATCTTCTGCGACAGACTTCGTCTGCCATATATATACCATCCATCGTCACTAAAAAATTATTAAAAATTATAAAGGTGATATAATAATATAGTCAAAATTTTGTTATTTTGTAAACAAAATTAAACTAAATAAATTACTGGAGTGAAAAAAATCCTGTCTAATAAAAATCCTGACTTAGACTTGTGAAAGTCACTATAACTTCTTCTAAAAGTTTTGTTGTTTTGGAATTATAGCCCAAATCAGTTTTTGTATCTCCCCGAGAAAATGAGAATGTTTTTAGGTTAAAAAGTGTTCATCGCGGTAATAACATACAAAATAATAAATGTATATATAATTATAAAATACCAAAAGTTATAAAAATCGCTATAGTACTTTTACAGACGCCAACACAAATTAAAAAAAAAATAAGAATCAAATGTGTACAAAATATATAAAGATTAAATTTTGTTTAACTGAACACATAGCGATTTTTAATTGTTATAAAATATTCAATCTAAACATTATTATTTATAACTTAAAAATACACATACCGTAATTTATATTTGGCTGGACGCTCGGTATTTGCAGATACTCAACAAAGTTTTTTATAGAGCTATTATTCTTGTAACCACCAGACATATTTGTTGTTTTTGTAACACGATACAATGACACAAGCTTATCTATCAGTATACCTTAAGAGACTGCGTCGTCACAATACATTTACGTGTTGTATATCTACTGATTAAACAACTCAAGAAAATTGGTTCCAAATGGATCCAATATTTGAAATGTTACAACACATTGTCAATAAATTGGTACCTACAGACTGTAAAATAGAGTTGTATCACTGTTCATGATTAAACTACATATAAAATGTTATGTTATCTAATGTTGTATGATTTTATGTTAATATTATCATAATAAACATTGTTTTAGCGAATAGTAAATGGTTGGAAATGTAAGTTTTTAACATCATTGAGTTTCTGTATAAAATATTCTCATATACTTTTAATTCTACGTATATCAGGGAAATGTGTATGTCAAAAAGATACACATTTGCCATAGAACTTACGATTTAAAAGCAAACAAAATATAATAATTTACCTCCGCTTTTTCTTGTTTTCGATTGCCTTTAGATATTTATCTACAATAGCATTTGTTATTTAAAACATAATGTTGATTGTACTATTTCCCGTTTTCAGTTTTTTAAAATTTCGTAAATTTTTTAATTTTGTCAAAAATTACTTTAATAATTTTGTAAATATTTCTTTATGGTTCAAAAAAGATATAAAACAACGTTGGTGAAAATTTGTATGTGGTTTCATGACCTGTCTTTTGGTCTATTCGGTATAAGTAGAGCAACGAAATAAATATGCAAATAGATAATATACTCAAAACGAAGTTCCTTGATAACAGATCGAGACTGACTAGGCAGGACAACAGTGACTGTTGATGTAAGTATATATTTTAATTAAAAAATACAAATGAATATTAAACAACAAAACAATATTATTTATTTTTAAATAAATCTTCGTGTCAGTCTTTCTCAGGAAATATAGTTATTTCAAATCTATAGAATATCCTTAGCATCTTAGGTCTTGAAATTTGATTGCTCACCTATATTTAGTTCTATATATGAGTATGTGCTTAAGTATATATATAAGCAAGTTTTTGCCAATACAAGTATTTAAATATATTAGTATTTCGTTTGTTGGAAATCATCAAATGTGTAATATGTTTAACCCGAAATAAATATATATGTAACTCACACATTTAAAGTAGTAAATTAACCTGAGGAAGCGTTGTATGCTCAGAATAGCAAAATGGGTTCAACTATCGCCTTTGCGTGCTCAACGAGTTTTACAACTACGGACGGACAAGCTAGCTAACTTTATTATACCTTTACTTGCTGGAATCTTGTAGGCTCGACCTCCCCATTTGGTGCCCTGTTAGTAGAATGAAGTCAATACACAGGGAATAATGTAGTACTCCGGTGCAGATAGTTTGGATATACCTAGCTACACCGTACCGGGAACACAAAGACCGACTTGTAATATCGAGTTGCTTAACACCTGAAGTCCCTCATAGGCTGGTTCTCGTAATTTGAGCATAGATAACCACAAGGTCCCTTCAGCCTCACCAAATCTCACTAACGTGAATCAAGTCAGTAGGGGAGCTTGTGAGGCGGCAGATGGATACAGTTACCTTTTCGGAAATTATCGAAATATTCAACCCTTTATCTATCAAGACAAAACGTTAAAAGAAGCATGAGTGACCAAACCAGCCACAAGTTGCTCCATATTCTTTGGACCCGCTGATTTCGGAAATTCGAAACGGGTCCAAATGCATGCCAGCCGGGTCGTATGATGAGGGCTCTTTTCTTGCTCTGTATTACCACCGTTGAATAACATTTTTTCATATTTCCAGAAATTTAGGAGGCTTCAAGGAAACATTTAGCCATTCACTTCAAACCTAGCTCGTAAAAGTGGAGAGCCCGAACAGGGAGGACAGTAGTACAAAACACCCAATCCCAGTAATGAACGCGCTTTGCGCCAGAGGAGGGAGATGAACTTTGGCAGGACGCGCTTCTTATATCCTTCCAAACAGTCTTGCATCATGATGCCCAATGAATCCCACAGGTGCGCAGATACCTCTGAAAAGAAAATAAGCAGCACATCCGGCAGCTACCGGAGCTTTATTACTCCAAGACTAACAGGATCTGTCGTCAATGGCGTACCTACAAACAGATCCATCCTGTGAGTGCCCACATCCACCACTCAAAACAGAAACAGTAGAGAAGCGTTTGCAGCTAGCAATGTTTTACTCAGAAAGTACAACGTTGTCTTGTGTCTACAACGCACCACTCATCAAGGCAGCTGTTTTTGAGAATGGTCACTTCAGATCATTGAGGTTGTGGTCTGAAATATTATTAGCAACGCGAGACTTCAATTTGGCTTTCTACTTGGGCTTGCCGGAGTCATTTGCGTGAAAGCCAGCTAAGAAGGTTGACTCCAATAAATGTAAGAACCTTAAACGTCTCGTGTATGTTACCAGGTATTAGGTAAGATAAATTTCACTGCATCAATTCATTCAGCCGTTAATATAATCCTTTATATTGCAGGAAGATTTTTTTATCTAATTAATTTGAATATTTTATTAAAATTTATTTATTGTCACATGAAAGGTCTTACTGAGGAGTTTATTGCAAAAACGCTCAAATCTGGTATCCATGGATAAGCCATCCAGCACAGTTGTACTCGGATCAATAAGAAATCAAATACTTACTGTAGAAATCATAGTTCAGCGATGAACGACAAACTTTAGGCAGTCTTCGCGTGGGGCAATGCACATCTTGTTAAATTCAACGCCACCAAAATGGAAATTTTTCTGTTTACTGCTTAAAGAAGCCCATTCATTTCGGCTTCTACTGCCCAAAATGTATCTTTGGGATATAGATTTTTATTCTATTTTTTAAGTTGTTTGGGATAGAGAAACAAACTTTGCAGCATAGAGACCAGAGCAATAGCAACGAAAGATTTGCTAAAGGTATGGCAGTAACAACGACTACAGTACTTCACAACTTTTAACATTACATAAAGCACAAATCCGGCTGTGTGAGTACCGCGATCAATAGCGCAAAATGTCATCTTTCAGCTCTTACTCAATTCGAGAGGCGAGCTAAGAAGCTGTTTGGCGACCTTGAATTGGTTGATGCCAATCTCCACAACGACGAACATAAGCGTAGAATTGCGGGCCTCTCATTTTGTTGATTGTGCGTAGGAATTTCACGAATTATTTCCCACCTTTACCTTCCCGCCATAGCACGTTCACACAGGGCGAGACTCCAGTCTCTAGTCTAGTCTCTAGAGACTCTAGTCCCAGTCGTGAATATGTCATCCCCGTTAAAACGAAGCACTTTGCTTCGTCTTTTTTGACTCGCAAAGCGATGAACTGGGACAGTCGGTGTTTCCGGTGGAGTACAATGTGGCTGTCCAAAAAGCTAGAGTGAATAAGCTGTTACTAAATTCATACGCTTTTCCACCTACATCTATCTACTACATTTCCCTTTTCGTCAGATCAACTATATTCAAGAATTAACCGTGTAAATAAAAATGATTCAGTTGATTTAATATTCACCTATATTAATGTAAAGTCAGGCAGCGTTAGCTGGATTTATTTTTTGTCATTGACAAAAGCCATTACTTAATTTGTCACTTGGACACTTGGACACTTGGACCTAGTGTCAAATTTAAATACATACTTCACAATTGACATTGACGTGCATAAAAATAAAATATTCGTGAATCTGAACTGATACTCTGTGACTAAAAACTTTATATCTTTAAATAATTACAACTTTTGAGGTTATTTAAACTATGTTGTAAGGTGTAAAATATCTCTTATTGAATCAACTCTAAAAAAACATTACCTGTCAATATGAGTTCGGCGTTAATTAGCGCTCTCAAAAGATTGAACATAACAGCCATTCCTCAATTACGTTATTTCTCGTCAGCAGCTAACTCCATTGTAGCTGGTGATGTTGACTATAATAACCAAGTCAGTGTGACCAAAAAGGAATGGAGGTATCCACCGCAATTTACCAAACCACGTGAAGCGTGGATTGAAAATTTAGATACGATTGAAGAAAAGAAAATTGGTTTATTTGAACTTCACCCTGCAGTCTACGCCGCTGTGCCGAGGATAGATATTATACAAAGGAACATTATTTGGCAAAAGAAGTATCGGTGGGTATCATGGGCTCACACTAAAACTCGTGCAGAAGTGAGAGGTGGAGGTAAGAAACCTTGGCCCCAAAAAGGTTTGGGACGCGCTCGGCATGGATCTATTAGATCACCATTATGGCGTGGTGGTGGTATTGTACATGGTCCACGGTCAGGAAAAACTCACTTCTACATGCTGGATGTTAATATAAGATTGCAAGGACTGACTTCAACACTATCAGCAAAGTTAGCACAGGATGATCTTCATGTTGTTAAAGACTTGGAACTGCCCACAGAAGATTCTGAATATCTCGCTGAACTTATAGAGAAGAGAAATTGGGGTCCATCTGTTTTGCTCATTGATGAGTATGTTCTTAAAATAGTAACCATGTTTATTGATTTTTTTATACATTTACATATTCCAATTGAAACTAATTAAATTAACTTGATCTCATATTGATAACTATTGGTCATGAGTATTATTTTTGTGGTTACTTTTTATGTAGTAATATTATTAACTTACATAAAATCAACATATTTCAAAACAACTATTTTTTTTATCGTTTTCAGCACAGACTATGCACCAAGAAACATAACAATTGCCACTGAGAGTCTTCTACATGTGAACATTATGCCTGTATATGGACTCAATGTTTACTCTATGCTGAAACATGATACTCTTGTTTTAACTCAGGCAGCTGCAGAAAAAATTGAAGAGAGAATATTACATCATTTAAATTCAACTAAACCTATCCAAAAATTCAAACTTAGTCAAGTTTAATGAATGTTTTGAAATATATTTAGATTTCAGCAATAAAACCATTGTATTATTTGAAAAGATATTTAATAATGAAATGAGAAGAGCTAATTCATCCAGTCATTCAGTATTCTTCTTTTTGAGTGTGTATTTCTTATTTTCAGATAACTGAAACCAATATTTGTATTATTATTTTAAACTGTTAATTATTTATTTTTCATAAACCTTGTCATGGCTTGTTTTCTAGACTGCAAAAATCTTTATACTTTACTGAAAAGGTTGAATTTGATCACATTTTTTTTTTGTAATCTTATTACCTAATTTTAGTAACTAAAAATACATTGCCCATAAACAATTTTGATTGTTAAATTTAAATTGTAATGAACTATGACGCTGTATAATAAACTTTACTCTTTATATAATATTTCAATTTCTACATGTTAGGTAAATAAAAAAAATATATATTGAGATGTTTATGTTTGTAACAACTGGATGGAATTTGAAGAGATTAGAAAAGAAAATTTCTACATCAGAAAATGTCAACCTCTCAAGGAAAATACAAAATGTAATTCAATTATAAGGAATTTCAAATGTTCTTTAGTCAAAAAAACTAACTTTGTTTGATGAAGTGGATACAGCATTCCCAACCATTTTCTGTCGAATAGACCATCTAAGATCAGCCCAATGGTTCTCTCCAGGTACATTTGGTTTGTATTTTGCCCACAGTGATGTATAATAATGGTATAAAGACACTGGATCACTCCTTTTTTTAATAGGCTGCTTAGGAACTTTAATTACTAAAACATAATACCTATATATAATCTGTGCTCATAAGATTCTTAAACTTGAAAGTACCAAAAATACTCACAATTATTATTTAAAGTATTAAATTTAGTTCCCTCCTTACTTGTCTCTGTTTTTTTTTCAATACGGACACAGGAACAAGTCCTTCGTGTAAGTTTTTCATCTATTTTACAATTACCTAGAGTAGGTGCAGAATGAAACATTCTAATATTACTTGTTTTTCTGGGCGCAAGACCAACACACTCTCTACTACAAAATACTTGGTTATTTAGTACTCTCGATCTAACTCTTGATGAAAATGTAGTGGCGCTGTGTAATCTTTCTGGGCCAATTATTTCTAAGTGTTTAATTCTATTACTTTGCTCCAGATTTTTTTGTTGAAGGTCATATTTTATGAGTTTTTTTAAATCTGAAATTAAGAAATATTGAATTATACATTAAGATCATAGTGTAGATAAGCTACGCCTAAAATAAACAGATTGTATCGTATGTAAACTTCAATTGTCTAGGAAAATTAATTTGAGTACTTAATGAGTTTATTACCTGATATAAAGTTTTTTAAAACTTCGCCACTTATATTTCGGATGCCAAGGTTGTTTAAGTATCTTAAAATTTCTCTTACATCTAACTGTGAAGTAATATCACAATAATCATGAGACTCCATTCTCTATAAACCAAACACAACACTTACTGAAATGCTAGATCAAATTGTTATTGTTTTTATAATATCTGTTGTGAACAAAATTCTATGTCAAAAATAAAGTTGTATTTGTTAACAAATATTCCGTTATGATATTTTCAAAATGTGTTCTTTATAGCACCTTCTTTTTTCTTTAACGTTTTGGCAAAGGATTGTATTCATTATGCCAATAGGCAAAATACGAAAAATAATTTTCTTTAAACCCGGGTATTAAAATTAAATTTTTAAATTTTAAATGAGTTTAAGAGTCTTAGCAAGTTGTACAGAAAAAATAAGCTGGTTAAAAAAGTAAGTATGTACAATTTAATATAAAATTTAAAATAACCATATGAAAAGAGGACTAAGCTAAATACGGCAAAATAATAAATAAAAAGTAATTGTACAAATGTTAAAAAGTTAAGAATGTTAATAATAATAAAAACTATATATTTTTAAACTAAATATTTTTACACAAATAATAAAATCTGTAAACAATTTGTTAAATACATAACATATACTGTTTTGGTATAAAAGACAGGTTTCTGATATTGGTAGAGGAATATTTGATTCATTCAAAGATATATATATAGGATAATATTATTGTAACAAGGACATGAGAAAATGTATTTAATATCTGTTATGTCTGCATTGGGCTTGCGGATGTAAACGGTAGATTTTATTTTAACACGTATGGCTGTATCCATAAAATCAATCTTATTTAACGGTATACTTAATAGTAGTATAATGGTATTTTATTTACTTGGTTTTACCCAAGTTTCACATAACACATTTCACACGCCAAGGATTGTAATTATTTAAAAGAGATATTAAGTCAGCTTTGGTGCTGATTGTGCTTCAGCAATTCCATTGTAATAATAAATTTGAAATCAATCAATCAAAAAATCAATCAATATTTTCTTTAACATTTTGGTTTATTAAAAGAGCATAACCATCAGATGGTAAAGGCATCATAAATTCGTATAAAATGTTCTCATTAGCATATTTGCCATCGTTTTTACTTCTAGCCTAAACAAGATCTATGTGAAATAAATTTAGTTTTTGATAAGAATTTCTTATAGTGGGTAACAATGAAGGTGAATAAGTGTTTTCTAAATTTAGCTAAAGAGAATAAATTTTCTCATTTATTATGCATATTCGTGTAACTTATAAATGATTAATTTTTCAGCGAAAAGGAAGAAGCGGTTGTTTAGTTTTTAGTTCAAGTTAGAAGTTTCACGTTTGAGAATTTAAAAATTTTTCACTAAAAGCTGTAGGTATTATTACGTTATTACATTTTAATAATGTTTAGGATTTGCAATTACTCTATTAGTTAAAATTTTACGTGAAATTTTCCATATATTTTTTAATTAATATTAGTTTTTTAATATTATTGAATTATTTACATTTTATTGAATAACTATTTTTAATTTGTGATCTACAATTTTTTCACAAATATGATAAGAAAATAGTCTTTTTTTAGCGATGAACGATTTTACCTTCAATATGACAAGAATATTGATACTTTATAATCTAGTGCGGTAACTTTAATCTATGTAGGTTATCTTATTTCTATGAAAACATTTGTCAAAAATTAAGAAAATTGATAAATTTGTAGGATAATATTAATTAAATTTAAGTTTGTTGACAATAAAGGAGTTATCTAGGTTAAATAATTAAATTGTTTTATTTATTTTACACGTAAGTTGTAGAGTATTATAGTATATATTATTTTGGTAGTTATCACTAAAAGTTACATTTTCTTTGAAAGTATATTCGTCAAAATTAGTATATATTGTTTTTAATAAGATAACAAAACAAGGTAAAAATTTTTAATTCAACCAGTGCAGACGTAATTTTTTTGTTAATATGAACTACTAACGCGGCGTTAGCAGTGTAATCATATAAACCCGTGTTTTAATTTTATTTCGTATGAAGCCTGCATTCTTCTCTCGTTAGAGAATAGTAAAAGAAAGAAAAGAAAGTAATAAAAAAAAGAGAAGGACAGTAGAAAAAAAGATTTACAATGAATATGTCAAAAAATGAAAATTAAAAACGGCCTGCTTCCATTTAGAGGGGTGAGGGTGCTTAGCCAAAAATAAACGCATTCAAAACCCATCACAATATTAAAGCTGCATTACATATCTTCCTACTACTTTATCCAAAATCATCTCAGCTGCAATTACAACAAAAATTGGAGCAAATGTATACTTTAACAAAATAATAGCAGAAGAACAGAGGGGTGTAGGCAGAAACATATGGGATGTTAAGAACAAACACGTTAATATCGAAAATCTAAATTTTCACTGTACATTTATAGATTATAAAAAAGAATTCGATAGTATAAAAGTCACATTCCTAGTTAATAAAAGTCCTTGATATAAATAATTGATTTTATATATTTCAAAGAATTTAACAACACAACAGACACAACGATATCGAGTTTTAAAAACCCTGTCGCGCCATGTTTTTCAAAATTAACTATAGTCGGATTGTTCAATCCAACTTTTTAAAGAATATCATACCGCGATGAATATCAACTCTTCGCCTATGTAATAAAAATGTTAGAATTAGAATTAGACCAATAGCTATATAAAAAGTTATTTACCCAGGGGAGTCGTTGAGCCCATTGTTTTTTTTTCTAGTTCTAAACCTCACTTACTAAATGAACAAAAAATTGGTTTCAGACCAAAACACGGAAGAACTGCCACAAGGAGCCACAGGGTTTTTTATTTTGTCTTTTCGAAACTAGATAACGAAATTACTTTACTTGCACTTTCTCTAAGTATTATGAGGTTCGAACATTTACTATATTTACTATCGGAAAGAAATTAATACAAACTATGCTACTCGTAACTAAAATGCTTAGTTAAAACCTACAAGATGTCTTGTAGCGATATTGCTAAATTTTTCTCTAAGAATAAAATGTTAAACATTCCCTAAGAATAAAATGTGGCGTTCTAATGATAAAAAAGAGTAAGGTTTAGGACGTACTGGTTAGAGTTTCTTGCGGCTTCATTTGTAGCGCAAATATTTGCAGTCCACATTTTAGCTTAAAGGCTATCAAAAAGAATTCTATACTTTTTCATTTTGTATTCGGAAACAGACTATTTTGAGGTTGAGTAATTCAACATAAATTTATAATTTAAGCTATTAATTATACATATAAAACTAATGTTGCAACTTTTTACCCGCGTTAAATCAATACGTCACGCAAACGATGTTGCGGGCAAGACTAGTTTATGAAATAAAACAGTTTCACTTTTGTTGAACTTCAACATCCCCAGTCAAATGCTACTGGGGATGTTTCAGTTAATTCGAAGAATGTATATTGTTTTGGTTTGTTAATTTATATATTTTTAGATTTGTGTTTCGGTTTTCTTTGTAAATTTTAAAATTGATTTAGTCTTTTTTTATTATTTTTATTGTGTTCATCACATAGTAAATGCTTTAGCCTTGCATGAGACAAACTGTAAGACTGCCCACGTAGCGATGCCATTGTGGCCTACAAACTAAGTGTCGGAGCCGACTAAAGGAAGCGAAGGCTGCCATTGTTTTTTAGAGTCGAGTTTGTTTTTTGCTTTATAGTCAAAGGTGCTTCTGTGAATCGATTTTCGATTTGTTATTTAAACCTGAATGAAAGACAGAAATCATTTACTATTTCTAGGTAGAGTATTGGGTGAAAATCTCGGTCTTCTTAAGACATTGTATATTTAGTATATTTATATCGAGTTTCCTATAAAGTTACACAAGAACAGATTGAGGCCATTTCGAAATTTGCTATTAGTTTGTTATTTTCGTTTGATTTCCTCGTTGACAACTTATTAGAATAATTACATCGGCATATTGAGCAATCTTCATCATAAAAACGACTATTATATAGAGGAAAATAATAATTATTTTAAAATGAAAAATTGATTTAATTTCTCATAATAATTATTTTTTCATATATTTCCTGCATATAAATTGTTGTAGTCTAATGAAATCATATCACGTAAGCAGGCAGTACTTGCCGCAGGGTTATCTCTTGGGACCAGCAATGTGAATTACGATCAGATATAGAAGTTAATTAAAGTTAAGTATAGTAAAGTAAATCTTTATTTGAGCGTACCTCATGGAATAATATGGCATTCCAGAGTAGAGCAATGTTTGTGCAAAGGGATTTCCGATCCTCGATCAAATTTAATCTTAGTTTCCTCAAAAACGTGATTATAAAGACATTTGCAATTTTGTGATCTCTGAGGAGATTAGTAGTTTCATTCAGTTTTCTACCATACTTGTATTACCTTAATCTCTTTAAAAAATGTAGACTAGATCTAATTGGGAGTGGCTAAATAAACTTGAACGTCTTCTAAAACGTACATGACGTTTGAAAATTGAACGCCAAATATAGCCTTTCGTTGCATTTCCGCTTATATTTTTGATAGCCTTTACTTAATACCAATACCGAGCATTGCACTTAGCATTGCTCCTTTTTTGTTTTAGATGTTTTTGAATATTTCAAATGTTGTCAATTCTTTCATTATGATAACTATTTTACTTAGCTCCATATCATGAAGGGGCCGTCTAACTTTATAAGTTGTCGACCTAAATATAAATATATATTTGTCAATTTTTATGAGGTTTTAATAGTCATTCTACTATTCGGGGTATATTTAGGCTCAACCGTTTCTCGCCAGGGCGTCACGGTGTGTGCTAACGCGATCCCGTGGCGTCCCACTAAGGCGAAGAGGGCAACCGTTGGTTTTTTAGTGGGTAGCCTTAAAAATGGCAGCATCCTCTATGCTGCCGGGTAGTCCTACATAATCCCCCGGCCGTCACCCCGCTGGGCCGACGGGGTACCCGTAACGGGTTTTTCCAACGGAAAAAAAAGGCTCAACCGTTTAAATGGTATATCTATCAAAATATAATTTTTATTCGCCAAATGAATTGGAAGAAAATTTTGTAAGCTGTTGTTTAGAATTCTGCAACATTTTCGTAGATATCATTTTAAAATGCATAGAGTTTACTTCTTTAGTATTGTATTATAATTATTGTATGTTGACAATATTGCATTTGCTAAAGCAATGGATGTTTGAATCATAAATTGCTTTACCATTTTTTACAAAATTAAACTGTAACGTTATATCGTTCAAATATTTTTACAAAAACGACTACATACGGTCCACGTTTTTAAAATCACTAAAGAAATTGAATCTAATTAAAAACTGATTGGATATGTAAATTTCTTTATTATTATTTGACATATACTTACACTGGGTCCTGCCACATTGATCCAGAACAATCTGAAGTTTTTGTTCGACTTATGCCCTCACGCTGGCCGTCCACCCATACAGTCACACAGCCCTCTGTTACTCTTTTGTTTACCTAAAATATGTCCTCCTCGCATTAAACTGAAAAATACTATTAAATAAACCTATAAAAGTATTACTATAAAAGAAATTGCTAGAAAGATATTTCCTATATTTTGTTAGTAGTACTGGAAATAAGATCGAGTTTTCCACTGTATTTTGTTATTGTAATATCTCTTTTATTTAGCAGCTTGTCTACTGAAAAGTAAAGATTTTATAGACATTGCAATGATTCAGAAGGTGTGGCTTAACAATTTTTTTTTATTCGTGAAACAAGGAATAAAAAAAACTTATTCGCAATTTTATTTAAAAAAAAAAGAAAGATGAACTGATGTTATTTTTATTATTTTTTGTTTTGTTTTATTTTTGTTATATTTTTTAACCTCTAATAAATTGAATATAGTTAGTTTTAGATAATCTAATTACCTAGTGAAAAGTTTCACCGGGAAAGTAATGGAACAACATTGTCAATTTATGTGTGCATAAATTGCGATATAATTACTATCATAAAAAATATGAGAGTTTACTTGAAAATACATTTGATGAAACTTATAATATTTATGTTTCGATACTTAAAAGTTCCGTCAACGAGTATATGAAAATAAGTACATGCAATAATGATAGATTATGTTTAAAAAGAGATTCTAGTGTGATTACCAGTTATTATCTTAAATTATAAATTAAACTTAACAAGTAAGTATACTTGTGCCGCTATCAAAATAACTACAATATTAACTTTTACTCTATTCATTTTTCTTAGTAAACTAGTCTAAACGTGTTGACGCAATCCAAGTAAAGTCGGCAGGAATGGTGAGCGCCTTGTTACCTCTAGTTATTATCATGTCATGAAGGTCTGGCATTGCCCTTGATTGACTTGATATGATATTTGAGTATGGGATGGGATCATTAGACTTCCAATGTTCAAAATAAAGTTAGCTATAATATTGGTACCTAAAGTAGAAACCATATTATACTACATTTTTAAGTTTAGCTTATTAATTTATTTATTCACATATCGTCTCGGTTAAGTTTTTGTTGTACAGATACTGGAATTTTTATTCAAATATTATAAAAGTCTACTCCGGTCTTACCTAGATTTGTGTAGATTTGTAAAAATAAAACCAAAAAGTATTAAATAGTATTTCGGTCTTTCGAGCATGTCTCTGTATATTTTTATAACCAGTTATAAGCAAGACCGGATGCTAGCAACAGAAATCCTCATGTAATCTATTTAACTACGACATGCATCGCCCATAATAAACCCTCTGTGATTTGACATTATACTTTCGGCGTTATTCGCTTATTTGAAATAAAATCATAAACATTTAATAAATCAACTTATGAATATTAAATGCATTGTTTAATATTAAAACAAAGTAACAATGTTCTGTAAATTGAATTATCAGGTATTAAGTCCTACTTGTTATATTACAAATATATAAAACAATCTGGATTTTCACGACTATTTAATTAGTATTTATCTCACAATTTTTTGGGTTCAAAATAATTCGAAAACCATCTAATTGATTGACTTAGATATCAATTTCTAACTAAATAATAAATGGACCTTTTTTTTTTGTTGGAAAAATCCGTTACGGGTACCCCGTCGGCCCAGGGGTCTGACGGCTGGGAGGTGATGTGGGACTACCCGGCAGCATAGAGGATGCTGCCATTTTTAAGGCTACCCACTAAAAAACCAACGGTTGCCCTCTGCGCCGTAATGGGACGTCACGGGATCGCGTTAGCACACACCGTGACGCCCTGGCGAGACCCCCCGCATGAGGGTGCCCCCAGCAACGAAGAGCACCCTCTCATCGTAGGCCTATGTTAGGTAAGAGGTTTCACCCTCCCCCCTCACCAGGCCTACAATTGGAGAAGGAAGCGACGGGCGTATTCCCGCCTCCTTCTACCCAGTTTCCCCCTACGGAGCGGGTCAGCGGACGAGGCTGACTCCCTGTCCCGCTCCGCGGCCTCCTTTGCGGCGATGACTTGCTCGCAGAAGGAGGCCATTGCAACCCATCACCTCTTGCTGCTGATCATCGCGCTGATAACGCGCGGCAGCGAGAAGTCCCCTGCCAATCACGCCTACCAGTTTAGTTCGACGAAATCAAGAGTTGCTATTAATGAGTGAGTGTGGTTATTTACCGAAGAAGGTAACTGTTGTTACAATGTATATAGTATCCATTTCGCCGTTTGTAGTTGGTAAATTCATGGGGTCATGTTAAAATTATTCACCATTAAGGTAAATCACATTTAACCTAAATGGGCAAGCTTTATGTATATGACGGCGCATTGCTAGCGCCATTTATTGAAAGATACTTCGGAACGAGATTTGACACTGTCAGTCTGGCGGAGCGTCGTGTCGATGGTCAGCGCGGCCATGTTGAAGGATTTTTAAAAACGTCAACGGCGAGCGCACCACATTTGCGACGAATCGCTTTTGTTCCGAGTAATCTTGTGCCTTATTGTTTCAAAACTAATTAAAAGTGATTGGTTATGTAATACTCTAATTACTAGTAAATAGATTTTAGTTAATTTCTGTAAGGAAGATAATTTGTGAATTAAATAAATTTTGATTGTGACTTTGGTGATTCCTTTGTTCCTATCCACGTCACAAATTATTTAAGACATGGCTGATTTTGATAATTAAGGGCATTCGCCCAGATCAGAAGTGGGATACCATGCGCTACCGACCGAGGAAAAACAACCACCTGACGGAAATAGCGCTTTGAACTTGTTAAGTAATATGGAAATCTTACTTACTCGGATGTTAGTGACTACGCACCCACCGATGACAATTTCTAGCGCCCAGTCTAGAGAGTTTAATCCAGAAGGTGCAAACGCGGATATAGAAGGTTGGTGTAAGATTACAGAGCTTACAGTACTAACTAAACATTTAGATGGCATAGATTTACTTGTGGCTCTTACCAGTGCACTGAAAGGACGCGCAGCATCTTGCTTGACCAAGTTAAATTTAAATGAGCTGACATGGGAGACTGTAAAACATAGTTTATTGGCCAGATTTTGTAAACCAAAATTATTTCAAGACTACTTTGATGAAATATTGCATTTTCAAATTGGAACAAAAGAAACTTCAGCAGAAACTGACCTTCGCTTATGGAATATGATCGAAGCTACCTATATACCTAAAACCCGAATGCCAGAAGATGTTTTAACTGGATTCGTCATATCTGTCTTATGTCAGAAGAATGGTTTTCATACGCCATGAGCTAAACGCTCATACTGTCTTTACCAAACCTCAGCTGCTTAGAAACTTAAGAGACATTTCCCTTAAGCGAAGATCGGAGGTTACTGAAATCCAAGAGCCTGATTTCAAGCGACCTAGAATTGCCGATGCAAGATTTCCTGGAAAACGTCATTTTTGTGGAATCCCCGGATATCGGCAAGCCGACTGTAAGCAGCGTCTTCGAGAAGATTCTTCTGGGTTTACTACGAAGCAAGAACCGTCAACTGCAACGCGTGCACCCGACAAAAAAATTCTACCGTAACCTGCTACATAGGCGGGCAAGCCGGACACATAGCAACAAATTGTAAAGAAAAAGGAAAAGGCGGTGGATCAACTGCAAGGAAAGAGGTCAATGTCTGCGAACAGCGGCTGTCGAGGGGCACTCTGAGGACGTCATCCGGTGAGTCAGTCTCCTTTCTGTTTGATAGCGGATCGTCTTGCTCGTTGATAAAAGAGAGTTATTCTAGTAAGTTCCCAGGTACTGTGGTACAGGTAATGATCTTGTGTATTTTACGGGCATTGGTGGTGATGAAATAAAATCTACGTCACAGATTTCGAGTGAGGCTAATCTTGGAAATTTTATAAAACACTTGACATTTTATGTAGTACCAGACTCATGCCTTACGTACGCTGTTATGTAGGGTAGGGACATTTTAGAAAGCGGTGTGAGCGTTAACATTAATAATGATAGTTTGATTTTTCATTTTGAGGAACAAGTTAATGTTTGTGAGTCGATTGCTACCCAGCCAGACTTTACTCGGATAGATACGGATTTGACAGCTGATGATAGAGATGACCTTATTAGACTATTGAACAAATATGCTAGTAGTTTCATTGATGGTGTTCCTCGTAGACGTGTGAACACAGGTGAGTTAGAAATAGATTTAGTAGACCTACATAAAACCGTTCAACGACGCCCTTATAGATTAGCACCAATTGAAAAGCAAATAGTTAGAGAAAGGGTTCAAGAGCTCCTCGATGCGGGTGTTATTCGAGACAGCTCATCCCCATTCGCGAGTCCAATTCTTTTGGTGAAGAAAAAAGATAACACAGATTTCAAGAACTTTTGTTCAGAACATAACATTAAGCTGCATTTAATAGCAACTAGCTCCAGCAGGGCAAACGGACAAGTAGAACGTGTGATGCGGACTTTGAAAAGTTTGCTAATGATTATCGAAAACGATCCCAATAAAACGTGGAGTGACGAGTTAGGTAATGTACAATTAGCGCTTAATAGTACCAGGTCTACGGTCACCAAATTTACGCCAGCAGAACTTTTGTTGGGTATCCGTTTTCAATCCTTAGGTATGTCGCGAATTAGGTGTTCAAGCCCAAATTCAGAACAAGAACAGCGAATTGATGTAAAATCAGCTGGTCAAGATGCGTCTCTTAACATACAAAGGGCAGCCGCATCCGATACTTTACGATTTAACCAAGGTCGAGCTACTATCAAGTCATTTTCTAAAGGCGATTTCGTATTTATCAAAAGTTGCGAACACAACCAAACCAAGTTAGACAGGAAGTTTAGGGGTACTTATGTAATAATCGCAGCATTAGATATTAGATAGACTGTTACGAGTTGGAAAGCATAACCGGTTCACATCGCACTTGTAAATACGCGCACGAGAACTTGCGTCCAGTACCTCGGGGTCATGGCTGGTTAGTTAAAATATCTACTAGTTTGATGAGTGAAGAAGAGGCCATGACGGCGCCGGAAGACTTTGAACTGGATAATAGTCACCTCGACAGACCAAATAGCTGTGATACACTGACTGCAGGCTCCGATACACTGTCCGCAGGATCAGACACACTTTCAGCAGAGTCGGTTACGCTAAGTAACATCTCAGATAGCGAAATCATTGAGCATGAGGTCATAATTCACGCAGAGCAAGACAGTCCGTAATCTGTAGGTATGTGTAATGTGTAAGCATTGTTTGTATGAAGTCTACTTAACTATGTTGGCAAGTTGAGTAATAAGAGTCATCGAGTAATGTGGTGTGTGGAAAGTGGTCGAAAGGATAATGTCGTCCGGGCCACGCAGCTGATAGCGGCTGGTTGAAGGGACACATTCATCCGGTCCAACCTTAAGTGTTTATTGGTCGAAGGGACACACCCGTCCGGTCCAAACTAGTAGTGTGAAAAATTGTTCCTAAGTATAGGACAAAAAGAGTGCAATGTTTGTTGAGTGATTAGAAAAAGGTGCCGTCCGGTCCATGAGTGGTCGAAAGGACACACGCTTTTTCTTCTATTCTGAGACAGTTATAGTTTGTATGACGTCTACTAGTCATAGCTTGTCAGGTTGGGCGAGCGGGTAGATTTACTAACACCCGCCCGATTGATTGTGTCATTGTTACAGGACTGCAATCTGATGCGCCCGAGGACGTTCGAAAGTCAGTCCGGCCGTGACGGCGCATTGCTAGCGCCATTTATTGAAAGATACTTCGGAACGAGATTTGACAACTGTCAGTCTGGCGGAGCGTCGTGTCGATGGTCAGCGCGGCCATGTTGAAGGACTTTTAAAAACGTCAACGGCGAGCGCACCACATTTGCGACGAATCGCTTTTGTTCCGAGTAATCTTGTGCCTTATTGTTTCAAAACTAATTAAAAGTGATTGGTTATGTAATACTCTAATTACTAGTAAATAGATTTTAGTTAATTTCTGTAGGGAAGATAATTTGTGAATTAAATAAATTTTGATTGTGACTTTGGTGATTCCTTTGTTCCTATCCACGTCACAAATTATTTAAGACATGGCTGATTTTGATAATTAAGGGCATTCGCCCAGATATATATATATAAAAAAGTTCCAATTCGTGTCTGTATGTATGTTGTTACATAGAAATTAAATTTTTGTAACTATTTTAATATTTTAGTCTTATATTTTCATTTTTATTAATTATCGGTTGACAGCTTATTAAAAATACTTAATTAGTCTGTGAGATATTTTCTTGTTTTAGAAAATGAATGTTGCCCGATTGAGAGTACTCATAATTTCCTTTAAATGTAACAGAATGTCTATTCTATTTTGTTGTTCATAATTAGTATTTTAATTAATTTATTAGTTGTTTATTACATACTAAATAAATATTTTTTGATAGTTGTGGTAATTTGTTTAAAAGTATAGATGCAGCCTAAGTTATTGTTTTGGTCAAAAGTTTGTTTAGTTACTAATAATAATAATAAATATTTTTTTCAGACACGAAATAATGCTATCGCTCCTAGACTTTTGAGCGACCTTCACGCATAAAATTTTCCTGTCAAAATTAAAGTTTTCACGTCAAAAATATTAATTTGAATGCTAAATTTATAAATTATGAGATATGGGTAATCTGCAAAACGTTATTTAAAAAATGCGAGTAATGATGAAAAAAGTGTTTTCAATAAAAAAATAATAAGATAACATTTTTCCAAAGCTGTAAGTTAATGTGATGGGATTCGAGCATAGGTTCGCGCTGTTTACTTTTTTAATAGGCAAGAGATGTTTATTGGCACTGACAAATTTACCTTTTTATTTACATCATTAGATTAATTTGAAACAACTAATTAAGAATTTTAAGATAGGAAACCAAGGATATAACCCTTAGCTCTTAAGTTATTGGACACTAAAGTAATAAATATTTTAAAAGAACTATATCTATGTATGATATAAAAATACTTTATAATTTATACAAGCGTAGATTCTCGATCTACGGTATAGTTATAACGTCCTGCTTGTATTAATTGTAATTAATCTGTACCAGATGCCGTTGTTTGTAATTATAAACAATGGTCTTATAAATCAAATGTTGGCATGCAGAAGTAAAATATAAGGTTAAGGGTGGACTAAAGACAACGCTTACTGTTTTTCAATGTTTTAAGAAACAATGCATGAACATTATTTTATTAAGGTCATTGTTAGTCTTGTCATCATGAGTTCTGGTAGTATCTATTGGTTATCTAGTTTAGAAATAAGAAGAAAGAAGAAGAAAAAAGAAGAAATATATACTGTAATCTTAGGTACAATATGTAGCAGTATGTAAAACAGACACTGATCTGCATATCATTTTATTAGATTTCTTTTTAAATTATGTCCTTAAAGGGAAATTGCACTTATCGAATCGTCTAATATCAAATTACCTCTAAAATTATACAAAAAATACTAAGGTAATTTAGGCAGCTATGTTCCCTTCCTCGTCGATAGGTAATTGAATTATTTATAACCGTAAATTAAAATAACTTATAAAAAGAACGTAGACTTTGATAATATAAATATGGCTTTCGTTTTATAAATATATTTTACTTAGCATTCAACATGAGTATAATGAATAATTTAAATGAAGTCATGTCATCTAAGAAGAAGGCGACACTTAGGCGAGGGGTTGTCGCTGTCGCTGTTAATTACGATAACATATTAATGTTAACTGTAGATTACATAAGTCAAATCAAATCAAATACCTTATTTGAATATCATATACATAATAATAAAAAAAACAGAAATAATATATAAGTATAAAACAATATATATAAATACATATCAAAGAAATGACAATAAATAAAATTACAACACATACAATAATTGTGTCTGAATTAATAGTTTAAAAGATAATTCCCCCGCTCACTCGTAGATAGGATAAAAAGAAGAAGAAGAAGGTAAAACTGAGATGCATGACGTGGCTTTGCAGCATGTCATAATCGTTGCCTTACACATGGCTGAGACAATCACAAGTTATAACGTATGTCCGTACAATATTTGAGAATAGACATCGTTACTCGTGTTAATGTTTACTCTTTTTGTGTATATAATTACTTAAAATATAAATATAAAAACTAGCTTATAGAATGAATATTAAATATAAAAAAAACTTCGAAGAATTTTATAAATACTACTGAAGATATATGGTAAGTTGTTTCGATTATAAATATGTATTTGGTCTGGTACTAACTGAAGAACCGAGCAATGTAATATTTATAAAGGTATTATGTACCTTATGTATATATTTTCTAATATTCAATATAAAATTTAAAACAACACTTGATCATTCTATTCTAGAAACAAATTTACTATTGAAGATCGATTGTAATTTGTGTAAAGGCAAATTAAGATAAAACATAAATACTAAAAACTTGAATATATACAAAGCACAATGTAGTCAAATGAAATAGTTAACCAAGGTAGTACATATTAGTTAAAATTATTGTATTTTATCATGTAATTAGAATAATAAAGTAAATAAAAATGGCAAAAATAAAGTAGTAAAAAGTAAATATATTCACATATATTTGTTAATGTGAAACAAAAATGAATGAAATTAAATAAAATAAAAATGCAACAATTACTGCTTTTGTCTGGTAAGAAAATGTTTTTTTATGTTTCAATTTAAACATCGTGTCTGTTTTAAGAGTACACGAAGGAGGAGGGAGGTTGTTCAAGCAGCTGGTGGCACCAAATTTAAAACTATCTCGGAATGCAGCATTTTTATGTAAAGGAATACGTAATGTTACTAGAAGCTCTTGTATTGTGATTGGGCTATAGTCACTCAACCATTTAAGCTTTAATATATTAGAATTTTATATATATTAATATATTATAATTTTATATATATTAATATATTATAATTTTATATATATCAATATATTATAATTTAATACATTAGAATTTTATAACACCAAAAAGCAGGCATGCCAAAAATTTACCTTTGGCATGCCTGCATTTGCAATAATTGTAATAATTAATAAAATCGCGAGAAAATTTTTTCCATTGAAGTCTATGGGATTTTAGTTTTTGGTTTTTTATTCCTCAACAACGCCGAATATTTAAAAATGTTGATTTATTTTTGATTTTTTTTAAAACCGCTGCCAGACTGATGTCTGTCAGTGTGCAAAATTTGGAAATTTTCGGATATGCCGTTTTTGATTGATGCGTGCACAAAGGATGCCGAAAAATTTCTCGTTCAATAAAAGAAAGTAATGAACATAAATTGCAATTGCAATTTCTAATTTCTAAACTGCAATTGCAATACATATGTAGTAATATGTGTTCTTGGCGGAATGTGAAGCGAAATCAAGCCCATGTGTTTTGGACCTGCTGGATCAGTTACTAGCAAGCAACCTTAGCACAATTACGGCGTCAGCATAATTTAGTTTGGATAATACAATAGCCTCACAGAATCATATGTTTGTAGATAAGTATTTTCGTATACGAACAGAATTAATTACATGTTTTTGAAAACATTAATTTTCGTCCATTGTTACTCCTAACTTTCCGAAACAACGTCTATTTGAGAATCTTGTATATGTAGGTATATTAAAACATTTTGAGGATATAAGTTGAATATGAGTATTAGAGACAAGTATTAAAAATTTGTTTTTACTAGAGTTTAACACTAAATTATTTGACTTTGACCATATTTGAAAGTTCCTTAAATCATTGTTAATCTAATTGACCCCTAAAGACGTTTCATTAGGTTTGAATGAAATATGCATATGCATATAGAAGATGATATCGGCATATTAAAGAGAAAATAGAATAGGTCCTAAGATGTTGCCCTATTGGACTCCCCGTGTAACACCCTTTCTTTCAAACATTTTCATAAGTGATTTCTACTGTTTGCGTTCTGTTGATTAGGTAACTTTCAAAAGAGCCTTAGTATTAGAACTAAGGCTGTAAAAATGTAATTTGGTAAGGAGAAGCGAAATATTTATCAAGTTGAAAGCGCGTGAAAGATGTAACAAAATTTAAATTATAATGCTGTTGTAATACCACTTTCTTTCCTTAACCATTACAGGACACAAGGTAGAATGTTTTTTCTCTAAACACAGTCTGTTATCTTGGAGGCACTTATTATTTTTGAGTTATAATTTTTTTAAGACCATTCCGAGTACCGAAAGTAACTGAATAATTTATTATATATGTGATGTTTGTAATAGAAAATGATAAAATAAATAGGGGTATACCATCAGTTCCAACAGCCTTCGACTTTATATTGCCTGATGATTCAGTAACTCTGTGTTTATCTACTGTTTGCTATGTAAAATTATCTCTAATGCTGAAACAAGACTTGAAATATTCTGCAATAGATGGAAAAACGATTGGAGAGCTAGGAATATTTAAGAATTCTGAATTAGTTTTGTTGAGGTCGTTGAGATGATAAGGGAGGCAGAAGTCTTTATTTAACTCACGATAGTGTAGATTAAGCAAGGTTACATTAGAAGGTTTAGATAGATTTATGATTCCAAACGTAAAAATTTGCTAGCTAATGTGCTAAATGGGAAAGTGTTGGAAGTAAAGAAGTGTTCCACAGTTTTTACATTTAAAAAAGTAAGTAACTCTTTTATTGTTCAATGTAAACACTTTTTCAATCCAGCTCCCAGAAAATAGTCAAGTTTTACCTTTTAAATTTGAAAAAAGTGTGGATAATTTAGGCTTTAAAAATAAAAAGACAAGCCCAGTCAGTCGCCAGTTCATCTCAGGTCTCTGGCAAAATCTATACGAGCTGTTGGAGATTTTAACAATTAAGATATATTAGGTAAAAATCTTATTTTTTTAATAAAGTTTTTGATTTGATTTCATTACTTACTACATTATTTAATATAAAATAATATAATAATGTTCTATATAGAGAATTATTGGGTGGTAAGTCCTACACTAATAATATTATTAATATTTAAAGGGAAATTTTTTTGATTTGTTAATTAGTATTTATGTAACAAATTTTTCGTGCCCAAAAAATCGGTACACTATCTAATTGATTCACTTAGCATTTAAGTTCTAAGAAAACATAAACGAAGTTGTCTACTTATCAGTATATCAGGGGTTCGATAACCCATGTAAATTGCTATTTTAACATTATACTATCGATCGTAAATGTAAAGTAGGACCCATTATTTCAGTCACTAATTCCCGTAGAGGAGACTCTTGCCCTACTTGCAATCGCGAAAAATGATCTCAAAGTATAATTGGTGACGGTGGTATAGAACATCCATAGATATATGAGCGCCTTTTTGAATGGTCGTAGCAGTCTTGTTTGTGGTCTCCGAATTGGGTCGTGTTGAAGGTGATCTATATAAAAGTGTTCATCTTTTTAATCGGACGGTTAACTATATAAATATTAATTGTGTTAGTCTTAAGAAACAGGACACTTTCCAGAAACGCTCTGTTATTGCCGATAACAATATTAAAACTAATAAAATGAACATATTTCTAAAACATTAATTGCATACTATGTAAAAGTACATCTAATTTATCATATGGTACTAATTTTAACTTATTAGCATAAATGCGTCACAAGATATGTTATCGATGCTACTTACTATGAAGATAAGTTTTAGAATTTGTATGATTATAAGAGATATACAATTTATACATATAATAAAATATACAGGAATTGAGAAACAGATCTAGAACCTATTTTTGTTTTATAAGGAACTATTTCAGTTATTGGACTATTTCAGTTATTGGACATTCAACTTTTTCAGAAAAAAATAATTAAGAACGATAGGGACAGTTTTGGCCGCGTCTTTTTTTTCGTCCTAATTTAATGAGTGTCTGAAAGGCGAAAGTGGGACAGATTATTACTGAAATAGCTCTCATACTACCTAAGGACAACATTACCACTTAGCAACAAGTGGATTGTAGTCAAGCAATACCTTAATCCATTACGTTTAAAAATCAACTAAGCGCTAATAATGTGTTGCTTAACGAAAAAACACAAAATTGCAAATTTTCCTTACTAAGTTAAATAATGGTAGTCTATTGGGTTTATACAATTAAATAATGAGGAATTGGATTTGGTTAACTCTACTGTTTTTTTGGGCCTTGTATGAGAAATTGCAATGGAGTTTTTATGTATGAGATTTGTCGAATGGACATTAATCAGTTGCATATACTATTCAAAGAATACGCCGTTTAAAAAACGTTGAAACAGCTATATTACTTTAGTTACGTTCATAGTATCGTGTCTAGGGGCATACTATTATGGAACGATTCTACAGCTACTGATACTATAGTTGTACTGCAGAAAAGGACTGGTTGAGTAATCTATAACATGAGGAAAATATATTTTCTAACACAGAAATTAAAGATATTAACATTATGACTATATACAATCAACATACTTCTGAAAATTTATTTTCGTACACAAAAATATAAAAAGTTTAATAAAAAATTGTGATTTACACAAAATAAATACTAGAAATAAAAACAAAACTTGCTGTTTCTAGGCCCTGTAAAATAGGTAATTCGTTCAAGAATAATTGTATACGTTTTATCAATAAATTCCCAAGTTAAGCCATAATTTATCAATAAATAAATTTAAATTATTTATTAAAATTAAATTTATTAAATAAATCCTATTATATTACAAAGGATTACATTAACGCCCAGTACGACCCGAGAATTTAATGAGTTGTATTATTTGCGGTTGATTGCTGGTTGTTGTTGGCACAGTTTTGTTGATTTTAATTTATTTTTATTATTTAACAAACATTAATAAGTCTTCACATTGAATTAATTATGAGTGGTTCAAATTGTTCGCCAATTGTTCTAAATATTGTGATATAATGATCATAATAAAGGAATACCTGGCGGAGTTTGTTGTGTGGTGCTTCATAGACCAGGGCGCCTTTTGATTATAATATGAAGTTAGAGAGTGTCTTCACAGAATTGTTTACTTCGATAACGATACTTCCATTTGACGTGCACAAGTATTCACTAATATCGAATATGATCGAATGATGAAATAAAATATAGGTACTGATGAGTCCCTCACATCTGTTTTAAAATAGGCTATCACTTATGCTTCCATCACCAAAAAAAAATCAGTTAGTGCCATATTAGATCTTTTGGTGTACATCCTGAATTCGATGGCTGAAGACTAAGATTTTTTTTGAGTTAGATGACAAATTCACTAACTTACAGACAGCTACAAGTCATCGAAAATGTCACCTTTTACAAAATCATGAACAAAATTGGTGCAAATCGCTAAAAATTACGTTTTAAATTTTAAAAATAATCTAATACACGCGTGTAACTAAACTGAACTGAACAGAAAAACAAGTTTATTTAAATGTGTACTTTTAGTTAATCAGTACCCAAAATAAATTAGAAAGTCATTATCAAAACAAATATTGTTGAAATCAATAATTATGATTTGGTTACGATTGCGAGGATGAGCTTATTATTTCGTTATCTTATTTACTATTCACTTTGCGTTGTTAGATTAAACGAATCATATTTGTTTAATTGATAATAATGTACACATTTATAATAACTGTGTCAGACCAAGTCTGAATATGATATACATACATTTTATAAAGTATTTAATGCTTATTAGATGGAGATTAAATATATATATTTATAGTGTTTTTCACGGTTTTTCTGTATCTTTATTTGAGCCTTATGCAAAAAGTAATGGTAATACTTTATTAATAAAATCTTTTATCCGAGTTGACAAATACACACTTTAATTGATTGTAGTTTTAGATTATTGTGCAAATTATGAGTTGACATTTATTTGAAGTCATTAAAGTTTGGAATTCATGATATGTCTGTTTCTTTTAGAAATAATGCAGCTTTAACGTAGACATCTAGTTTAGTACAGTACAGTATAGCTACTCCCTGTTTAGGACGCCTAAAAACAAAAATAATTTTTATTAACATTAATAAAGTAAGCACTTTATGAACTGAATCTTACAAAATGCAATAAGTTATGTTGGACATATACTTGTAACTTTGACATTTCACATTGGATTGGAATTAAAAATAATATAGGTTTAAGGTTCTGTATAGACATGATTGTGGATATGGGTGGTAATAACTTATCACATCATCAAAAAAGCTCCAATAAATAACTGTAAGAAATATGCAAAATTTTAGATTCACACTTTTATGAAAGACATTTTTTTTTCCAAAACGACATTCCTTTGAACGCATCTGATATTCTAAAATATCATATTAAGACATATTTTGGATTAGAATGTGCCTTTTAATACTAATATTGGTATCGAGTTATATAAAAATAATATGAGAGATACCGATAATGCAATTTGTTTTCTTGGGTTCGATCAGTGGTCCCGTAATTAAATTGACCGAATGTTAAAGGGCAACAGTGAGTATTAATAATATTATTGTTATCCCTGAACGAGTAGGCAGAAGAGAAATGTATTCATTTCCCCGCGATACAAGAGGTCGCTAGGATGGCTTTATCGTGTACAAATCAGTTTGAGGGAATAGCTATCGATTTTTATTAACATGTGATACATATCTGATATCTATATCTTGATGTTTCGTGAGAGTTATTGATCAATATTCATATTTATTTATGGTATTATAATGCTTTAAGTATTTGTTATTTTAAAACTAAGCATTTTGATAGAGTAATTGGTGTCGGTTCCATATTATAGTATTTTACAACCGTTAATCTAAAGAGGAAATGAATACCAATATTATATTGAGTAGAAAGTTCCATCTTGGTCGATAAAAAAAGTTGAAGTAAACTTGTCATAACTTCACTATATCAAATAATATGAAAATAATGAAGAGACTTAAATATATTTAGTAATATCAAAGATAATAGATAAGTTCTTCAAATAATCTCAATAGAATCGACTTAATGACAAAGAAAAACGTTTGCATCACTTAAAGAGATAATTGTTATCTGGCACGTGAAATGGTGACACTTAAAAAATAGGTCTGTTTTCAATATTTTCAAATTCTGCTAGAAAGCGATATCAAGATCGGATAAGGTTGATTGTTGTCGAATTATATTTCTTATCGGATATTCCTTATATTTGATATATTTGATAGGTATATATTATATATATGAGGAGCCATAACAAGGTTGAAGGGGTAATCTTTTTATTGTACCATATTCATATACATTTATTTTCATTCATTTAATTATTTTTATGTTTGAAAAAATATACAGACTAAAGCAGGTAAAGAACATCAAAGGACAGGATATGATAGTAATGTAAATTGGTATATTATAAGTAAAAAATAATTAATTTTATATGAATCTAATTTTCAAATATTCAAACAACCTTCGAGTAAATTATCTAATTTCTAACTAAAGTAAAAATATGTTTTTTTTTCTCCAAAAATTGATTAAATCAACGTTCATGTGTGTGTCATAATTGGATCAAGCGGTTTTAATTTTTATTTAATATGAAAACAGCTTATTTCATATATCGACACGTGTCAGTAAAAAGTGATAATTATTATTTGAATAGTGTCATATTGTCTAATCATTATAGATAATATGACACTAATAATAGTAATAATACCTCAATTTTTCTTAAACATAAATTTAATATGATGGGATTTGAATCCATTATCGCTTTTTATTTTACTTGTAATTGCTGTAAAATAATAATTGTAACACGCAAATCTTGTGCGTATTCTGTGTCTGTCATATTTTTCTTTCAAAAGTTTATACTTTTATTCTATTTTTTAACATTTATGTTTGTTTTTACGACAAGCCTTGAATCAACTTAAAGATAGAAATGACACGATAGAAATAACACCATATTTCGACCTTCAAATATATTTCCCTTCTAAGTTCCGTATTTTGTATGCTGTTTGGGATATTTTTGTGTAAGGCTTTGTTTTATCAGTATTAGTTCGAGTACATTTTTTTGCTATAGTTATTTTAATTACAAGAGTAATAAAAAAATAATAATGTATTCTTTATCAATTATTTAAATAAAAAAATAAAGTAGATTTTTTTCCATCCAAAAGCATAACATACATTATTTTTTTACATCATCAAAGAATCATGTGCAGATTATTTTACGTTTTTCTTTAATCATCGTCCTCGACCTATTCCGCCTAGTTGTCACAAGCAATTATTTTTAATGGACAACATATTACTCGAATAAGAGTTTCCTTGGTCTAGGTTACTATTTGATTTACGAGTAGGTGTTATTTAGATTATTGTTTATTGTGGTCCTTGTCGAATTGTCAACATAATATCGATAAGTATCATCTCACATCACCTCACATGACTGTTAAACGTTGATTTTTATAAGATTGTTGAAATCGTTGAGCAAAACTGGTTGTGATGAGCTCTATTGGGTGCAGTTAAATTCAGCGGTCAACAGACATCGGTCTCGTGGCAGCTCTGTATATTTTTATTTGATCTTATTTCCCTGAGTGGGACGTGAATTATATTGAAACGGAAACCAACTCGATTTCAATAGCGATTGTCGCCGTGTTGGTTGTGAATTACAGTTGAGTCTTCACAATGTTAAACATTTCACCGGCGTTTTTAAAACAGGTATTTGATAATTATTTTTTTATTTTATTTATTTTGACATCTCTTCCGTAAAAAATCTAGTTTTTTCTTCATTAAATAATATTAATGCTGTTCAGACAAGGAATTAAAATTCTAGTTATTATGTGATGGTCCAAAACGGCCAAGTCATATATCATTAAGTGTGTTTTTATTGTATTACTTATTTAAAATGAGAGTTTCTGATTTTACTTACTTTTTATAATTATTGATTAATAGATTTATGTATTCTCGCAGACGAGGTGATAAGTGAGTTATTAGCCTAAGACTAAAAATGTGTTTGTAAAATCAGTTTTATGGTATGTCGTGATTTAAATAAACAATGATTAGATTTTTTTTAATACAAATTTATGAAGACTGAATTGATGAAGAAAGAGTATTTTTAAATATTTCCTTTCATGACTCATTAGAATGTCGTTAAAATATTATATTACTAATTTCATTATCCATTATTAAACAACAAAATGTAGGCAATATAGAGTTTACAAGTTATTAGTGAGTATATTAGAGACTCGATTAAACGGGCTAATTGTTATTGTTAGGCATTCGAATAATAGTAAGGTCATGCGCATTTTTTACTTTAATTATCGAGTTAATGACTTATAAAGAAATAATTTAGAATTACTTATACCGACAATATCAATTATTAAAAACTCTGTCTCATGTTATATTTAATTGAGGCTCGTTCTGTGGTGATTTCCTGGTTTCTATTGTTGTAGAAAGAATTCTTGTTGTGAATAGAGTTTGTAATAATGTCTTAATAAAGTAGACTGTGATGAGATGTAATTTTTTTTGCGGAAAACTCGAATTAAATGATCATTAGGTAGTAATTGCTATTATTTTCTTGCATTGTGGTTTGGTAATGAAAATTCCTTAGTTATTTATTTATTTATTTAGCGGGTATATGCTACTACTTTCATGCTTTCATACTGTCCATTATTAGACCCTTAGTTTTACTCCCTCCTAGCTGTCCCATTTAATAACACACCAATAGGTCAAAAATCCCAAAAAAATAATTTTCTTTAACAACAAAAATATGGTAATAAAAGGATTGAGTCGCTGACAACATTTAGATAATATATGAAATAGTAACGAGACCAGACTGTTCTGTTCAATTGTTTTTCGATCACATATGATTTAGTAAAGAAAAAAATAATATAGAAAGGAAAGATATAATTATCTTTTATATAAAGATATAACCGTTTTAAAAAATACTAAGAAAAGAACAATAATTAGGTTTTTATCTTATTGGAATACTGTTTAAATTTGTTATTAAAAATCGATGTTTTTATCAGCCTAAGCTTAGAAATCCTTTTCTCAATACTAGATAACCGTGTCAGTGATAATCAAGTATATTACAATGCTATTACATAAATAATAGTATTTATAAGTTGTGATCTCTAAAAAAAATCAAAACAAGGAGAAGCAACCATTCTGATCACACAAAAACTGAACTTTTTCAATTTGTTGAACTGTTTCATTCTTTTTGTTATATATTTTTTATCTAATGAGAACTAAAATATAATTCCTTCCACCAAGTAGTTTCTATATGATCAATTTTGTTTTCTTTTTCGAGTAGTTATTAAGACGCCCTCAAAGTATCTTTAGTAATAATGTTGTTACTTTTGTATGTTCTTACTTAATCTGTATTTGTTGTACATTACCAATAGAGTCATTTTAAGGAGAATCATTAATTGCAGAACAACCGAAAGTTTGGTTTCCTACTATTTCAACCGCTATTTTATATTACTTTTCAGACCAAGGCCTCACATGCATTTGTTCTAAGTTCATATGATAGTAAATGTGCATTCAGGTCTTCATTCCTTAAAGTGATATACTTATGTATATTCTTATATATTGCTATTCTTGATTTCCTTATCATTTATTGAGCTGAGCGAAGCGAAACTCTTTACTACCCAAATTTTCAACTCTTTGTTACCCTACTCCTCCTTCAATTTGTGAGCTACACGCACGAAATTTTGCACACATGCGCATAATGAGCAAAACCCGGTCTGGATTGAAAATCAGCCGAATCGTAATTGTAGTTTTCGAGATAATTGGTAAAATGTGTCCCATATAGTAAACATATAGAACTTTTTGTGTCGCGCGCGTTGCGTCGCGAGGCCAACCCCGCTTGCGTGGACCTAGTTTATTGAGCTGAGCAAAGGGAAGCTCTTTACTACCCAAATTTTCAACTCTTTGTTACCCTATTCCTCCTTCAATTTACGAGCTACACGCACGAAATTTTGCACACATGCGCATAATGAGCAAAACCCGGTTTGAATTGAAAATCAGCCTAATCGCAATTGTAGTTTTCGAGATAATTTACTAGGTCCACGCAAGCGGGGTTGGCCTCGCCACGCAGCGCGCGCGAAACAAAAACGTTCTATATGTTATCTATATGGGACACATTTTATCAATTATTTCGATATATATATATATAGCAACAAACCAACAAAGCATGTCAAGTAAGGTTGAGAACTTTAGGTATAGGTAAACATTTGTAAAATATTTTATTGGTGTTATGACAACTCTTAGAATTGTACAAAAACACAGAATTGGCCACTCCATTCCTTGTGAATGAGGTTTTTCGTTTAATAAAATTGTATGCAGATCATAAATTTTTGTTCAAAGATTATCCCAATTCAAAGAATAATCCACTATTATTTCGTTATTATATTACTTAGTTTCGCTATATCTGTCTATTTATCTCTATCTACAGTTATAAATAGCGAAAATAAATTTGTATTTATTTTGTTCTTTAATGACCTTATGGTTATGTACTAATTCTACCACCTGGTGGAGCCATTACATGATACAATAAATGGATTTCTGAGGTACATAGTTAAACCTAGAGACAGGAGGGCGTCTTTAGTGAATGAAAATTTTATAATAATACAAAAATATACTTATTTTCTTTAGACTAAAATAGAGCGAACACTTTTTAATTAAAATATATAGGAGATGGTAAATGTATTACGGGATTCCCAGTAAAATGAGCAGCAGTAATCGCCAACCGCGCCTCAGTGAAACGTCGCTACTGTTTATTCTAGTTAAGTCAACATAATTTAAATTTAAATATAAACAGTTAAATGAAGAATGATTTTCAATAATTAAAACATTTACCTTGAAATAGGATAAATTCTAAAATCATTTTGAAATGTGGATTTGTTAAAATAATTTTATATAATTATATAACAATAATACGAGAATAGACGATGATGTTTTCCATAAAATAGTGAAATAAAATACATAGAAAATTTTTTTTCAGCAAACATATTAACTGATATGAATGTATTACTTTTCATATGTTTATTATGTGAGTCTATAAATACAATGTTTCACAGAAATGACAATAGCTGATAAGTTACATTGTATATACTTTCATGTTTCGCGTTTAGAGCACTTGTTAGGCCACAGAGTGGGGCACATGTTAAATATAATTTAAATTTTGTGGTTCTTAAATATGTACTTTGTACTTTTTTTTATCAACTCTGAAATCTGAAAATGTAAAGTTGTGTAAATAATAAAACAATTATAAGTAAAATCTTTAAAAATAAATAAGTAATATCAACCTACTGACACATTATGGCTAGAATCGAACCTGCAATTCCTCCGAGAACCATTACAGTTGTAGATTTACGTATAGGTGAAAATGTTATTCTTCTAGAAGGAATGCAAGACAGATAATAGCCGGAAAAGCGTCATCGTAATGTGAATAAGTTTGTAAAGGATCAGAATAAGACCGTGGATGATCTAAAATTATATTTGATAAGCTTTTTCCGTTCAACATAAATTCTTAAATGGATTTTGAGGTCATTTTAAAATATTTAACCACAATTTACAAAAACAGACTTCTCTTTCTTCTGTTTATTATCAATAATCGTGACGATTATTCATTTACAATTAGCCCTGCTTTAACTCCACCTGTACCTTTTTTTCCGTTGGAAAAATCCGTTACGGATTCCCCCTCGACCCAGGAGGATGACGGCTGGGAGGTGATTTGGGACTGTCCGATGGACATAGAGGATGTTGCCATTTTTAAAGCTACCCACTAAAAAACCAACGGTTGCTCTCAGCGCCGTAGTGGGACGTCACGGGATCGCGTTTTGCACACATAGTGACGCCCTGGCGAACTCCACCTCGAACTACCCATCAGGTTCAAATTACATATGTTTGAAAATGTATATGCCAATTATTTTGATTATTGAGTTTTCACGTATAAATCGAATTTCTTGTTAAAAAATATTTATATATGTATTAGAGAATTATCAATCTAAATAATTATTTTTCATTACAGACTTAATTATTTTTTTTTGTATAATGTTCCCATTTGTTTAAATAATAAATTTGAGTATTGTATTAATTGAAACAAAGTTACAACGTTAACCTTTTGAAATGACATAGATAAAAACAATACATAAATTGTAATTTATAATAATGTAATAATGAGAAGCGTTTCTCGTTTTTTTCTCATGTCTTTGTAAATCTTAATCTAAAATACGCGAGCTGTGTTCTTAACCAAATATTTGTAAGTTAGTATGCCACGTCAATGTAGTTTCTGCGCTTCAATGATTTTCAATTACATTCTCTTAGAGCAATCAACTAGTTTTGTTTCCTGTTTCTTAGCTTCCGTTAGTAATAAGTAGTTTTATAGTAAATAAAAAAAATCTTACTAGTCAGTTATTGAATTCTGTAGAATTTGATATAATGTAGTTTTTTGGCAAATTAAAAAAAACGTAGTTTAAAAATATTGTTAATGTTTTGTTTTCTCTTATGGGAGTTGCTATATGTTATATATATTTTCTTATTTCTCAAAGGTATAACATTAAATAAACTTGATAGTTTGCTATTACTTGATAGATTTAAATATTAACTAGGGGAGGATATAAAAAAAATACATAAAAAGTTATCGAAAAACCCTTAAACCTGATTGCAAAGCCACATAAAGTCGTTATATTTATTGACATTGTTATCCAATTACAGGAAATTTAAGTATGATAATAACGCCTTGACCTTGTTATATAGAATGAGAAATAATCAACAAGAGTACGATTTACATATAATCGTGTTTTACCGTCATTAATATAACGCATATGTAATGCTAAATTTATTAAAGCAAGTATCTGCATGATAGTGCAGCCGGCAGAGCGATATCTCTATCGCTACAGGAAAAAACGGATTAATGTCTGTTTTTTTAGATCTTATTTTATTTGATCAGGACATGGCTTTCCGCTGTCGATTGACCATATCTAAATTGCTCTACCGCAGAAGTTTGAGATTTAGTAGATTTGATAGAATTCTAGATTCCATGCCAACCTTTGTAAATGGCAAGCTATTTTCACGTTGACCATTGCAATACCTTTAGGTGGACTATCTGCTTATTTGAGATCTTTTACTTAAACGGAAACCCGTGGCGTAAAAAAGGCATTGATTTTTATGCCTTATGTATTATTTTTGATTTGTAGAAATGGTAGACAAAAGATGAAAAATAACTTACCTATACAATTTTATGTGCTCCTTTGGAATAAAAAAATAATTCTCATCTTCATTTTTCTTGACAGACATACATAATGTAACAGATGTTGTATAAATCAGTGATAAATAAAATAATTTCAAGTTTTTTTCAAGATAAATTAAGAATATAGCAATTTTATAAAAAAAAATTACAAATAGTTTAATTTTTTATTTTACAATAAACTTAATAACATTTTTAACACTCAAATAATAATGCAGGATTTGTTACATTATAATATATAAGATTTGTTTGTTTGTTTTATAGTTTCACACTAAAAACTACTGCATTATTATATTATTATTATTTATTCCTCACGTCAACTTAAAGAATTGTCTTCAAAATATAAAACCAGTCATTTTAATTAAAAGTAATCTTATTTAGCTTATAGTTATTACAATGAAATAAAAATTCTGGATGTGCTAACATGAAGTCGGAATTTGAGTGACTTGTGAGTGACAAATAGGCTTACATTACATTTTGTATCGTCAAACTCTAGTTGCATAATTCCACAAGTTCCCGTAACGGGTTTTTCCAACGGAAAAAAAAAAAAAAAAATTCCATAAGTTAGTCTATAGAAATAAACCGGCACAAAGTTCCAACGACACTCTATTGTAAATAAGTACTTTATTGAGTCACAGCCATAATTGATATCTGAAAACAACCAACAGAAGTGGCTAAGTAAAAAGATACAAGGACCCTGACTCTGAATCTTTCATAATACTTTTTAAGACTGATAATGTATTATTTTCTTAGGATTAATAGAATTGATTACTAAGAACTGTATCTATTGTTAAAAAAAATGTGATTATAGAAATATACTAAAAAAGGCGTAATCAGTATAGTGTTTGAAATTATTTTTGCCTTAAAACTCTTTGACTTGTAACCGTTGTAACCGTTACCCGTCAACTATGAATATATAATTACTATGAATTTTTACATAAAACTATTTTATGAATTTAACTAGCGTATATTTATTACATTTTAATTTTACGATCATATACTTTGCAGCAAAATCGTTTACGTGACCGACACCTACTAGTACTTCTCGTTTTCATATGAACATTATTGATTTTAAAACTAATTGTAAAACCCTTAAAAAGTAACAAAGTATTGTAAGTGTCTTTTAAAAAAATAGAAGGAGCATATTAGTATATTTTGCTGTTTTGATCATAAAGACACACTCATTACTCCAACCGATTAGAATCACAGGGAATAGCGTACTATAGAATAGTTACAAGCAAAACTGTCTATAACTTAATTATTATTTGTTATGTATAATATTATTTTGCATCACTGTAACAACGAGGGACGTAAAAATATAACAAAACTGTAATTGTAATAATAATAGTTTAATTTTATAAAAGATTATCACATTTTACAAAAAAAAATATTTGTTTATAATTAGAATAAAACTGAAAATATTGGTTATTTGTTAATCTGGGTAATTAAAACACCAAGAAACCAAAAACATAAATAATAAATTAAATATAAATTAAATTTAAAAATCTAAATAAAATTAACAGAATATTTTAGAAAAATACATTCACAAATTATCACAAATAAATAGTCTCTAATAAGCAACCTTTTCATTACGGAAATCATATCTTAAGAAAAAAGATTTATGGAAAATTATTTGTATCGTACATACATTTACAATGTTCGATAAATAGGTAAGATGATAAATTAAATTTACGTCAATGACGGCAACGACAAGTAGTATAGATTTAAGTAGAAGGAAGGAAGATGTTTAGAAAAATATTACCTTCAGAACAAAAATAGGCATATTCTTTCACAAAAAATGTCTTCCTGTGAAGACTAATTGTTGCTTAAATTTTTTCTGCAAAATTCAGTAACGTACATCACTCATACTTATTAGGTTAATCCTATATGAAATTAACATCAGCATAGTTAACAATCAGAGAACAATAATCGCTCAATAGATTTTTAGTTAAATCAACGATATAAATTTCAGAAGAGAATATAAACCCTGTTTCTTCTCAGAATCTCGTCACATTTCAATGCCTTTTACCCGTTACCGCGTGTTGGAACGCTTTAATATCTCTTTTTAAGTCTTTTCATTTATTGACACTATCTTGACGAACACATGTGTATCGACTATAAGCAGCGAGTTTCAGGTTAAATACTCAGGGTCAGGATTTTATACTCTCAATGCAGTTCAAGCACAAAATTGGGATTTTGTTAATTCTTTCGAATATTAACCGGCAAAGCTTATATTAAAATCCATAACTGTCGTGTTTTAGCGGCCAAATAAATTAGTGTGTAGATTCATATGTATTGAATAATTTAAAAAAAGAATGATCTGTTTCTCCGAAACATTGAAACCAAGGAGATAAATTTAAAACCAAGGATTTAAATTTTACAAATAAAGCTGTGTGATGCTCGGTTGGTGAAATTGATTTTGAAAAGTTGTTGTAATTTTGAAATATTGTATAAGGTTCCGTGATGAGTTAAAGTGAAGATTCTCATACAAACACTCATTAGAGTGTGATGCACTTAGTGTAACGACACATGAAATTTAAAATTTTGCACTATCGTCCTTCATGGAATCCTTTGCTGGCAACTGCAGTAACATACTATTAAAGATAAACATAAGGATGTTAAGCATGGGCGTTTAATAGTGTCATCATAAAATGCGGACGATAACACTTATGCATCAATTGTTTCAGTTATGGCTGACCTTCGGGGCGTCATTGGCATTCCTTGTTATTGGTCTAGTCAGAGGCTACTCCGCCTCCGCTTTACCTTCCATAGAAAGTGTTGACCCTTCACTCATACAGCATAGTGAACAAAAGTCATGGATCGGTAAATATATTATATTGTTAAGAAATTTTGCCTAAAGCAACATTACTTTTTATTTCTTTCTACTTAATCATTTTTATTTAAAATCTGAAAAAACGATTATAATTTGTTATTTATATTTATATTTACAATAGTTTAGATCAGTGAAAAAAAACTTTTATGACGCAGGAGCAATTCCGCCACTGGGCGCGTTTGCTGGAAGCATGCTGTCAGGGCCACTGATGCAACGTGCTGGTAGAAAAAGGACTTTGCAGTTAACAGCACCACTCTGGGCGGCTAGTTGGCTCTTACTTGGTTTCTCAAACAACTTTCCCCTCATCTTGATTGGCAGAATGATGTCTGGTCTTTGCGTCGGGTTGTCATTAGCGCCGGCGCAGGTTTATGTAAGTCATTAATATATTTTAAATATTTGTTAATTTAATTTAAACGAACATGTTAATAATAATTTTAATTTGTTCGTTTGGATATTCAAATATTTTTGTTTAAAATTACTAAAACAAATATGGAATTAAAAATTTATTTTCCCAACCTGCGATATCTGGAAAATAGTTATAAAGCTTTTTCAATATACCTACCGTATTAGCCGCTTCGATGAATGTAGCATTCTGATATATAATCGGTTTTAAGATAGAACTGACATCTATTAGTCTTCTCTTTTAAGAGTTCTGACCAATACTTTTAACTTTGCAGTATAGACTAACATCAAAGAAGCTTCAGATACGCTAGCCAATAAAAAATAAATAAATAAAAGAATCAATAGGTTTTAATAATAATTATATAATCTTTAAAATTTCTCAATTTCAATGAGGTTAAATTTCAAAATTGAAAAGATTCATTATGAGTTATTCTGTTATCTATTCCTTATCTATATTTGTAACAATTCCAGATCATGATAAGTACATTGTTGTAATGATTTATCATGTTTTGTGTAATCAGAGCCGTCATCATAACTATACAACATTTTATTTTTATAAATTTAAAACTGACTATAGGCGGTAAAACAAATTTGGGATGGACTTTGACAGTAAAATAAAATGGCCCAAAAGGTCTGAATTGTGTTATTGCGTTTTTAAGTGAGATTGAGTGAATGTGGAAGGTATTGTCGACCCCATTTAGTAGTAGTATTTTAATTTTATTATATCCTTACAAGTTTTAAGGTGTTGCGAAGATAAAATTTATAAATATTGTTATTATTAAAGCAATAAAACGTCTATTGCTTTTATATGGAACTATCTTCTGTATATCAACTCGTTTGGAGTATATATTTACAAAGATTATACTAAAAATTAAAATACTAATTAAATACTAAAAATATTTTTCGTCAACTTCATATAAAATAATTGCATATACAATTTCAAACTTCTAGTTTGCAACATTTTGTAAGAGTGATTATTTGTACATTAAATTCATATTATAGATGAATAGACTAAGTAATAACTTTTGTCTTCGTACTGTGACTCACTCAAATATGAAATCTTTTTGTAAGACTTAAAAAAAAAACATATTACAACACCTATATATTTTATATTAACAGGTCACTGAGTGCTGTGACCCAGAAATCCGAGGACGTCTGGGTTCCCTCCCTACTTTGTCGATGTCCCTGGGCATCCTGATTTCGTATCTCACTGGCAGCTGGCTTAACTGGCGATATCTGGCTTACTTATCTGCTTCATTCTGTGGTAAACTTACTTTTATTATAATTAAAATATGATGAAATAAAAAATATTCTAAAGCTATATATAGTTTACATATATAGGCCGACAATGTCATTATGTTTATTATATAATTACCATCTTAAATAATCGGATATCTAAATATACTATTTTGTTACTTTTTTCGAATTAATTTAAATAAATTTAATGTAGAAACTATGATAGTTTCAATTCTATCATTTTAATACGATCGAATGAAGAAAAATATTTCTTTCATACAAAGTTTTAACATATTAGCTAATCCTATATATATTTCATAATAATATTTGTTTTAGCTGCATTATTTGTAGTCCTGATTCCGTTGCCCGAGTCACCAGTATGGCTCAAATCCAGAGGGCTCGATGAAACCTCAGCGGTAAAATGGCTTCATTTATCTCAGCACGCTATTGCTACTGTTAAAGAAGATAATTTACAGTAAGTTTTGTGCTCAATTTATTTTATATTAAAATATAGAATCAATTTTCTCGATATCCATATCAATACATATTTTTGTTAAACATATCAATACATACTGTTGCTTGTTATAAAGTAAATCTTTTCGTTTTTATTATACTTAGTATTAAATAGGTATATAAATGTCGGCTACTAGCAGAAGTTTCCCAATTGGTTCGATTAGATTAATAAAAATAACATACGAACTTAAATTACCCGAAGACAAGTAGGATACCTCTAAGTTTCAACAAATTTGATTACTTGCACTTAGTTGTAGATGTCTAAAACTAGGTGAAGCCGCACTTCGGCTGTTAGCCACAACATACATACATAGGCTGAAAAGATCCGGGATTTTTCAATAGGTGGCGTCACTAGAACATGAATATAATTCATTTCGAGAGGTTCATTTGTCACTAGGTTATGTGTGAAATTTCATGATATTTCGTTTATTCGTTTACAAACAACGGTCGTTTAATTATCGCTTCTTTCACCTTCATTAAAAAAATGTAAAAACAGGAATATCGCATTTTGATCAAACATTGTTTTTTGATGGGAAAACTTCTGAACAATCAATGAAATGGTTGAAGAAATGTTATACCATATCTGCTTCTTCGAGAACAACAGTTAATCGGTGGTATAATGAATTTAAAATGGGTCGTACAAGCACCGAAGACGCATCTCGCTCTGGAGGGCCAAAAGAGGCTACGAATGTGGAACGATTTCCAAACTTAACTTAACTCTCGAATTTTACGATTAAAGCAAGTGCATTAAATTGTTTTGATTGATCGTAAAGTGAAGTTGCGCGAGTTAGCTGAAGCCGTTGGCATCTCAAATAAACGGGTGGGATACATTTTTCACAATGGGTGCCGCGTTTGCTGACCGTCGATCAAAAACAGCAGCGCGGTGATGATTCAACGGCCGGTTTGACGTTGTTGCAGCGTAATCGAGTGAATTTTTTTCGACCATTTGTTACGATGGATGAAACATTGATGTGCCTGATAAATGAAACATGACTGCATAACCATACGCCTGAGTCCAATAGACAATCTGCAAAGTCGCTAAAAAGCCACGAAAGCTGACCGAAGCGGTCAAAAGACCAACGCTTGGCCGGGAAGATTTTGGCCTCCGTTTTCTGGAATGCGCATGGCATACTTTTTTCAATAAAACTATTTTTCAGATATAACACGTTTGCTGCAAAGCATCCGAAACGTAGGGTTAAATATAAAAATGTAATAATAAACGCGAGTTATATCCGAAAAATAGTTTTATTGAAATGTGTAGTACTCGTGTAAATCTTATAAAACATTGCATGGCATAATCTTCATCGATTACCTGCAGAAGGAAAGAAAAGTTACCGGAGAGTATTATGTAGCATTATTGGATAAATTGAAGGACGACATAAAGAAAAAAGGGTCCCATATGGCGAAGAAAAAAGTTCTATACCATCACGATAACGCATCGTTACACAAGTCCTTGAAAGCGATGGCCAAATTGGACCAATTACGATTCAAATTGGTTGCTCGCATGCACCGTAGTATCGTACAGATTTGGCCCCCAGCGCGTATAGTCTGTTCCCAAACTTCAAGCGGTGGCTTCAGGGAAAGAGATTCACATCGAATGAGAAAGTAATCGCAGAAACAGAGGCGTATTTTGAAATCTTGGACGTTTTGTACTACAGAAAGGGCATCGAAATGTTGGAAAATTTCTATAACAAGTGTATATCCGTCGAAACCAACTATGTTGCGGATTAAATACAACTTTGTCCAAAAAGAAGGTTGTTTTCATTAAAAATCCTGGGACTTATCAGCCTATGCAGTATTTACAATTTACAAGAGTTCAAATAATGAAGTCAAATATTGTTGGTAAATTTTTTGGGAATTGAAACTTAATGCTACAAAACAGTTCAGATAGTATAAACATAATATCTATTGTATGTGTTTTATAATAATTGAATATTGAATTTTAGAATATTGATTATTATTCTTTTTACAATATTAAAACTTTATAAGCCTTGTTGAAATGTTTTAATTAAGACATCTTGTCTCACAGAACAGTTTCAAAAGTAGAGAAGGAAGTGAGACCAAAAAGTCTGTTCACTCGAGAAGTGTTCTTCTCTTCAGCTGTGACCAAACCCCTAATTGTAGGCTTCGCGTTACTCTTCTTCCAGCAGTTTAGCGGTATTGACGCCATAATATTCTTCACAGTGGAGATCTTCAAATCTGCTGGTATGTTTTTTATTTCACGTATTTTACTTCTTTACAGTTTAAATGGTGTAAATTTTTAAATTATTTTCGAGTAGTTGTTAAAATCGCTATATATTAATAAAAATTACTCGTTTATTGTTTATTTATTTATACCTTTTAAATTTATTTACTTTCTTTATAAGTGTATAGAACATAATTATTTCTTTTCAGTAACACATTTCTATAAAATTTGAAGGATATTTTACATTGTGTATAAACGTAGTTATTAATGTTGTATAAGGTATAAATGGTCTAAGACTGTTATACTCAAAGATTTTAATAGAAGTGTTTCTCTTTATAAGAGCAAATTTCTCATACTTAAGTGGTTTCTTATGATATGTTATTAAGATCTATTGTTAGATACGTTGAATTAATTCAAAGCTGTTATAATGTTATTAATTACATGTATCATTTTTAACCATTTGGCCTGTTACTTGAAGCACCAATAACAATAATGAAAACTATTTTTTTTTTAATTTATTACGCTTTATTATGATATTGTGTTAATTTATATTAAAAATATTTTATGATTTCTAGATTCATGCAATAAAAAGAATTTTGAAAGTTTTTTAAAAATTGTTGTTTGTTCATCTTTTTGTATAAACATACAAAAAGATGAATGAATGCTGCTTGCATGTTACGAATCAAGTTTTGATGGAATTTGTCATACTTATAAGTTATTGTTCCGTCTATTATATAATTTTCAATCAGGAATACGTACATTGTTACGGTAAAACACAAAGCTGTAATTACAATGCAACAAAATTACTGGACAGATTTAAGTGAAAATTTGTGTGGACCTTATTATTTGAGTCACTATATAGGATTCCTAACATTACGTTCAATTATAACAACTCAAATATTTGTTTTGGGATAAAATAATAAAATATAAATAAAAATGTGTTGATTTTTAAAATAAGTTTAGAAGTTGTTAGTTTATATTGGAACGCAGAATGGTAGTAGACAGAGAACAAAGGGCAACAACAAGTAGATGATGACGGAGTTAATTTGAATGTTTCGGTATTAAAAAACTTATAATGTAAAAACAGAAATAGGAAAATAAGTGAATATATAATTCAAGTAATTATAATAACAAATTTACTATTTACAGGCAGCACTTTGGACGCTATGACGGCTACAATTGTGGTGGGTGCGGTGCAATTAGTCAGCACCGGCGTCAGCACGCTGCTGGTGGACCGCGCGGGCCGTCGTCCATTGCTGCTGCTCTCTGCAATCACTATGTGTGTTTCCATGCTTTCCATGGGTGCCGCTTTCTACCTAAAGTTTGAAAAAAGCTCTGCCCTTGGGTAAGTTTGAACAAGAGTGTACCAAACAACCAAAAAAAGCTAACATTGTCAGCCAAAAAAAAAGTAAAGAGAAAATATACATATTTACATATATGCATGCATACATATACGTGTATATTATATACAGAAATAATATACTTTGTGTGTAATTATATAACTAACACATTCCTTCAATTTCTTTCACTTTTGTACTGTGTTTTATTTCACCCAAACTCTCCTTCAAACCTATGGGAGAGGTTTAAGTTTCTTGGTTCACCCCTCGAGATGCTTTCATCACATCTTACACTTGAATTACCCGTCCATAACATGAAATTTTACAAACAGTCCTTTACTGTCTCTACTATTAGGTTATGGAACGAATTACCTTTAGATATACGCAAGTCCAAATCCATTCAAATATTGAAAAAATCACTCAAGGAATTCTATCTGAATTTAAATAATTAGGACGACTTATTACTAAATTTATTTACGTAATATATGCGTAATTTATAATGTCAAATATTGTTTATATTTATAGTATAAAGTATAACATGTATATGTATACGTATTAGAGTGTAATTATTTGCATGTATGTCTAGTGCTAATTTATAACTTTACACCATCTTCCATCTAATAGAATTATCCTTTAATTGTATGGTTGCCTGGAAAAAATCGCTTAAGGAGATAAGGCCACCAATTGTAATTTGTGTTTCTTTTTTGTTCCTTTTTTTTGTGAATTTAAACTTTTTATTGGTGTACAATAAAGAATAAATAAATAACACAAACATTTAATTAGCTGGCATTATTTGTAAGCTACAAAAAAAAGGCTCAAAACAATTTTGTATTATTCCTCTTGTGTATATTTTAGAATATTGTGAATAAGTATACTTATCATGTAAAGTTTTTGTTTAAAATAGCGTCATACACTACACTACAAAAAAAAAATAGACTCAAATACACATATTAATATTCAAATACTGACTATTTCACTATATGTTATGGATATGTTTTGGATATTTTATATTTTGAGGTAAATATAATAATAATGCAAACAGAGTACAACTTTTTTGAACGTTATGAAGCATATTATGCTGCATTTTAGTTCACAGGTCAACAACACGTCAAACATGTGTGAAAGAAAACAATACAAATTGCCTCTAACAGTCCGCTCACGTTTTCAATACAATTAACAAGCTCAACGACCATTAAAACATCTATGAATAATTCAAAATCATGTGAATATATAAGTGTTTTTAGCAAATGTTTATTTAGCTTTAAGTCAAATTAATTAATAATAAATTAATTATTATTGATTTAAATTATTAAAAGTAACAATTTGGACATATGTATAGCTTTAAAACAGTTCTTCAATTAACAGAATTAATGTATCATGTTTTTTTTATTGTAAAATAAATAAAAAAAATTACTAAAAGAAATTGTTATGGAAGTACAATACTACCTACTAAAAAACCAACGGTTGCCCTCTGCGCCGTAATGGGACGCCACGAAATCGCGTTAGTACACACCGTGACTCCCCGGTGAGACCCCCCGAATGAGGGTGCCCCGAGCAACGTAGAGCACCCATCGTAGGCCTTTGTTAGATAAGAGAGGTCACCCTCCCTCTTCACCAGGCACTAGAACTGGGGAAGGAAGCGACGGGCGTATTCCCGCCTCCTTCTACCCAGTCTCCCCCTACGGAGCGAATCAGCAGACGAGGCTGACTCCCTGACTCGCTTCGCGGCCTCCTTTGCGGCGATAACTTGCTCGCAGAAGGAGGCCATTGCTACCCAGCACCTCTCGCTGCTGACCATCGCGCTGATAACGCGCGGCAGCGAGAGGTCCCTGCCAATCATAACTACTGTCCTCCTAGGCCATTCATCACAGTTTTTAAGAACATCGTTGAGCTTCTAAAAGCGTTATATCCGACCTAAAAGTACATTCCAAAAAGAGGACTTTCAACATTATTTATAAAAAAAAATCAATTATATATTTCCCTATACTAGATACCTGCCGATAGTAAGTCTAGTGGTGTTCATGGTGGGCTTCTCTCTCGGTTTCGGCGGGCTGCCCTTCCTGCTGCTGGGCGAGCTGTTCCCGGCGCACTACCGCTCGCAGCTGTCGGCGATGGCCAGCGCTGTCAACTTGATGTCTATGTTTACAGTCATCAAGTCATATCATGCTTTGGAGGTATTAAAAACAATTATATTTGTATTTTAATTAATTATAGAAAGAAAAATCCGTCCCCGTAGCCTTTGTAACTAAGTAATTTTTTTTTGGATTTTGTATTTTATATATAAGTACCTTTATCAGCATTGAACATATCAGCATTATAACGTTTCTTTCGTACAATATGAATGGCAGCATAATGTTGTTAACGCCTTTACAAACAGTTTTAAGTATTTATTTTAAATAGCAATTAAACTTTTGGTCCTAATCTTGACATATAAATAAATTTAATGCAGTAATGGTAAAACTTTATCCACTTAAAGGTCAAGCCATAAAAAATTAGCCATAAAGCCACAAAAAATAAATTTATATTATATATTTTTAGAGTAAAAAGAGTAGGAACAATCCGAAGTAATATGAAAGCAGTATACAAAATTTTTATTTCAATATCTTTCGTCAAATCGTTGAATAAGTTTATTAATTACGACTCAACGAACGCTACAAATGTTATCAAAGTCCATTAACGCCTTAAAATTAATATTGAATGAAAATTCAATATAGTGTCGATAATACCGCTAGGTTAAGAGCTTATGTTGGAAATGGTAATTATAAGTTTCTGTGCAACGTTTGGAAACTGCCTCAATGTACCTATTACATAGATTTGTAAAGTAAGATTAAGGTTGAAATTGTCTTAAAATACCAATATGATAGTTAAATGCTTTTTATTTTATTGTAAAGGAAAATTAATTTAAATAAGACTAAAGAATAATCCCTATAATATAAAAACATATATTGATTTCCTTTTATATTACAATAAGCAGAATATCTCGTCGTTGTACGAAAATTTATATAGTCGATATAAATTATATAAAAACTAACATTAATTAAACAGGTATTCTCGTATTAATTTATTCGTCAATATAAGTATTAATATTAAATCTTACTAAATATATTTCCGAACTATAATTAAAAGACCAAGCATATAAAAATTACAAAGTAAAAAGAAGTCATAATTAAGAACAGGGGTGCTTTTTAAAAAAGCTACCTTTGGGACCTACCAAATTTTATTAAATGTTTTTTTTGCAGCGCGTTTTGACATCTGCAGGAACATTTTGGATGTACGCTTGCTTTTGCGCCTTGGCATTTATTTTTGTCCTCACAATGGTTCCGGAAACAAAAGGAAAATCTCTGGCTGAAATAGAAGATCACTTCAGAGGCAAGAAAAACAAAGATGAAGCTGATTTAAAAACGATACAAACGAAATTTTAATAACTCAACTTTAACAATAAATAATTTTGATAGTTAAAAGAAGCATAACTTATTTCATAGATTGTTGTAGAGAGAATGTAGATTATTTTGTTTTAAGTATTTTACACCTGTGATAAAGTTTTAGATGATGTTAATGCATTTTAGAATACAGCATGATTTCTCTCATAGTCGTAATTATTAAATTAGGACCTCATTTTGATTTGAAGTTTTGTTGTTTTAAGTAATGTAGTTTATAATAAACAATTATACAAAATATGTTTTAATAATATATCTTAAAAAAGTAAATATATTTTTTTATTGTCCAATGCATTTGACAGCTCCGATGACCGTGCCTTTCATCAATTGTCAATGTCGGTCGTTGTCACAGGCCTGTAAGTAAATTTTTTGGCTCCATTTAATTTTCAGGTACCAACGTACTTAATTGCAATGTTAACTGTGTATTAATATTAATACTACAATGTGTTGTGTTGGTTTCGGATTCATTAATTAAAAAAATATATATATTTCACATGACCCGTTTTTGTTTTTGCAATAAATATGTTCATAAGAAATGAACATGGATGTAGGTAATATAACATTTTATGCAATGATATGACATACTAAATAGATAGCGTAGTTTCTAAACATTAATAAATATTTGGATTCAATTTCCTTTCTCACTAGTTCAATATTTGAAGTTCTGTCTTTTTTTCTCCCAGTATTTCAACTATATATTTATTATATGAATATTGGAACTGTTTAATTAAAATATACTCATGTTATATTGAATTGTCAGTTGAGTGTTAGGTTGATGATAATAAAGATATTATTGTATTATAAAAAAATCGTTAAGGTTGTTTGAATTTTAAATCAATTAAAAACCAAAACTAATTCTAATCATTATCAGGTTTGCCACTCACCGTTGCTACTATAAATATTTTTTTCTGAAGAGTATCACCACACCATATTAATCCCCTTTCGTCAGGGTTTAGATGAAATTTAATAATAATTTGTGGAATGTATGTACCACATGTAAAGGTAGAATACTGGGTAGAATAAGGTTAGTGCCTCTGGCTATATATTGTTTAAACGAAAATAAAACCACTGGTGTAAATAAATCGACTGACAAAACTTTTTAACCATTGGCAAAATTGAAAATAAAATGAAGTTAAACAACTATGTTAATAGGTTTAAATATTATATTTTTAGATATTTTTCTTGTTGTTTATAATTAAAACTATTAAAAATCATTTTGAAGAAAGTAAGGTATACCTGTTGAAAGCAAGAAAGCGAGTTTTAATAAAAACATGTTAATAAATAAAATCATTTGGTATACACTCAATGCTTTGTTATATCATACTGGATTTTATTACAAGTATAAGGGTAAGTTTATCACTTCTATTGATTTTGTATAAGAAATTTAATTTTGTAGTAATTTAGAAGAATGAATTAATATAGGAATTAATATATTTAATATATTTCACTATACAATTTATACTTTTTATCTGCGAGAAAAGTCAAATTCATGGGTCGTGTGTGAGGACGCTAATGAGAGGCGAGTGGTAGCGTCACGCGCTGCGCAAGCGCAAGATGATATACTCGTGATGTTAGTTTTGCAAGAATAATATATAGTTATGTTAAATTATTTTCAATCATGCTTTTGTGTTTTTATTATAGGAAGCAATCAGATTTTATTTTTATTTTATTATAATAAAATAACTAAAATCTGTACTATAGTTCAAAATGATATTATTGAAACTATTTTAGGTACGCCTTATTATAAAAAAAAATAAATTATATGAGGAAATAGTTTTGTAAGTAGATTATACTTCGTTTATTATTATTATTTGAAGTTTGATTTTTTCTAAATATTAATTTATTTGCTAGTGTCTTTGTCGTGAAATAAATATGTTGCTAAATAAAAAATATTGAAACGCTTTTTTAAATTGCATTGATCCCGCATAAATACAGAAATTAGTTTTTTTGTTAATATAGTACTTATTGTTGGTTAAAGTCAAAATTTATTTTAATATTATTACATCAAAAAGACCCCGAAGGCCTGTATCCATCGTCAGATGCACGAAATTAAATCAAAACACGAAATGCGTGAGTTGTTCATGGAATAGTTAGTATTGCTACGACATTCACTATTTCAATAGACTATATAAGTCTGAACTAGACTGATCAAATGTATTCAAAATCCAAATCTAAGTTGGAAACAGCGTTCTTAGAATAATTAATTTTTTGAAAAAATAAAAGATGATTTTGGTAAACATACTTATTTCATTTAAATTAAGTAACTATTAAACAGTTTTAACCGGATTTATATTACTCACTTCGTTTTACAGGGGCTTTATTTTGCTGTCTTAGTTATTGCAACTATAACATGTGAACCACCCGTTAACAATTATTTACCTCCTGGTTCTGGTAATGGATCCCGTGGTAGACCGGCGTCGCAGTATGGTCCACCTGAATCAAACCAAGGTGGATTGGACGGATTTAATTCAGGAAGAGGACAACCAAGAGCCAGTTTTGGTTCTTTTGAAAGGGGATCATCAGGACTACCTTTTACAGAATACGGAACTCCAGAAAAGGGGTCTCAAGGATTTCAAGGTAGTTCCCGTGGTCGGCAAAGGGAGGGTCCACCAAGTTCACAACACACTAATTTGAATCAACAAGTTTTTGGTAGAACCAGAGGAGGTTTTAATAGTGGACGTGAATCATCGCAGAGGATAGAATCTTCTTACGGAACTCCATCGCAAGAATTCCAACCATCAGAGCAAAACGGATTTAACAACCAAGGTGCAAATTCCCAAAGGCAAGGCTCTAGAAGACAACTTGGTGGATCTCCATCTTCAACTTACGGAACCCCTGACTTCGGTAATGATAGATATAATACTGACCAAAACTATCGTAGATCAGGGGTAGATGATTCCAACGTAAGTATGAAGAATATACTTTTATTTATCATTTTTAACTTCCGAACATAAATATTAAAGATGTACGAGTCATTAATATCGATAAAGATCAAATTATTTCTCTAGAGTACTTGTAATGAAGTTAATCGCGAGGTTTATTTGGAGCGATTTAGACCTTTAATAGTTAAAATCACAAATGACCTATATCATTTCAGTTTTTATTTTATCACGGTGATCTTGATATAAGACTAACTTCAACTCTATCTAGTAACGTCTGAACTAAGGACAATTTAAAAAAAGCTTTATAATTTCTATAATTTCTGAATTAACATTAACCCCCTTATTATAAATATAAGTTTATTTGTCTTACCCTATTAAGTAACTAATAATGGAATAAAATCTTCATAGTTTCAGCTTTGATTACATAATGTTTGGATTTTTTTCTTCGAAGCCATCTAGTCTCTAGACGTTTTATTGTCCTGTTTTGCATAAAGTTTATTTATTTCGTTTCCTATTTTAGCTAGATACAATAAGCCACGTATTTGTTCTTAGTAAAATTGTGGAAAATGACTTATGTGTAACATACAATATTTATTATATGTTATATATATATACATACAGATATCTGTAATAAATATGAATATAATAGGTTCGAGCCACACCATATTAACTTTCTGGTTAAGAATCATGTTATATTAGTATTACTATTACTATATTGCATATTTTTTTTATATTAAAAACCAGTATGTCATTGAATCAAATTTATAAATAAATGTTATTTACATGTTAACACTCAAAAAAACCTATTTATATTTTTTTCCAATTGTGATCGCTTTTAACTGTCATTAACAGGCATTGATTGTTAGCACAACTCCAATCGAGCCAACAGTTTTGTCGAAATCGCGATAACGCAGTTTTAAAATTTTTAAAACACGAAAAAACCAATTCGTTGATTTCTTTAAGTAGGATATATACGCATAAATTGTTACTACAACGAAGGCAATTACATAATCATGCTAAGATACCTATTTTTTAAAGTGTCAAGCATTATTCAGGACTCCTCAAAACGTGAAAATATACAAAAATCCGATTCTGATTAAGGAACCTAAACGAATAACCCTTAAAATCATCTGAATACTCCTGTTATTTTATATTAATCTCTTTTTACAGTAGGCTACTTTTAAGTTTAACTTCTATTTTATGCAAATTTTTGTACAAACACATACCCTTTTTAACATATTAAATTGGCCTAACGAGATGGTTTTTTTATCTAAATAGGAGAAGAATCTTGGGCAATATGAAAGTTGATAGTTCGGAGGTTTTAAAACATTTATTTTGGTTTATATTAAAAGACTAGTTATTTCAAGTATTGTTGTAAATTATTAGCTTTTCTTATACAAACTAATATTTAAATTACAGGAACTAGCTAAGTATGAATTTAGCTATGAGGTTGACGACGCTGAAAAAGGTACTATGTTTGGTCATTCAGAACAGCGCGACGGTGATTTGACAACAGGGAAGTATAATGTTGTCTTGCCCGATGGTAGAAAGCAAGTGGTTGAGTACGAGGCTAATAAAGATGGCTACAGGCCTCAAATAAGATATGAGGGTTTGTAATTGTGTGCAGAGTTGATTCCCCTTATATTTTAATGCATGGCAAAGGTATCTTAATTATCGTATATAAATATTATACCTTAATCTACATATATACATACAATCATAATAATATAAGATAAAAATTTGTTTAAGAAATACATGTTTTATATTACAGGCTCAACACGTAGAGTTACGGGTTCTGGTTTTGGACGTGGTAAAATATATCTTAAGTCATTAAGTAATGTGTTTTTATTTTTATTGTCGCTTTGTTAATGTTTAAAATAACTTTCTTAGGCACTTCAGGAGGAAATGAAGGTCAAGGATATTCAGGTGTTGAAACAAATGCAAATGCTTTTGCGAATTCTCAATCCGAAACAGAGCAACAAGGTGGAAGGTACCAACAACCAGTCGTCGGTGGTTACGCAAGTGGAAGACCTTCTGAAAATGGTCAAGATTCTTTCAATAACCAGGGTTTGCTAAGTAGTGGAGTAGGAGGTGGTTATCCTAGAAACCCTGTAGGATCCAATTTATTTAGTAGATCTCAAGGTGTTGGCTTTTCTAGTGATTTGGCTAGACAAGGTCATTCAATTAGTCCTCAAGAAGGCAGAGGTCCCCTTCGACGAGAAGGTCTTATATCAAACAATGGTGGCAGTGACGAAGGATATCCCAGTGGAGGTCCACTCGGTCCTCGTGGTTCCGGATATTAATTACGTCGAATAAATATAGACATATATATAAGTCAAACTTGGAGTTCTCAATGGATTGAAAATAAACGTTTTTCTGAAACTTAAACTGTTTTTTATTTGTTGTTAAAGTTTTACGTAAAAAATTTAGATCAAGATAAAAAATAATAATTTTAATATGGGGTTCTCCAAGTCGATTTCAGCTAAATATTGAGGGTAGGATTGATTACGTTTTTTTTTTGGGTCGCTCTAATATTTAAATAATATTTTAAGTATTATATTACATATGTAATAGTATTTACATGTGAAGTAATGTTTATATAACTACTACCTACCAGCCAATAAATTCCTTTAAAAGATCCGAATTTACGATACTATCACATCACTGTAAGTGTTACATATAATACACAGCAATATGGAATCCATCAAAGAGTCTCTTTTCACGATGTCTGAGATGTTCAACACGAAGATGACTGAGTTCCAGCAAGAGTTGCATAAAACATCTGCTCCAAACTCCACATCAGCTTTATCAACTGAGTTCACAACATTCAAGTCATTTATTATATTAGCGCTTAACACGCTGCAACGTCAAGTAGATCTTCTTGGAAAAAAATTAGACCGTCAAGAAATGAAAAGAAGACGTAAGATGCTCCTCCTGCATGGGGTACCGGAAGATAAAAATGAGAACACCACAGCCCGAGTTACTAGTCTCGTTGGAGACTATTTAGATTTACCAACATTCTCCACTGCCAGTATCAAGTCATCTCATAGACTGGGACGGTTTCTCGGTAACAATCCAAGGCCTATTGTTGTAAAATTTGCCGATACCATTGTACGAGATAAAGTATGGTATTCTAAAACCAAACTCAAAGGCACTGGGATCACACAATCCGAGTTTCTCACGAGGACGCGTCACGAAGTGTTTTTAGAAGCAAGGAAACGTTTCGGTATTCACAAGTGTTGGACTCGAGATGGTTTTATATACTTCATGGGCCCGGATGATTCCCGCCATCGAGCTGAGTGCATGTCTGACATAAACAATATTACCGGTACTAGTATGGTAAATAAATCTCCCCTTACCAGTCTTACTCATAAAAGCCCTACAGTAAAAACTATTTCTCGGTCTAAGAGATTGATTAAAAAATAATAATCTGTTTTGTTGATTCATTAACGTACTTGTTTGTGTCTTGAGTGTCTTTTTATTATTTAACTACCCACATGTTCGTGTTTATTAATCGATTGAGATTGAGTTTATTTTAGAAAATGTAAAGAGTCACTCAAAATTTACTAAAAGTTTATTTTTAATGATTATTTTATTATTTTTTATTATAATGTTGTATTTATTGTTTTTTTTTAAGTTACTGGGTTGTCTTTTTAATATTGTTATTGTTTTACTTATTTCTTAATCTATGAATCACTTGGCATTAATTATGCTAGATATTTTGTATTTACCTCTGATGTGCAGAATTTTGGTATATCTAGTAATATTACATATTTTTAATGTTTCCTTTAATATAATTCACTTTTTGGCAACTGGCAGGTGTTATTTGACACACAGATTTAAATCTATTTTATATAGATACAATTGTTCTTGTTACATATATATTTATTAATAATATAGGTTGCACTTCATTATTTATTTTTAATTATTTAAGTTTATTATTATTATTATTTTTTGTAATTAGTATTATTTACTATTAATACTTATTTTATTTTGTTTATTTATTTTATTAATTTATTTATTATTATTTTTTTAATCTATTTATTTATTTATTTATTTATTTACATTTATATTATGAGTGTTATTTCTAAGAATAGTAGTACCCCTAACGACTATGGATTTCTTTCTTTCTCTTCCACTACAGATTCTAATGGATTGAGCAGTACCGACAGCTTTGATAGTATTCCAACCTTATGTGATATACTTGATTCTTATTTCTCAGATGCTCTGATGTGCTTCATGTTCAACAACATGGCCAAATACCCTGCCCTTGCTTTTTCTTATCACGATCTCCTTTACTTGTCATACAAATTAAAACCTCCAAAGCTAAAGTCAAGAATTTTTCTACAGCGTAATTGGGCGGCTATAAATAATGCAACGACTATAGATGAAAAAGTAAATATCTTTAATTCCCTTTTGAATCATTTTATGATATTCACGCACCTGTTCGCCCAGTGCGTATAAAACATTTGCCGGCACCATGGCTTACAGATGATTTGAAAAAACTACAATAGAAAAAGAATATTGCAAAAGCGAAATATAGGAAAAACCCAAATGATCACTACAAAAATAAATATATTAAAGCTAGAAATCACTGTAACAGGATGTGTAGAGATAGTCAACGTCGCCACATCTACAAATCTGTTCTTGAAAAAGATGATACAACTAAAGTTTGGCATTTCCTTCAATCTCTTGGAGTTGGTCGAGCCAAAACTAACGTAAATCCTTCTAATATAAACTTTAATGAGCTCAATAAGCATTTTTCTTGCAGTCCTACTATTAAGAGTGAAATTAAAATAAAAACTATAATTCAAATTGAGGCTCTCTCCACTCCCAATAATCCTGTTTTAGATTTTTGTCAATTTACCTGTTGTGATGTTAAGCAGAATATACTCGCGGTATATTCTAATGCTGTTGGCTCAGATTGTATTAGCCGTAAGATGATTTTACCCATCCTAGATATCATAGTTCCCGTCATTACATGTCTTCTAAATTTTTCCATTAATGCTAGCCAATTTCCTACTTGTTGGAAAGATGCTTACGTTATTCCTTTGCCAAAAAAAGTCAATCCTTCAAATTTATCAGATTACCGACCTATTTCTATCCTTCCTTTCTTATCCAAAATCCTTGAACGTCTTGTTCACAAGCAATTAAGTTCTTTCTTTTATAAGAATAATCTTTTAAATCCTTGTCAATCCGGTTTCCGCCCTTGTCAAAGTACGGCTACTGCTCTAGTCAAAATAACTGAGGATATTAGGAAGGGTATGGACAAACGTCAAGTCACGGTACTGAAACTACTAGATTTTAGTAAAGCCTTCAATACAGTGGATTTTGACATTTTATTGGCAGTTTTAATTTCTCTTAACATATCTCCACCGGCAATTGACTGGTTTCATTCTTACTTGTATGGTCGCCGGCAGCGAGTTCAAATACGTGAATTCTATTCAGATTGGGCAAGTGTTGTTGCTGGTGTGCCGCAAGGTGGCGTGTTGTCTCCTCTATTATTTTCCGTTTTTATAAACTGTCTCTGTAGTCAAATATCTTCTCTCTACCACCTGTATGCTGATGATTTGCAAATTTATCGTCAATGCTCTTTATCGGATATTTCAGATTGTGTACTAAAATTAAATAAGGATTTGGATCGAGTATGCCTTTGGAGAAAAAGTTACGGTCTAAAAATGAATCCAACTAAGACTAAGGCTATAATAATTGGAAGTCCAAGACAGGTAGCTCATATTAAATCGCTCAGTTTACCGCCTGTGATCCTCGACGGATCACAGATTTCATTTAGTAGCAGCGTAAGAAATTTAGGTATAATTATAGACTCTTGCTTATCTTGGGGGCCGCAAATATCTGAGATAAGTAAAAAGATGTTCGTCTCAGTAGGGTCTCTCAGACGTTTGCGTTATTTTCTTCCCATTCCCACCAAAATTCTGCTAGCACAATCTTATTATTACCCATTCTTGACTATGTTATCTCGACACTTGTTGTCTCGATTTACGAGAAGACCAATTAAACAAACTTGAGCGCCTTCAAAATCTCTGTATACGTTTCATATTCGGTCTACGTAAATATGATCATGTTTCTAAGTTTCGTAGTAAGCTCAAGTGGCTCCCTATCCGTCTTCGCATGAATGCTCTTATTATTAACCTTCTTTACTGTATACTGTTCAATCCTTCGACTCCTATTTATTTGAAATCTAGATTTGAATACTTATCTCATACCCATAACCGAAGTTTACGCTCCCAAGAAAAACTTATCCTTAAGATACCTTCTCATTCTTCTTCATATTATACACATTCCTTCACCATAACATCAATTCGTTTATAGAATTCACTGCCGTTACATATACGACAAGCCAAATCTTTAGATAGTTTTAAAAACCTCGTGAGGGAATACTTTCTTGCTAATAGATAAAGTCCTTATATTTATATTGATATTGTATTTATTTTTATGTTTATGTATGTTTATTTAATATTTCAATGTAGTTAATTAGAGTTTTGTATTAATTTTTGTTTGCTTATTAGTATGTACACCTCCTTCCCTGTTCTTATTATTATTATTATTATTTTTCTTTATTTCTGTACCCTAAGGTTTGCCTGGAAGAGATCGCTTTATAGCGATAAGGTCACCTATGTTTGTACGTCATTTTAAAATGTAAATTTTCTTTTGTTTGTTTGTCTTTCTTTAATTGGTGTACAATAAAAATCATATTATTATTATTATTATTTCTTCTGACTTTCACACTTGATTCAACATGTACAGCTTCAGTTCGTTAATTTTTTTTTACGCGAATTACGTAAATTTTTTAACAGCATTAACATGGAGCATCAACGACACTTCTTATTTGCACGAAAAATAATTAGAAAGTTGTCCTTGTTTTCATTCTTTAAAGTTAAGTAAAGACCTAGCGAACTATAAAGCAGTGGCTTTATAACAAAAACTCCAAAATTATATTTTGCAATGACTGCCTAGTGATGGTTCAAAATATAAAATCGAAGACGATTCATTGCAAAGGAGATATATGTTTAAAACAAAAGCGTACTTAACAAAAGGGTAGTACTACCTAATTAGTTATTAAAATTTTAATTTAGAATTCGGAAAGGGCAAAAAACGTTGTACTTGTACTGACGACTTGTAACGACGAATAAAATAAAATAAATGGTCAAAATTTTTATCCCGCGATCTCTGAAAACACAAATACGGTAACCGTGACTATGGAGCTTTTACTATATTATAATATAAAACAAAAAAATACCATCAAGACGGGTACCACACGACGTAAGAGTAACGACACCGTATTTCAGAAGTCGTATTATTGTCTTATCCGTGTTAATTTTTTTATTTCAATTTATATAGAAAAAAAAAACTCTATATACCTCAATGGCCGTGTTATTCTTCTTCAATCATGGCCGTGTTATTCAATCTTGCAAAATCTCAACTGCATCTGAGGCTTTGTGATAGCAGAGTAGGTAAATATTTTATACAATACTGAAAAAAATTGACAATATTGAGTCTTGTATCATCATTATTTTTTCAAAGTGAAGACAGACACTTATTCATTCCCCTTTCCTTGTTGTGGAGTATAATAGGTATATGTAGGTAATGCGTAGGTAGTGCGAGTCTATAGTGGGTACTATAAACGATGACAGTCTGTATTTGTCATGTTAGTGATTATTTTGGTTGATTAGTAGGTATTAACAAGATTCAGAATTCAAGGTTCAGACGTCTTGATAGATAATTTTCCTCAATTTCGAAATCCGATTTTTTGCTATATGTTTATGTTTTAGGTGTTGTGAGTATATTTAATAAAAAACGTATTTTTAGTTTGTGTGTATAGTTGTGTGTTTTTGTGTGTGTGTATGTATATGTGTATATATCTGTGTAACAGCTTTCAATCTTTCTTTACCGTCATTCCAGTGACCACAAATAGTGAGCGATAAACATGGAATAATTAATAAAATTTTAAAACTGCCAATAGTTGGAACCAAATATGCCAAGAATAGATTTTTAATTCGAGCTTGTAATTATATATAATTATAAATATAGCCACATTGATCACTGTTGATATAATAAAAATCACTTTAAATCTCTAATAAGAGCTAAATAACAATGAAATAAATTTTTAAAATTATGAAAATATGTAGATACTTTTCTCTCTTAAATTTTATGGTAATATAACACTCATAGTAAGACTAATGATTTTATAAAATATTTACTGTATATGATCCGAAATATTTACTGTGTATGAATTGTTTGTGATATTTTAAGTTTATTATTGTTTGTTTTTCTCAATAAATTAAAATAATAATAATAATAATATTATTAGCTTAAAAAAACTTCACTAAAATCGCCATTAAAATTAAAAATAAATTTGCAATACCCGCCACTATAATCCATAAAATAGGTAATTGTTCAAAAGCTAATTATATACTTTTTTCACAATATACTTTCTAATAAAGCCTTAAAGAGTAGTCCTAAAAAGTCCTAATTAAGAAATTACTGACGGCAAGATTTGGGAATTAATTTTATTTTAACGAATAACTTGTGACCTGTGCAATTTGTTTTAAGTTGTTGTCACTATTATTTTAGTTCCTGGGTGCATCAGAATCTTGTTTAGAACTCTTTACTTTCGGAACCATTGGGAATCGGGTTGCTCTCCTACCTCCAATATAGCGAGGAGGGTAATAACTGACTCTTGTGTTATATATGTATATGCTTGAACGGGTGCTGCTTGCTTGACGCTGCCTGCTTGATGAATTGACCTGTTTTGATGAATTAAGCATGGGATATGTATAAAACCATCAAATGATAAACCGAATTTTAATGTTGGTTATTACTATCAAACATGCCATGTTGAGCTTATTAAATATGAAATATGTAAATGAATAATGTTACCGATTGAACTGTACATACAGTCAACTCCGTCTTTCCTCTTATTTAAATCTTACACTTGAGAAACTCGTGAACATGCAATTCTTACAATTTTATACAAAATATTTTATCAGAATTCACTTGCTATTTTCAAACATTTTTCTCATATTTTTCAATTCCTTTAACCTTATAGAATTGATAAATTCGGAATAGTTGGTATTTAATAACTTTATAAATAATAAAATCGACTTAAAAATAAATAAACACATTGCCTAGAGTGCTAATAATAAAGTCAAACACGAATTTTTATCGGAAAAAGTTAGACTTTGAGTACTTAAAATCACAAAACGATCTATAAATGTTCATTTAAAATTCCAGCAATTAAAGAATTAAATTAGATCTTTATAATTTTGAAGGTACCTTGACACTTGCTTTTACTATTATAATTCAAACGGTATCCAAATGATTTATTTTATTAAACTAAAATGAGATAAAACATTTAATGAAAGAGTGGAAACTTTGTCAATAACAGCTAATTATATATTATATAACAGTCACTTTTAAATAACCGTTAATAATAAAATGTTGTTATACGAGAATATTGTTCATAAAAAAAGTACTAAAAATATTAAAACTCATAAAAATGATTAAAAATATAAATTTCCTATATTAAAAACATAATAAAAAATATATCTTTCTTGTATTCAGATCTACGTGATCCATGATTATTGTTACATATAATTATCTGGCAGAATGTTTCTAACTTGTCCGATTACAGGGAAATATATAATATAATATTGATAGTATATGTAATTAAATATTTAACTTCATTTATTATTATTATAATTTATCCTTATACAAGGAATATTACTTTACTCTATAATCACTTTTTTCACTAGTAGGCTATTTTTTTTATATTTCTCTTCTGCCGTATGTCAATGCTTTTTTAAAATATCTATCATTTAATGTCTATCTATAAATTAATTATATTTATTTATTTATTTATATTATCTCTGGAAAAGTGCAAAATTTTCAATGAAAACATTCCATTAGTAACCCAATGGCAAAGGTAATAAAATAAACGGAAAAAGTATGGTATGTATACATTTGAAATGATGATAGTTGGTTTGTTATTTAAATTGGAGCAGCGAGCGGAACTAAGAAAGTCGCTAGGAATAGCTAGAGCAACTCAATAATAAAAAATACTCAAAACGTAGTTCAATAATATCGTTTAATTGGTAAGAAATGCATGGTTGAGAATTTAAGAAGTAAACGGACAACCATTTAATTAACGGCCTATGTTCTACATCGTCCTGATCGTGACGTAATTAACCTGAAGCTTCTGAGTTTAGAGATTATGCCGTCGACATTGGGATAAGAGAATTTAAATATATTGGAAGTGCCCTCTAAACCGTTACTATATAATTTTAATTTTAAATTTTAGTTATCTAATACTTTATTAATTTAAGATTGTTATTATTTTGAAACACATAATATATTCGTTTTTAAAATAGGATATCTTTAATGAAAAAAATAAAAGACTTTAATATATTTTTTTTATAGAAAACCAAAAAAAAAGCTATTAACTCCACTAGATGCAAGGACTGTTTGCTTTAGTGTATTTATGTTTTAAGTAAAAGACTTTACAGCAGAATAGGAGTGATACTATTGAATTCAGGGTTTATTGAAATTAGGTTTCATAAAAAGTTTTAAATAAAAAACATCGACTGTATTAACAAATAGTTGTTAGAACATCTTTTTGTAAGTTAATTACTAATAAAGCCAGTTTCGAAATCATGAGACAAAGGTATTTGCTATATCTATATTTATCTGCCTCTATACTGGTGCAGCAAAAATGCCTTTGGTTACTGAATTTATTTTTAAAAAGATGAATGAAACAATTTAATTTGTTTTTATGTTTCTTGCTAATGGAAAAAAATTTAAAGATTGGTAATTGAAAAACTTTATATTTTTTAACGTTATGCGAAAAAGGGTATAATTTTTAATTTTAATAAGTTTAGTATACAAATATAGTAAGTATATAGTAAGGCATGTTAAAGTATTTTTGTTGTCATTATAAATCAATTGATTTATAATAAGTAAGATAATAACAAAAGAGGTACGTAACTTATCAAAGCGATTTTATTTATTATTTTTTTTATGAAAATTGAATACTAGCTTTTTATTTGAATTAAAAATCTCTTTTATTTTAAAAGAGATCAGTAACGTAACATGTTAGTTATGAAATGATCGTTATAAAAAGAATTCATTATAAATGTAGAAAATCCAAAGGTGTAAATATCGTCGGTATTTGTGTTGTTTTCGGGTGACAGGAGGCTTTATGGCACAAATCTCAGAGGTTTTTACTCGTCTTACCAGATATTGTTACAGAGACAAATAAGCTATCTGCCTCGAAATACACTTCTCTGGTCTAAGGTTTTGTCTTAAAATATTTAACAAATACCAAATTCGTTTATTTGTTTGTTCGGATTCCTTTTATATCACAAATATGCGTTATGCTATAACAATATATCTTAACTATTTAAAATTGTGAAATTTAGGAGAGTAGGGCCTCTCCTAAATTTCATAACTGAATTTGCTCATTTTCACTATGAATTATATTGAAAATTTTATGACCAAGTTTTTGTTTTGAAAAAATTGGAACAGCAACATTCTAAGATACATCTTATGAAGAAAACATCCTGTAATATTTCCGTTTTAAATCACACTCTGAAAATGAAAGAACAATTTCACGGGGTTTTACTCCGAGATGATAAGATTTTGGTAGTATTTGTAAGTAACCAACATTAATTTATTTTATTTTACACGGTAATACTCAAGGTTATAATAACTTTAAGGGTTTTACAAGAAAGCCACATATTAAAAAACTAAATAACAACACTTTTTAAAATTGAATCTTATATTGAATCGTATATTCAGATCGGATTTAGTTTTAAATATATTTTTCAAAGTCAATCGTTTTAAATTAAATTGTGTTTTTATATAAATTTTAAGTTAGTAAGTTTAAAGTTCATTAAATTTATTAGACGTAGAGTCGAACCCTTTTTTTAATTAAATATTTTTTGTGTGGTTCAATTTTTACACATATAAATTTAATAATTAAATATGCGTATTTGGCATATATTTATAATAAAAGCGACTTATCCCAATGTTATTGAAGAAATTCTTTAAATTCTGTGAGAAAAGCTCAGTCTTCAGGTTGTTAATGCACATGCGAATGAAGAAAAATGTCCCAGCTTATGCCTTCCACTCGCTCAGCTTGTAAATAAAGATTTATTAAAACGGGACGGCAAGATTCAAGCTATGATTCCATATTGTTACTTTTACATTTACTTTATACCAAGGTAATTGATGTAAATATAAATTGGAACTCTCAGCCTGAATAAATAATCGTAATAAACCTTGATAAAAATATAACAAATATAAAAATATATACAATCCGATAATATTTTTTTTCAATTTCTGTATCATTACAAATTTTTTATTATGTTTTCATGCAGTAAAATTTGACGTTAATATATTTGTATATAGGAGTACTATTAAGGTGCTGGGTTTTTACCGTTCATTACCGGCACATTCAAACTGGATCGAAGTATTTAATATGAATCGAACAGATGCAAGCGCGACGATTTCCGTTTTTCGTACAATGTTGGCTAGATTTGGACTTCCATAACAACTCGTTACTTATAAAGGTCTACCGTTTTCTTCTTTAGAACTTAATAACTACTGTCTCAACAACTGTATTAAACATGTATCGACGGCACCATATAGACCTGTAAGAATAAATTCGAGGAGATAGAGGTTGAAGAGGCGGAGCAAATGTGCGTGGAAACCCCGCGCCCACACTCTCTTAATCCGCCACCACCAGATGCTCAGCTAGGGCATTGCGCACTTATAATAGAAATAAAAATATGTAATATATGTAATTCAGCTTGTCATATTTTTTAGTATAGTTCTAGGACTTTGTTTTGGTTTATTTTTATCATATAAGAATTAAAAAGAGGGAAAAGTGTTGACGGTAAAATTATTAAATAAATCAGTCAGCTTCCTACTCCCGCGTTTGATTGACGTTCCAGTAATGAACAATGCTTCTTTCTGCATATCGCAGATAGCTGAAATTAGTCGTATGACTCTTACATGGAAATTTCATTTCTGTAACTATTTAAATATTTTACCTATTTATAATCGCAATTTTGTTATAATAATCAAAATTTACGACATAAATAATTAGTTTTCTGATTGGATTAATTATTTCTTCTGATCGTTATTTCTAATTTATCCACATTTGGTTTGACGTATTTTGTGTGTAGCAATATCGGTTACTTATTTGCGTATTTTGAATTCAATATTGTAATATTTTAATTTTGAATTTTATATTGTGATATTTTAATTTTCTTAATCGGAAACACATCCCACAATTATTATAAACTTAGCCTTCGGTGAGTGTTCTTATTATCGCTACTAAAACGTTGATCTTTATAATTACTCTGATTGCAGGGTTGTTTAATATTATGGAATAAATATAATTCCTAATGCCGGCACTTCCCGGACAGTTCCAAAGTTTATTGAAACAATATAAAGTAAGCAATTTGGTTCTTCACAAAAAAGCAGTATGACTTTGTTTAATGTTTTAAAAAAGCAATATTTGTCCTGTTTTGACTATTGGAGTCGATATAGGCTGTTGACCGCTCGCGAGACTTTTTTCCTCCTTAAGGTATTATAATTTAATGTTATTTGGATATTATATGGAGAAATTTGTGTGGTTTTGTAGGTAGGAATTATAAATTAGAGGAGATTTCTTGTAGATGCGGGAAAATATAATTTGATTGCGGGTAGACGTGAATCTTCAGGGCATGTCTTGCTTATCCTGTATCCTGTTTCCCGACTGATGCTGTTTCTGAAGCCTGGTATTATTGTATTGCCGAGTTCTGGTGATGTAAAATTTATAATTTTTAAACAGCACAAAGTAAAGCTCCTCTCAAGATGAAGATAGTATTGATAGACGATGTGCTAATAGCTCAGCGACCCCGAATGTAATCACGCTATCATATCAACTACAAAGCTAGCAGTAGAATGAATTATGTGGATGCTAAGTAGAAATATATTTGTGACTGTGTTGAGCTGGCACGAAGAATAAAAATAAACACAGGAAACAGATTGAAAACTTCTTGACAACAGAAACAAGAATCGAAAGTAAAATTTTTTACAAAGTTGAAGAGAACAGATTAGTAGTTCCCAGGGTCATTAAAAGGATCATTATTCTGTGATGAAAATGAATAAATCACCAGGAAAAGATTACCACAACTTAGTTGAAAAAATAGAAGAAATAAGTTTTAAGTCGTTTACCTTGTTTGATACGAGGAAGTAAGAAAAAAGAATCTCCTTGCATACATTTCATTTTGAACATATCAGATCATTAACGAAAGCAAAGAAACAATACTTTATATTCACAGTGATTGATGTCTTCACAAAGGTAACGTTGCGTTTTTCTATTAGGTCCAGCATGAAAGCATCCAGCATGGAAGTATTAAATAAATTACGAAGCCACCAAGTAATAATATTTACAATAGCTAAAGGCACAGCCTTTACCAGTCAGGAGTTTAAGGAATACTGTATAGAAGAATAAAAACATAATTATGTATTGAGTAAGTAAGCGGAATGTACTTGCTATTACAACAATGCAAGTTTAAAAGTGTGTGTACTACTCCAAGTTGTAGCGAGGATAGATACGAAAGTTGGATGGATAAGAGCTAATCTGAATGACACAGAACGTTGTGATGAGTGTATGCACAAAGAACAGGGAAAACGAAGAAAAAACAGATATGGCAGAAGAACAAAGACCGTGTATCCTAAGAGCAAGATATTAATTATGTTGAACAATTAATGTTTGTATTTCTTTGCCATGAGGCAACTAAACGGAAAACAATTTCATCTACTGTCGCTATTTTATGTCTTGTAGTATATTCAAAACTACATATATTTTTTTAAAGTTTTGATTAATGAAATTCTAATAACAACGCCACTCTGAATATTCATTAGGAAATAAGTTATTTCAAACTTATCATAGAGCGATGTGATTACTTAAGAAGTATTGAATAGTCGTTTTAATATTATATAAAATATTTTTTCAAAAGTGAATCTCGTCCTTAAGCTGCTATATGTTTGAGATATAGGTAGGTAAATTATTTGAATACAAAAAAAAAACATAAGTTATTTATATTAATATAAAGTTGTTTTGTTAAATATACTAAATATATTGGGCTCTTGACTTACCTCTATTAAAATTTACTTTGCCATTGGGAGAGCTGTGACACAGAAATTAGTTTCTGTTTTATTTGTAGGTTTTTGACAGATACTTTAATAATTTTATTAATTTTATTAGTAGTATTTAAAGATTAGTGATTGAGCTACATTATTTATAGAACTCATAAATATGGATCACGTCTTGATTGACAAAAAGGCTGTCGTGTAGACCCTGCTTACTAAAGGTCTATGTCGGTCATGTTGATATTCTACAAGAAAATGGACTGAATCCATGATAACAGGGTCCCTTTTTACGTTTGGAGGCTTTTATTACTACACGTCTCTTTCTAAGGAAAGGAAGAACTGATTATCTGTGACCTATATTATCCTGGCAATATAGAAGATGCAACTATTTTTAAAGGAAGAAAGGAAGAAAGGAGGAGAGGAAGAAAGGAAGAAAGGAAGAAAGAAAGAAAGAAAAATAATTTTATATTTTGTTTTATAGTGCTGAACTGGGTTATAAACAGGTCTACCTTGTATGCATAGATAGAATATTTTTAATATGCCAAAGTCTACATAGGAATTTTTGGTGTCACCGTAACCTCGCCTCTCAATTTCTGTTGCTTCGTTGAGTCTAACGTTGATTAGCTACCATACAACTTGTTATTGTCGGTGGTCGGTCGGTAAGGTGGGTCGGTACTTCAAGAATGAATAGTGGCTCATATGCCAGAGTTCGGAACTCCAAAGTTGGGAACATCGCCAAGAAGTGGTTAATACCTCAGTTATATTATAGGTTATATTTCGGTGAAAGTAGACCTGCACAACTTTGTTTAAACTACCTATAGTCAGTCAGTTTTTCCTAAGACTTACAATCTAAGAGTTTTCAAATCAAGAGTTATTAGGTAAATGTAAGGTTCTCCTGTAATAGCCTAGACCTTAGTTATTCTCAATATCAGGCAATTTTTAGTCAGAGGAAAACCTATTTTGTGTGAAACATAAAAACCACAATGTTCCTCGTTCTTCCATATTCTGAACTACTGAAAAATATTTTATTTTATGTGTTGAATATATTGTTGGATTTTAATGTTCGTCTTATCTTTATGGAATAGTTTTGTAAAACTCAATGATATATTCAGGTTATTGGCTGGGGAATACCCGGGGATATGTTAATTCACAAGCAATGTAAATAGGCTCGGTAATTTATGTCGCTAAAATACTCCCCAGATCCCTTGGATACCCCTAACTTTTACGTATCGAAAAGTTATCTCACTCTTTATTTAGGTGCTACAACAGTATTAATGGTAAAGGCAAGTGGCTTTTTATCTCGTAAGTGACAAAATTCGTTTTTTGTTTTGATTTCTGTCACCAGAAACTTTTAGAAAGTTTTCTTAGCTTAATTATTGTAACTTATAGAACAAACGAACGAATTTAATTACTATTGCTATCTATCTTCAAGACTATAGCGCTAAGGAATCAACTCGTTAAAACAGTGTTTATTAAGATGTTTCCTCAGCGGATTATTCGCGGACGTGTCTATTCAAGATTTAAACGCGCATCGCCTGCCATCTATTATTATTCATGACATAAATTTGCTCGGTGAGGAAGGCATTACACGAAAACTCATTAAAACCGAGACGCGGTCTGACTTTTCAAATTAGACGCGTTAAGTCCATGCGTGGCGGGACGAAGACAAGATGGCGGCAGGGTTTCGCCTGTTGGCTGTTAATTGTCATTCGCAACAAGTAAAGTCGCTGCTTATTAAACCATCTTGTCTTTAACTAATTTATAAACTTCTACTATTTTACTTAATTAAAGTTGATACGACGTCGATCGAAATGCGGAAAATTAATACTGACTTATTAAAATATTCATGATCATTAATTTTGTAGGCATATATTGCAAATATTCGCCATTTATGATTTTAAAATAAACTGCTTATAAAATTACGTCCAAAGGCATTACTTATACAGATATGAAAAATGTACAATCATTTTTTTAATAAAAATAAATATTATTGTTAGGTTAACTTGAAAATTATATTTACCAATTTATTGTATGTAATGGATGCTTTAGAAAAGCATGCCGAAATAATGGGATTCTCGTATTAAAAAAGTATAAAATATTTAATTACTCTTAATAAAAGATAATGGCATCAATATTTCACTGAATAGCTAATATTTTAAGAAATAACGATAGATATTAAAAATGTACTATAAGAGAAATACATCTAGGCAATTCAATTCGATTTTTGATGGGTGATCTGGGGAGCTTGTTTGTCTGGTAGATTAAATGCTTACCCTCGAACCGCGATGTCCCAGCTGATAGCGGAAACGTTCGAGACGTGACACTGTATCCCAATATAAATTTGCCTTAGTTAACGGTTATGTTAGTGAAATATCTTTTCTGTAGTGATGTCTGGAAAATTGATTAACAAATCGTACATATATTCTAAGGTTTGTGTTGTGCTCGATAAATATATTGAGTTAAAAATAAATAATGAAGAATTATTTATAGTTATCCGGATGTACTCTCGTGAAATTTATATGAAAATTTGCCCGACTAGTTTTCAACTCGTCCGGGGCCCTTATTCAACAGCTCGGCGTATGGTGAAATTGCGGCGTGATCGTGAATACAGCCGGATATCTAAAGATAATAGTAATGATGGATCACGAAAGTTTTAGTATAATTTTATAATTATGTAGTTTCTTGAAAGTGTTTTAACAACTTAACCTATGTGTAGCGTGTAATTAAATATCAAGTTTTATAGCATATATTGTACGCTTAATTGTTATAAATAGTTTGCCGTTTTAAATGTTTTTTTCAAGTGATTCTAAAGAAATAAAAAAAATTAACACTACAATTTTTATTTATAACAAAATTTTGTTTTTTTTTTTATTATAGAAAATACCTACTATTATTATCTTCTTTTTTAAACAGATAAAACAAAATTTTTCTTCATATTTTAATTATTTTATATATACTTCTCAAAATAACATTAATACAGATTTTGTTATTTTTAAATAGTTACAATACCGTTCAATTTTTAAATAGGAAAGGTTTATAGTTTTATATAGTGACTAAATGACATAATCAGGCTTCCAATTTGCCAGAGTTACATATTAAAAACTATAAATTTAAATGTTAAACAATTTAAGGGTTGGAAAATTACAAAAACTCTACTAATTGCATTTATAGTCACATAACAGAGAAAATATAGTTAAATGCGAAAAAGGAGAACTGCGGTATTCACTGTTATAATTGCCTCGCTTATTTAAGAGATGAAATGGTTACAGTTAAATGAATTTCTTCTGAATTATTTAATCAATATTTATGATACCATTCTAACTCCGTTTGACTAATATTTTTTAACAAAATAAAATTTGGTAGCTAATAGAATATTGTAAAAAAAAATGTATAAATTATATGATAATGTACTACACGAAACATCTGCAAGGGCATGTTTGATTAAGATTGAATATACGTATAGTCTCTAGAATCTGTATCAAAACCGTTCCACAGTAATTTAGATTGAATCGTTTTGGGTCATTCGAAATGTTTCGGGTAGAATCATGTGCAAAACACACTGCGAGAATACCTACGCAATTTATTATTCACAAATGAACTACGGAAATTGAGTTTTAACGAAGACAGATTGAACTAAAGCGGAATCAATTACAGAAGATTTATTTTCAGCGAGAAGTGTAATAAGCAACGACCAACAACGTTAAAAATATCGTCAGAATTTTGTCAACCCGTTATTTGAAAATATAATTTATGAACTGTTTAGGATTGAATGTAGAAGTGGAATGGTTCTACATATATTTTTTAAAAAATTTAACACCTATTATTCATATTGCTCGATTTATTTAATTAATGCTAAGAATATGTTATTTAATTTTTATTTTTAAAAAATTTATGAAATTGAAGCATTTATAAAAAGTGTAATTATTTATTACTATTTGATAATTGTAATCCTAAATAAATTAACAGAGGAGTTGATATTTGGTTATCAATGGTGTTATTGTTTGCAATCCTTGTTTACCAAACAAAGAAAGCTTTTTTTATACAAAATAGTAAAAACGGCCATGGTTTATCCATAAGTAAGTTCGTTAAGCTCGTGTAATTGGATATTAAAGGCATAACGACTTTATTAAACCATTTAAAATGCATATGCTTCGTGACTACACGGCAAAGTGTTTGGTTATGACGTATTTTGTATTATCTGGGGTTCCGGGTGTCCGGCAGATGTTATCGTTCTCACCTGGTGCGTTGGCCGGCGCTGGCGCACGCCCGCACACGCTCTTTATTATTATTACTGATATACATTCCCAAACAATATTGGTTAGTAAATTTTGTTTATTTCCATAAAAGTAAATAATTTCAACAAAATCTTAAAAATCTTTAATTCTTGGTTACGTAAACGTAAACAATAAGGAGGACTGTGACTTCTTGAAATGGAAAAAAGAAGGAAACAATTGAATTGTAGTCATTTTACGTTTATTTATCGTTTTCCTGGTCAGTATACTGTACTTACACTAAACTGATAAATTTCAACTATATGTTAAGAATATATAACACTAGCACTTATTTTGTAATAAAAAAAAAATACAACGAAGAAAAACTAAAACTTAATACTACTACTACTATACTACTAGTACTATATTTTAGAAATTCATTTATTATAATAAATTTGTTATGTCCATAATGTTTTATATCTCTTTTTATAAAGTAATGTAAAAAAATGTGCTTAATAATTACTAAATCAATTTCCATTACTAAATAATATACAATGTTTTTATTGTCTCATTTAATGTTTTGTGATTCTGATGTAACAAAATTGTAAACAAGTGCATTTGAGTCACGCCTAGTCGTGAACTTTGATGGGAATAGTCTTTTGTAATAAATATGGTGTATGGTGATAGCAGACGAGGGGACTTTCGGAAATGAGTTTATGCATTTTGTTCAACGTTGGATTTTATTTGATTTAATGTTATATGCTCACAGTCATGCACGCTGCTCACTATATACGCTCATTAGTGTGTGGAATACACACGTCGAAAAGTTGCGCTGTAAATTATAATTTAGCCTTTAATTTTGTATCTACGAAACTTTTTATTTAACCTTTTTACATTTAAGAAAAGTTACGTAAGCTATAATAATAAAACAAAAACATAAACTTTTTTAAACCTCCCATCAAATAATACTGCTTATTTCTATTTTAATAAATGTATGAAGAATTAATAAAATGGTACGGAGTTTGTCACGTTTAAGTCTGACATCTTTTTAAGTGTACTTTGAAGTGAAATTGCAATAACTTTTATTAAACTTTTTATACTTTTCGTTCAATTTAGATCCATTTGCTTTTTGGGCTTTAAATAGCTTTCAGATAACTGGCATCAAAAGTTCATTTTTAATGTATGTCGTCTATAGTAGACTTTAATAGTTTGTATAAAATTGAAACACAAATGAAGATATAGCACTAGTATTATTAATATGTTGTAGTATTTATATATATTTTTATTTATTGAAAACATTATTAAAATCAAATTTAAAGATCATTTAATATTTTTGTGAGACGGCAATAACGTGTGGAAAAAAATAAATGTGTTAGGACATCAATACTGTAAATATCTATAGAACGGTATGAAGTAGCAGTCATTCTTCTTATTCACTCATCTATCACATAGTTAAATACGATATTACTATGTAAATTGTTCATAAAAGTGCATGCAGAGTGCTTATTTCATTTTAAGTAGCATAACAAATATCGATTTCCCGCTCGAAGGAAGATGCATACATAATGTGTAAAGTACGGACGCCGGGAGCAATTCTAGTAGCACTAGGTCCTTTGTTTATTTTATTAAATCTAAGTTAAATTTGTTAGCTTGACATTTATTTTCTTTAATTTATTATGTAAAATATCATTAGTTGTTATGGGAACCGTATGTGCATTCTTAACTCATTTGTAATTTGTTACATTCTTCAAACTAGTTATGCAAAATGCGTTATCAATATTTTAAATTACCTTTAGAAGTGTTAGACATGTTATGGTTATATACAATATATTATATGCAATATTAAAAGTCATGAAGATCGAGCGGTTGGGCTGTTGAGCTTTTATGTAGTCACTCCCTTGGAATGAATCGCTTGGATGGAAGAATCATGCCCATTTTGACCTGACAAATTCTTAATGCGTCTGTGTGAAATATAAATAACTGATATTTTTTTTTGTTGTTTTCATGTAATTGTTGTTTTTAATCTAGACGCAAAAAAATTTTTTTGATTTAAACTGTAGTCGTAGGTGAGGTAGGTAGGTGAGATACCTGACCCTAGGTACAAACCTAGGGTCAGGTATCAAAATAATAAAGAACCTCCGGGTTCATCTTTAGATAAAGATCAATAATATCTTTCCTTTCTTCTTTTAAGAGACCGTTTATACTTACTTTTTAATCGATATTGAACAATAATATCAAATTTATCGTCAAAGAGACAATTGTCTCTTTTATTTAATTTTTATTCTATTTGGAGTAGGTAAATTAGTTGTTTTCTAACATAATGCGATATGGTTTAAAGAACACTTTATATAAGAAAAGAGTAAAAAAGCTACGTAGTTATTTAATACACACTATCAATCGAAGATGATTTTTTGAACATAGAACAGCGAACAAGCGGGTCTGATAAGATACTGTTGCAATTTGCACACAGTTGTTATAAATAAACAGTAGCTTCCCAGTGGCTGGGATATTGAGTTTCATCCAAATCAAAACACGTCATTAAGGAATCAGTGAAGCGATAGGGTATTTTATTTTGCAAGATCGTTTTGTACAGACTCGACAGACAAAGGGTTTTCAGAACTTATACGACATGACAACCTATTTCTACCTTAAAGATCAGCAACGTATCCGAACTATTCCTTGTACAACTTATCATTAGATGAAATAACAAGTGGTCACGATGGAAATGATATTTATTTCGTCTTCGTTCGACTCTTAGAAACTGAATAGCATGGAGGTATTTGGTGTCTTCTCGCAACAACGAGGAGATAAACATGTTTATACTGTAAGTACTTAAGAGCTAAAATATAAATTTTATTATACGAGTTAAGTTTATTTCATGATCAAATTCAGTAATATTAATCGATGTAATTCAAAGAAAGGAGTTCAAAAAGAACGATCTTGGTGGGGCTATATTAAATAAAAAAATAATTATCACTCAGTTATCTTTCTGCTTAAAATACAACTTCAGGTTGTTGATACTAAAAACTTTGCGTGAAAATAGTTTTACAACTTGTATCTATAATTCAATGTTTCACTTTAACAATTTGTTTAAATTATTACAGAACAATATTGCATTTAACGTAATTATGTTTTATACGCTCAACAATTTTGATGCGCACATAACAGATAATTGTATATTTATATCGAGTTAGTCGTTGTAAGTAATCCACTTACAATCCTTTCGTTCATTGCCGATCGTTATTTTTGTCATAACTTCAAAAAATTTTTCAATTTTGTTTTAAAAGTTATTAATGAAAAAATGATATGCTATTCTTATAAAGTAAACAGAAATACGTTAAAAGCGATAGCAGTAGTTAGTAGACGACATCTATTAAAAAAATAATTTGAGAGGTTTTATCAATGTATGGTGGGTGGGCAATGGAAGGTGGGCATGATTATTTCTGTTGCACGTATTCCGTTTCCTGTTGAAATTTTTGCTCGATCCTTAAATAGTTTTAAACAAAATCTTTTGAGTTACGTATATTTCAAAAAAAAAAAAAAATTGTTTTCTGTGTACAAAAAAGCATATAAATAACAGTATAAATTATAGTTTTCTGGAAATTAACCTTCAATCAATCCAAGCGACCTGAGATTTAAAACGGTCTGAATAGTAGTGTGTCTTTTATTGTGTAAATGTTTTATTTACAACAAATTACAATGAAACATATAATAATATCTTAGAAAATCACGCAAAATTTTATTATTTAAATTATTTATAAAGAAGTTTTTTTAATAGAACTTTTAATTTGTCAGCTGCGATCAAGAGACCTTCTCGATTGATACTATTTTAATTAGTGAATATTATTAAACTTCTCTTTTTTTGTGTTTAATTTTAAAAAACATATTAAGAGAAATGAAAGAATATTTATATCAATAACATATTATTTTTACTTCTGTTTATACATATAAAACATACATTTAGATCATAACTTCACTTATGATAGTTACTTAAATTACATTTTTTCCTACCTCATATATTACAATGTATGTGCTTTATTTTAGCCCACTGTCCATGAATACGGCAACATTGCAATCTAAAATGGCAAATTAGACTTCATTGTTGTTCCGCATAATGTATTCATGAGGCATAACTTGCTATTACATTTTGTAAAGGTACCTACTGCTGATAAAGATCAGATTGTCGTAACGAAGCCTTTTTCTTTGACCTTTATAAAATGTTTTGAATTAATATTGTAAACGAAATATTATGACTTCATTTAAACAGTATTTTTTAGGTCGAAGTTTTTTTTTTTCTTATTGTTAACACCTATTCATGTTATCATTCCTACGAATGATAGAGGAAATTTTACATTATAATAATCTGAAATTGTATAGTCTAATAACATTAAAATTAGTTTTCTATAATCGCTTCAGTTTGTGTTGGTTTTTATTATAAGGCTCTCGCTTATTATTAAGTTTTGTGAAAAAAGAAACCGCGACTTTTTTTTATTTGTTATAATTTTCCTCCATAAGTATCATATAGTCATATGACTATAGGGATACCGGGTGATAAATGAATATTTATAATTAATGACTGCCATTTCACGTCAGTTTTTATATAATAATGATATGTTACATTTTATAATATTTATGTGATGTCCTAACTGTATTGTACATTTGTTTTGTTTAAAAAGAAATACACACTTATAACTATGAATTTTTATCAAGTAAATGAATTAAATATCTAGAGAGATTATCCAAGATTTTTAAGTGGGTATTAGCGTCGTCCCGAGAAGAGCCCATGATTGATCTACTAGTATGTGACACGTTTGTTCCAACTGTTTTCGTTCACACTAAAAATTAAATATCAAATTATTGTTATTCTCCTCATTAAATAAGTTACTAGGGAAATGAGAAAAAATTATTTATGTGTTTTTTATTCTCTCGAATTACTTGTTTTTCTAGCTTATTTCATTTTAATTTAGATTTAAAATGTTTTGAAAATTATTGATTCTAAGGCTAGTGCTGTAGCCTTAGTTTCATTGTTTGAAGCCGTCAATATTGTCGAAGCTGATGGCTAAACAATAGTACCTTATTTTCCAGATGTCTGTTGGCGTATTACGTTAAACCGTCGGCGCCATATACAGCGAATGTGATAGACAACTGGCTATCCTATACTGCATTCAGATAGAAATGAGAGCATCATATTCCTAAATCGTGAATCGAAATGAAACAAAAATTTTTTTGATTTCTGCAATTGATGGTGCAGAATACTTCATTGTATTGTTTAAAGTAAAAATAAGTAAAATATGACGATACGTATTAAAGTTTTTAGGACTTAAACAAAACTGCGCAAACAGAACAGATAAGAACAGTAAATACCTGAAATGTGGAATTTGAAGGTTTCATATATTTAAAGAATGTTATCTGTTTTTTTAAAAAAGACCAAAATATCCGAGTATTAAATTGGACAAAGGTTTAGTCTTGGCAAAATTTTAATAGCTCGATACAAACTTTATTTTTTTGACATTTTATAATTTTATTAAAAATCACTATTAAGTATTAAATATTAATAGATTGTGAAAAACATAGTTTTATCGAAATTTCTAAAGGGCAATGTATAAATACTCTTAAATAGAACTCTCTAATAAAAAAATTAGAGGTACTTGACTGGGTTGTCAAGCTTGAAAACTAAATTACTTGAAAATTTTTCCAAGAAATTTGATTAATTTTTCAAGTAATTTAATTGTCTTTATGAGTAATACCTAGCTTGAAAATAAGATTAGAATCCGTCTATTATGATACTTTATTATTATGAGATTTTTCAGTTTTAAAACATCAACAATATTGCCTGAGATTCGGTCATTAGTTTCAATGTGGTTCAATGAAAGTGACTGTTTCTGTAAATAAATTTCTTAAAATTAAGAACTATATTTATAGTATAATAGGCTTTCAATTAAAAAAAATGCACTTAAACATGATTATTCTGTTGGAAGTTGTGTCCGAATACAAATTGTTGTATCGGTGCTTGTATATGGATAAACTTGTTAAGCTCATAAAAAACATTGTTTTTCTGTCAGGGCTTACAATATAATTTTAAATTTGTAGTTTATAAGACATGCAATATCTTTCTATAGCACTTTTTTAGCTGAAATTGGTAATGATATTCAATGTTTTGACGTTTTTGAAACAGTGATCCCAATAAAAAATACTCGGCTAATTGTGTTTGTAATTCTTCTTAAACCAGTGCGCGTTTCGAACCCTCATAGCCTTAATTTTTAAGTTGGAGAGTGTCAGGAAGGCCTTATTTCGTTAAGTATAGTATAAAAATAGGCCTTTCTGACTCGTCTAATTGACGTACACAAGTGATCACCGATATTGATTCAAAGTGAAATACATATAAATAAATAAATAGATAAATAAATAAGTGAAAAAATATTTTGGTTAAAATAGATCATGAAGTTATTACATAAATTCTGTACCTAAAACTGGTAATATTATTTTTAAAAGCTTTGATGTAAGTGTCCGTGACAGACATTTACATCTACCCGTGAACACGATTACTGCAAAGTATTCGAAACGTCGGGTTAAAATCAAAAATGTAACCAAATTATACGCGAGTTTTAATCCGTAAAAATAATTTTATTTGAAGATTTAATATTTATATGCCTACTTACTGAGTAGTATCACTTTTCTGAATATGCTATCTATTTAATGGCTATCAATAATGATTTGTGCTTCAAGAAACGTTGTAAACAACAGTTGCTTAAACATAACTTTAGATTTTATCGATGAATATAAAGATAAGTTAAAACTGTGGTACTGGTGAGGTTAATGGGGTGAGGTCTGCAACAGGAGGGCGTCCCGGCATGTTAGTTGTTACTCATTCTCGCGGTGTCAGTCGTGTACTGAGCACGTGTAGAGTCGTTCTCCGCGGCGCTTATTATTGCCCTGAAGTAAACTTTTACGTCTAAGTTTTCAACTGAAGAAAAGTGCGCTGTGCTCTGAATGAGATTGGATGCAATTTGTGCAATTTATGCAGTGCTGTGCGATAGAATAATTTCGTGGACTGAATTGTGCTTTGAACTTTGCAATAACATTTTTGATTAGACGATAATGCGTAAGTTTCTACAAATTTTAAATTAATTATATAGTTTTAATTCAAGCACTTTATGCTTAACATTAAAATACGCGCTTAAAATCCTGTTTAAGTAATTTATGTACTTGGACTCGCACAGATAAATAGTATTTAAATTGCCGCATTAACTTTTGGCAATGACATTTAACTGGTTTCAATATGGCTTGATTTATTTAATTATAGGATTTAATTAATAATTTTTTAGCACAATATTAAATTAATAAGCTGGGATAGATAGATCGTAGATCTAGGGTGTTCAGATATATACTTTGTGCAGCATATTTTTTACCTGCTTAAGAAATTTTGCAGATTATGTTCTATAATTTTATTGCAATAAAAGACTTTTAAATTTCATTTCGACTTTTTACAATTAAATAAAACAAGGGTTAACTATTATGTTTTAATACGAAGAGTTAACTACCAACAAATTGCATTAGCACGTTGTGCTTCACACCAACTTTTACATAAAACATTTAAATAGTTCGCTTACAGAAATATTTTATTATTTTGTTTTAAATCATTCACTTCTATTACGTAACTATAAGGTATTTATAATAATTTTATATACAGTGCATATACTATAGAATGACAATAATTTTCTTGTCAATTTATTATTTTAAGATTTAATTATGAAAATTAGTTCTCATCCCTCGTATCGTCATTTATAAGAAATTCAAGTGAGATTTCTATTTTACGAAATAAACAAACCAAAATTTAAGGTCATTAATAGTCTACTATTAAGGAGGACATAACACCACGCTGATATTTTTATCAACATCTCTTAATAAGAGACTTCACACTTGTTGTAATCTATATTTATTCTTTTATTTATTTATTTATTTATTTATTTATGTACCATAAAACAGATATAGAGACATATAAGCTAAGACAATTTACACAAAGGATGACTTATCTCTTCACAAGAGATCTCTACCAGTAACCCTTGGTTATAAGAAATAGTGGTTGACATGGGTAAGGTACAAAGCAAAATGGAATATATATATAATAATAGACATACATATGATTACATAAATATTAACATACACAAATACAAAAACATATATATACATATAACAAAAGCATATACATACACACATACAAATACATGAATAGATTATATCAGAGTAAATAAATAATGATGATAACTACATTGACATTGAAAAAAAGTATTTCTTCAGTCTCAATTTAAATAAGGTGATATTGGGAAAGTCTTTGTAAATAAAATAGGGGAGTGAATTCCATAAATGCGCAGCACCTATAGAAAAGGATTTACTGTAATGACTTCTGTTGTACTTTGGCACCTCGAGGAACTTCTGTACAACACAAGAGCGTTCAGGTAGCTTCCTAGGGGAACATAATTGAAGGCGTTCTCGAAGGTAGGATGGACAATCATTTTTTAAAACCTTGTATAGAAGTGTTAGCACATGCATATTCCGGCGATAACGAATGGGGAGCCACTTCAACTTATTGCGGTATTCAGTAACGTGATCAAATTTGCGCAAACCGAAGATAAAACGGATGCACGAATTTTGGAGACGTTCTAATTTATCCAGCAGCTCATCAGTTGCATCTAAATAGCACACATCAGCATAGTCAAGTACAGGAAGTAAGAGAGATTGAGCAAGGATAGTTTTTATTTTAAGAGGAAGAAAATTTTGCAATAATTTAAGGGAATGTAAGGAATGATGTAGCCGTCTATTGACTTCATTCACTTGAGCTGCCCAGGATAAGTGACAGTCCATAACTAATCCGAGGTTTTTTGCTTTATCGAGGTATGGTAATAGAATTCCATCATACACTAGACGAGGCAGGATTTCAAAATTGATTTGACTGTGTAATTTTCTGGTACCAATTATCATAGCCTGCGATTTGATAGGATTGAGTAGTAGACCATAGTCTTCCGTCCACGATTGAATGTTTCGGAGGTCGTCATTTAGCGCATCGACAGCGCCTGCCAGTCCAGAAACAGTGGAATGTCTGTAAAGCTGTAAATCATCAGCATAGAGATGGTAGTGAGAAGATATAACCTTGGAAATTTCATTTATAAATAATGAGAAAAGTAAGGGAGATAGAACACCGCCTTGTGGTACCCCAGCAGACAGTTTCATCCAATCAGAGGATCTCTCATTAGATTTAACAATCTGCTGACGACCGAAAAGATAAGATTTGAACCAGTCAATAACGGATGGAGACATTGAGAAATTTACTAGAACACCAAGCAAAATATTGAAGTCCACAGAATTAAAGGCATTACTGAAATCAAGGAGAACTAATATTGAAAGATCTTTATTGTCCATAGCGTATCGGATATCCTCAGTTACTTTCAGTAATGCAGTGCTAGTACTGTGGTGCGGACGAAAGCCAGATTGAAAAGGACTTAATAAGTTATTATTATAAAGGAAAGCGGAAAGTTGCCTGAAAACTGAGTCTTCAAGAACCTTGGACAGGATAGGTAGTATAGATATAGGTCGATAGTGAGAAGGAGATGAAGGGTTAGAAATTTTTGGTATAGGAATCACATGGGCATTCTTCCAGGCCGTAGGAAAAGTATTGGAAAGTAATGAAAAATTTATAATGTGTGTAATAATGGGTACAAGAATATCAATTAAGGGAATAAGCATATCTCTACTAATATTGTCATTACCTATGGCTCTGGAAGAGATTGATAAAAGTGACTTCTCAATATCTCCCTCCGCTACTTCCTGGAATGAAAAGAAGGAATCACAGATAGGTGGGGAGGCATTTTTGAGCTTATATAAAGTGTTAGATTTGTGATGATCAGAGAGTTCCTGTGAAGGAGTAGAAAAGTGTGTGTTCAATGTATTTAAATCTATATTGTTATTTAGAGCGTTCCGATTCTTACCCACACCCAGCGATTTAAGGAAATTCCACATCTGTGAAGTTGAGAGATTTTGAACGGCAGAAAAAATATGACGACGTTTAGCATCCCTACACCATCTATTGCAGAGATTACGCAACCTTTTGTAAACAGCCACATTATCAATAGAAGGTTCTCGTTTGCAGATTCTCTTAGCTTTATCCCGTTTGATCATAAGAGTTTTGATAGTTGGAGTAAGCCAAGGTGCAGGAAGATGTCGAACTCTTATGCGTTTTGATGGGGCATGAATATCGTACAGCTTGAGAATTTCTGCATTAAAGATAGAAACTTTTGCATCCATAGACTGAGACTCGAAGAGCAACGACCAATTTATAGCTAAAGCATCGGATCTGAGATTATGCAAATTTATATTTTTAAAAGAGCGTCGAAAAATACTTCTACATTTGCGTTTATGAAAAGATAAGTTGTAGCTAAGAAACAAAAGGTCATGATAGGAAAAGGGTGCTGTGATTTGGCCATGAGTTAAAACATTTTCAGAATTTAAAACAAGAATAAGGTCAAGGAGCGACGGCTTAGTATTTGGAGGAAAGTGAGTTTCAGAGAGGGGAAGAATAGAGAAGTTAAAAGAGTTTAATAAAGATTTGAGTTTGTGAGTTCTGAGGTCATCTTTGACCAAGCAAGTATTGAAGTCACCCATTAGAATAATATGATTATGAGATGGAGAAAAAGTTTCAAGAAGTAATTCTAAAGAACTGAAATAGTTGATATGGAGGGAAGGACAGTAGAGAACGCCTATTAATACTTTAGTATGATGATATATAATTTCTATAAAAAGATATTCCAAATCAGTATCAGAGGACTGTTTAACGATATTATAAGGGATATTGTTACGAAGATAGATACATACACCGCCACCTCTTTTGGAAGTTCTATCATTACGTATAAGGGTAAAGTCAGGGATGCTATAGAAAGAGGATGGAAGTGAAGGTTTTAACCAAGATTCAGATACCAGGATGCCATCAAGAGTTACGTTGCTAAAAGATGCGAGAAGGTCAGTATAATGAGCCGGAATACTTTGCGCATTGATATGAACTAAGTTAAGTTTATCGGAGAAGTTAAGAAAAATAGAATTAATTTGAGCATCAATAGACGAAGACAAGTTACAACTGGAAGAAGAAATACTGGAAGTGCTAAGAATATCATCATTTGTGTATCATTATGTGTTTTTCGGTTCATGTCTTCAAAAACCATTAAATTTTTGTAATTTATATTGACTTTCTACAGGAATGATATGAGGTACTTATCTTTTATAAACTTTTTCTTATTATAAAAATTACTTTTTAAATGCTTATATGGAGAAATGTTTCTAATGTTGATTTCATTTGAGTCAATTCTTATACGAATTATATATAATATATTAAATGAATATTTTTAAAAACTAATTGTGCGATCGAATGGTTGTGGTGTCAATGTGCGGTTTCACGTCATTTAGAGTTAATTAGTTTTTTCGTTAAGAAAAACTGAAAACCGCGTACTTGCGATTTAAAAAGAACTAATTGCGTGATCGGGTGGTTGTTGTACCAATCAACGTTTGTTAACCTCATAATAACGTTGATAAGAAAATATTTTATAAAAGAAATAATAATAGAAATAATTTGACATTTGACAATAATACTTTTCGTAACCAGCAAGTTAATGTATGGGTCTCGTACCCATTACCGCTTGTTTTAATAAGTAAATACACAGACAAAGGCCAACATTAAATTCTCTTAGCATTCCAATGACTATATGGACGTAATATTTTTATCTCTTAACCCCTGAAATAAGTGGCATACGCTTGTCATATTTTATTTTCATCCAAATAAATTATAGGGAATATATTACGCCATTCACGCCTTCTTGTGTACCACCACTTGTATAAACGTATTGATATATTAGACAAATTCATTACACTTTTGCCATGACATTTAATCCCTTCAATCCTTTCATTTCTTTTCTTTTCTTAACATCAATATTTCAATGTTAATTGAATCAATGCATTACTATCATGTATGATTAATATATTCTACATTAATACATTAATATATCGAATTAATAATACTTAGAGACATGGTTTATTAAAGAACAATCATTTTCATTTAATAAAGATATTAAAGTATTAATTAAAAAAGAATACCATATTTATTTAAATAAAATACTTTGTCGTTTCGAATTAAAATATTATTTTCATATAAAGTTAATTAAACGTGCGTTGTATAAAGGATTTTCTTTGCTATTTCACTATAAGGATAATTAAAAATAATAATCAAGGGATTTACTCAGAAACAATGCTTTGAATAATGACGAAATGCGCGTGAGGGTTTCTGACTACTTTGTTCGTTATCAATGGTTACATTTTATCCGCTGATTTTAGAGCATCATTTTCCGCAATATATCTTTAATCTTCTTAACAATGCCATGATGACCAAAAAGCGTATGGTTTCCCTGATGGTGCATTAAAATACAGAAAGTTACAAAAAGGCTCTATCTTTAAATAATGGAGAGGGATGAAGATAAAGGAAATGAAGGTTCTGTGTGATCTTCTCTGATAGGGTTGTGCTATCCCGCTTGAGCAATAATTAGAAAACTTAGTTAGGCTCTATTGTAATAATAGATATCTAAAATAATTAATATTGTAATAATAGATTATGAATTATAGATAAACGACAATAATTACAATACTAAAAATAAATACACTAATATAAAATATACTCATTTTCAACCTGTACTATAAATAAAGTAGGTGATTGTTACATTTTATGCAATATTGATTATTTTAATAATATTGTCGGTGTTTCATATACGTGTGAACATATTCCTTACTTAATGGTCTTTATAATCCATAAACAATTATTTGCTTATTCTTGGGAATTTGTCAATCATGCCGTAGCGTCTAAACATTGCGTGTTTCTCAAACGGACAATTGATTAAACGAACCAATTAAGCAATCAGTCGTCAATGGCTGTGGATTGTCGCAAATGACCGTCTGCGTACATAAGCTTATTAGCTTTAAGCCCTTTGTGTCGCTTTCTAGTGAACTGTTTTTTTACGTGTCCGTATTGTTGAAGACACTTTCAAGGATATGTTTTTGAATATCATTAAATATTAATGTTTATTTTTATGGAACCTTACCATTTTCACTATTTTAATAATTATGATATTAATTCATATATTTTAAATTACTTGTAAACTATAATTAATAATTTCTCTTAATAATATTGTTTGAATTCATTATTTCGTTCGTGGTCCGTTGTTTGTATGGGACTTATAAACTTTAAGAAAGCATTCTCAGTTGTTTACGGTCTAAATCTTCGGAGTGGACAGACGGTTGCCAAATTTCCTGTACAAATTCTTGTCTGGATAAAATTTAAGACATTTAAGTCTCTGACCTAAATCTCTTTTTGTTTGTGGAACTACTTTATAATTTAGTAACCAATTAATAAACTGAGGCATTTTAATAAAATGATTATTTATTTAGATATTAAAGGATGTAAGTAACTTAATTTATTTTAAACAAAGTTTTCTACTTTTGTTTTATTTTATATGAAAACAAATATAGTCAATCTAATCTTCATGTATTATAAGATAAACCTACTTAACAGCACTTCTGGAAACTGCGAGGTTTAAAATTAAGATCCTTTATAGAGACTATAACTTTAGTGCCCATTTAATTAATTCGGTTAGACGGAATTTACAGCAGTGTGGGTGATTCTTCGTCATAAAGTTCGAACATAATATACAGTCCCGACCTCATTACATTCATTGTACAAACAATAGTTATCTTTGTTTCAGTGTTGGTTAATCTCTCTTATACTCTGATTCAGTTGCCATCTTCAAGTGTACATAAATATATATATATATTCATTTTTTATTATGAGATTTCAATTCAAAGGAATAAAAACTTCAAATTCTTTGTCGATACCAAATCAAATATCATTATTTAAATAGACCAATTTTAGAATTGACTTTTAATAATGTCTCTCCGTTAATCAAATATGGAACTGACACTACTCGTTAAAAGTTAAAATTATCTGTTAAAATGCAAACAAAAGTCTACCTTAATGAGTATAAATCCAAACTTAAATATTGAAACTGTTCAACAAACTGTATAAACAAGTGACATGCGAACAGTCAAAGTGATCGACAACAAGCGACGAGAGTAACGCTTTATTGCACGCTGTTTGACGCAATGTGTTGTATAATTGGTACTACTGAAATGGCACTTTAAAGGGGACTTGATACAGAAACAAAACTATTATGATAAGTTTTTACAATAAACTTAATTTTGTTTTTATTATTTGACTACTTACTTTATTTACTTTCAAAATATCAAGTTCGATTTGTACAAAAAATTAAACCGACGAATAAATTTTGATGTTTTGACTGATTTTCCGTAATTAACAACGAAATAAATTTTAAAGTTATATATTTCATAGTTAAGAATGAGTCAAAGAACTATTTTTTTTTTAAGAAAAGGATAAAGTTAACGATTATATTTTTTTTTGTCGTATAATAACATAATATAATCGATTCAAAAGTTGACTGTAATTTCAATTAAGTCACTAAGGCTGTCAACTAACAAGATTATTCATGGTGGTCTCACCTAATTAAACCATAAAGTTGCTAGTATCATATGACAAGTTTACCATATTGTCCGCCCTCTCCTGATGGTCGTTAAATTGTTAATCTGAATGGCCGCAGCCACATGTCGCCACCGTTGCCAACACCCTTACTCTAACAAAAATTAATTACTTCACCAGATACTCATACTCTCAACCAGCTTGATTTTAAAAGCCACACCCGCGGATAATTGATTTATTTTTATATATGAAAACATTGTAAATCTTTTGTTATATGCTTTCATATTTAAAAAGTGACACAGATTTATCACTAACTGTAAATTCTCTTCAATTATTTCCGATTTATAAGAACAAATCAATCAAACCCTTAATCAATTTACTATTTTCTGAAATTGAAAAGAAATGCTTTAAGGTAAATTTTGTAAACAAGTGATTAAATGAATAACGACGATCCACTGAATTTATTTTATGGTATATAATTAAAAAATAACAATAATGGAAACGCTTAGCAGATAATTACTTCGTAATTTAAACTAAACTCGGCGTGTCTTCTTTTCTATTGAAGGATAGTGAGAAATCAGAACAATGTGTTACGATCTAAAGTTCAACTGTTTTGCTTTGAATTCGTTACTCGGGGGAGCACGAAAATAACATAACGAGTCAAGCTTGTAATAACATTTGTCCTAATATATTACTATTGTGACGGCCGACAGCACGCCGGATTTATGTACTACCGTGCGAACCGTCTTATTAGTTATTAATATTAATGTTCTGTCTACATCTAGTTTGTTTTTCATTTTATAAAACGATTATTAATGTAGTTTTAAATATTGAAAGACCGTTTTAAGTCTTTTATAATCCTGATTAGGCATACTTAGAATTCAATTTCGTCGCTTCCATTAATAAAGAAAAATTAAAAGAGACGAAGGTTCTTAGCATTCTATGTATTCATAGTACGGATGCCAGGTCCGTGGCCTTGTAAGGAGAGGAGTGCAAACAATGTCTGGGACTTGCGACCCAGAAGTAAGTTTAGGGGACCCCTTTAAAATGCGCATACATACTCACCTTACCAAATTTGAAACGAACTTACCTTACGAACGAAACTACTACTAAACGAACTTTGAACTTACAAACAAAATAAACTGATGACAGTTATAGAGAGGTCAAAATCTTTAAGTAGGTTCTGGAGAGATTTCACGGTAATACCTCTCACTTCCATTTCTACAATGTACAAATTAACTATAAACCTATTCCTGGTCAGCTCGATGCTTAGTTTGTAATACTTATTTATTTTAAATGTGTAATCTTTGGGGATGTTTGTTTCCCAGGGAACAGTAATCTCCTTAATTATTACTCGTTTAAACTATCTACAGTACAGGAATAGTTCCGGTTTGGATGACGAAACACGAATATCCTCAGCGATTTTATATTTTTTCTCATACGTATCCATTATGAGAGCCCAAACAAGAGTAGTTTCTAAGAAATGTTTTTTTTTTGTTACATCTGAAAAGGCTCATCAGCCTTCTGTAACAAATTCTATTAATCGTTTGGTGTTTGTTATATATTATACTCTTTTGTGCTCTTCGGTATGACTTCTAATACTTTATCGTGGCGCCGTGAGTTGACCTTTATATCATAGTACCTTACAACCTTCTAACAGGTGTTTAACCGTCCTTAGTACCTCTCAACAGATGTTTCAAGACTTTTCGATGACTTTATCCCATCTCACTAAATTACTTTGATCTGGGAGAGTCATTTGAAATGCCTTTAAATAAAATTTTTGTTACGGTGGAGACCAATCATGAAATAGGATGCGCCACCTCAATGCTAATTGAATACAAAAGTCATTTATATTCCCACTCTTTTTTATTTCAAAGTCCATCGCGTGCACTCGATAATTGTTATTTTTATCTTGTCTGATAAAAGATTTTGTTAAGTCTATATGAACTTTCCCTTTCGATCTTAACCATACTTTATTTGTTTGAACACTTATCATAAATTGTTTATGGAACCGAAGTTGTGATTCGAGCGCTAATGATTTTTTATCTTTTGGGAGAAATGTTTTTATATCATCATCGAATTTTCGGATGATACGTTTTTGGCAATTTTTAGATGTAATAGAGCTCCGATACTTTATTTAATTTCTTCCCAAAATTGTTTCTGTTTTTAAATAAAGGTGAAGTCTGTTGAACGCGTTAACCCAAGCCACAACTTCAATGTCTTCACGATGCTTGCATGTAACTTTGGCAAAATCAAGATCATATACTAGAATAGGCCAATTTAGACGTGATGTTAGGTAGAAGTCATATATTTAATCTTTTTTGGTGTTACTATTTATCTGATAGTCTACCTATTTTAGATCATTTAAAAAGGTATCGATTATTATATAATCAATGGTGAACTGAAATATAATTATCGAAATCATACATTCTGATAATAATTGAATTAAATTGAAGCAAATGTATATACCACACAGAATGTAGCTGTACAATACAATTGTCTTGAAGATTTAAAAACTAATTGGAATACAACAAATATATCAGGAATGTTCTCGTTCTCAAAACTTTGATAGTTTCATTACACTACTAATAAGCTATTTAAAAAGAGCTTGTGATTCTAAATCGATTGTATGCCATTCTTGTGTTGAGACTAAAAGAGAATTCATATAAATTATGTAAACGAAAATGTATTTGCGATTAGACATCTGAGCCTTCAAACTTTGGCTAATGGAAAATTTAGTTTCAAACTGATTAAAATGTATGTATGTAAGCCAAATGGAAATAGTTTTGTCTGAAAATTTTTCTATTTTAAACAATTAAGTGTAAAGTTTTCGTCAGATGGAATTATATTCCTCATGCAATTTTAAAAACTGAAAAGGTATCAAATTGTGACGAGATTTAATGATATTAAAACTTGTACTAGATTAAGTTTTTTTTATATTACTGTCATTACGTCAACGATACGAAGAGACTCAATTCAAACGAAATAAATAAAATGGATACCATGAGCGACGTTATAATTTTGTTACATTACATTTCTAGGAATTTCAATTTTAAGACAATTGTTGTATAGGTGATAATTATTCAACAATAATTACGTCGTCGGAAGTCGTACGGATGCAATGTTTACTGTATAAAACCGCAACGCCTTGCTGCACACCGGCCTGTTGTAATTATTTATTTTTGTACACAACCACTGAACGTAGGCGTACTTTGTAACAGACCACCCGAATTTATTGATTTCTCTTATAAAATTTCTGATAGTACAAAAAAAACATAATAAATCCTGACATTAATATAATATAAGGTGTAGAATATAGCTACAGCTGAAACTTTCTTTCTTATAAGTTATGGTTTATCTTTATATTGTTTCTTTTTCAAACTCGAAGTGCCCAATTTTTGTTGTAGGAACATTCCTTTTCAGAGGTATATTTAATTATTTTATAACTTTTCTATTTTCTTAGTGAGTTCCACTGCCTGTATAGGCAGTGATAAATGTCCAATACATATTTAAAAAAACCATAGCTTAACTTTGGCATAACAAAAATACTGATCTTCTTGTATATTTATTTGTCTGAGAGAATATTGAAATTATTTTAATATCATTTAAGAATAGATCAATAGATTATAATTAGATGATATTATGCCGCCAGTTAAAATTTAACAAATGTTAATAAATACATTCAGACGTCGACCCGCGCGAGCGCAACATTCGTCAAAACGTCACCCGTTTTGGTATACATAAAAAACCTCCCCACACTTGATTAATGTTTATAAAAAAACCAATTAAGAGCACCCAAACATTTAAACTTTACCCGTATAACTAACAGCTGTTTAGTAAATGAAGGGATCGCCGATCGGATACTTTGTGGATTAAATTGGCCCCGAAAATATTATTATTCAGAATATACCCGCAATCATTAGACATTATTTAAAAAAACAAAACTAGCTAAACAAACCTCTTTCTTATATTTAGACAGAAAAATATTTTGAATTAGAAAATATTCTGTTAGAAAAAAAAAAGCCCTGACTTGTATGGGTACATCAAATTTACATGTGATAAATGTCTCTCGATCAAATAATGGTTTAATTGATATGCAGAATAATATATTAAGACGAATAAAGATTCACTATATCAGAATAAATTAAATATTAATGTATTGCCGTCCTGAAAAACGTAAAAAATGGATGGACCAAAACATAAAATCCTGAAAAACTGCAAAATATATGTAACTTTTATCTTGGCTATTCTGGATTTACCTTGGATAGCCTTTGAAAATAAAAAATTATTTGTCGAGAAACTACATTCAATAAAGAATTTCGACTTAACTAGGTACTTTAACTGGGCAGTGAATTGATTCTCAGTGAAAGCAGGTTCGGCTTCTGCCGTTTTGTGTGATGTTGATTATCATGCTATATTTACTTACAAAAGTATATTACATTTAATAATTATTTAATAATTTAATCCCCAAATTAAAAATTCATACTAGTAGGATAGAATATTGGAAGGTGTCGTCGTCAATAATCAATCATATCTTTATAAATTGCTTTCCACAAAACCCAGTTGATGTGTCGAAAACATAATTTTATACAGATTTTTGACCAAATATACTCGTATCTATTAATGTTCAATAATATTATTAATTTGTGTTTTAATCGTTTTTTAGTTTATAATAGTTATAAATAAATACAATATATATATGTAGATATACTTAATACACATTCTTAATATACATAGTGGTGAGTTATGATATTATAAGTGTTATTAATTATAGTATGGCAATAGAATTTAGTTTATTTTAATATTGATTGGGATCCTCTTCCTAGAACTCGGGATCCTAGAGGTAGTGTTTATGATACGCAACCCTCCACGCTTATTCTAACCGTTGCCCAAACTCCTTCGTGGAATCATTATAAGTATGAACCATATTCCATTCCTGCTCCATCTAAAAATACTGTAACCAATTCTTTTGAGACCTTTTACATTCATCCCTTTCGAGCCAGCCCTAACTCCTGTTCAATTGTTGATAAAGATCGTTTTCTTGGTCATGTCGGTCGTGAAACAAGTGATCCATCCTTATCAACTACTCTACGGGCATTAATATCTGGCCGATTTCTGAAAGAAATTATTAAAATTTCTAATTCTTTGAGTGGTTATCGAATATGATTAGTTTACTTCTGATCAACTTTCCAAATATAAAAAGATTGATTTCTACTTTTAAAATAACACGCATGGGCTTAATACGATGGAGTTTTGGTTGACATTTCAATGGGGGAATTTGTCGAGGCAGTACCTCTAAATCATCGATTTTCATTACATCAGCACAACCATCATATTGTGACATAGTTGTAGATTTTGAGAGTATTTGGACATGTCCAATAAAGAGTACTCAGATAATGCCAGCAATGTCTCGCATATGACTTACATTGAACTGAGTCGCCCACGTCGGTTGGAGAACACCCCATTGATACCCCAAGCATAGTCCTCCAATGAGGCTTATCAGGCGACAAATAATCGTGTTATGCTTAGGCCGTGGCTGGAGATCACCGCCAAGGGGCCTAGCCGTGTTCTGGTGACGCAGTTATGGGAAGTCGGGTACACAAGTAACTTGACAAACACGCACTAGAGAGACTAGTCGCGTAGGATAGTCAACCGATCGCAGTCAGTAGTTACCCAATCGTAATCTCGCCATTCGAGATACTGAGACAACTCACGAACTACCTCAGCGAGGTGGCGGACTTAGTTCAAAAACGGTAACCAATGGTTCAAATGGTGTTATTAGGGGATTTTAATGGCTATCACCAAGATTTTCAATATTCATACAAACATACCAATTATGCTGGGAGTGAGACGAGACGTCTTATCCTTTCGTTAAACTTCACTCAGCTGGTCCAAGGATCCACTATGGACGATGACTCCCACACACCTTATTGCGTAGACCTTCTGTTGACGACTTATCCCGATCTGTACTCGGTGACGATTTCATCGCCCCTGTCGGAAGAAATCTGTATTTGTCTACTCCCCGCCCGAATCCAGAACCAAAGGTACGAGGCAGATGTTGTGATACAGGTCAGCAGATTGAGATGAGATGTGGTCTTTCTTTGAATTTTTCCCTTATCAGTCGGTTTGCTTTTCTTCGAATGATCCTAGTACTTTGCAGATTCCATTGCTAGTTTGGTATGTGACTATGATGTGTTCGCAATAAAAAGAGAGCTTTTAAGAAGGTAGCCAAGTATTGCAAAAAGGTGTTGAAGAAAGCTTATTCTGATAAGCCTTTTGGTCCCTAGCCGAAAAGGTCGAGGTGAACTTCTACCGCCCTTTGCTACCTCCACTGCAAAAACACACACCGCTGAAGAACAAGCAAACTTATTTGCACCTCTGTATGCAGGATCTTGACGTTTAGATGCAGGTAGAGCTCCAGTTTTTCCTGACAGTTCGATAGCAATGCTGGAAATCCGAATTTACCAAAGAGAGTTTTTAATAACGCTTGCGTAGCGTTTTGAACGTGAACAAGTCTAGCGGCCCTAATGGTATTTCTGCGACTGTTCTGAAGATATGTGCGGCCGAATTGTCTCCCATACTTACACGTCTATTTGGGCTCTTTATAGAGACTGGAAAAGTGCTAAGTTTTTGGAATCTTGAAAACGTGCAACCTATGCACGAAAAAAGTAGTTGCGAGCTACAGGCCCATTTCGGTCACGTGCATAGAAGAGTAACGCTTTCTCAGTAGCAGGTTTTTGAGGTACCTTGAATGAAAAGAGTTTTATTTTTAAATTTTGCACATACTAAAATATTCGCCCTTTGGGGTGGCTTAGAGGATGGCTAAGTTAGATGGCGCAAAGTCTAAGGGTGATGGGTAAGTTCCAACTTCATATCGTTTTTTGCACATAAAAAAAATTACCTGTAGGTGGGTCAGGTTTCAGATACAGCACTTTTATTTTTTTGTGTTATCTATTATTTGTAAATTATTTTTAAAGCCCCATAGAAGGCGTTTCGATTTTACTTTTATTGTGAAGAAAGCGAAAGGTTGAAGCTTTTAGGGGTCTTCAAATCTAGAGTAAATAGGTATTTTCTAGGAAACTACCGTCAAGCATAATATCAGGCGGGTTGTAGTTACCGGCGAGTATCTGTTTAGATTTAAAAAAAAAAGATAAACTCTTTGCAAATGACAAATCTTGTCCTGAGCTTAGGCGGCAACAATCGATTAAAATTTTTATGCTTACAAAAAAACTTCCTGCATTGGAACATCATACCAATTCGCTGCTTCCCGCAGGTCCTATGCTGAAGTAGCTAAGGAGCTGTTTATATTGCACTTCATATCCACATAAAAATTTATATCCTCTTTCGTACCACTGTATAGTGACCCGTACCCTACGCCCTCGTCTGATATCTTTCAAAGAATATGACAGACGTGCTTATCAATTTATGTTTAATAGACGTGCCCAATTGTCGGGTAATGGTGTGTCACTTGTTAATAGTGATGCTGTCACCATGTTCCCACCAGAATCACTATTACTCACATCCACAATTTTCTCTCCTATGTCGTACTCCAAATCTCCTTTACCGTCCAATTTGCATTAAACTTTTCACAATTATTCAATATCCTTAACAACGCCAATAAAATTTCAATAGTGGAATTTTAAAAGTATTCATCTTAAGAAACATGAATTTATATCTCTTAAATAGTCTCCCAACCCTGTTACCGCTGGCAACTCGGAAACATGGTTGGTTCTTTAATCTCGATTTCGATTGTGGGATGAGGGATGACAGGAATTATAGGTATGCTAGATGTGCGCTTTTCTTAATATTCATCATTTTCCCTTCCTCGTCATAATCAATTGATGCAGATATTATCTCTATTTTAAACACATATATATATATCGCATTTCTGAAATTCTAACCATATTCTCATTCCATTTACAGTCAACTATTTTTTTGTGTTTGTTATCAAGGTTTATTTTAATGTATGTCCATCCATTAATTCTTAGAATGTATAAGTTTCATGTTTTTGAAAGTGTTCAACAAAATGTTTCCTTCAAATTTTGTTTGTCTTTTTGCAGTTAAATAGAAAATATTGCATTTATTTCATTTGAAAATCATACTAATATGTCATTGAATTTTTTACTATATTATGTAGCTATACTTCAAGCACATGAATAAATATTTATTATATTTATTCATGTGTTTGAAGTTTTGAATTGTACATATAATTAAAGTGATTAATTTTTAATTAATTAATTAATTTATGCTGTCTTTTAATTTGTATCTTTTTGAAGATATATGAGATATATACGTTCAGTATATAAGAGAATGGATTCATTGCTAAAAAGACAAGGAGAGTTGTATGTGTATCACCTAGCAAAATTCCACCTAGAATGTTTATTTAATCGGTCGCAACGAGAGCATTATTATCATTGACTATCATAAACAATCTCCAATAAGGCATTGTGGTCTTAAGAAAGTTCTTTGCAGCAGTCGTTCATTGGCAGTAATCTAAAATTCTTAACAGCTATCCGTGTGACATGCTGTCAAGGTATTTGTGTAATCTAACCCTGCCAAATTGAGGCTTTTCTGATCATCTTTTGGAATATTTATATTTACATAAGATAGTATTTATTCTGATTCCAAATACTTTGATAAAGTTGTCAAAATCGATAACTTAATTTCTGTGTTATAAATTTTGTATTTGAAATAATATTCATATTTAAAAACATATTTCATGACTGTGTTTTAAGAAATAATAGTTTAATTAACTATAAATAAGATAAATAAATAAGATCATTAAGAAATATGTTCTGTGCCAAAAAATGCATAATAGACAAACTTAAACTATAGTCCAGACATTCTGTTAATTCTACCGATTTGAGATTTTAAATACAAATCCGATTATTGTTTTCCTAATTTTAATTCTAAACCCTTGTTATATGTAAGAATTTACATACTTAGTTAAGTAAAGTTTGTGTATCGGATTATTAATGAGTTTGTATAGAGACGTCCTCCACGTACGTTAAATTTAAGCTTAGCATTGTTGTTTAACTACTGTAGACAACTAACTACGACCATTAGAGAATAACGTTATGAGAATCTCTTGGTAATAAAATAGTAAATTTTTTTTAGAAAAATAGTTTTTGCAAAACTTCACAAGTTTAAAATTTAACAGTTATATTATTTATTTTGGCCAACTTTATTAATTTTTTTTTTTGAGTATGATTTTTAGGAGTAAGACTAAAATATTTGAAGAACATTTGCTTCATTTTTCATTATAAAAATAGCTGACTTGGAAATGAAGAATATTTTGTAATCTTGGTTTCATACGTTAAAAATTGTCTTTTCTTTTTATTAAAAATAATAAAAAGAAAAGACAATTTTTAATTTACATAATTGCTTGGTTTCAAAGTGAAGTTATTAGAAAAAAAGAATTGAGTCAGACCTCATAGATATGGGATGAACCTTGTTAGAACAACAACAATTTTTTTTGTTTCGGAATATTGACATTGTTTTATGTTATTATTTTATAGAATAATGCGAAAAATAGAATGCGGATATAGGTAGTAGAGCTTTAGTCTAGTAGTAAATTGATACAGATAATGTGAATTAAAAGAACACCCTTAGTAAGTTCGACAAGATTAGTTAAGAGATGCCACAAGAATGGTCTAATTAGAGTGCCTGGCTGAGAGTAAGGAGAATATGTATTTTTGAACATCTACAAGGAAAGGATTTAACGGTTCTAATATTTATAACTGTCAAAACAGACAATATCACATCTAAATTATTTATATTAATAATATATAACACATATTCAAGTATAGTTTTAATTCTATTTAAAAAAAAAAATTCAGCGTCTTATTGAATTATTCACTACAGCAAATCATATCTTTCATACTTTTATTAGAAGTAAACAAAGATAAAAGCAAAAATCTGCCTTATTTTTAGGAAAAAGTAGCGCAGACATTGAATCAAGTAGGTATAACTAGTTGATTTATTTATGAACTTTGCTCCTTATTTCTGTATCTGCGGCAAAGAATACCTAAGTATATGTGACGTGTCACGTTTTACACTGGAGAGCTATATTGCTGCTTGATTTACTGGTTCTGGCATTATACAGAAAATAATATTTATGAAGAACAAAAGAGTGAGACATATAGATTATTATAAGTGTAAGCCTTTTTATTAATAGTCATCTCTATTATTTATTTGCAATAAAAAGAGATATAAGATTATAGATGATCTGTCTGATAAAATGTACTCGTTGCTTTAGTTATACGTTGGACAGTGACTCTACAGAAGGGCTTATTTCGATATGTAAGGCATCAAAATAGGTCTTCCTGGCACTTCTATTTGACGTACTAGCTTTTGCAGGTGACTTTACCTACCAAAATGTTGTCTTAACCACATCTTTTAGTTACGGATAATGAGATTACCATTTTTAGAAATGTTATAGTTTTCGTATGAAAGTTTTATATATGAATTTTAAGATAAATATCTATTTCTTTCTAAAAGTCTGAACGGTTGTGGAAAAAGGTTGTAAAAATATGTTTTATTAAAATTGCTAAATATTGTTGTTTCCTCTTACATTAGAAACGTTTAGAGCGATATTATTTTATATATGTCATAAATTAATTGATGTTGCTTTTTATTTCAGAGCGGTGTGTGAAATGAACGGATTAAGAGCGGGGCGGCAACGCAGTATGGGGGCCGGGCTCGTGCGGCTGCTCACGCTGACGGTTAGCCTACTGTCTACAGGTATATAAATAGACCGCTTAGTTAGTACATGGAGGCTTTTCGAGGTTCAGAGAACAATCTTTATTATCTTTATACTATTAGTTCATTTGGTCAGGGAAGTTGAACTGACAAGCAATTAATTAAAGTAATTAAAATCTTCGAATATACATTTCATAAAATTATAAATTTCATACTTTTTTATTTACTTTTATTTATTATATAATTTTTAGTCGAATACAAACATTTTATTTAGAATGTACTTTATTATCGTTATATTTTCATGGACACACATATGGTGATATGTAATAGATGTCCATATGGCACGCGTTTTATTGTCAAGGAAGTTGAAGGCGCCTCAAAGATAGGTTTACGTTGTACCGGATAATTATATAGATTTCGAAAGTGGTTGTTTTATAAATAAAAAAAAATTGGTCAAAAGTAATTTTTTATGAAAAGCCTAAATCATAATAAATAAACTAAAGCATTTATTCAGAGATTCCCATCGCTGCCAATTCATTCATTCAAAGACAAGACAAATGAAATTTCAGTCGATCTTCTCATGTTAAGTGGTCCATTGACATCAGAGTTCAAGTATGAATGTTCTAAAGAAATGTCACGTTGTATGTGCTTGAAATGCAGGGGTGTCAAACCTTGATGCCTTCCTAAACATTTTTGTTAGAATAAGACAAAAATATAATATACCGGGAACAGGCGTATATTGGATGGTATAATGGAACTTGATTATTTGCATTTCTTTAATATTCAGAGAGATATACTTTGCCCATATTTTGTGTGTAAGTAAGAAATACATTGTAATTAAATGTAAATATTTTTCTTATATTTTATTTTTATGTTATGGTATGTTCATGGTAAATAAAAACATTTGAATAACTGATTCACTCTAATAAAATGTGACGGAATCTAATACACCAACGTTTTAAGAAAAAAAAATAGACTATTAATTGTCTCAAGACCAGTTTAAGGCGAAAACGTTTTTAAGTAATTCTTTAAAATATGCAATATTATCTAATTTAAAACTTTATTATTTTACATGCATTTATATAGTTTTTATTTTTTTATATTAAATAATTGTCCAATATTTAATTAATAAAGATTTTTCTCGTGATCCGTGAATGTTATTAATAAAAGTATCAACTTGAAATTAGGGTAACCAACTGAAAGGATACTTAAAATTTCAATGTAATTTCTTGTCTTATGATTCTTCACTAAATTTATGTATTTAGATAAGATGCCATTATTATGATTGTATGAAAAAATTTAATACATATATAGATTTAATGGATTTTTAACTAAAAATGTATAATATCTATTTTGTTGCTTCGAGTCTAGATGTATCTTATATATAATGAAAACTATCGGACACAAGATTGCTTTGTTTCTAATACCGATGAAGTTTTTTATGAAAAAAAAATCTACGTGTTTAAACTATATCTATCTATATATCTATATATCTATATATCTATCAGCTCATCAGTAAAGTCTCATACAGTAATGACTACCTTGTACAAAGATACTAAGTGCTGGAAAGAAAATATAACACTATCAGCATATCGCATTTACGATGAGTACGATCTTCAATCTCAATCCAATTTACATCAGAGAACGTGGTCTAGTCGACGTTAGCTTTGCTCTAAATCTACCCTATATACTTGTTACTCAATTTTATTTACAATTATTATTTACAAAATATAATTAGTATATATTTTCACTTTTGAAATATTAATCAATCCATAATAAATTATTAGTCAAAATTTAAAATTTAAAAAATATCCTTTTAAAAACATAAATTTGAACGACTGACAACCCCGAGATTTATTTAAAAATAATGTTTTTTTTTTGTCAAAACTAAAATCTGTATTTTTCGATAATAATAGTTTGGGGTCTAATTGTTCAATATCCTCTCCAAAATATAATAGTTTTAATAACAAAGGTATCTTGGGTTAAATTCAAGATTGGTCAAACTTTTTGTATGATTTGTAATTTTGATTAATTTATATCCCCAGAAATTGTATCGGATATGAATTGATTGAATATAATAATAATAATAATAATAATAATAATATTTATTATTATTATTTTTATTTTTACAAGCTTGAATTTTTAAAAGAACCTGTTTATTAGTGATCAATCTTGAAACTGTATTTTAATCCAGCTCCCATCAACCGATTGACTTAAAATTTGAAATTCACTTTTCCGATCATAATGCAATTATAAAATCAATATTGTTATCAATGCAAAATAATCGGCGCAACAAATAGGTGGATTGCATATTTTTGTACAACATTTCAATAAAAGTTGTTTTTTTTTAAAACAAATAGTATTTTTAAGCAAGCAAATACAATATAATTTTTTTAATTTTTTTGACTGTTGAAGAATCACTTACAATTATGAAAAGTGTGCGAGTTTTAACTATCCTATTCCACCGTGGTGTATCGAGTTATATATCATAGTATTCCTTCCAAACAAATTACATGTGTCCGTAAAGGGTTTTTCTTCACCAAAAAAGAAACAAATATTATTTCCATAAAAATAAATACCAATAGTCATTTATAATATTCATACAAAGCGTATGGTTGAAAAGTGAGTATAGTTAAACTGAATTTAACAAATTTAATATTTTATTACTCATAATTGGTACGTAAGTTAAACAATTCCATTAAATGCATCGTTAGCAATTCATGCTTACCAGTGGAGTGCTACCGTTTAGTTTGACTTCAGCCTCCTACTTTGCAAATAGACGGCTAACTTGCTAATGACTTGTACAAACTCCAGTGACTAAAAATGTTCTCTTGTTTGTTTTCTTTTTCCTTATATACATTTTACATGAATCCATTTATCCTAAGAAAATTTAAAAAACCATTTGCTTATCAGATAAAGCGACATAGTTATCGATTATTTAAAATTATATCATCCACAATACCATGTACTAGACAACTTTTAACTTCGATATTTCTCACGTTTAAATGACAGTTGATAGCAGTTGGATCTTTTATTCTTTATTTTGATAAAATATCTGTGGACTTTTTTTTATTAAAATTACCCTCTCGGTTGCGGGAAGAAGGAATTAAAATCGCATTAGGAAATCCCGTTCCCGCCTAACTTTTCCAGTCTCTGCACAGAGTCCCGGTGTATCGGAATAAATGGCCCAAACTTGCTTTATTTATATAGTCGTGTTGAATATTTATGCTTTTTTCCTAATTTAACATTCAGCCACTTTAAATAAGGATTTCAAAATCCGAAGTTTATAAAAAGTACTGCGAATGTCATTTATAAACAAAGCAGTAAATATACGGATAAATTTAAATATCTAATACATTTTCCTTAAACTGCGTCCCTAAAAATATTTATTCAAATAATATTATTCTATATTTTGGAGAAATAAAAAGTATATTTAGAAAAGGATCTTATCTGTTTTGAGATTCCAACTCTTATATATATATTTATTTCTAATTCTTTAAAAAAATTATATCAGTTATTTCTGTGTAGTTGCAAATATAGAATGTGTATTCAAATATATATTTGAATACACATTCTGTACTTATATAGGTTCTGTAATTGTGAATGTATTTACAAATGTATTGCAAGTATTTTATTTGTTAATAATGCATTAAAATAATCAAACTAAGAAATGAAATACGGTGCAGATGCTTTCTACAACATCGGGAAAATTAAAAAACCGCTATAATAAATTTATACATTTCTTCATTTGAATTTTCTTTGTAATAGGGTAGAAATATAAATTATCTAACAATACCTTATTTGAAAAAAATGTGGATAGCGTCACGCCTGTTTGTCGCTCAAATAGGATAATCGTCTTGTTATTGCTGAGTCGGAATAGACACTATTCACGCGAACCGCTCGTTTATTCATATACCAGCTTATGTCATCACACAAACATGTCTATAAGATTAACAAATAAGTATTTGAAATGCCACAGTAGTTGCAAATTATATGTATAGTAGTAGTATATGTATGTATATATATATATAGTATATAGTGTTTTTAAAAAACATAAGATTTCGATTATTCTTATGCGACCAAAAGCGTCGCTTCTGAACCAATCAAGTTGATATTTTATCATGTTGGCTTATAAATCGGCTGTATTACCCCAAAGACGAATACCAGCGAACAAATGACAAGTCGTTACAATAAAATATACAATAATATTTTAGAAGTTATATTCCGCATTGGAGCTATCTACATACTTTTCATATTACTTATGCATAGAGTAGAGATTGAAACGAGTAGCGTAGTTGCGCCGTCATCGGTATTCAAAGCCAACTCCACCCGGTTTAACCGCAACCTGTCTTCTACCCTGATTGTCTACAAACAAAGAATAACAAAAAATGAATGTCATTTCTTGAATTAAAATTGTCTTGGACGAATTCCATAAAATATTACCATTTCAATTCTATTCATTACACAATTGCTGCGCTTTTCAAAGTTTGGAACAATTTAAGGTCGTTGCTGGAGATTTATATAGCAAATGTTTTTTAAGGATTCATATACATATATCGTTAGTTTATTTATCGTGATTGTTAATAGTTTTTAATACAAGTTATTTAAATTTTGTTAATTGGACATTTGACATCTAAATTATATTAATTTAGTGTTATATTATAAATTATTAAAAAAAAGAATTAAGCTAAATTCTTGGCATGTTTTCGGTCTTCCTTATTGAATTTTATGTATGCAATTATAAGTTTAATCTTGGTACACTTTTAGACATAGCTACGAATGAAATATTATTGTAAACCTGGCCTTATATTTATGCTATATTTAAGCCGGAGGACATGTACGGCAACTCTATTAGAGTTGGGATTTGTGAGTCAGCGTTTGTTGCAGTTAATACACCAGATGTTTTATATAAGTTTGTTGTTAAGTTAAACTAAATCTATATTGTAATGGGATTTCGAATATTAGCTGTATATTGTAAACCTTGAGTATTGGTAAAGATAATAGTTTTCGCTAACTAAACAATATTTTAGAAAACGAGTATTTATCCATTTTGTCTCTATTTATTTTTCAAGTCTTAATGTCGCAATAGGCGGCACTCGAAAAGGATGGTATGGGTACAATAAAATTAGTTAACGATCACTCCTTAACCCTGCCTTTTAATACCGTTCTTGATTCTGGATGACTTTCACACTTTTCTTCAACCTGGCTACATTTACGCCTTTTGAAAACATTTCTTCAGTTTCTCGATATGCAGTACGAAGGTTAAGCTAGCGCTGCTTTTGCCGTTGAATACAGATAGTTTTTATAGGAGTTTGATAGCATGTCTATTCAAATTTGCAATATGCGGAGCCTCAATGCAATATGAAGAACCCTCGGCAAAGAATTAAACGCTTAGTTCGGCCTGCTTTTCATCTTTTAGAGTTTCCTGTCCTGATCATAACATTATTCAATTCTCTGGCCATGAATTTCGATGGTTAACGTTGTCGGGGGTCGTTGTTTGATATGAATTCGTCGTTATTGTCACTGAAATTGTCGTGGATCACTTAGCATGAGTCGAGGCACTCGCCACGGTGACCAAGAACCTTGCAGAGATATACGTGGATCAGGTACGGCTCTCTTGTTTGATCAATACACTTGCACTTTTTTTTAGCTGTTTTGCCTGCATTCTTCACCATTGATCGGCACCTAGAATAGTATTCGGTGCCGATGTATTTTCTAGGTTACCTATATATTTTTTATCTATATAAATTTCAGATAATATTTTATAAGATACAAATCTGCCCCTGTTTTCATTTTATTCTATGATCACAAAAGATACTTAAAATTTTACGACATTAGGCTAAAATATGGGTAGCTGTCTCGTGACCCTATTTTCTTTACTTTACCTTAGTAATCGCTGTCTCAAATAATTTATGAAATATGGTATAATAACCTATTTAATAAAGGCTAGAAACTCGTAACAACGGATAAAACATTCCACATTACCGTTATTGGCGAAAATCTTGATAAAGGGACGTTTGTATCATATTTATGAAACTTAGTTACGTTAGCAATATGCATTAAGGGTCAGTTTATTATTTTTTTGTTAATTATGATAATGTGCAAGGCTAATAGCAATAAAACTAATTGTTCAGAATAATTAATTACTGATTATTCAGAATAATGAGTTAATTTAATGGTATGTAACAAAACATTTTATAAGGACATAAATTAGAATATTATATAATATTTACATAAATACGTACATTGGATTATGGAATCGGTTCATAACTTTAGCTTTTTATTTTGAACATGAATCATAATTTTAGAATAATATTTAGCTGTAACTCGTTTCCTTTATTTGACTGTGGTATAAAAGTGAAACAATTTTCTCCTTATGAATAAAATTTAAGGTGCATATGCAAATGTCCATTATGGAGGGTGTGCCCATAATGGTGTCATATGAGCAAAAAATTTCATTTGTATGAACTGTGTGAAACATTTGAGGAAGGCAAAGATAAAGATAGCTCAACGGGTTATTACGATTAAGTTTTATATTTAATAATAACATAAGTTAGAAGAGCTTAGTTGTAAAAGTGTAATTGGAAAAACTATACTCATCTTACTGAAACTGTACATTAGGAATAATGTATTATTTAAAATCTAAATATAGGATATGCAAACGATAGACTTAACATGTCGTGGGTGGGTGATAATGGAGTTAATTTAATTAAATTAATAAACTCCTCCCGAGCTAGGTAGATTTTAAACAATGAAGTTTGATAACCGCAGGTAGCGATGTATGTCGTTTATGGGCGGTGTTTGGGGATGTTAGATTAAATTGAAATATATATTAAGGATAAATATATTTTTGAAATAAGCAGATAGCATCAAGTAACTTCTTACGATTTACTGCCAAAAACTGTACCAGTGTAATAGAATCGGTTAAAATAAATAAAAGAGGTTTAATTTTAACCCGACGCGTTTCGAATGCTGTGCAGAAATCGTGTTCACGTAATATCTGTCAGTAAGTCAGTTGATAAAAATTAAAATGTAAAATTATACGCGAGTTTAATCCGTAAAAAATAGTTTTATTTCAAATGTGTACTCGTGAAAATCTAAAAATAATATACTTTTTAATTAAAAAATAAATACAACATTTTTCATTGTAATAAGTGCTATTTGGTTGTCACAAAAAAGAAATGATGGTCTTGATACCGATATAATATAAAATACTGGATATGAAACCGAATACTTAATAAGGCCCAAAAATCAGCAATACTAAGCTATGCTATCTTTTATGTATCCTAGATTGTAAGCAGCTGTAATAACAAAATTTTTACCCAATAGAACTAAATACACAAAAATATGGCCACGGTAAGAGAACAAAACAGTAATCCTTTTAAACCTCTGCATAGTAACCAAATTTAAAGAATTATATTAATAATAAAAAGAGTATATTATTGAATGATAAAACTTTTATAAACACATTTCAAAAACTCTAATTTATTTGTACAAGTGAGTACTTTACAGTTTAAGATTCGATATTTATAAAAAATATTAAACCAACATTGGTAATTTTTTTTTTCAATGTCTTATTTCATGTGTACACATCACGTTTTTTATTAAGATAAATATATTGCCTTATATAAATCAAAGTGTTTCATGTAATAAAAGTATAAATTCTAGAAATTTATGCTTGGTCCTTACAGATTTATCCCACATTTAGAATTAGAAATTGAAATAAAACCTTTCTATTTACAGACCTTAAAACCTTTTTGGAGTGCTAAACAAGCAAGAGTAACGTTCGCACATGTTATTTTAGGACTATATTAATTAAACTTTAAAGAAAGTTCGTCATATTTTAATGAACGGAATCTTATAAAAGGACCACTTAATAAATTTAATGTTACATAAAATTTAAATATGAATTTAGAAAAAAAATTATATTAAGATTAGTTTTGGCTTTCTATGATTCGCATTTAATTTAATGTTTGATTGATGGAACCGAAAAGCTAGAACCGAATATTGAATTTATAATATCTCTCGTTAACGTTTTAATTGATGCGAATTTTAACACAAAATATTTTTCATGTTTTATATTAATCGACTAACTACGTATAATTTATTAATTTATTTACTCTCTATTGTATCATTGCAATGCCTATTAGCATTTTTTGCCACTTTAGCCGTGTGGTCTGGGCTAAGTAAAACATTATATCTGCTAGACATAGGTAGTGCACGAGGCTACAAAAACTAAAGTGTTGTAGAATCTTGTAAAATTGGAAAGTCTTTACATGGAAGGTTTTTGAAAAACAGTTTGCTGGATATACTTAGGCTAAATAACAAAAGGCGTTCACCGACAACAGCTTATAGAATTTTCATTTGTTTGTCTGTTTATTTGAGCGTGCATCACGTGAAAATGGTTGAACTGGTTTTGATACAAACTTTACCAATCTGCCGCGAAAATACCCGGCCAGGGTTTAAAAATAAAATCTCTTGTTAACTTGATCGGGAATTAATATTTATTTATTTAAATTTTAAAATCGTATTTGCTGATGACAGTCTGGATGTTGGCAAGTGAGTAGGAGACCTTTTAGTTATAAATATTATTAGATCAAACAATTATCATGTGCCTATTGCAACATTGTTAATGTAACAAGACAACATATAATTAATTAAACATATCTGCAGTAGTAGCTCACATATCCATGCAACCAGGACTTAAGCAATGACTTTGAACGTTCAGGCCTTTCTTGAAATCATTTTAATTGATATAACAAAAAAATTTCGAAATATATTGTTCCGCTTTTCAGCTATTACGTCTCAGGCAGACCGCAGATACATTAATTCACAGAACCACAGATAGACACTATATACTTACAATACCAATCTTTTTGCTTCGAAATTGAAAGAGTAAGTTTACTGGTATTTTAAAAACCGCGAAATCGAAGTATAACAAATTTTAAAATATAGTTTTTTAGCTAATGTTGGCTAAAAAGATTCATTATAGAATTTTATTTTTGGGAATATAATATTAAGTGTTTGAATTGTTAAAAGTTTTATAGTACGAGTATGTAAAGTTAAAACTAATTTAGAAAATATCTAAAATTGTGCCTTAATCTTATTATTCGATGTCAATTTATTGGCGCTTGAATGAAGCCCATATTTTCTACATTATTTATGCATTACATATAAATTGGCTCAGCTTCATCAATATTCAGTTGTCGGTAAGCAAAATAGCTAAAATAGATTTTTGTTTTGTTTTTAAATACACCTATTAAATAACAATATAATTTGTAACTACGGAATCTCTTTATAGGCCACAGAGATGAAGCGGTATATTTATTTTGATTTTAGAATCATTGCGTTGTCATCTTGCTTTGATCTACTTCAAAACTCAGCTAACTTCTGATTATTACCGAAGTAATATTTCAAACAACTAAACAATTACAAAAGAATCCAATAAAAATCTGTTACTTATTAATATCTCGGGGGAATTAATTTGTATTCCCGTCAAATTTGAATTTTATTAACTTCATGATTAAAGAAGTTATTGTAGGCGACCAAATTGTGTAAAGAACTTCGTTTTAGTACCATCGATCCATATTCATGATACTTAGAGTTGATTAGTTTTTTAGCAAAATTTGTTATAAGAATACAAACTCTAAAAAAGGGTAGCTAGCCAATACACTCGATTAAGTTAATTTTGCACCCGAATCTTAAGGCGCCTTCTTTAACTGAACACTACGCTTTCTTTAACTGAACACTACGCTACGAACAAGGCTTTTGTAGTATCAATCAATGTGTGTCATTGTTAAAAATAATCACAATTGAAGACAAACATCTCAGGTTTTTTTTAAGAAAATGTAAAAATAAATAGTATCAAATTTGATCTTAAATTTTTTAAGTTAAAAAATGTGCTTTACTTGTAATCAATTATTTAAATGATTTGAAATATTTAAATAAATTAAATTAAATTAACTAAGAATAATAATCATAGCATAACATTTTTTTTAACCTGGAAGTTAATGTGAAGGGGGTTGCACGCTTGTTAGTTTTCAAAATAAAAACATTAAAATATTTAAATTTAAACTCTCAAAATGAAGAAAAATAAATAATCAGAATTGTTGTGAAAACATAAAAATAAACTTTGTAATTTTTTAATCCGTGAACTATTTTCTATCTTTTTATAAAATATATGAATATGAAAAATCGTAGATCACGATCTTTAAGTAAATATTGATATATATATGAATATCATGATTTATTTTCACTTAATCCTCTCTGTTAAAATTACAAACAATTTATATTCAAATCTTTTAAAGATCAAGAAAAAATCATCGAAGGATATTACTATTGGTCATGAAAAAGGTATCCTTATTGATGTAGGATTCATAGGTATTTGGTATTTTAATGATTTTGAATTTTTATTTAAATAAACAGAAACATTTAGTAGTTTAAAATATTTTATTAATTTTTATAGCTCTATTTTTAAATGTTGACATTTTTAAGACTATTGTTTTTTTTAATAATACTTAGAATAAATAGATTTTAGGAAATAGATTAATAATTCGATTTAAGGTATTAATAATAATAATAATCTGAATCAATAATTTTTGGCCAAAGACATTTGGTCTAAAATACTCGGAGACACATTAAAAAACATTATAATTTAAATGAGGTGTCTGACCAGTTAAACATATTTTGTATTGTTATGTTCATTCCTTGCTTTATAAGTAACTACAATACAATACAACTAGCGTGTTCAAAAAAATATTTGTTGTATTTTATTAACCCATTACGATTTCAAGCAAGGCTGCTATTTTTCTTACTTCCGCATATAGAGCACAAATAAAATATAAAAATTACTCAAATAAGGTTTATCTAAAAGAGTTTTTATCAAATAAAAAATGTCCTTAATGTTGTGTTGTGTTGTTTTTATACTTTGTAGTCACGAGTGTATTGGTAAAATCTTAAAAGATTAATGCCCATTTTCACCAACAACTCCTGACTTTTAGCTACATAATAGCTGTCACTTAGCGAAGTCTAAGGGTTACTTAACCGGTAAAAGAATCTTTTAAGCTAGCCTTACGAAAATCGATACCATAACTTCCTACTTAAGGAATAGATTTGACAAATAAATAATGAACATGTTAAAGAACACAACAATAACAATCATTTTTAGACATTTATACATATTAAAAATTATTAAATATCTTTTTAAATTTTAAAATAACTGAACTTTATCAGCAAAGACACGGTAAAAGAGCACCTCGTAACTATTATTACAATGTGTCGCATAAAAGGATTTTAAAATAGAAAACGATTTATGTGAGGCCTACCGTCAAGGGACACTTACTGAGCAGATTGTTTAGATGTCGCTTTTGAAAACTTAGATATTATTCAAAAATTAAAATAAACACAATCACTTAACTAATAAATTATTATCTTGATATCTTAATACAACGTTCATATTGGAATAGTGGAATCTTTTAAGTAAAAGGTTTAGCGTCTGCAATTTTTCCTTGATCTCGCCGCAGCAAGTTGCTTTCATTACTTTGAAGTCTCTATAATCTTGTTTGCTGCCACGTACACGGCACGGGTGCGTGAAAGCATAATATGATAATTTAAACCTTAGCGTTCAGACTATATTAAATGTTTTGTTTTCACTACCTCTGTGGAAGCTTCCAACTTCTGTTTATAAAACAACTTTGGTTTACGGTTTTATTTAATTCTATTACGTCTTTTATAGTAAAATATTGATAAAAGCTAGAACACTAACAAACTTTGGACGGTGCCATCAATAAATTGGGCCCATGAGGTTCCAGATGTGGCAAAAAAAAACGTCGATAATACAATTCTACGTGGAGAAGGATATCATCGTCACCACCACGAGGCAGCCAGAGAGTTCAGAGAAAAGATATCCCAGCGCATATGCGATACAGCCAAGAAGCGAGTAAACAGATTCAGATAGACAAAAAACTATCATCACTTGGTGATGGACGAGGCTCTCATTAACTGTTTCGGAGCCGTAGTATTGCCTACGCGTATATGCGGCGTTCACAAAATTTCTCTCGTCGGAAACGTGACTCAACTATCTTTCATGGACAGAGTTGATCTATTCGTAATGAGGTATTTCGGCCCATCCTGATAATGTCGATAGACATTAACAGTTCAATTTGTACATAATAATTATTATGTACTATACCTTAGAAGTATTATGCCTTAGAAGAGGTTTATTCCGGCATGTATTCCAGTAAAAATCGAGTCTAGTCTTTAACAATGTTAAGTTACACAGGTTCAAAAATATCCTGAACCCAATCTAATAATATTTTTTTTCACTTTTTATTTTGTCACGTTTGTGACATTAATTTTATAACAATACAAAATTATTATTTTTTTGTTTTTTATTTATTTATTTATGTATTTATTTATTTTTTTTAGTCCAGTCTTTGTGTAGCTCCGTTTCTTTTGTTTGTTGCTCTGACAATTTAAATGGCGTAGTCTAAAAATTCTTATTCATTCTTTCATCTTTTTATACGGAGAGTTGTGTTTACTTCTCTTTAATAGATGAGCGATGATGATGAAACCCTACACCATTTTAGAGTATAACACCAACATGGCCATAAGAGACAGGAACCGGACCGTTGTGGAAGCCTTGAAGAATACCTTGTTGTTACTGTTTTTAAATAAAACATTTATTAAAATAACTATATAATTCAATATGTGACAACTACGCCAAGAATATTGTCAGTTTGTGGAGAATATCCTCAGTTATCTTGAAATGAGTAGATTCTTTGTTAAAAAAAGAGTCAATTGTTTTAAACAAGCTTCTTGGGAATTATGTATATTTATTATTTATAGTATTATTCCAACAAGTTATTATAAATACTTTTTCAATGCTTCTTTTTGACAAAGTTAAGAAATTATAGGGCGCCAAAAAAAAAAGTATGTTCTAAAAGAAATAAACGGGGATAAATTTTATTTTAGCTAATTTACAGAAATTTAATGCTGAAGTTGCTGCCGCTGAAGTATGCGCCGGTACTATAATATTAGTAGGTAGTTTGGACATATCTAACATAACATAACTGTGGCTTACTATTATTACTGTTCGGAATCATCGTGGTAGGTTTATAAAGACAAGTCCTCCGCTAAACTACTCTCTGTAGGACTTTTGTTTTTTGATGCGGGACTATGCCTGCCGTTTCCTTACCTATGACATGCAGTGGTTGTTATTACAATCTCCTCAATCGCGCAAGGACTTTTTATAAATCTCGAATACACGGAATTCAGACTTCTAACCAGTTCTAAACTACGTGAATATATATATATATATATTGATATCACAACAATCGCTATCATACAATTAGGATTTAAGAGATGGCGATTACATTTCGTTCAGATTTTAAAGGTTTTAAAAAAGCGGTTCGTCGATTTGCTTAAAAATAAGTAGTTTTATGTTATGTGAATACGCATGGATTGGTTCTAAATCAAATGCGTATCAGTTTAATAGAAAAAAGGGTCGTAAAAACGTTTAGATAAATACACACATATATACACACATATATACACACATATATATACACAAATATGGAGTAGCTAACGAATTGTCATTACAGGGCATGTGAAACGCTTCACTTCTGCGCAGGTGCTACTGCTTACTATAATCATTACTATATTTGAATTTCAATAGCAATTGTTTGCTTGTTTATAATAATAGGTTAAATAAAACGCTCTTAAAACTCTTTCATCATATTTAATTATATTAAAAGTGTAAAGGTATTTAGGTGTATTACTTTTCTCCTATTCAAAATGTATTTAAATAAAGACTAGTTTTTTAAAATACTAGTTTTTAGCCTTTATATTAGAAATGATAGTTTTTTATTTTCAATAAATTTTAAAAGATTTTTATTTTGTCTCAAATTTTTATTTTTATATAATCAAAATAAGGCTTATAAAAAAATTACACATGTAAATAGCAATTCATCATCCCTTTTTAAAGTAGTGTAACTTATAATGTAATCATTAATTATTCATTATATATGTGTATATAATAAATACAATATAAATTGTCGATTTAAAATAAAATTCTAACAATAAAAAAGGAACGAATGTGAATCAAATAAGGGTATATAGGACAAAATTCATGAAAAATGTGTCCGGTTGTTGAAAGAGAAATCAAATCGCCTGCTCAATTTTTACACTGTCAAACCTAATAGTCTGTCGTTGTAGTATAACGTTGGCACAAGTCCATAAAACTTGCAAAAAAAACTGGCGAACAAATAAATGTCCACCGTCTGTTTTGTCAAATCTGTGCAGTACGTGAGCTGTACGGTACGGGCTGATTTTATAGCGCCATAAAATTTTGTGAAACGCGCCCTTAAATCACACCGATCCGTCGTATTTCATCGTTTTGGCTGTCAATGTTTATTTTATATCATATTTTAGAGATATTTCCCATATAAATCAAACTTGGATTGATATACATTAAGGTCACGTACTTTTGGCAGGGACGCTTAGTTTTGTCTTTCCCGCCTTCTAGCGACAAGGAAACGAACTTTATACGTTTTTCAACTTGACAGAACTTGTATTCAAGTCCATCCAATAAATTTAAAACTGGAAAAATAATATAACATCTGTTTTTATGTTTATTACATATTAAGATATATATTATATGATATTACTTACGAACATATCAGTACTAGAAACCAAATTCAAATTATATTCAATTAGACAGAAGAGCATCATAGACGGTTACTTTGTTTGGTTGTTAAATTTAAATAAGATTTTTATTAAGTCACAACGACATGCCATAATCTTGTAAAAAGTTGTTTAAGTTAAAAGGCAGCCAGCAATTTGAGTACTAATGCAGAGAAAAATAATTCTCTTAAAATTACTCATACACAGTGAAAGTCACTAAAATATAAAGAAGAATCTGTTAGCGTCTATGTATATTGACAAAGCCGGTCACCGTTATTGTTCACAATGGTGTTAGGCTTTAATCCATCGCTAGCAGGATTCGTTAGGTTGATTGTTTTGTTTAACGGCAGATGGTCGCTGTAATCCGAGCCCCTGCATTTTGCTGTTCCCTCCCCCGCGCTCATCCCGCGTTCTCCTCAAAAAATATAGCCTCTTTGTGTTTGTTGCATCTGCAGGTAAATTGTGCGCCAAAATTGGGCCGTACGTTACTGAGTACGTGCCCCTTTCATATGAATGCAGCGGCTATGAATTATTCTTGAAAACGTATTGTTATCAGCGCAGCTTTCTTGTGTAATTCGTTATTTATGAGAGCAGAAAAAGCCAGGTCAGCTTGTGTTATTTTTGTGATTTGCAATCGTGACATAAAAGTAAACAAAGACTTTTAAAAGCGGTCGTCGGCATTAATATGTGGAAGTCTTACATAGTCAGTGCATACAACATGTACCATTAGGGCTAACACACAATACGACACATTTTCTATGAACTTTATTAAATAAATTATTAAAAATGATCATCTATTTTCATATATATCCATACATCACGAAGATATACTACATATAATAAACAGTTATTAAAAATAATTTAACGAATGTAATTGCGAGAGCGCTTCTGCTAATCGTAATTTAATAAATAAATAATTTATTTTATAATAAAATGAATGGATTTGGAGCTATAAGGCAAGTAGATTCATAGATTTAAATTGAATCACTTTCAAAGTTAGAATATTCTAGCTCTTCGGGACACATGCTGAATCATAATAGCGTTTGCGGCTAAGTTTTTAACTAAATCTCAATTTTATACTGCAATTGGACAATGAAGAAGCACGTTCGGTCTACTTACCTACAAATTAATTCTTTGTTACAGTACAAGTCTTTTATTGCATAAGTATAACTACACAATTTAATATTAAAAACATATATACTTATATAGAGGTACCTATACATAAATATATATGATAATTTAATATGGAAAACATAATAATATCATTTTCAGTACTTTTGCCTTGATCAAAAGAATGTAATATTCTTGTGCTCGTTATAATTGCTTAACATTTTCTCAAAAATTTAGAAAATGACGTGAAAAATTTGAATACATTGTATGGCATCGCTCTACTCTCATATTTCACCCGTTATTCTTTAAAACAAACATTAGAGATAATATATCATTGCTAACACATATACATAAAAGTAGAATGTATGTTGTAAAATAATAGCGTTAACCAAGGGCTGTCAAAAAAACGTGTCCCATTAACTTTACTAGAAAATGATAAGTGTAAATTTTTTTACAGTTTTTTTAAATTATTTATTTGTTTTCATAGGCTCGTCCGTTTGTTTGGGTTGCATAGGGCTAAAAATCTGAAATTGTGTATAGAAAATATTTTTTTACTAATTGTATACAAGCGTCCTAAAAATATTTTTTGCATTAAATTATAATATTATTTACTATTACTCCAAAAGACAATCACTTTTATCAAGGTAGCTTTGTAACATATAATGCTACATAATAAATATGCAAAATAATGATAAACTATATGAAAAGATGAGTGTAATCTGTGTATGTGTTGATATATAAATATATACCTAGAATTAAAACTAAAATATTCCGTTAACTTTTACCGTGACAAAAATAGTAATATGTTTTATTCTAATTAAAGGTGAAGGGAAAGACGAAAAATAAGTTTATAAAATGATAATATTGATAAAAATCAAATTGTACGTATTGAGACACGCAGATAGAAAAATACTTTTAATAATTTTGAAATTTTTCTATTAGGAGCTCTCTTAATTGCATAGGTTAGTGAATATTAATACAAATCATATTTTAAAGAAATTATTAAGTACACGATTTCTGTAAACAAATTATTAAGTAAAGTATATTATTTAACATCCGAAAGCAGATTATTATCAAAAGTCACCAAGAAACTATATGAACTATATAAAGGCTTTGCCAAAAAAAAAATCCTTGCTAAGATCTTTATATAAAATTATGACTATTGTAACGATATCGAAATAATTTTGCTGACAGCCCTAATAATTACACTAGCTATTGTTTGTACATTAAATCGTGCATATTTCAATTTCAAACAAAGTTGAGGCTCTTGTTTATTCAGAAAGCTTTTGTACACAAACTACTTGAGTGCGGTCCGTTGAGCGATCGGCGATGGAAACGGAGGCGGATGATCTAGTTACAGCTAGCTACTTGCAGACATTAACATCTGATTATCATACTCAAACATTAGTCATACATTAGTCAGTCATAGGGTTTAGCGGGACTCAATGCCAACAAGCCGCGGTTCTCTCGACCACTTGACGCGCAATTATTGTACTTAGCTGTTGTCTGCATAAACACTGGTGTTTGTTCAGTAAATGTAAACGGAGTAGGGAGCAAGATTAGACATTGTTTAGTCTTTCTCCAATTCTCTTTGAATAACTCATACTATTTATATTAAATTACTTTAAAGAGTTAAATTAAAACAATAGAAGTACTTTAGATTTAGATACAAACTTTAATGAGGTACTTTTTTTTGTGTTTCCCATTTTAAACAATCGTCTAGAATTGGAATTTCTCAATACTTATTTACACTATAACGTGACTAAAGAAACATACCCATTTTTGACCTGAGAACTTCTTAACGCGTAGTGTTATGAAATATTTCAAAAAATAGCAACTTTTTTGTTTTTCTCTTATTACTTTTTTAAAAGATATTGTTTTTTTAATTTATTACACTATAATAAATGTAAATACTTATTTCAACGTTAAGTAGTCTATGATGAATATGATCCAAACGCTCCATTTTATAATTATTCCTTATAGCAAATATAATATTTATAGTAATAGCAAAACCTGCCTACCTGTCGTCGTAAGTAAAACTGTTACTAACCGTTGTAATATTTTAAACAATTTTGGCTTTTTGTTGTAATATATTCCAATATTATTAAAATTAAAAATATCATAAAAACGTTAAGTATGCGTAGAATAGATTATTAATAGATTTTATGCTTCCTTTCACCTGTTATGTCATGCTGGATTCATTTGACGCTGCAAATAAACAACTTATCAAACATTATTGCAGAAGATAATCTCAATCAAAGAACATTACAGAAATATAACATCAAATATCATGAATAGTGCATGAATTAAATGAATTAATATTGCTTGGTCTGGGAACGTATCAGATTCGGCAAGCACGAGCCTAGTATAGTGACCACATAGGTTTTCAGAGTGAATACAGGATAGAAGTATGTTTAGAGACAAGTCATATACTTGAATTAGGTGAAGAAAATTGTTTGATAAAAAGGAAAATAATGTTCAGATATATATCGAGAAAACAATATTATTTATACTAATATTAAGGAATTCAAAAGTAACTGTCGTGGGGGCTTTATAAATTTTAAAAAATATTCATTTATCTTTGTGCCTAAACTGCAACTCGAGGTGTTTTGACAATTAAATCTCTGCGTCCAAATAGTTTTTTACTTGTGTCTATAATTCCTCATTGCATTGTAACAATTTGGTTATTTATAATAGCACAATATTGCAATTAACATAATTATATGATCATTAAAATATAATCTGTTAACCTAGCTAAGTGCATCGGAGCCAAGTACATTTAAAAGAGTAGCAACTGTCTTCAAACTTATTTCAACAAACCTCTATATAAATACGAATTACTACAACGATGTTAAAGATATAATCAGCTTTTTTATGCTTGATATATATTGCAAATAATAATTATATTATTTTCCGGATAGTAAATAAAAAGAGTACAATACACACTGATTAAAAACCTTTGGCCAATATTAAACAATACAGTAATAATAAATGCAGATTTCACATTTATTTTATGCTAATGAAAGTGTGGTTCAATAAAGCATCAAGTTGAGATATGACATTAATTTGTTGCTTTAACAAATAAATCAGGTATTTTAGTTCTTGTCGTTTTAAAATAACTTTTTAGAGGTTTTATATCAAAATATATGGTCATTTAGGTGCATATTTTGACGGTCACAAATATTTCATTTTCAATTTATCCTTGCCTAGAATTAACTAAGAAATTATGCTCAAAACAATAGTTTTATAGGTCAAAGGTAACGTTATTGAAAATAGCCTAAAATAGTTTATTTTTAATACATAAATAGTTAAGAAGAAATCATAACACAAGCAGAATTTAAACTTACTAGTTGTATCCGTCCTATTGTGGCACTGCCATTTGAAGTATATAATTGTTTTAATCGTAAATAGTTGCCGTCGATCTATTACATTTCTTTCTAAAATTTACACAGGAAATTGATATAACAATGAGTTTACTTACTTTAAATTATGTCATATAGTAGTACCATAAAAATAATTGGTTCTCATAGTCATTTTTGTTATAAATGTCTATAGTGTGTCAAAGATAACTGAAAAAAATCTTTGCACCAGCACAGAAAATTTATTACTTCAAATTACACAATATAAATTTAGAAATTGTAAAACTACAAAGACGACTTTGTCCATTTGTAGCCATTATAATAATAATACTATCTGCGACAATATGTCTAGACAGGCACCATGATAACGAATAAAATGTTCACTAATCTTTACAATTACAATTTATTATATATATATTCAATAAAATATTAACGTTTAAGTATATAATATGTGCGTAACTTTTTTGTTTCAATTTAAAAAATATTTGCACAAAAAATTCATACAAAAGTTTTGTAAAAATATTCCCTATATATACTGTGTGTTCGATTGAGTTAGATTTTGCCTCCTTTTATTGAAAAAAATAAAAAGCTTACATCATTCATTACTCAAATGAGGGTCAACGGGGTTGGTAATTCGCCTACATACCATTATATCTGACACATTTAAAATGACAACTAAGATTCCTATAATCTTACCTAGTTGGTTATCATGTGCTGACAACTAACTAGGTAAGAAAACTATTTTTAGAGAAATTGAATAATTTTCCATAATTTAGAAAAGAAATTTAGATATTTAATACATAAATCCAGTTCTTGATTTTCCAAACTTTATTTTTACATTTTTCATAATAATTTGTTAGAAGAAACCGTAATAATAATACAACTTTTCCTTGCCAATCGATGAATAGTAGATGTCTTAAAGGGACAAGTTAAAACCCTGTTCAAAATTGCATATATTTCAATATACATGAGAAAATTAATATATATCTATATCTATATTCTTCGACATACTTTATTACTGTTACAAAAAACTAAAGGAAACAAATATTGAAGTCCATTTCTCCATAATCAACATTTGAATAGATAAATGAAGCTTTACTATTGCAATTCATTTGCTGTTCCAATATTAGTCATGCAGTTTCGGTTAAGACATATAAATTGGTCTTCGAATAAATATGGTCTATAATTTCTAATGAGTGAGCGTACTATCAAGTTTCATCAAGTTTAGTAATGTGGGTAATTTACAAGCTAAATTGAAAATAATGAACGAATTAGCTAATGATTTTTCTAACATTAGTGTAAAACATCAAATCAAATCAAATTTCTTGTGTTAGTTTCATACTTTTTGTAAAAATGTTACCTACTTGGTTTATACTATTTAATGATAAGTAAATATATTGTCTTTATAAATGATTATTAAAATTAAATTAAATTCATTAAGGTAATTACCACTAAACCTTGCAATTATCCTTTGGTCTGAAAACTCCCTTGAAAATATATAGACTTCTGGTACTTTCTTTGCAGATTAACTGCCTCCGAAGAAGTAACTTAGAAATAATAATACCTGTTGTTCTGATAAAGTTTATTTTATGACCAAAGAGAGAACATTAATATTCATTTTCCAAGCAAAATGAAATAAGTTTATTATTTAATAAAGATCATAAGTACGGCTGAAACGCTTAGAACTCTGATATTTTTATTTATTAGCAGCTCCTGCTATTTAAAATACAAATTATCCTCTGAAATATGGTTAATATTTTTTTACATTAATTATAAAATATAATATTTATATAACTTTTTACATAACACTTTTTACTTTTAGTTTTGATAACTATAATATATCTCCCAGTTATCGAAATCTAAAAGTATTTTATTAATTTGAATCTATACCATATTATAGTTAATCTAGCATTAAGTAATTTCATAATTTTAACAAAATTCTTATTTAAATTAGTTTTCAAAAAAAAAATTTAAAGGCTTTATTATATATTTAATTATTTTAAAAACTTTGATTAATTAATTACCTTTAAAAATTAATTTCATTTTTATTTTGATTATGGGGTCGGATGAAGTCATCCCATTACGGAAATTAAAAATTCCGTTTCACACTCTTTACATTAAATAAAAGCAGTCATGACGTCCTCAAACAATACAGTTAGAGAATGAATCTGTTGAAATGCGTTCTCTCCTGAAAAAGTAAAAAGCACAGTTTGCTTTGTTGTGACAAAGCACTAACTGAATGGAATATTTGTTGAGAAATTTTTAGTAATACCAAATCAATTTTCAATGACATAACCGATAAAAGTCAAAGAAAAACAAAAGAAATGTTTTACTGCCTGTTTATTTAAATTATAAAATTGATGGATATTGCATCATTAACATGAAACCAAAATAAGAAATTTTTGTTATTATAATACAAACCAATCAGAATGGACTTCGTCTAATAGAACTAAGTCGAAAAAAATGCTATTTCTTTCGTTAGGTTCTGAACTCAAACCAAGGAAAAAAATTAAAAGGCCAAAAAGATAAGAGAGAGTGTTTATAAAACTTCTTAAAGGGTTTGATCTTTATCCTAACAGTTTGTACGTAAAGCATAAGCATTACTTATTTAAAAATAGTCAATTTTGCTAGAGGTAAAAAATTAAATCAATAATATGCAAGATAGTTACTAAACCAACATGGCTTCTGATATTTTTATTAGTTTTTTGTTCATTCAGTTTTCAATGATTGAATCTGCTATTAAAACTAAAATTAGATTATTAAAATAACAATCGATTATAAAAACAAATTATTGAAACATTTACCAACTCTTTAATTATGCAAAGAAATAAATAATTAATTATTATTAAACATTTCATATTAATTAGTAAAACAAAAAGCCGTCTTGTTCAAAATCTTTTCAAATGTAATTTCTTGAAATAAAGTTACGTAGTCAAGTGTTAGTTAGGCTTCTGGCTGGCTGCCTGAACTCATCATATTGTTTCATATTTTTTAAGGAATCTAAAATATGAAGTAGTTGCTTGCAATCTATTATTATTGAATTTTATTAGTTTTTGGTATGAAAAATTTATTGTTTACTTATATGTTAGTTAATGAAAATAAAATATAGTAATGAGAATGGTAAAACGATTTTTAATGTAAATTATAGATCAAAAAATTTGATCGTTTTATAATTTTAACTATGCAAAATTATAAAATATTCAGTCGCAAAATGTTTGAGAACTAAAAACCTGAAACCAAAATTTTAATTTTGCATTCTTTTATTTGTGTCATAAATATATTCTATTAACAAAAATAATGTCAAAACACATTTATTATCCTCGCGGAGGCTTAAGTCTAATTGTACGCAATGTATGAACAAAGCGTAGGTTTGTGATCGGGACCCGAATTGTTATTATCCTTACTAAATTCCGTCAATAAACTTATCTAAATATTTTTTATTATTTAGCGAAACAAACAATTATGTTATTCGGTATGGTATTTACATAACATATTTTTTTTGTTTTTACTTACTTTTCCTAGTAAGAATATATATATATATATATTCTTACATATATATATATATATATTTATAAATCAGTGACTTACTAAGTGTGGTCTAGAAACTGTATATCTACTGTCGAAAAAATAAGAAAACAAGCGGATTACTGATTGTCTAATTAAATACGAATAGATAAAATTAAATAGGTATCTTTACATATAATACAATTTAATAGGTATCTTTACATATAAACAATTGTTTTAGAGGGGAATGATTAATTATTATGATTTTCGTATATATAAAGGTAACATGACTTGTCTCCACAAGATTTTCTCTCTCATACATCGGCAATACCTCTTGCTCCGTATCTAAACGAGCATCGTAACGACATTGCGTAATCTCAGTGTTATGACTACCAGATCTCAACACACGATGAAAATTAAACTCTAGCCTCCAAAACATAACGGTTATTATCTCTTTGAGACTATATCAAGGTTTGGGTATTATATTTTTTAAAATACTTTTTGTATGTTTTTGGCCTGACACATAGTTAGTTTTATAAACGCATGATCCTCCGAAATGGATTAAGACCGATTAATACTTGGGAACCTGCAATTTATGTATCTATTTATTGCTGAATTTTGCTCGAATTAACACGCATCTCTTGGTACTAGTTTATCAGAAAAAAAAAAACAAACTACAAGATCGATTGGACGATTTATTTAAATAAAATCTAATTACATCTAAGTTACATGAAAATACATCGATTGATAGCAAAACGAAGTAAATTAAATAATCAGGTCGTCAAGAATGATGCTGAAAAAAACGCTTACATGTGTTAGATTAATGGGGCTCTATTAATAAAGAAAACAAAATATATTAAATAATACTGTGATTATTTAAACTATTCTGCACAACTAACTAAATGTCGCTAAATTATTATAAAGAAAAGAAACGAAACAAAGATTACTTAGTATTTATATTTAATAAATGAAGAATATTGTTTATTAGAAAAACACAATATGAACATTAATATCAATTTAATTAATAATAATTATTAATGTACTAAAATACCCACAAAAGATGTAACAGAAAAATATTACACAAAATGTATAAACAAAATAACTTAACTTGCCATCTCCCTCTCCAATACGAACAATGCCTCAATAATGGCTCTAAGCCCTATTTATAACAAATTTTAAAAGCGACAGCAGCGCTATGATCAACTGAAGTTTAATCATATTCATAACTTTTAAACATAGTAAACTGTATTTAATTATAAACTATTTTACAGTATGATTCTTAATTCTTAAATGGTGTTGTAACAATATATTAATGGTATTTCTTTCTTATTAAATAAAGTATGTAAATACAATAACTTAATATGATAACAATAGCTTATGACAATTTATCAAATCAACAACTTTTATCACTTTAATGTTATATCAGTAATAAGAATAAAACATTGTTCTAAATAATACTAAATTCCCAAAAATAATAATTCTAATATATTAAACTTTTATTGTGTCAACGAAATTAAATAGTTTTCTAATTGGTTTTTTGTATGACCTACATATTAAATTATTAAAATACTATACCATAATTCAATATGTAGGCCATAGTACAATAATATAATACATGCATACACATGTATTATTCCTACACCCACTTACAAACACAAACAAAAACATTTATGTTTTAGTGTCTTGTCTAGTCTAGTAAAACACGAAGATATTTTAAGAAAATCAGTTTTCGAATATTGGTGTGTTTATATATATATTTTTTCAGTAAGTTAACAATACTTTTTTTTTATATATATTTTTTTACTTTTACGAAGCATAATATATATAAATATATTCAAAAAGTTCTATTGTTATTCTATTAAATTTTAGTCAAATACTATTAAATTCTTATCAACTGTTTAAAAAAGAAATTCATGTTGCTCTATGACGTCTTAATAATTAATAGCGCTCAGTTGGTTCGCTTTATGCGCTTAATTTTATGTAATCCATCTGAGTGTCGCGTATCCCACATAATTGCGGTACGGAATTTTGCTCAGACATGGTCGGATTTGGAACGTTAGGACCGGGGCGCTAGCGGCGTGCCGTGATCCCGCATCGAGTTGCAAATAATTGAGTGACACCCCCCGCAACCGCTCCTAAGTATAACGTTTAATTATAGGGACTAAAAGATATTATCTCTCATGATTTTTCTTTTACTTTACTTGAACTGTAAAACAGTAGGTAATTTAAGGTCTTCATATATAATTTATTAACTTGCTTATTAAGGATACTACACAGAACTGAAAGTAGGTAAAGGTTTTAGGAATGTTGTATTCTCACTCTTGAAAAAACTTCTTTTTAAAGAACTCCTTCCCTTTAAACTTCTATCTCTTTAAAGAACTTCATTTCATAGATAAAATCTAATAAATTTTTATTAATTTGTTGAGAACTTGATAGTGTTTAATGAGCAAAAGACTTGCTAAGTGAATTCTGATCCTGTAATACGATAGTCATTGTACGAAGACCTACAGTATTGTCGGCGCCGGCTTGACTCCAGGATTAGAGAAAGAGAAGTATTCCTTAATTTATGCTACTACCTACTTTATTAACGCTTGAATGTAAACTGTCTAAATGTTTGAATACGTTTAACTGACTTTGCAAGATAGCAAATTACTTAAAAAGTCATAAAATATGTTTTGTATTTGCATTTGCTTTCTATTTAAAGACTGATTAATGAGATGTTATCTAGAACATTTTATAAGAAATAAAACCTTTATTACTAAACAGGTATTATGCGATTATGTCATTTACAGGAGATTTCAGTATTAAAACGTTGGTTTATTATAACTGTTTGACTCCAGCCGTGGGCGGCGGGAAAGCATGTGCCACAGTAGAATTATTTCTTTAATTGCTTAACTAATACTCGTTGGACTTAAACTTAACGTTACCTGCTCTCGATTTAAAGTCGTGTTCGAATCGGTTTTATAGTCTTTAGACCGTACACAAATATATGGTAGACCATTTTTTTTTACTTAATAGACTAAACGTTTATAACAGCTTTTTTAATATTCCGGTATGTATATAAAGACGCAAAGTTTGTGCAGGGATAATCTCTGATACTAATGATCAAGTTTGTAAAATTGTTTTACTGTTAGAAATATGTATAACATATAGTTTATATGTACATAGGGTAGTGTTGTACACATTATAAATTATGGACTCAAATTTAATATAATAATCACGATTCTCGAAAAATATATCTAAAAGAAGAAACGTCGAATACTTTTAGAGTCACATAATCGAATATAAGGTCAAATAATTTTGTAAGATTTATTAATTAAGAATTGTATACAATTAGTACGAAGTTATTGCATGATGAAAAAAGAACTATCATATGATGTACGTCTATCATGCGTACAATAGTACCATATGACCTGGTACATTAGAAACTTTGGCAATTGTATGAGAGCCCTTTATGTTTCGGCGGAGCTATTTCCACGCAAAGTTGCGACTTTTACGATAATGTCAGCCATTGCCATTCAAACGCGCTAAAACTTTATCTATGGGAGTGAAAGGATAAGCGTATCTTTTGCGTATAATTGGAAACATGTAACGCCAAGGATTTCTTATAAACTTCGGATTTATATTTTGAAGACCAATCAAACCAAATTTCCGTTTAACGTTTACAAAAATATATGTTTATTTAATTTATACTGTACTGTTTTATTTTAATCTGAAGCTAAAAAAAATAAAATTTTTGGTTATATTTTTTTAATTTCACGTAACTTTTACATGAGTTCCAAGTAGTGAGTGAATAGAAGCGAAGGAATCTTAAATAAAAATTTAGTATTTAGTATTTGTTATATCATAAATTATTAAATATTTATAAGTGACTAGGTGCGTATGGCATATTAAGTTAAACTATTTTAAACTTATTGATTCACCTATTGGTTCATAAAATTTTGGACGCATCCTGTATCGAAGACTGACAAGAAGTTACGAGTTATAATAACACCCACGGTGTTTTCTCATATGCGAAAACAAAGTAGGGCAAAGATTACCCACGTCGGATATTACAGTGCTTGTTCAATGTAAGTAATATTATTTTGGTCCTACACAAACTGAGATAAATGTGAACACTCGATTTTCATTGCTATCTCTCGTGGTATAATGTATTAGATTTAGGTCCAACATTACTAGGGATAAATAAAAATGTTCCAAATAATAAAGAAATAATAAATTATTAATAATTTTCTAAAAATCGTTACAATACACCACTACTAATACTTACTGCTGCTAGAAAAATACGTTTAAATTAAAACAGACATGTAATTGAAAATACCTTTATAATATTATAAAGTTATTTTTATGTTACAGTAATTAATAAAGTCCATAAAAAAAGTATTTTATAATATTCAGATAATAGAAACCTCAAATTAATAAATAAATATGTCAAATAATAGAATCAGAAAGAATATATTTGCATTTTCGAAGCAAAATAACTTTTATGCAGCGCTTCAAATAATTTATGACAATATAAATTCTCATCAAGAAAAATATCATAAATGAATGCGAAGCTACTGATATCTGAATATTTCAGACTGTTACATTAATTAATATAGTAATTAATTAGTGAACATAAAACTCTTATGATGCGCCGTAACGCACCTTGACATTGGAATCTCTGATTTCAATAATTAATGTTCAATTTTAAATCAGAAATTCAATAGTTGTTTTCTAAGTAACTAAATATTAATTGGTATAGTGTACAATTTATATTTATTTTCTATATCTATTTATTTATTTATTTATTTATTTATTTTTATATTTTCCACTTTCAATCAATACTAATGATCACTTGTGTACGTCAAATGGAAGTGCCAGGAAGGCCTATCTTGATGCCCCTACATCATCAACATAACAACATCAAAATAAGCCCTTCTGTAGAGTCACTGTCCAACTTATATCTTAAAAAAAAACCTTTAGTTATAAATACGTTAATGCGTGCACCTATATAAACGTTGTTATCATAATCAACCATTATACAAAATCATTTATATATTTATGTATAAAACAGTAAGTAATTTGGATTTTTTCTTCTTTTGTTAATTTGATGGTACTACTTTAAATCCTAGAACGACATAAATGAGCTTTCTTGAACCCTCGCGGTGATATTTGAATAAATTCTCGGACTGCTCCCCGACAAGGCTCGAATACAACTTACACTTTAATAATGATTGCGGGTAACATGATACAAATATGAACATTTTCCACCTCGGAGTATGTAGAATTAATTTAAAATCTACTAATTTAGTCTGGTAAGCAATTTATTTTTAAGTGGTAAAAAAATAAACTTTAATGAAATCACCTAACTGCCGCCAGTTGATTACAGCATGCGAGGGTGTCGATCTGTCTGCTATATTTAATTACTCATAAAGTGTATAACTGGCTGTTTACGCCGCAATACTTCCAAAGCACTAACCGACAAATTTATTGACACACTCACTTACTACTGTGCAATTTTAACTGAACTCCAGTTGCGATGTTTGTGTTTCAAAATAGAAAGTATTTGCCTTGTTGTCTACGTTGTAATTGCTATCGAAAATTCTAATTATAATAGTGTTGTATTTCGTTGCTTTACATGATATTTTACTTCAATCAATCAACATCAAAATACAATCCATGTATAAACCTGACCAGAAATCATTATACTTTCAAAATTAATAATTACCCAAATATAAAACAAAATTAATAAATTCGTAATATTCGTTACTGCGACCACTCCTGTACCCTGAAATACATTCAGACCTTAGGTTTTATTTCGAGCATTCGATGTCTCAATCAGTAATTACTCTCAAGATTTATATCGGGGCTATTTCAAGAACTAAGGAACCCAGAAGACCTCTTAGTTGCATTGAAACCAATCTCGGAAATACCACTTGAGAAGCCCTCGGTTCCGAGGCCTCTTGATATTTCCATGAAAGATACTTAAGTGAGTTAATTAAAATGTTAAACATTAAAGTTAAACCCGTTAAAATATATATAATGTACATAATGTTAACATTTAATCAGAAATATGAAGATTTTCAATCTCTTTGTTTATTTCTGTATTTTATTTTTTAACCACAAATTTCTTCTTATTCATTACGTATATGAAATTTGTACCTTTTACACCCAAAGTATTCCAATTTTTTTGTTTTCCATGTTATATTTAACTTGTCTGGCAATTATTTCAATAATATATTCGTCAGCAAGTACATTTGTACAGTGTTTTGTATTATGTACAGTGTCAACAAAGTTGATACATTTTATTAAAACTTTAACGTTTCCAAAGTATCAAAATGATAACCAGACGTGTGAACAGATATAAATGCATCATTGACTCCATGTAGATGCATATCTGAAGAGAGTGCTCGCCGATCAATGTCTTTTCATTATAATAAGTTATTTTACGATTGTATTTCAAAATTATATTAATACGAAAAGTTATTAAAATGCCACTCAATTGTTTTATACTGTATAAATTATATATTAACAAGGGGTAATGGAAACCCAAGATATTAACTTGCTGGTTAAGAAAAATATTGTATTATTATTTTTTAATACTGGAATAATTATGGATTTCTTTTCAGTAAAGTCATTAAAAACAATTTATTACAGATACGAGTATATCATATTTCATAACTTTAAATATTTAACAACAAATTTGATACTATTTCTATTTTACATTTTCTTATGAAATCACTATGGGATATTTTTTTTTAAATGGTGAGCACTTTTGTACATACATACACAAACACATGAAAAGAAATTTTTAAAAAATGTCTCGAATTACTAAGGATCTCTTAAAATGTAAACATATTACTAAAAATTCGTTTCGAAAATCGGGATGATTACAACAACTTCGTTAATCAGGAAATTAAAAAGTAGATCAATTTAAATAATACTACCAATTTTACTTCATTCAACTCTTAGTGATTGTGCTATGACCTTTATAATTATTGTCTTGTAAAGATAATGACAGTTGACTCTTTTTAAATACTACTATTGAGGCAGAGTGTATTGCTAATCAATTGGAGTGGGCCCCCATTAGAAAGCACTTTGGCTCATGTGCGAAGTGGCAAACAGCTTTTTGTCTCCACTTGTAATGAACATTAAACAGATGCCATCCCATCGACCTATTGATTTTTGAATGTACTTTACATTCAAAGCAGGTTACATTCAAGATGTTTAAAGTTCTAAGAAGTCATAAAGCAATAATATATATGCACCTTCAATATACTTTTATTTTAACATAAAAGTAATTAATATTAGCTCTGTCATATTCATATTAAAACTTATACTTTCCACGATACCTACAACTAATAATTTATAAATATATAGAATTATAGATATATACTTTTAATTCAATAATATGTTATTGTAGTCCACGTTTAATAAATATTGAAATAGAAGCAGCAGTAGCAAAACCAGAGGACATGCCGTATTCATATTGAAACTTATACTTTCCACGATACCTACAACTAATAATTTATAAATATATAGAATTATAGATATATACTTTTAATTCAAAATACTTAATATGTTATTGTAATCCACGTTTAATAAATATTGAAATAGACGCAGCAGTAACAAACCAGAGGACATGCCGTAAGAGAAAAGCTTGCTTAAAATGCCATCGAGTCATGCTCTGCCCTAATAAACCGCGGAAGTATCGAGATAAACCACTACTGCTTCTTATTTTTGTATGTTCATTTTCATGGTCCACGATTACTATTAAATATAATTATTCGGCTGTACTTTTCACATGTTATTTCTAATACTTTGTCGTGGCGATGAAAGTATTGACCTCTATTCAGAATTATCCTCTACCCCAAGGACAAGGTTTAGATATTGCCACTGTTTCTCCACAGATGTTGCAAGACTTTGGTTTTACCCCATCTTACTATATAACTTTGATCTGGGAGAGTTTTTTTGTTTCATCTTGGAGTCATTTGTAAAATATTTAAATAGAATTTTAATAACACCGGGGATCAATCCTCAACAATTACTTTAAGCAAAGCAGCCTGTATTTTTTTTCTAGTTGCTTGTCGCAGTGGTTTGTTTATAGTTTGTTTTTCATTTTGTTGTTAAATTAGCGAAACAAATTCATTTAAATTAAAGAAATTGGAAACAGAATAAAATAAAATTTAACTTTTTATTATTTTTAATATATGTACCAATAGAAATAATAATTTTGATCGAAATATAAAAACAATATCATACAATTATATTATACTTCTATTTCTGTAAATGCTATTATATTGTTCTTTTTGTTACGTTTAACTTGTGCCATGTGTTTGTTGCACACATACCTTTTGATTTAATTTGATTGAGTAAAATTGATATGATTTTATATTCTTATTCTTATTTTATATTGAGTGTAATCAATAATTATTATTAAATACAAATTACATAAATATATCTGCAGTTATATAAAAGAAACAAAAAGCACTTTGAGAACGTTATAGATACATAATTTCAATGTGTTTCGTCGTCGGCCATTGGTTTTCGAGAAAGCTTCTTTAAAGATATGGCTATCGTTTAGCTTTACTTATTTTCTTATCTTTACTAAATTTATTTTCTTACTTTTGTTTTTTTAAAGTATTTGTACTAAGCACAAAACGAGGACATTAACCAGTTGGATGGAGCCGAATGCCCATCACCATGTTCTGAAATTTGTTTTAGTGAAATACTTGAACTGCAATAGTTATGGCTTTTTAAGACCAGTAGGGTCAAATGATTTTAAACCCGTAGATTTTTTGTGATATTTGTTATATACAAGTGTTATATTGTATATAGACCACCAATAAATTAAATAATATTTTTAGTAACACTGAATTTTTCCCAAAGATTTGAAATATTATTAATTATTATGCGATATAATATATACACACTAAATAATTTGATTTAATTAACATTTTAATTGCTTCCAAAAATTTAATGATAATTATTCAACATTAAAATATGTAAATTTATGAATTCAGTAAATTTGTTATTATTGAAATGAATAATTATATAAATAAATGCTTATTTAAGTAGTCTCGTTTTATTATGAGAATAACTACGACTTTCACGATTATTAGTGTTATTGTCCTAATTCGACGTGTGTCCGTTCTAGAAGTTACAGGTGACGCGAGTAGCAATACTGAAGTTTTATATAATATTTTATTAGGGAAAAATTCTATGAGCCAATACGTTTATACATTTATTAGGATACGATTGCTTAATTCGCAGAGCGACGAGACGAGATCCCAGAAGTGGTTGGGTCGAGTCCTGCCCGTCTTGATGAACGTTTAATTCTATATTTATTTCAAACAATTGTATACCGTTACCGCTTAGAAAGTCACCCATTAATTCATTCGGTTATTCCTATATATGTTTTATATAAATTAATTTGTTTTATATTTAAGTTTTATATTATTAACAAAACTAATTTATCTTACATATATCAATAAAACAATTTTTTATTTTTTAAATCTGAGACGTTTACCTTGATCCTAGTACCGATGCTCATCTCTGTTTGACCAATGTATGAGAAGCCACAATCATAATCAAGTTTGTATACACCGGCACATTGCAAGGGGATATTACTCTTAAGTAGTCTCAAGGATTGGCTCACTTTTTATGTGGTTCATAAGTTGTCCTTCTAGAATGCTTCTTCAAGATGTTGCTATTCTGTTAATAACCCCAGACAAATTAAGTTTATTCCACATATTGGGGGTTCATGAAAAATTACCTGAGAACTGCATCCAGGTAATAGGGATAGTAGAACAAGTTCTGACGTGCAGTGTAGAAATAAAAATCATAAGGAGTCCAGGGAAATCAAATTAAAAACCTCTTCGAAACATACTCCGTGGTAGATGTGGTAGCGAACGTATAAAGATGTAACATTCCAACGCAACGATAAACGATCTAACCTTTCACAGAACACGGGGTTACTAAAATTACGAACAGATCTTCGATATATGCGGCCAAATGGTAAAACTAATATTGGGGTGATCTAGTCCAGAGATGAGAACATTACTCCACGTGTGACTTATATAACATGTGCTTTATAAAGTGATCGGGTTATTTCAGTACCTTCGGAACATGTAGCTCGGACTGTAAATTTTCATGGTCTTAAAGATCATGGGCTCGCATTACAAGGGACGTTAAAATGGAATTTAGTTGGCGAGGGTGGTGATGTGAAGAGGCATCCAGATGTCTCCTTGTGTGAGTAAGCTTTTTCTACAATGAGTGTACGAGAGTACCATCAACTCTCACGCCTAGAAAACCCAAGGCCCTGTCCATTTCCATCTAATATAAAAATTTCATTCTAGGATGAATGGACTCCAAGTACTTTCTAAATTGCTCCATTTCTTGCTGGCTACCTTGTATTATGCAAAAAAGATCATCAACGTAACGCTTCCACAAGCTAATCACCGATGACTGCATGTCTACTAGCTCTTCAATATACTCCATCCAGATGATAGCCAACACCGGTGCCAAAGGGCTTCCCATAACAATGCCATCTATCTAAGTGTAATGTTGCTCATGATGGCTGCAGTACTGAGGCCATTTACTTCGCCAGTTCGTATTTGGGTGGTAAATTTAACCCACGATTGGCCGCAAAGGTACATTTGGTTGGTAAAGTATTGGCAACCCATAGAGTTTAAGTGGTTGCACCACTTTAGGTTTATACAAATGGTTAAAATCATCTTCTGAAATTAACTCCTGGTAATCTCTAATCACAGGTCGTATGCGTCGCGCTACTCGGGCAGTGGGGTAGTAAAACTCTTGTTTGAAAATGTTGGACTCAACAAGTTCTTTACCTTTACATCGTAATCAGTAGAATCTAGCACTACGGTGGCTACTCTTATCATCATTACCCTTATCAGCCGTTAATACTAATATCTGTTCATTTTGCCGAACCGCTCTTCCTTAGTGATATTGCTTTTAGGTACTTTTGGCTTTTTTAATATAATATCAATATCTTGCATAAGAGTTTCTCCGTCGATTGGTTTTATCTTTTTATTTTTATATACTATTGATTACCAATTCATATGGTATCTGCCTAGATGTAAGTGCATAATATAAACCTTTTGAAAAAACGTTTAAGATAGTTGCGTCTAGTGCAGTGTTAGACAGTGTAAGATAAACAAAGGTATTTGTTCTTATTTCCGTGTACCTACTTACAATCTTACTTTATTGACTTACGTGATAGTAATTTGTCATACTTTTTGAGGTGGCGTTAACAACACAAATTGTATATGCGTCTCGCTTGTGATAGAATAACATTCCATCACATAAACTGAAATCACTACTTCATAACACTGAACTGCATTCCAAATGTATTGCATATAACTGTCCCTGTCGCTCTACTAGGTTGAGGTCATAGTGACTGTTATATATTAATTGTTTAAAAAAACGGAAACTCGTTTTGTGTAGAATTTCTACGAAGAATGCGATATCGTTGCGCGCCTTAATATGCACATACGTTAGTATTATATTGAAATCACGGCACATAGTGAAAAATGAAGTCGAAGATTCTATCGGCATGTTATTCTCAAAGAAACTCAAATGTTTTTAACATTGACCAGTGATTTCTTTATTTTTCTTGTGACCACGATAAGTGCAAACTAATCGCAACGTCGAGGTAGGTTTATTGTAGTGGCATGTGATCCTATCTAATTGGTATAGTACGCATTGGAATCTCCGAGGACTACGACTTCAGCGGGGGGAATCTGTGATAATATATCGTCAATTGTCTTTTGAAAATGGTCCATGAAACGACTTGTCTCTGTATTACCACTACGTAACCTATAGAGGCACGCGTAAACTCTGATACGGTTGTCCATTTTTACGCTTAGCCAGAGAGTGGGTGTTTGATGGATGCAGATATCGTCTCTTACAAACACTCCTACGGATAGTATAAAGTAATAAAGAAGTTTATACCTGGGGTACAAACTTAGGCACGAAGTGTCGCTCGGATGAGATATCTGCGTCTCCGTTAAAAATAACGAGGCCGGTTGCGCCTTCTCAAAATTCTAGTTACATAGTTACATAAGTCCACATGTAAAATGGAGTTTGGTTTTGAGGAGTGCAGCCCTTGTTTACCCTTGGCAGTTACCTGCAGCGGTTCCTTGCCCTCCCCAGATTACAAGAAATGGCCCCAACAAAATTGAATTTTGGTAAAATATCCTTTTGCGGTACTTATTGTTGGAGGACCGCTGTTACATATTGGGAAGGGGTGTTGGCAGACGATGCCGTTGTCTACATATTTAGGTCAAAATTCATGTAAAAAAAAGTCATAAGTTAAAACTAACAATCTTTTATATAAAGGCTCTTTATTTCTTAATTTAACTTAGCATTTCTTTCATCTATTGAATTTACGATGGTCGCTAAGATCTTATAATAAACTGTTTTCTAAACTAAACTTGTATACCAACTTGCAGTTCTATCGATCAAACATCTATTTTAAAATTGAGTTACAAGTTTCGACCCTACAATACATAATAATATATGTTACAAGTTAAATAGAGCTTGTAAAAAAATATTTAGTTCTATTATATTTTCTGCTCATTTACAACAAAGATAAAAAATCTTTTATTATATCATAAAAGGTGTGCAAAATTGATATTGATAGTATAGAAACTCTTCAATAGTAGGACCCTCTAAGTGAATAGCACTCCTTGACCTATTATGTTCATGAATTCAGCCAAAAGTCTAATACTATGGTGATTTTTATAAATGTAAGACGTACCTACGTAGCCACAGTAACCTTAATAATTTCTGTAATTAAAAATACACGTTAATAATTTAAAAAAAATCGGAAATCATTTAATAAGAATCATAATAATAACATAAGATCCTGAGCTTTTACAATAATAATCAGAAAAACATCTGACACACGGCAATCGAGCTTGCCGCTATGAAAATCTCCTAATCGGCAAATTATAACTCGCAAATTAATTAACAAACAAAAAAATTAAATTAATTAATTAATTAATTTTTAAATTTAAAAAAAAAAAAAATTTAAAAATTTTAAAAAATTTAAAAATTCGAAATTTTTTTTTTATTTTTCGGTAACTTGGGCGGCCGATCTGACCACCTTCCCGTTGGACAATCAACATAATTTTGAAAAGTGAATCTTACATTTAGATACTGATTCCAAATATATCTTTAGATTTTCAAAATTCGAAAAATAAAATTCGACAGACACACAGACACATACAGACAGACAGATCGGAAGGAACACTGAGTTTTTCGAACATTCGAAACTAATTTACCTATAAGCTAATAGTCACGAAAAGCTAATAAAGTAAAAATATTTACGTTCATATAAATAGCATAGCGGTAAAAGGCGACCAGACGTTTGTTGAGACGTTATAGCCGCATATTGAAACAATACATTACCTTTGCAGCTCTGTTTTCTAACCGATACACCTGATACCCGATCCCTATTGTGTATTCAGAGCAAAAATCACTCTTTACAAGAATTTTTGGTATTGTATCTTATTATTATTCTGTTATATATTTAAAAAAGCTTAATGCCTTGACGTCAAATCTAAAGGTATATGATTAAAATTGTTTTAAAACATATTTAACTATGTTAAGCTTATTAAATTTTTTAATAAAGATAGAATGAAAAAATATATCTATATGAGCAGCACTCGAACCGGCGACCTCTGGGAAACCGTCCCGTCGCTCTACCAAATGAGTTTCCATACCGCTCCTCACTTCAATTAATGTTACATTCTAGAAATTACCGTTTTTATCGCGACAGAGGTGACTTGTATTAGATTTCTTTCGAAAATCCTAATCAATACTTCTAAATTAGCGATATAGAATAAGATTGAAAAGATGCCACCATCGAAATTAATTAATTAAGTAATAAGTTCAATTGGTTCTACGGGATAGCTTCCCAGAGATCACGGGTTCAAATCCTGCTCGTATCGATAAAGTTTTCATTTTGTATTTATTAAAAATTTAATAAGCTTAACATTGTTACACACGTTTATAATCAATTAAAATCATTAATTTCGGTTGTGATATCTCTTTAATGTTATTCTATACTGCAAAATTAGAAACATTAGTTAGTAAAATTTTATTGATAAACTATTTATATAGTTAGTCTTTAGTCCTTTGCTATCCTATACAGCTGCACAAAACAAATACGGTAAGACAATTAACAAAAGCATCATCGAGTATAAGTGTTGTGGCTGCAACTGGTATTACACGTTTTATTATCCTCTTTATTCCCATCGCTTTAAGGATTAGAATTGCATTTAAAGGATGCAAAGTTCGTGAGATATTAGTGAAGGGCCGCGACGTGTACTATCTCCGTTGTGATGTTGCTGACTACTAACAACTGTACAACTGTATTTGGATATACAGACCTGTACTTAGACTATGATTACCTATACATTAAAGAAAGATATTGTGCACTCTCCCTGTAAGTCAAGTTTTTCATCAGTTTTTTTTTCATCACATTTGCATAGATAGAGCAAAAATAGCATCTAATAGAAAGATTTTAATCAAATTTGATAACTGCTTTTGGGCTGTTAAACACGATTGTTTTAGGTAAAACAAACAAGTCATTTCAAGTTGAAATAGATAACACGATACAAACAATGTATATAAAAAAAAATATAAAAAAGCGATTGATACAGATTCCAAATATATATTAATATTTTATTTCTTTCTTTTTTACTATTCATCCTTGAAATGGTTTAAGAATGTTGTTTATCCCAATTTTGGGTTAAAAACCTCAAACCTCTAATCAATTTTCTCTTCACAGACCCAACAGCTATATTTTGAGAACTGTATTTTAAAAAAATAATTTTGAAACGCTTTATTAATTTTTATATCTTAGAAAATAACCAATGACGTTTGTGTATAGTCTCCTCATAGAAAAGAACTATTAAACTTCAACAAAAAAAGATAACTGTATATTATGCAATTTTCTCCTATACGAGTCAATACTTAAGGATTAAAAATGTAAATCGTTTTAGAAATTGGAAAAACTTAATGACCACTGCCTGTAAAAAAATATTGCATAGAAAGGCAAACTTTTTCTTAGATATGAGTGATATGGGCAAATAATATGCGCGCTTGTTGTCTTTATTTGCCAATTTACTTACATTTGCGCTGCGCCCCGCGGCTCGTAAAGTAATATTATCCACCGCTGGGCGAGGGCAATAGTGCCTCTTTTACGGGCCGCGAGTGAACGTCACTTGGGAAATTATTTGACGTGCCGTTTAATGGATTTTGCCTTCATAACATGCTACCTCCAGCCAAATAAAAATGCGAGTATACAAAATATTTAATAACTAGGACATATGGAAATGTGGTAATTTTTATAGGGTTATATTTTACGGTATATACATTTACGTTACGTACTAATATATATGATTTATTTTTATGTTGCAGTTTACACCGTCACCAGTTTGGAGTTATTGGAGTTACGGGTGCCAGCTCACGTGCCTCTGGGTACGCGGCCGTCTCTCTCCTGTCGCTGGCAACTCGGCCCTAGTGACATTTTGTACTCTGTCAAGTGGTATAAAGATGGAAAAGAATTTTTCAGACATGTTCCACGCGATGTAGAACAAAGAAGAAAGTTTTTACTCCCAGGAGTCGATGTAGAGGTTAGATTCTCAATTTTTTTTAACCCATCCTTAGTTATTTAAAACTTCGATTTGAATCGAATCGAATTTTTTGTATTTAATGATCTCATGATAATAGTTTTATTCTTTCACAGTAATATCCAATACCCAAAAAAAAAAATGTCACCATACACGTTTTTCTATTTGAAAACACTCCAAGAAATATATTTTTTTAAACTATATGAACTAAAATGCCTTACCTATACGAAAATGAGCCAAACTAATGAGAAATCATTTAACTTTGTATAATTAAATTAATCCGGCAGTGAGGTTAGTTTACTTAGGTCTCTTGCCTGCTCAGAACTCACATACGGATATTACGTTTTGGAGAGGCGGACGCGTAAATAAACTAGCTCTTATGAAAAACCAACTTTTTCTCAATTAGTTGCAGCGCTCATCACTTGATATTTTTATATTCCTCGTGTCTGAAAAGGTGAAAACTTGTGAATAATTAAAAAAGTAATTGAATATGTGAATTATGAAAGTAAATTTAAAATCGTTTTTGTACTTCAGTCAATTAGTGTCAATTAGTACTCTTGAATAATAAACAGAAATGATGATACAATAATTTGGATGTTATATTAAATTAAAAATATAATTAATATTTACTAGATTTAATTAAGCTAGATTAAATGTAAGCATTAATAAAATTTGATCGTTTTTTTATCATGAGAAATTTCCCGAAGGCATACGTTTCTGAGAATCAAATATACTTTTATTTATAACATTAATACATTTTTAAGATGCTATTTTTACCTGACCTTTTGATTTTCACTGCACTGGCTGAAAACAGTGACAAAAATACAGTCACAATTCAGAAACTATTCAAATCGAAAAAATAATACAAGCTTTGGCACATTTTATTAAGATACATGAATAACAACAATAAAAAATATCAAAACAAATTAGGTTTTGGACTAATTTTTATTCAACGACCATAAATCTTGCATAGCGGTAAATCGTTTGAAGTTTAAATATTTGTTAATGTCCAATCGGCTGAGATATAAAAAACATGGGGTATTCCATAATGATATTTCATATTCAATTGTTAAGGATATTATTATCTGTGAAATAAAAGTGAACTCTTAAGATGACTACGATAATATTAAAACAAATTTATTGGAGTATGCTGTTATAATTGTAAATCTACAAACAATCACAATATAACATATTTTAACCAGAAAATGAAATTCTGTTCAGTTTACAAACTAAGGTCGATAAGCCTCCCTGAACTTAGCAGAGTAAGATAACAACCTCTCTGCATGTTAGTTATTTTAGTTAGTACATATGAGCTGGGTTATAGTTTCGTAAGTTATCAAAAATGCAAAGAATACAGTTCTTATCTACTATTAATAACAAATTAGTATTTTTATTCAATCAAAACAAATTGGATCTTAAACTTTAACAGTGTATTACCATTTGAATTCAGTTTATTCTTTAAAGCTTACTACGTTAAATATACGGCAGTTTTTGTAATCGTCGAAAAAATCTGTTATGTATACACAGTTGGTCAAAAAGATGATGGTCCTGCTCCTGGTGATGGACCAAAACCAGACAATACCAGACCCACTAAAAACCAACGGTTGTACTTATCTCTTGAGTAACTCGCTATGACGCCCGGGCAGTAACCCCATTTACGCAGCTACGTTGAGTGCATCAGGAATCATTCTGAACCGCCTCTAAACATGACGGAGATCACCAACAGCCATGGACTAAGCCAAGTCCGGAAGAGACAGCAGAGTAATACCAGGCTCACTGCCCTTCTAAGGAAAGTGGAAGCAGAAATACTCTTCGACCAACCTCTATCTCGCGAGGGAAGTCACCCAAAATAACGACATCGTATCCAAGGAGGATCTCCTTTAAGTTTACCCACTTAACCAAACGATTGCTTTCGTCGTCATGGCGGGATAACATGGGATCGCTTTAGAATTCAACTGCGACACCCATAGATTCATCACGAAAAGGGTATTCCACAATTAACACACCTTTAATGACAAGCAGGCTTGTTATAACAAGAGAAGCTCCCTTGGCAGGGGAAAGGGAAGCCAGGGTACGGGGTAGCCCCTCTTCGCTTCGGCCTTCTTCTGTTAGCAGGTCGAAGCGTCTGTTTCGCAGTATTTAATATACGCTAAAAAACACACCAGTGTATTAGCCGCAATCTTGAGTGACTATAGTTTACTTATGTAATGGGAGCCAGACACAGTCGTCTTACACAAAACATAACACAAGCATTGTGCGGCAACAGAGAATGTGTGTATAAGCATAACAAATTTAAAGAGCTAAGATAGTAACTGGTATCTTTATCGCTATTTTATATTTAAAATGACACTCAGCGTACATAAACCATTAAGCAAATACAATTTACTGTAAAGTTCCTTCATAACTTATGGTTATCTTAACATATAATAAAACTGTAATTCTACTAAAAAATGACCGACACGATGATTGGAAAACAAAATAAATAAAACATAGAAATGTTAAGAGACTTTTATTTTTTATTTCTAAAGTAAGATATTTTTGCAGAATTCAAGTCCAAACGGCTCGAACGTGACTCTATCTCCGGTGGTGTTAGAAAGTGGCGGACGGTACCGCTGTGAGGTGTCCGGCGAACGACCGCTCTTCCCCACTGTGTCCGATCATGCCGATATGATAATTGTTGGTATGTCGATCATTATGTTACGAATATTATGACGTATTTAAATTATTCTTAGTAATGGGCACTTATTTAGTATTGATGATGTGGAATTTTACAATTTTTTTTTCTAGCATTGCCCGCATCCGGTCCCATCATCACGGGGTCTAAAGTTCGATATCAAATAGGAGATAGAGTACAAGTGAATTGCACTTCTGGAAGGTCACGCCCTGCAACCAGGTTGTCATGGTATGTCAACGGTGAACCAGCCCCAATGACATCAGTACTGCCAACAGAAAATTACAAATATGATGATGGTCTGGAAACAACTAGTCTCGCCTTAGATTTTAAAGCCAAACCTAAACATTTTAAAAAAGGAGACTTAAAATTGAAGGTAAGTAAAAATTATATATAAAAAATTATTTTTCTTTATTTTAAATGGTCCTTCTTTTTAATAGCTTTAAATATTAGAAAAGTATTTTTTTTTGTATTTAAACTTTCGTGATCCATGATTACTATAATATAAACATCACCCCGATTTTCGAAATAGCAATTTCTGTTTTATCTAGAAGTTCTGAGTAATTTTAGATGATTCCATTTAAATAAGTGATTTTTAGTTATTTTTGTAAATTCTGAATACCGCGTATTCGCGATTTATAAAAATAATTGGGGGATTGGGGTGGTTGTAGTACCCCGATCCAATCGATGCATGTTAATGTCCGGAAAAAGTTATAACAGATAGAAAAAATATCGTTCTTTTTTATCATTGTTTATTTTTGTTTTTAAAAAAGTGATAACCACCAAATTAATGTTATGGGGCTCGCACCAATTACCGCTTGTTATATTTATAAGAAACCCGAATGGGTTCGAAACAAGTACAGGCAAATTCCGATAGTATTTTCTTTAGTATAGCTGGATCATATGTAAAATTAAAATAAATTTGAACCATTTTTTTTTGTCGCAGTGTCTAGCCACTATTGCCACTGTTTACTGGCGAAGCAATGAAGAGAGCGTACAAGGAGAGAAATCAAAAGGCTATGGTAGGTCCAGGGATATAATGGATGGCGCTTCTAGAGCTGATCGGATTAAAGCCGCGGGGAAATCAGGACCTCGACAAGTTGTTATGTCACTTCCGTCATTGCTGCTACTTTTAACTTTAGTTTTACACATTCCCTCTCTTTAAGAGAAATCAAGAAATAATGGCAGAAGCCATGTATGTATATATAATTCAGATGGATATGTTTAATTCAGATGCATATTATAACATTCCTAAATAGCGAAAATTTTTTAAATGTTACCAGTCATTACCCACATGTTATATAATAGAAAATATCTCCCTAGAAATCCTGTACTTCTATTGTTTAATGGTTTTGTATTATTAATAATTTTACCGCGTTTGTGATAAATAGATTAAATTAATTTTAGATAGTGAAATTATTGCAACCATCATTAATCAAAAATACAGATATTATCTCATTTTGACCTTATAATATATTAATAAGATATTCCAGTTGTATTTTAAACATCACCTCATTATGGCCCAAAGAATACTTTATTACCAAAGCGTATAATAATTATATTATGAATTTACGCTACAAAAATAATTAATTAATATTGCTTAACGGATTTTAATATTAAAATTCGTTTAAGGGAACGTGAACGTCGATATGCATGCCACAAAATTTAATAGTAGGCTGCGTTATAGTATGATAACATATTTATGAAAACAGTATACTTTTTATAGAACATGAGCTATTATAAACAGCTATTATCTGTTATTTCCTAAAAAAAAGCTTTATTTTATGCTTATTGAATTTCGAACTTACTGCAAAATAATAACAAAAATATATATTGCATACATACAAACATTTATATATTAGAGATTTTTCACTCTAGAATAAGTCTAAATTATTATTATTACATTGGATCGTTTTATTAAATAGAGTCAGTGTACATGCAATAATAAAACATAACATTTTTTAACTATAATTTCGCAATACACTTTCTTATTTTTGGTACATAATTAATGGTTGAACTAATCTATTTAGGTTTACGCGTTTAATGTCGAATAAACTGCAGTATACAAAAAAAGAGTTTAATAAATTATAAATTTTCTATTAATTGAACAATAACTTCATACGAATTTGATTTTAATATCGATGTCCTGATAAGGGCGAAACATTTCTTTGTAAAACTATATTTTGGCCACAGATTCACTCGCATCAAAAAATAAACAAACTTTCATCATTTATAAAATTTCAATAACGTATAGTTTGTGGGTACACAAGTCACCTTAATATGTGGGTTATTTAGTTTTATGAACATATACTAGAACACTGACAAGGCAGGATTTCTGCTTTTGTATCATGTATAGATATACACATAGAGCATTCAGAATGAAATACGCAGGGAATGGGAAAACCCAAAAAGGTATTGGTATAGTAATGTTTTTGTAATAGGATTCGGTTAAAGTATGAAAAATGATTTTTTTTTATTGTGTTCCTAAGTATTTGGATTTTAGATCGGCCATCGGAAATATGTACTATTATAAAAAATATAGCTGAGTAAAACGAAAACAAAAAAATTTGTTATAGATGTATGAATTTATTCGAATTCCAATATTACTAAATTTTTTATTGAAACGGTAAAGGAATGGATGCTGTTCGGTCTTTTTGTAGTCGATCGATCATTAACCCCGTGTCGTACCTAGTTTAAAATTATATTAAATATAGATATTTGGTAAATCGCAGTCAATTCACGGTTTAACCGTTTTAATATTAATGTATATTCTTGAATGTTAATCACTGAAATACGTATATAATGTTAGTATTTATTGGGTATTAAAGTTTTTTTTTTTTTTGTATAACTTCAAAGTATTTATATGAACTTATTTAGGATTTTAGTTAAATTTTTAATACTTTTTTTTTAGAATTGTATATATATTTATACAGAATGTATTTATGTATTTCTATTGTAAATAATTATATTTTACCAATGTTATAGGTATTATATTTGTGTGTTTAAAAATAAATATTATCCTCGTAATTGTTACGAGTGCCTACTTTTCCAACACAACTTGAAATGCACTTACGAAGTATAGATTTATAGAAAATGAAAAGTCAATAGTTGAAATGTTATAGAATTTATTTGTACTAATATATTACTATACATTATTTGTGGAGTAAAAGCTTTGAGTGTTTATTCATATTTTTATGTAATTGGTATTGTTGCTTATTGTTATAAAATATAATATGTAAATAATGGGTAAATTAGCTCAAAGTAATTATAAATAAATATAGAATGTGATGTACAAACATTTTGTCTTTTTACCTTCCTTACCTATCTTTAAAAATTACATACAGACGTTCTCAATATCAATATAACCCCATGTTAGTAATTACTCTCTGAGAATATTTACACAATTTCAGATAAATCTGTTCAATAGCTTAGCTACATACATTCAAATAATATGTTAGTTGCATATCGCGTAGGTTAAAGACCTACTCAATAACCACACATTGTAAATATACTTATTTTGAAACGAGAATACGATAAACAGACTTCAAAATCACACACCTACAAAATTTTAGTCAATTGATAGAGACACTTTAATGATTCTAACTTTTAATAATTTACAGATTTGTCATGATACTTTAAAAATGTTAAGAAATTATATATGTTTTCTCAATAAAACGGAGGTATTTCAACTGTTCTGCTATCAACATAAGTATATCATTTTGGTTATTACAAAAAAAAAATGTGTCTCAGCAGACAATATTTATTCAACGAAGGTTAAAGTATATAGCCATAAAAGAGGTCTTCATAATATTAACTTAAAAATTTAAGGACGGTAATTGATACATTTTAAAATTTAAGAGACCTTGAATACCAGACCTTCGTTACTTTATAAAAAAGTTGTCAGTAAGCTTTGAATGTTTGTTAGTTTCACCGACTTGGTACATATTAATCAACACTTAAATATTTTTATACGCATTCAGAATAATGAGTAATGGAAAACAATGGCCACGTTTGGAAGGTCACAACTGCTGGATAGATTACTATAAGAGTAATATTCATCATAGTTTAGCATTTATAATATAAACGATATCCCTTTAGACAATCCCGATCACGGCATATGTGGCGACAAGACGTACACTCCACTATTACAATGACATGATGAATGAAGCGTCTTATTATCGCTAAATAATCGCAATCTGCGACAAATATATACATAATTTGTACTTTATATATATTATTGAATCTATTGTAATTTTACTCGCATCAAATCATAAATATATTGCCTCGCGCTTGCTCTTACAGCTACTCTATACATGCTTGTTTGGCAAGGAGTTAGAACTATCATAACTGTCTCTCTGATGAGGAAATATCATCTATTTTTACCGAAGTATTAAAATACTTATAAAATTGGGCTTTTTGCTATGTCTTAAGTAAATTATAGATTCACGCGGCAGCCTTTTATGGGTGGCTAAGCCACTACTTGTTGCCTGTCTGCGGTTGCTCAGCTGAAGACCGTTTCTATTGATTCCGATGCCAATACTCGATTAAACGCTCAAAAAAATAAATATTAACTCGCTATAAAACCTATTTCCCAACGCAATTCAGCTGTTATGACTCATCGCCCATTAAAACATCGTCGTCGTCGTACAACGTGTCGGAACACAACTATATCGCGTGACGATCCTTGTCGATGGGTAGCAGTTAATCCTACCGATTATAGTCCTTGTGCGAAGTATTGCTTAATTGAAATATTTGGACAAGAATATTTTGATACTTTTGGATCAGTGCGACGACCGGCACTATTACATGACGCGATACTTCTATTTAAACAATAAATATTTAAAATATAAGAATATATGCCTACAAAGGCAACTTATAATTCTACATACTGGTTGGAAATTGAAAAATTAGAAAATTTAGATATTTGCATAATAAAAATAACTAAATAATTATGAAGTGATCAGAAGAAAGAACCTATGATTTCTAGCTATGTTATTGTTAATGTTATTGATTTCTGCTTTTGACAGGGTAGTGACCGTGGGTCACTATATTAAATTAATTATATTTTTATTTTGTTTTAAAATTTTACTTTTTCTTTTAGTGTATTGGAAATTATCTTATAGGCAAAAAATAGAGCATTTTTCATATCCTGTTTTGATTAGTGGATGATGTATATACTCGTAAACAAAAATATAATTTACTTTAAATAGCTGATACAACCTGCTGTGTTATTGTTTTGTTCAAAGTTCTTTCAGTTATTATGATTGATTAAAAATATAGTCACAAATAGTATTAGTGTATTACTATAAACATGACATTGTTTAACGCAGTTTATTATAGGTTATGTAGTAAAATTAAAGGTTATTTACAATAAAAAGTAATTTATATTTTCACCAAAGCAATAAACCAATCTAAAATCAAAATTTTAAAGACATTTCAATCGTTTTTGAGTAATACGCGAACATACAAAACAGACAAAAAAAAAACAATTGTTTTGTTTTGAGTCATACCGGGTATTTCTTTCAATCCTACTTAAAAAGTTAGCTTGAAGTATATTAAACAAAATAAAAAATTTCGACCTAAAAACTATTTTTAATCACTTGCGTTAAAAAAAATTATGGACATAAAAGTCATAAAAAATTTTTAAACCATCAACAACATTGATTGTATATAGGTTAGTAACATGTTAAGAACTACAATAACTTACCTCGTTTAACAATACTAAAACTGATAGATCTCATAGGAATCAAAAACAAACCAGTAAAATCGAATACTTCATTAGGTAATATTTTAATGATTGAAAACATACACTTTTGCTGTTCAATAAATTGTTTGATTACAAACTATCATTTTATTCTTACGGTGATACAATAACGTCGTTAATGTAATCCCTATAAATATATCATTTAAACTTATTTAATGATAAATTTAAAGCTAACCAGGGAGGCAAGCAGCTTACCAGGAATCTTATTGTAAAAATGTTTATAATTAACCCTGAATGACTTACTTTAAGGAGTTTAGTGACGGGTATAGCAAGTTTTTTTTTAATCGTATTAATTTTGTGGAAATCGCAATGGTCTTTAAATTTATTATATTTTGCAATATTTTTTATATTTAAATTAAATTTCTTTAATATATAATTATATACGCTAATTTATTTTAATTTATTTGATTTTATTACTTAAAGATTTTGTTGGTCTCATCTTGCACAATCTCACATTGCTCGAACAGGCTATATATATGTGTATATACTATAATGTCATTAAAAACCATTCCACGGTCTCTACTTTCCTTGGATGTTCATAAGTCGAGTGGGCCGGATGGCATTTCCCCAATCGTGCTACGAAGATGTGCCCCTGAGTTGACTCCAGTGCTAACGCGTCTATTTCGGTACTCCTATTTCAAAGGCGTAGTCCCGGTCTCATGGAAGTGTGCTTGTGTCCATCCGATTCCTAAAAAAGGTGATAGCTCGGACCCAGCTAACTACAGACCTATCGCTATCACCTCTCTTCTCTCAAAAATAATGGAGAACATCATAAACCGACAGCTCCTCGCGTACCTTGAGGATCACCAGTTGATCAATGACCGGCAATATGGCCTTCGCCATGGTCGATCGGCTGGTAGTCTTATCGTATCTTACACATCGTTGGGCTGCGGCTATTGAAAGCAAGGGAGAAGGTCTGGCAGTTAGTCTGGATATAGCGAAAGCCTTCGATCGTGTATGGCACAAGGGGCTTCTTTCGAAGCTTCCTTCCTATGGGCTTCCCGAGAGTTTATGCAAGTGGATCACCAGCTTCCTCACTGGGCGGAACATACAGGTCGTTCTCGACGGTTTTTGATCGGACCCCAAGCCCGTGAATACTGGTGTACCCCAAGGCTGCGTGCTATCCCCAACCCTGTTCCTCTTATGATATGTTGGATATTTCCAACATATATTGTTATGCGTATGACAGCACTGGACTTGCGGTATATTCCGGCCGTGCAGGTCTCTCTCGGGAAAACCTCGACGAGTGCCGAAAGAAACTTGTGTCTTCTATAGAGACCTCCCTGCATTTCCATCCATACCACCTGGATGCGTTGCGATATTCTACTGTGCGGTTTTCAAGGACTTTTCTTCCACGTACCACTAAGATGTGGAATGGACTTCCTTCGGCGGTGTTTCCAGATCGATACGACATGGGTATCTTCAAAAAAGGCGTATATTCTCATCTCCAAGGCCGGCAACGCTCTTGTACGTCTTCGGATGTGTCAAGAGTTCGTGGGCGGCGGTGATCACATTTGACCTGTGACCCGCACGCTCATTTACCCTACTTCATCATATAAAAAAAAATCTGCTGTATTAATATAGAATAAAAAAAACTCTAGAATAGTATACTTTATGACATGATTGATTTTAGAATATCTGAGAACGCATTACATATTTACATCATCAAGTACTGATTGCTGTCCTACTTTTAAATTAAAGTAAATAGTCTTTTAATAAAAGTAAAAAGCAAACTAAGTTATTTTAAATCTTAATTATACGTTTTAAGTTACTCGCATAAAAGTTATCTTCATTTTTTACCCTCTTTGTTTTCAAATGAACTTGATAAATTGACCAACGATGTTAGAATCTAATGTATTGAGTGACATGATGGTGGTGATTGTAGCCGTCGCTTAACATAAGAAATATTAAAGTTTAAATCAAAAAAAGTTTTTTAAATCTATGGTGAAGATAAATTTTCAGTACTGGAATGGCGATATATTTGAACATCACTGCGTACATGTAGCAGGGAGAAGAAATATTTTAAGTGATAAAGTTTATAAATGGTGTGAATATAAAAAGATTTCAGTAAGAAGCTTTTAGTAAGAAATTAATTCAAATTGTTAAACACAATTATATTTTAAAACAACTCAAAAAGTATTTAAAATATTCAAAATTAATTTTAAATAATTCAAGATAGAAAGATGGAATTTAGTAAATGTTATGCTTCGTGTGAAATTTTCCTTATCTTTATTCTTGATAAAAATTACACCAAAACGCTTCGCAGGCGTGCGAACTATAAAATTGAAAGGATTATAAGGATTACAAACCTCAACCCTAATTTTAATTAAGTTATTAGGTTGCTTCGAAATTATTTTCAGAAACTCGACATAAAATTAACAAAATTATTGGTTACCATATTTCTTAATAATTAAAAACTGTTTCCTCAATGGGAACAAATATATAATTTAGAAAGAGTTAAAATATGTTGTAGTTAAAATATATTGTTTATACAAAATATTAATTATATTTATAATCGACCAGTAATCATTCTTTTCCATTAACAATATGCCTACTCATTAAAAATACAGAAACGAATACTAAATTAAAATATGAGTATTAAATGAGATATTAATGTTTATACAAATATGAAAGAAACAATTGAAATAATTTACACGTTTAAAATATTTTTTGCCTGAAACATAATAACTTAAATTATATAGAAATAAAAACTCCTAGTTTTTTAATTAATTTTTAATACATATATCTTATCCCCATATATCATTCCTATTTCTAAATTAAAAATTAACAAGACCGTGTATTGTGCTTATTACATAGTTTAATTATATATTTTGGGAGGGGGGGCGCTATATTGAAAAATAGTGGCGCCACCCTCGGGGGATGGACCTTATGGTGCCGCTGAGATAGCAAGTTGAAACAAGAAAGTCGTGAAACAGTATGGCTATCTCAGTCGGGCGCTGGTAGGTCCGTCTCTTGGGATCCTGGGTTCGGTGGAGGGGGTCGTGATTAAAAAAACTGGAGTACGATATGTAGACGCGATACCGAACCAGAAACAATAATATCTTCAATTCTTCTAGAGTTCCTTTTTCTTCAGTTCCTTTTCTTCAGAGTTCCTTTTTTCTTGAGAGTTCTTCTTATTCTTCCAAGCCGTCGGAAGTAATGTCAGTAGTGGCGCTATACTGCCGGGTGTAGCACGTTACGTATACCGTAAAGAGAGCCGCGGTTTATAGACTCATTTTACTAACATTTTTCGCTACGGCTGATCCGCTTTTTCGCTAATATTTATTTCTCTTAATCTTATAATTAAACATATTATACATCAAAATAATCGTCTTAATAAAATCTTTCTAAAGGTATATAATACAAAACGGTAATAATCATAAATCTAAAATAATACGTAAAAAACATGCAATCTTATACAAAAAACGGTACTTTCAACATACTGAAATTCGCTATTATCTGAAAACTATTCATCTCACAACTATAATCTTTACATATTAATGAACGGCTTAAAGGTCTCTAGTTAATTGCAAAAGAAAGATCAAGAAAAATTTTATTTCAATTTTCATACTAAACTCAAGTGCTTGACAGAGATGCGAACATCTTGCTATCTCTGTCATACCCATCAGTTTGACAATAGATGGCTGCCTAACGATAGACTAGTGATATAACTATAAACTACGAAGTGTGGAACAGAGATGCTAAAATCTTATCATCTCTGTCACACCCATTAGTTTCACAAAAGAATGATACATAACGAGACACTAGTTTTCTGACTTTGCATGTACATGAGATATTCTAACAAGATTGATTGATTAATAAAACTAATAAAGAATTAAAATTATTTGTCGCCGACAATATTGATGTGCCTTTGGAAAACATACAGCATTGCTTATGAAGAAGTAGTGTATACTCAAGCATAATTAAGCAGTCTATTGATTTACACTAAGCTTTAGTTTTAGTTCTCTAGATAGCACTTCTATCGCTATAACCAGCAAGGACGATGAGACTGTTCGTCATTTTCTAGTTCATAGCGTTGTGTACTCTCGCCACGAGCAGTCGTGCGATCGTAACTAGACAATAATCAGTTTAAAATCTATTATTTTTAAAAAAAAAAAAAAGTACATTAGAATATTAAAATACCCACATTAAGTTTTATTTTCGAAAAGAAAGTAACGGGAACATTGCACTATGAATATCGCTGCGAATGAAGATTTCTAAGAGTCGGCCACCGCCGGAGCTAACCAATCGAATATTTCAACTTCTCCAACATCCGAAAAAGTTCGAAATCCAAATAAGAATTTCTCCTGTACTAGCAGTTCTTCGGACAGCGAAGCGGAACAAGAGAAGCCTTTACGTAAGAAGCGTAAGCAAAATTCACAGGTAACAAGTGATCCTCGAATCGACGCGTTATATAACCAGGTCAGTTTCCTTACCAATTCTATTATGCACCAGCATTACGTACCAGACACTAATGAAGAAATTGGTCAGTCTGTCAATATTAACGGTGAATTTTTAATTAATCCGTCTAAAGAAACCCCCAAATCTTTGCACTTAGGATTTTGTAAGACTGACTTTGTCGAGAAAAGAGTCCTTAAACCAGCCAATGAAAAACATTTACGTGAATTAATCACTTTGCAACATTTTAATACCCACCCCCACGTGGCGGCATTTTTGTTACCAAAAACCTTTAACCGATATGCTTGCGTTTCCGGGTTTTTATAATTTAATCAACGATGAAATGTGTTGTTTAAATAAAGGAAAAGACTTTTTAGCCTCCACTGAAGAAATTATGGCTGCTATTACTCATGCTTTTCTACAACAACGAGAACTCTTACAATATGGTTTGCAGGATATCATTGATTGGGCTCATAAGAACCCTGGTTTAAATTCATAAAACCTGTTTAACAAAGTATTCGAAACGTTCGGTCATGAATCCAAATCATTTAAATTATCCGAATAAATTTTACAAATAGTTTGCGGAAAAAGAGGAGCTGAAGGTGTCGACATTAGACGCAAAGATTAATTTCCGAAATTTCGAATAAAAATATTCAAGCTACTCTGGCTAATATACCACCAAGTGAAGAATTTCCGTTTGACAAAACGAAATTATTATTCCTTATTCAGTCTTTCGGAGGCCCTCATTTTTGGCTATCTCAAAAAAATTCTAAAATTAAAGAATCTACAAAAAGAAAATTTTCCGGTGAATCAATTCCGTCTTGTTCTAAATTTAAAACATACCCACAAAATAAAAATAATTTTCGAGATAGAAACAAAAGAATACAATCGAAAAAGAAATACAAAGGAAAAAGCGACGGTTACAACTACAAGCAAAACAAAAAAATTTTCCTTTCGAAACAAAGATGAGAAAAAGTGACTATCGAACACAGTTCAAGGGGGAGCGGTTATTTTTTTTCAAAAATCGTTGGCAAAGGCTAGGCGCGAATCAATTTATAATATCCACAATTTCGGGTTTTCGTATACCCCTTTACAAGAAACCCCTTCTGGTAATGCCAACAAATCGAATCATTACGCAATATTCTACCAAGCCGTCCCTCGAAATCATAGACCTTTTGAGTCAAGGCGTCCTTCAACCCGTACTCAGGGAAACTCCCAGCTTCATATCCAAAATGTTTCTACGAAAGAAAAACGACGGATAAATGTGCCCAATTTTCGATCTCCGAGAGTTGAACTAATTTGTAAAGACGAAACAATTTCGTCTAATATCTCACGCCTCGGTACTGGATTTCCTTCAACCTGGAGATTGAATGATAAAAATGGATATATCCCAGGCCTATTTTCATTTAGGGGAGCAAAATCACATCGACCGTACCTAAGGATCATTTACAAAGATCAGCTGTACCAAATAACGAGCCTACCTTTTGGGCTGGCCTCAGCGCCACACCTGTTCTCTTCTATAACATGCTGGGTTGCGGAAACTCTGCGTGCAAAAGGATGTCGAGTACAAGTCTATCTAGACGACTTCCTTCAAGACAATCAAGACAATCAAGACCATTCCAAGTTATGTCTTCAAGCTTCGGAAGCCGTGAGGCACTTGGAACATCTAGGTTGGAAAATAAATTACGAGAAATCTTTCTTGACACCGACTCAAGATCTAGAATACCTAGTTATTCGTTGGCAAACACGACGGAATTTAGTTTTGTTACCAAAAAGGAGGCAACATATCCTCAACAAAACTTTAGATCAATATTTACAAAGAAGCCACATCAGCCTGAAGGAATTACAAAGCCTACTAGGTCAGCTAAATTTCACGAATTTCGTCATACCCCTGGGGAGATTACATTGTCGCAGAATGCAAATATTTTTGTGGCATTTCAACAAGACATGGCCTCGTCAAAAACTTCCAATCCCTCAAACTGTGTATCAAGAATGCTCACATTTCGATTATACACAAAAAACCCGCTAACCACTTCCTTGCGACGGACGCTTCGGATTGGGGTTGGGGTGCCCAGTTAGAAGGGAAGACAATGTCAGGGACATGGTTAAATCGCCAACGAACATGGCACAGCAACAAAAAAGAGTTATATGCCGTAGTATCTGCAATCAAGAGAAACTCGAAGACCTTGCAAAATTTCACATCTGCTAATCCAATCAGACAACCGAACTCTGATAGCCTACAAACGAAAAGAGGGAGGAACCAGATCATTAGAACTGTTAGCTCTTACCTTCGAGCTCTTACACCTGACGGAACAATTAGGCATGACCTTATCAACACACTAACAACCCGGAAAGTATAACATAATAGCAGACAGGTTGTCACGAGGAATTCAACCCGCAGAATGGCATCTCCTACCAGGAGCAACACTGGAAGTTTTCAGGAAGTGGGGCAAACCAGAGATAGACCTGTTTTCAACAAAAGAGACTGCTGTAGTAAAAAGATATGTAACATTAAACTGCAGAGATCAATCTGCAGATTATATAAATGCCTTAAGCAGGTCATGGAAACATCGGCTTGCTTGGGTATTTCCTCCATCCAGTCTCCTTCCCAGTGTATTAGCACATCAGAACAATGCGAAGGGGATCTATTTAATTGTAGCACCAGAATGGGCACGAGCCTTTTGGCTCCAAGACCTAAAATCCAGAGCTCTAGACGACCCTCACGAAATTCTGAACCTGTCAGAGAAAATAATAGATGCGACCACAAGACAACCTCCCCCACTAGTACAAACGTTGGCCCTGAAAGTTTTGAAAGTTGGGGGTGGGGTGCCCAAATAAAAGAGTGGCCTAACCAAGAGAAAAAATTATTAAAAAATAGTTCAGCATTGCAGGAAGTTCTTCCTGGTGAAGACTATGAACTAGAAAATGACGAACAGTCTCATCGTCCTTGCTGGTTATGGTGATAGAAGTACCATCTAGAGAACTAAAACTAAAGCTTAGTGTAGATCAAAAGACTGCTTAATAATGCTTGAGCAGTGTATACTGCTTCTTCATAAGCAATGCTGTATGTTTTCCCCTCGGCACATAATATCGGTTTTATTGTTTTGTAAAACCGTTATATAAAAAGTGTCCGAAAACAATTTACATAAATGCTTAGGATATCGCGTGTCGCATTTCCCTTAGATGTTTGCATACAGATAATTATTTAGATGTTGTATATAATAATAATAGTTTTGATGAGTGAAGTCAATCATCATTAATTTCGTTATAATGTATATAAGCTTAATTATTTTTAAAGGTTTCAATGTGTGTAAAATAAAGCTATCACTATATAATTTGTAGCTGTTGACAGTTTCTCTTATCTTTTATCTAATCTGCTGGTAGAAAAGCGCCACTTATGTTCAATGAAGGTACTTTTTTCTTAGTAGAAAATACACAAAACTCATAACGATGAAAAAATGTTACTTGAACCTTAAGAAAAAAAGCGGTTTCATTAATGAGGACTTGAGCTGCTGCTGCTAAAGTTACGTACATAAAGAAGACTTAATTCTCAACCTCTATCTATCACCAACAATAGTTTCAATTAGCAAAGACATGAACTATGTTTGTTATAGTCAACCGAGCTATGAGTCATCAAACAACCCCCTACTGTATGCAGTGCCCCATGTCCTTTGCATTGCCTCATAATAAGGAAACCGAGGGAACAAATTTGAATGGGAAATGCCTTGAAATGGCTCACGCTATTGTGATATCGAAGGGGCTAATAACGAGGGGAAGATCTGTTGAAGCTTTTATTTATTTATCTTGAGAAGTATAAATATCCGTAAAGATAAAATAACTGTAATTGGGGTCTAAAATTGGTATTATTGGTATTGTAACTGTTGATGTTTAACATTTTTTATGAGATAGATTTGTAAGATAGCAGACCCTCAAAGCGATTTCAAACGAAGCCATCCTGAATACGAGCGCCAATCGACCTTATCAAGATTGTAAAAATATATATTATTATATGTTTCTCTGCATCAATTAAAAAAATATTATAACGTTCGAGTCTATAATTACGAGACTACTCTCAATTAAAAATTAATTATTTTGTTCATAATTAATAAAATTACATCAACCAATTTTTTATAAAATATAGGTTATATTCCCATGTTATATTTGTATAATATAATGTTATATGTGTATAAAATAATGTTCCACTCGTTGTTTTATGCATGAAATATGATATAGTAAAGAAATTTATAGCTTAAAAATGAAATATAGATATAATGTAATCAGGTCTTTATGCCATATTCGTTGTCATATTCTTCAAAATCTTTATAGTCAGGATACTTTGACATGGGTATAAAATAAACAGCAATAAAATAAAACAAAGTGTGCACATATTTTTTTTTAAATATAATATGACATAACCATATTATAATAATAAAATATTTGTACTTTTTACTATTGTTAATTTTTTTATTTATTAAATTAAATAAAACATCAACAAAACAACTTACTAAATGAGTTGCCATATGCAAAAAAAAATTAAAATGAGATTGTTTGATTGACTGTGCATATCCAAAATAATTGAAATAGAGGCAAATTGGTTACACCTTAAGATCTCTTAGTTTTGAAAAATACATTGAAAATTTAGTAGTCGAATCGCAATAAATCTGTGTAATAAAGAAATACTAGATTTCTTCAATTTCTAAGATATGTACTCTTAATTCTCAGTAACGAGATTGTCGTTAGCTTTCCTCTCCTTTCAATAATGTTGCAAATAACGTCTCATGCATTCAAATATCTTTACAAGATAAAAATGCATACTATTGTGTATGGCCATTTTAGCAAGATTGCTTGATATAACGGCTTGCTTTTCCAGACCAAGTCATGCGTCGACTGTTTGTGGAATGACGTCAATTTCTAGATCCAAACATGGGTGTTTTGTCCTTCATTGTTATTACAATAGAGGCGAACCACAAAATGAGTCATTAAACACCCTGGTAAGCTTAGTTAATCATATAAAATAAAATGCTGCAGTTACATTGAAGTGTTTATTAATCATAAAATAAATAAAGATCACATACATTAAAAACGTTTTAAATACGTGTTTTAAATTATATCGCGATCGGTTGCATTTTTGTTTTGCATAAGTTATAAATAAACAAAAAAATTTCAACTTCCATATCTGCATCTAAAATAAATTTGTAATCGAAAAATTTTTGTTTATTTATCCGTTGAGTTTTTGGCGAATCAAGCAACATCTACTAGACAGATATGTAATATACTTAACAAAGTCTGATATGTGCGTGAGCGTGTTAATGGACTGGACCTACAGTGTCTATTATTTCTTCTTTCACCACTAATTATACTTAAATTAAAACCAATAATGTAAAAATTACTTTTTGTTTGAGTGGGGGTGAGGGTGAGCCTTATTGACCGGATCTGATTAAAAATGTACATTTGGCAATAACTTTAATCTAATCTCAGGTGCTCAAAGTATACTTGAAGGTTAGGAACACATTTATTACCGTCTCCACCATTGTAAGGTTTACACTTGAAACTTATTTACTTTTTTAAATTCTATAACTAATTTATTCGTAAGAAATAAAAAGTATTCGTAATTAACATGATTTAAATAAGTACAAGCAAGGCTTTAAAAGCGTATCACTACAAGGAGCCTTAATTATTCACAGTTTCTATAAAGGGACATGCTCTAATAGTTATCTATGAAGCACGATGTCGGTTCGCCACATAAATAAAGGAGCTTGTCAAGTACCCTGAAAGGAAAACACTCGACCATGTTAGTTGCATGTCTTATCCTAGGCTCTTGACCTAATAATCTGACAAGATTAACACACAGCGTTTTCTTATATGGAGTTTAGTGATAAAACTATCACTTACATATTACTAAATGCATAATACTAAAGTTTGAACTCACATAAATAATTATTATATCATGTCGTTTTTAAAATTTTATTTTTGTTTTGTTTTTAATTTTTGTCATTTAACCATGCTTTTTTTTTCTTTCTTTTTTACATATATATATGCGGTAGAAAATGCTTACACAATCTCGTATTACACTTTACCAGGGTAATATGTGAAATATTTCAAAGTAATAATCCATTACAAAAAATTATACAAAAAAACATAAAAAGAAAACTATAGTATGCTATGAAAAATTATAGATTAAAGTCAATAGGTTTTTTAATTTTATTTTATTTATAGTTTTTCAATGACTTAAATACAATTTTAATTCTAGTTTTTTTTAAAGGATGTCAGGCATTTTTTTCTAAGTTTAATAGTAACATTATTTTTTTTTATAATAAAAATTCTCAGAGACCACGTTTTCATTACTTTTAAACGTCAACCTCATTACAATTTTTTTAACGTCATTAATAATCCAATACTTGCTATCATCAATGTCAGTGATTCCCAATGTCATCCGAAATACTGTAAGACATGTTATAGTTTTGTACCCTTGCCATTGTCAACAAGGAATCTCAACTACACATTGTATAATATAGCGACAATTATTTTTATTTATATATTTGTATAATAACAGTTCCTATAGTAACAATAAGAAATAAGAAGTGCTATAAAGTACTTTGGGGTGAGAGACATAATAATAAGATTATTGAATTTCTAAACCATTGTAATTCAAAATTCGAGTGTTTTAAATTTCCGTTAGAGTTTGATGTATGTTCAGTAACATGTAACAGTTTTTGTTCTGATTCTCGACATCTTACACTGTTGAAGCAATTGTATAGCAACTTAATTAATATACTAAAAGATGCTGCTGAAATGACATCTGTTGGTAGTGAAAATAGGCACAATAAAAGTAAATACGTGACGGGCTGGAATAAATATGTTCAAAGTGCTCACTGGGAGGCTCGATTATGGTATAAAAACTCTTACATAATAAACCCAGGACTGGTTTTACTTATGATAACATGTGTAAATTTCGAAACATCTTTATAAATGAATTGAAATATTGTCAGATAAATCAACAACAAATTAAAATGGATATAATAGCAAAAAGTCACTGAAATAAACTTTTTAAATTATTTTGGAAGCTAACAAATAAATTAAAACCAATTTCGAACCATCATGTGAGTGTGGCGGGTGTGCATGATCCAGTAGACATAGCTAACTTGTTTCAGCAGCATTTTAAAGTGAACTTGCCTCTATGGCAATCTGTTCGAATGCCCGGTGCTGGATCCGTGTCGGGGGACATTTCAGTCAGATTTAATGATAAGGATGTTGCATTAGTTATATCAAGTATGAAAAAAGGTAAGTCACCCGGCCATGACGGTCTCAGCATCGAGCATTTGCAACAAGGAGGTGAATATCTACCTCGACCACTTTCTATATTTTTCAACTTGTATATGAGTCAATGTTATTTACCTGATGAACTTATGTATACCGTAGTGGTGCCAATTTTAAAAAATAAAACGGGTGATGCATCTGATATTAACAACTATAGGCCAATATCTCTACCGATTATCATGGCCAAGGTGCTAGACAGTCTGCTTGACAAACAATTACTTAACAATATTAAACTTAATGATAATCTGTTCGGTTTCTGACCAGGTCTATCAACAGAGAGTGCTATTTTATGCCTTAAGCAGACTGTCCAGTACTACACTAGGAGGCAGACGCCTGTTTCTTGGACCTCTCCAAAGCTTTTGATTTGGTCAATTATGAGGTTTTGTGGCAGAAACTTCAACATGAAACCACGTTACCACGTTAAGTTATCAATTTCCTTTTTTATTGGTACAAAAACCAACTCAACAGTGTAAAGTGTCAGCCATCCTTGTCAAATGTGTATCGGTTGGAGTGCGGGGTGAGACAGGGGGGCCTGAGCTCGCCTCGGCTTTTCAACCGATATATGAATCGTATGATAGGTGAGCTCAATAACAATGGCTTAGGGTGTCATGTGGACGGTGTTATTATTAATAACATTAGTTACGCCGACGATATGGTGTTGCAGAGCCTATCGATCAGTGCGTTGAGAAAATTAGTACTAATGTGTGAAACATATGCTGAGGTACAAGGGCTCAAGTACAATGTAAAGAAAAGCGAAATCATGAATTTTAAAGCTGGAGCAAAGGGTAACAAATAAATACCCCAAGTATCGCTGTGTGGATTACCGGTAGGTCGGGTAACCAGTTTTAAGTGCTTGGGTCATTGGCTAACAGAAAACTTGTGTCACAATAATGACATCGATAGGGAGTGAAGGTCGCTATCAGTTCGCTGCAACATTTTTTAGGTGGTAGAGCCTAGCTGTAGTCATCTGACTACAGCTCGTATTGGGCTGGCTCGTACGGGGAAGGACCACCCTCTCACAAAACATCGGCGTGAAGTAACCAAACTTATTTGGTTATGTTCCGTCCGGTGAGTGAGAGCTTCCGGAAACCCAACTACCCCCCCCTCCCCTCCCCCCTCCCTCCCCTCCCCCCCCCCGCCAAAACATGAATGCGATTACTAAACTAAATATACCCCAGGAGGGTACCGGCTTTCATGAAGCCGGAGAATCCCTCCCAGAGCAAAATGGGGGAAACCAATCTTCGATTTTGCTCGGGCAGCCCGTCGTATCTGGGGCGGGCAAAGTATCGCATCTTGTGTTTTCAGAGGGCAAACGGCGTAGCCGGCCTTGTGGTTTTTGACGGAGACGCAGATATCTCAACCTAGCAACACAGCGTACCTTTCATACTCCGGGTATAAACTTGAACATCATTTTATACCACACGCCGGGGTATTTGTGTTCGTGAGGGAGGATATCTGCTACCGTCGCCTCCAAATTTTTGAAGGTCGGGATCTGTCTTAACTTTGGCTGCGCGTGGACATGGACGATCATGTCAGAGTCTACGCGTACCTCTACAGATCACACAGTCGTAATGCAGAAACGGAGCAACTCTTGGGCCATGTTTAGGCAAATATTGACGAACTGTTTTCACAGACTGCCTCAGCTGAAGTCATAGTCCTCAGGGACTTCAACGCGCACAATGCCGAGTGGCTAGGGTCCACTGACTACGCGGGGAGAGCTGTGTTTAACTTTGCTCTGACAAATGGTTTGTCCCAGTTTGTTCAGACGCACACCCGTCTACCAGATGTGGACAACCACATGCCCTCTTTGTTGAATCTTCTGCTGACTACACATCCCGGAAAGTACCAGGTTATTGTTGAGGCCCCCCTTGGGTCCTCCGATTATTGCCTGGTACGGAGTGTAGTGCCACTTCAATGTCCGGCTCACACAACACCTGCGACCCGTCGCGTTTGGCACTACAAGTCAGCGGGAATGATTCTCTGGCCCATACGGCAAAAGAGAAAGCCGATCTCTTGGGCACTCGTTTTGCCTCAAACTCGACCTTGAACGACCAAGGGAAAACACCACCTACCATCCAGCGATGTTAGAGTTCAATGCCGGAAATAATTTTCCGGCAAAAAACTATTCGTCGTTCTCTACTTTCCTTGGATGTTCATAAGTCGAGCGGGCCGGATGGTATTTCCCCATTGGTGTTACGAACGTATGCCCCTGAGTTGACTTCAGTGCTAACTCGTTTATTTCGGCACTCCTATCTCAAAGGCGTAGTCACGCTGAACGCTGAGTGAACGCTGGTGTACCCAAAGGCTGCGGGCTATCCCCAAACCTGTTTCTCCTGCACATCAATGATATGTTGGATATTTCCAAAATACATTGTTATGCGGATGACAGCATTGGAGATGCGGTATATTCCGGCCGTGCAGGTCTCTCTCGGGAAAACGTCGACGAGTGTCGAAAGAAACTTATGTCTTCTATAGAGACCTCCTTGGGGTTGGTCTCAGAATGGGGTGAACTGAACCTCTTTCAGTTTAATCTCCAAAAGACACAGGTTTGCGCGTTTACCACCAAGAAAACCCGATTTGTCGTATCGCCACTCTTCGAGAGCACACCCCCACACCGCCTCGCCAAGTATCAGAATACTGGGACTCGACATTTCGAGTGACTGTCGGTTTCGTGGTCAGTTGGAGAGAAAGGCCAAGTTGGCCTCGATGAAATTGGGTGTGATCAATAGAGCGAGGCAGTATTTCAATGCTGGCCAAATACTTGCGGTCTATAAGGCGCAGGTTCGACCACATATGGAGTACTGTTCTTATCTCTGGTCCGGATCACCCCAATATCAGCTTCTAACTTTTAACCGCGTACAACGGAGAGCCGTACGGATTGTCGGGGACTCGGTGGTCTGTGAACCGCTGGAATCTTTGGCATTGCGTAGAGATGTGGCTTCCTTGTGCGTCTTCTATCGCATTTACAACGGGGAGTGTTACTTCTTATAATTTTGTTTATTTTTGTAAATCATAGTACTTCTCGTTCGTTAATCCCCTCCCCCTCTTCTACCATGCAATATAAAAACATAACTAACTATATAGTTATAGATAATCACAGTGATTTTGTAAGCTAAATAAATAAATAAATTCTATACTATACTCATATATGCAATCACAAAAGGTAATCAAAATTATTTTACATTTATAGTATATTATGTAACATTATAAACTTTGAGGGTAGCCCGTAAAAATAAAATAACTTTAGTTTTAAATAGTATTTGTTTAGAAAATGCTCGAGGTAGTAGCAATCGTCCCGTGTTTAATAAACGTAGATTTAATAAATTTAAATTATTCCCACGTTGTCCCGTATCATGCGAAAACTCTAAACTAGTTTGACCCAGCGTTCGCCGCTATTTTGATTAACACAACTTTACTCCTATCCACAGTTTCATAAATGTCCTGCTTTTAAAGTTACCAACTTTCTTGATTATATACTGTTTACTTTAATACCATGATACTTTATTTTTAGAACGACCATGTATTCGAGAAATAAAATTAAAGCTAAATACGAAAGAGTGTACGTAAATTTATTACTATTATAATAGCGAAAATTTAATAATATATTTAAGATAACATTGTATACAGAAGTACCTACTTTGTTTTAGAGTATTTTTCATAATTTTTTTTTTGTTTAGTAAATTATAGTTCTTGCATCTTTTAATTTATTTATTTGAAATGGATGGAACACGGAATTATCTAATTATATTGCTTGTTCATAATATATATCACTATTAATACCTGCTACCTAAGCTATCTTAATTGTCCATTCTTCGCGTGTCTGCGAAAACTTTAAGATCGTATTTTGCCATCTCAAAACATTATGCTTCTTATATATTAACAACTATATACTTAACATCGGCACATAATATTAACATCGGCACATAAAAGCAAACCTGAAAAGATGTTCCAGGGTTAACAAGAGACAATATGGCAAGACGTATAATTACTAAAAAGTCACTATTTTTATAATATAAAGAAACAAATTTCGTTGTTTTTCCAATTGTGATAACTTTTTGTTGTCATTAGTACGTGTAGCTATTAATCACAACCATCCCGATGCGCAATTAATTCTTTAGAAATCTCGAAAAAACTGCTTTTCTGACTTCAGTGAAAAACTAATCTGACATAACTTGACTAATCTGAAGATGAGCATACGATAACTTCCTTGATCAGAAAGCTAAAAAATATAAAGTACATAATGTTTTCTAAGATTTACACGAGTGCTACACATTTCAATAAAACTATTTTACGGATATAACTCGCGTTACATTTTTAAATTTAACCCGACGTTTCGAATGCTTTGCAGCAAACGTGTTCGCGGTAAGACGAGATGATGGCGACACCATAGTGAGTTATATCCGTAAAATAGTTTTATTGAAATTGTACCCAAGTCAAATATATGAAGTACTTAAAAAGAGACAAAAAAGGTGGCAATATTAAATAAATAATAATTTTAAAACATTGAAGGGAGTTATCTCAACGGCGGATTTACTGCCACTTTAAAAATAATGTGAAATTTTAACTTTGCACCGATGCTAAATCAATAATTCAGAGCTAATAAACATATTATAAAATAAATATTTTTATAAAAACATTTCATAAAGAAACTGTTTTTTGAACAATAGTAACCTTTTTTTTTTAAAAAGGCTATAACAGTTTTAAAATGTAAAGATGAGAAAAGAGCAATTATATCCTTTATCTTGATTTTCATTTCGCCCTCACATCACACAGTGACAAATTACAAATTTCAATTATATCGTATAAAGTTGGATCTTGTTATTAAGAAAAGAATATACTACTACTGCTGCTGCGCTACTACTACTATTCTCTTACGAGACCTAGTTAGTCGGTGATAAGTGACTGTGAGAAATTAGAACCTAAAGAAATTAAGATCAGTAACAAAAAGAAAGATTACAGAATAATTAAATACTTTACTATTAGGTTTGTAATGCTTTCAACTTAGCAATGCAAAATTGTCACATATCTGGTTTCACATTGAAAAGATTCCAATACTAAAATCAATGTTAGTTTGTTAAAAGTTTCTTTGATTGTTTTTTTTTTTTGAATTTTGTAAATATTATATTTACTGTATATAAAATATAGTGTGTTTAATTTATACTTTTTTTTATAATTATACTGAGCAAATTTTTACAACCTTCTTTGACCTTTGAATATCATTGTCGGATAGTGTCAAAATTTCCATCAATGATAAGAGAATCGACCTTTTCCAAACTTGCACTTTTCACATTTTTGTTTTCAATTTTATTTCTTCTCTAAATTCATTTTTTGCGTGTTACTTTCAATGTACATTTTGTTGATGTTCTTTAAAATATATGACAGTCTAGAATTTTCTTTTAAGTAATAAAGCTAAGAATAAAAAAAAACCTTAAAATAAATATTCCAATTCTCAGTATTTTTACTAATATTACGAAGGAATATGAAACAGAATTGCTTACACTCAATTAATTAGAAATTTCTTATTAAAGTTATAAGAGATAAGTCGCTTCCTGGATATCCGTGACCCTGTTTAAAATTTAGGAAACAAAAAAAGCTTTTATCTTCAAACCTCTAAAATTTATTTAAGCTCATTAAACCTCTGTAAACAGCACCCCATAACGACTAAATGTTTCACGTCAGTCAATAGCTTAAACGGGACGTCTATGTCGCAACTATATAACTGTTGATTCTAAACTCAATCTTATGCATAATCTTAATCTTTTATTACATAAACAAACACATTTTTGAGTGGATTGTTTTTAACTACACTGGAGTTATAAACTTTCAATTCATATGAAGATATAAATTTACCATGGTTATGTACAGTATTACTTTATATTGAAGCACATATGGGTATCTGAGACTTGTTGTCAAATATGTAACTATTGAACAGAAGTATATCCTTCACGATTACATTATTTTTCATTAAATGTACTTAAGCACCCTATAGACATGGCCAGGGGAAAATATTGAAGTCGCTAGTTAAACAAAACATTATTTGTGGCTATTTTGATCTAAGAAAATAGTGAACTATATCATTTAGCTTATTACAACCATGACATGACTTGAAACGACTCTCTATAAATTGAATGCTTGGCTTCGTTGCATTAGTTATAATTGATATAAACGGAACGTTTCTTATAATAAAAGATATTATAGGAAGGTAAGACTAAGCATTTCCGAAAATTCTCAAAGCAAGAATGATACAATAATTGCTTTTTTAGTTTCCTTTTTTTAACTCCTTAGAGATCCTAGTGTGAGTAATTGCGTAGGTCTCGTCTGTATTATCTAATGTTGAATCTTTTATAAAGACAAGGCGAGTCCCACAACGCGCGTTCTAATGATGATTTAGTATGGCTTGCTCCCGCGGGCGGCGTAATTTTCTCTTAGTGGACCACATACTATTGCCCGGTCCAAAGTAAAACCAAACTAAAAAGTCCTTCATTTAATCATTCATTCTAGCGAGCAAACCAAACTTTCATTCGGATTTATTTTGCCATTAGTCGCCCACGGCGTGTAAATAGTGCTTATTTTTTCTATCTAATCCGAAATTATTGTTGTGATTCTAATAACACCTCTTTCCTTAAAGAATAAAAAACAAAAATAATACTTATTACAATAATTATAATGTATAATAATAATAATGTTACTTTTGTTGTCAGAAATTTTTTAAAATAATACAATAGCATAGTAATATGGAACAATGTTAGATTTAAAGCAATCATGCCATTATTATATTCAAGCGTAAAAAAACAAATTATATTTAAAAAACGTGGGAAAATGTGTTGGTAATGAATAGTATAGTTTCAAGGTACAATGTTTATCTATAATATTTACTTGCTTTATTGTGAATATTGCAATTATATTATAACGATTTTCATTTTTATCTATTTCAAATAGTAAAAACAATTTCAATAGGAAAAATAAATGTTATATAGCGAAAAATAAAAAAAATATATATATATTTTAGAATTGTCTTATTTCTATATAAAATTAATTGTAATGTGTAAAATTAAATATTTAATTGATGTTCAGTTATATATTCCGATCGCATAGTTTCGAGCGCAGTGAAGAGGAGACGTAGGGGATTCTTGAATTACAATCCTTTTATGGGTATGGGTGATGTACAGATGTACAAACCAACCTTCCTTAATTAACTCGACCCGAAACGAATATTAAATGTCCTCAAATACATGTATTTGTTGAGTCTTACCAGTGTTCTGCGTGAACTTTAGGGACATTAATAGTTATTTAATTATTTACACAATATAGTTGCGGTTGACGTAATCTTTTTCATCTGAAGCCTGAACAATTATTTACACTGTTATTACGGTTCTACCTGTATGTTGTCTGTTTAAACAGTATTTGATGGTGTATAAACAAATACTGGGAAATATGAAAGTAATCAAGTTTTCTTAACAAGTTTTATTATAATTGATGTTTAATAAATAAACAATCTATATAATAATATTATCAATACAAAAGTACAAAAACGAAATATAGTTTTTTAACTAGATTTCAAAGAAACTGACTGTCCATCCAATGTGTAGTTAATGTAGACCTATGGACAACACATGGACATTTGCAAATAAATAAAATCAAAATATATAAATATAACCACACATAAATACTGTCAGATGTTTGCCGATTACTTTCGAACCCATTTGGGGTCGGGTGAAGTGTGTGCAGCAGTTCTCTGGGCGCGTTGAACCGGTGGTGTGGGAGGTGGGGTGTTTTTAATGTCTTCTTCGGAGGTATCGTACAGGCCCTCGTACTAACCTCGAAATGTATTGCACACACGTTGAACTTACTCTGTCACTTTTGTAATATTATACCGGTTTCCAGGACGATGCTAACACTATTCCACTATCCCAATTGAAATTTCGCAGACTGCTGATATCAATAGTTTCACGTACTTTTTATGGGCCAACAACTTTTTCCTAACTAATAGTTAGAAAAAAGTTTTAACCAGGCCAGGTCGCGACAAACAGCTTAATTATCCGCACGAAAGCTTTATCTTCATGGAAGCATACACACTCATTTCATTTTATAATACTACAATTGTCTTCGAAGATATTTGCAATGCTATGGACGACGGTCAAGTAATTGTGTTAGTTCTTATCGACTTCTCCAACGCTTTTAATAAACTTAGCTGATCACATCGTTCGGTTTGCTCTTCTTTCTCAATTGTTATTTCTTCCAAGATCATCGTAGTTGACAGCAAGCTGTACGCGTTTATAAATCTGTGTCAGGTTATTGCGACCAAGTGTTCTACAAGGCGGTATCCCCTTCCTTGTTTTCGTTATTTATCAGCTCCATAACTACTCAACACGCTGTTATGATGCGCTGTATGCAGACGAACTTCAAATTTAAGCACAAGCTCAACCTTTCAATTGAATTATACACTTATTCCCTAAGCTCATTCAGTCAAAAGTATCAAGCTCCGAATTGACCCTATGTTCAACTGAAATAGTCACATTACGAAGTATGTATTGCATCTTCGATCCGCTTCTAATGTAAAATTTTTCATTCCTTCCGTTTAGGGTTTCTTGCAAATTCCTTCACAGTACATACTATTAAACTCTGGAACGGCTTATCCGACTGTATTAGACGTTGTCTATAAAAGTGATCTTTAAAAAACTTGCGATACATATTTTATTGAGAATCTTGTTTATTAATTTTATATTTCCTTCATAAGGTCTTATATCTTTTTATAATATTTGTCATTAATTGATATGTGTATATTGCTCTTATAATAATGGATATTATATAAATATATAATTAGTTATATATAAATACGCTTTAACATTATTAGTATTTAGAAATAACTTAGATTTAGTATTAATTTAAATTTAGTTTTATATGAGTTAAGTTTTCATTTCATTATTTTATTGTTTATACTGCCTTATTGAGTAGTACAGAATGCACTACAGTATTAAGTTCACCCGTTGTACTGTTTTAAATACAATAATAATATTAATAAATAATTAAATGAAATACATCAGAACATCCTTTTTTATGTAAGAGATAACATATATAGTTTTCTTTTGGAGTTCAACTTAGCATTGCCATCAATTGATTTCAAAACATACCTTTGTTTTATGCTCCCCACACACGTTTTGCACCCTGTCACCAAACTTTAGTTCAAGTTTCAAAATTGATTTGCGACAACGTTGAAAATATAGTTGACTGCAACTAACTTACTATCTAACTTAACTCGCATCTATTTCGAATACGACAATTTTAGATACTATGTATTGCGAGAAAATAAAAATAATACTGTATTTAAATTATACATATATTAACTAACATGGCCCAGTGGTGCAGTAAAATTTAGCAAATTTATGTTTATTTAACACAAAACAATCCTATGGCCGCCGTAAGAATTATCTCACAAATTATATATCATTTTACAAAAATCGGCTGAATAGTATCAAACTCGGGGACACACTGTGACTGTTTTATATACGAGTATATATAAATCGGAGATTATAATCAAATGTATAATTCCTAAGAGACCTTTATTTAAAAACTTCTGATTGTATCCTGTATGTCTATGCTATCTGTTTTATCTTAAGATGCTGTATGTATTTGAGTATTTCTTTGAATTGTACAGTTTTGATGCCGATCTGATGATGTTATGAGAACAAATTCCAAGTAACGTCTCTCTGGATGTTAATTTCAGATAAATAATGTCTTCATATATTTATTGTCTCTGCATGATTTTGTCATAGTCGTCATACGTCATGATCGTTCAATTTGGTAAGTTTGTAATTCTACTTACTGACAAGTCAAAAAAATAATTATTCAAACCAACAAAATTCTTTACATATGAGAATGTCAATTTCCCCTAAACATATCAAATAAGTTAAAAGTATAATGGCCTAATGTGAGTCATCGGCACAACAATCGTTAAATTCTTTAGACATAACCCCTGTTCCAAAGGGAATTAACCCTTCACACCTTTGCTTTTGACCTTCTACAAACTGCTAAAAATAAAAAAAAAACTCTTTGTTATTTATACATGTAAAACGTCTAGTGACATATACAAACTACCTTATTTACGAAATAAATATTTAAAAAAATACCTTACATTTTTAAACTAAAAAAAAAATAATATATATAAATATATTTCTGATAAAAAAAAAAATATTTTATGTTATTACAAAATTAATATATAAATAATAAAAATTATATATATATATATATATATATATATATATAATATGCACGCTGCCATTACACAACGTAATAAGTTCCCTAACTATGCGCATGCGTACGCGTCGCGTCGCCAGTTTTAAATATAGCTCGTCGTCGGCATTTCAATGTCCTATTTTATTTCCGATTCACCAGAAAAGAGCGATATTTAACCTCAACAGTTATTGTTCTTGATACATAATAATATGTAAATATAAGGTGACATACGGTTAATATGTGAAAGTTGACCACTTGTTATAAATAATATACGATATGATATATAATATGTGGAGTGCTGTAATAGTATTTTTGTTATGGACGCAAGGTAATTTAATTTTTAATTGTTATAATCTTAATTTTCTTTGTTCTTTTCAATCATCGCACGTACCTTATATGTACCGCCATATTGTCCCTTCAGATTATGGAAATACGTTTAAAATAAAATATATATCGCATGCAAATATCTTAACCTTAATTAAGTGAATTTACGTGGTAAACATTGTACTATAAAGTGATATTATATTCATAATTATTTAAAATAATAAATAACATTCATTAAAATAAACTATTTAACGGCATATTATTTTGAGTTTTTTTATAAAAATTTATTAATTAATTTATAACCTGAATTTGACAGACTTTGCAGAATGGTGTTCATGAGATTTAGGTGTCGACAGCCAGACTAAAACAGTAATAATAAACTCGAGTTAAATTCGTAAAATAGTTTTTTTTTTATTGTATAGCAAATAGGTACTCGTTTTATCTTCTAAAACATAAATTAAATGTTTGTAGCACTGAATTTTTTTTTATATATTTTAGATTACCTAGAAAGAATAAGCTATTTTAATTTATTGTTGTTTTATTACAGAAACTATTGAGTTGAGCGAAGCGAAGCTCTTTACTACTCAAATTTTCAACTCTTTGTTACCTTACTCCTCCTTTAATTTATGAGCTACACACGATTTTTTGCACACATGCGCATAATGAGCAAAACTCGGTCTGGATTGAAAATCAGCCGAATCGTAATTATAGTTTTCGAGATAATTGATAAAATGTGTCCCATTTAGTTAACATATAGAACGTTTTTGTTTCGCGCGCGCTGTGTCGCGAGGCTCATCCCGCTTGCGTGGACCTAATAATTTATATCAAGAATTTTCGAACTCACTCTGTAGTCTTATTAATATAACACTAATACTAACTACTACTTCTCATATAGGTATAATAAAATAACTGGGAATATTCCCATTCTCAATTATTGAACTATTCAATGAATTAGTTGAAATCGACCTAACTTTTTATTCAATGCTTGAGAAAAACTCCGGCTTATAAACAATTCAAACAACAACAAAGTGACTTTATAATATTTCTTACTATGTTCTTAATTCATATATTTACAATATGAATACCTAATTTTTGGATAAATTGTTTGTAATATGTTTGTAATATATCCCGAAAAAATAAAAAATAAAAATTAGTAAATCAGTACGGTGTTGCTAAAATTAATTTTTACAGATGGGTTAATTTTTTATGGCATTGCTATATATATATATGCATGGAAGTTATGGAAGTGATAAAAATAAATGTTAATTAATTAATATTAATTACATAAATATCGATATATACAAAGAGGCTTGTGTTTAAGGATTGATACTAGCCAAGTGATCTGAAACGCGCAAGAAAAAAAAAACGAATAAGTTAACTCTCATTTTGACTGTTTCTTTTATGACATAAAGAGAATTTCCAATACAGAAAGAATTTTGGAAATGTTATCGCCGGGGATGTCAAATATTAGAAAAGTTTTTTATATTTTACATCCCTAAATTTTCGATTTATCATTGGATATATCTAAGAATGAGCAAGCATAATTTTAAAAATATTATACACTTTACCTTACACTTTATATTATATACTTAAACTTAAAGTCTCTTTATGATTTTATACAGTTGTACCATAAACAATACTTAAAAAGTCGTTTGAATTCCTTCATTTCTTTGTTGAGAACAACTTGGCCGAGTTTTTAAATTCAAATCTCTTGCATTCACCTCACGTTTCAAGCGCCATAAAAAGTGGCGACTTTTGGGAAAATATGAATGAAAATTGTAACATTCCTAAACAAAACTATAACAATTCGGTCAGGACTATAAACAACTATAAAAGCAAAAACTGTTTCTTAAAGGCTAAAATACCAAGCTTTTACATTTTTTTACCCAGAGATTTGCTTGTGATACTATCAAGCAAAATAACATTTTATATTTAAATGTAGGCCCTAATAACTACTCCTACGATCCCTAATTTCTGGACTTCCTTTATCCGGTTTTATAACACTGAATTTGAAATGGTTATTGCTCAAAGGGTTAGAAATAATATAGAATATTTTGTTTTTAGAGAAAATATAGAACTACAAACCTAATATAAACGTACCTATTTAAGCTATTCCGTCTAATTTCTTTCTGAGATTATATTGTAGATAATTGTTATATTAATATTACTAAAAATACCTGACATGTGAATAAATTTATTTACAGCCCTAAATCTTTAACAGAAATAGTCCAGAAATAAATAAATAATGATTGTAGTTGTATTATAATTGTAACAGATAAAGGCGGTTTCTTTTGGGGTATTTTTTCAAATTCGCTTCAAATGATTCTATGGCCAATGTTATAGAACAAGTATAGACCAGAGAATGCATATTTTTAAACAGATCTGTAGGGTACAGGCACTTCCGAAGCAGAAGGTAATCATTTACTACAAAGAGCGAGATCTAGACCTCAATTTCGACTCGCTGCACTCGCGAAATCTTGAGCGAAGAATATGTTTTAGAATATTGAGCGAAGCGAGATGCAAACAGCACCTATTGATGGTTGCTCAAAAGATGTAGAAAAGCCTCTCATAGAGAGCTTAGCTCAATTAAATATAAATTTTTATACAATATAACACGAAATCCGACCATATGTTATACAAATGAAAATGTCTTGCCTTCTTATGATGTATTTTTTAACTCTGATCGATATGAACAGCTTTCTCGGGAAAATAAACTTTGAACAGTCTGGTCAGGAATTCTTATACTTCCCTACTTTTATTCTAACAATTTTAAATATTGCTTGCTTAAAACTTGGATCATACTTGTAGTCGAAGGAGTTCAGAGATGGGCTAGATGAATGTCATGTTATAAAGATCGAAATGTTAGCTTCGAGCCAATTTTGTACATTCTTTGACCAGATGCAGAGCCTTGTTGAAAAGTCCATGGAATATTTTAAAATAATGTATCATTGAGAGGTCCAAAATGAGGGCAAAGGCAAAAGGCAAGAGGGCTTCTTTATACACTTCAAACTTTTTTAACCACAAGTTTGGTTGAAAAAAAAAGGGTATGAAGTATATGAAACTTTGTGAATTATTGCTAAAATATCCACCAACAAATTATTATCACGCACCTTGATGACCAAGTTGTAACTGTCCGGTCGCTTTCACAGTTTAGCGATTACGAGCAAAATAAAAACATAATTTTTCTTACAATTATTAGTTTTGTATATTGTTATTTTTTGGAATAGATATTAAATGGGTACAATTATTAAAAAATGCGACAAAGTCAAAAGTACTTCGAGCATACTGATTAAACATTTACTTTAATATTATATTTTTATAAATATATTTAATTAACTAGGTCCGTCACTGTGGACGGCGGTTGGAGTTAAATGAAGCTTTGTGGCTGAATGAGAATTCTAAAGCAGAGTTGCTATAATCTTAAGCCCAATAAGAACTCGCGCGTGTGTGCGTGCGTGCGTGCGTTATCAAAATGTTCTACATGTTACATCTTTTGGACATACTTGACTATTTAATAAAAAACTACAATCACAAATGTCACCAAAAACCTCCAGGAACTATAAGTCACTGTCCTTATCAATTCTGCCAATTTTCGAAATTCTACCATTATTCGTCGAGGAATAGAAATAGTAATGAAATACACTTGACCAGTAAGAGTTTCGCTTCGAGTTTCGCTCTACTCAATAATCAATAGAAAATATTTGTATTATATTACATATTTTTATTAAGGTATTCATAATGTTGAAATAAAGATAAAATATCTGCGCTTCAAAAACACCTGCAAGTGCCCATGACACTTTCCTTTAACTTTTTACTACCGTTAAGTACCGATTTTACCAATTGTACCGATAGTACAAGTACTACCCTGACGGACAGAGGGATGTACTAAAACCTAATTATTTTTAAACAAATAATTGAGAAAGATAAGATTAGATATTTTATTTAAAAAATCCTTGTACTAGTTTTTATTTAAAAACTATACTTTAATAAAAGATGAACATTGTGAAACCTGATTTTCATAAAGGAAATGTTCAAACTACTAAAATACTTTATCCCACGTAAAGTATCTTGTTATTGCTTTCATAAAAGCTACAGAAAAGACTGAAGACACATGAATGTTTTTCATTATATTTTTTTAGGTGAAGGTAGTGACTTAAATTATATATATATATATTTATGACTAAACAGTTTATTTACTCGTTGTAGCCATAAAACTCACCAGATCTTTGGACTAAATCATTAATATTCAGAAGAATAACTGTACTGAAATTGTTTTTAAATTTATTTTTCCCAGTATTTGTAGAAACCATTCGAATACTAGATATCCGAGTGCCTGGTCATGTGGCTGAGGGTGGGCAGGCGCTACTTGGCTGCCAGTTTAATATGGAGGGAGATGACTTGTACTCTGTGAAATGGTATAAAGATGGACGTGAATTTTATCGCTATGTTCCTTCGAGCTCAGAACTTACAAGCTATTTTTCTATGCCAGGGGTATTCGTTGATGTAAGTATAATGCTTATCTTATTTCATGGGGAGACAGCAATTTATATTATATCATAATCAATAGAAATTTGATAAAGTAAAAAAATCAGAAACGTGGTGAAATGTGTCAAACACATATTTTCTTATTTATTTTTTGTTTAGAATAAATATAAATAAATACTTATCTTGGAGATAGACCATACAATCAAATCTTAAAATGTTAAATGACAAACCAAACGATGTTATGTAACTATAGAAAATATTTACACGTGATTATGGTAACTTGCATGATCCCATAGGAAATTGAAAATTCCTTTTTTATCTTTCTATATTTTTTCGTATAGTGGACACCGAAATTCCTTCGTTGTTATTAATAGCCACACGGAACCAACAATGTATAGAAACAATTATGGAAATTGATTACCAGATATATCTCATCAATGTTAAACGAAATAATTAATAACAGTAATAATAATTTATTTTAACTTCAAACACTCATATATATAAAAAAAAACAGAAATCTTCGTTTAAGAATTATACAACTATCCCTGTGCCAGAAAACTCCGATCTTCCATAACAATATAATTATTAAATATTACAGGTATTTAAAATTTGCATGTATGTGCATGTGTGTGTGTGTGTAGTGTGTGTGTGTGTGTAAAATCAAGTCATAAAACTCAGAAGCAACTCAACTTCCACATATTCATGATTATACCGAAGATCTTTAAAAATATTTGGCATGTTTACCTACTTCCTCTTTTCACTATCCCTAGAAGTTATACTGATTTTTTAAAGTTGAAAAGACAAGGAGTAAAAACTAATAACTATATATATTTTTTGTATACTCTAAGTCTTCATGATTAATATAAATTGACATCAACAAGTTATGTTCTTATATTTATCTTATATCTTATCTTATATAGTATTCAGATTCTGAATGTTTCCTTTTAGTTTTTTTTTATTTAAAAAAGGTTTTTATAACAACCCTATATTTTTAGCCTTTTCATAATTATCATTTTTAATTAAATTATTATCTTCAATTTACTAAGTAATTATGTTAGAAGTGAAAAGTATGAAGTGAAGAATATCATTACACTTATTAGAAGTTACACCGTCCCTCCATGATTATAGAAGAGCGTCTGGATCGTGTTTCAAAGTTACATAAGAAGATGGAAAAAAGCAGATTATGAAATGATGTCAAATTTTTCATATTAACATTTAGAGATATATGTTAACATCCAGTTTCCTTTAGTGTAGCAATTCCATGCATTTAGCAAAATCATAACATTATTTAATTCTAAAACAGCATTTTCTAACATTTTTTATTTTATTTTTCATTAAATCTCCTTACTTGGAATATTTTTTTATCCAATCATTCAATTTGTGTACCAAAATCATAAAATAAAGATAAAATAAGATAGGATTACTTTGAAGTTGAAATAACTATTCGAAGTTTCTGACGATATTAAAAAAATATGTAATATCATTAAAATTATACTTTGTTTTATGAGGCCTTGATAGTTTAGGTCAAAATAATTGATTAGCAATATAGACGCAAAAAAGAGCGCATCTCAGTTTAATCTTCTAAACATTGTTCCAAAACCCACCTAATGTTCTTAGGATTAAAATCAGTCGTGAACTAAACAGATATAGTTTGCATCAGATAAATGCTCAGTACTATCGAGAGGTGATGATACTAATAGTGAAAGACTAGATCAATTGTATGGAACAGTTGTCAGCAGAAGATCCAATCAATTGACGCTTTGGCCGTCAACATCAGAATCACAGGTTGTGCTTCTTAATGGACCATCTACGAGTAAGTCAGATTTAAGACTAAAGCCACTCTTCTTTTTTGTTTTATACTGGAAGTAAAAAAGGTAGTACAACGGAAGTGCAACGACGGACAAGACACAAATTTCTAGAAATATATACAGTGAAACTAAACTGATGATTTGCTAGATTGGACACTGCAGAGACTCAGTTTCCAGTCAACCTCGTCCGCTGACCTGCTCCATAGGGCTAGGCTGAGTCGAAGGAGGTCGGAATACGCCCGTTTCTTCGGTCCCCAGCTGTAGTGCTTAATTAAAAAGGGAGTGTGACCCGTCCTACCTACTATAGGCCTACGTCGTGAGGGTGCTCTAAGTTGCTGGCAGTAGCCTCATTCGGGGGATACCACCAGGGCGTCACGGTGTGTGCTAACGCGATCCCGTGGTGTCTAACGTCTTTATATAGATAAAACACAGGTTTCTTTCTGTACTCATCAACGTTTTTAGATATTAGAAATCAACTCAGGGGCACACGTTCGTAGCACCATTGGAGAAATGCCATCCAGCCCACTCCACTTATGAACATCCTAGGAAAGAAGCGGCAGTCGTATACTTTTTTGCTGTAAAATTATTTTTTTTTATCATTGAGTGCTAACGTCATTGGGTGGATGGCGGTTTTTTACTTGGTCGTTCAAGATCGAATTTTCGGCAAAAAGAGTGCCCATTAGATCGGGTTTCACTTCTTCTTTATGGGCCAGAGAATTTTTCACCGTGTGCAATGACAATAGGGACGGCAGGCAAAAGTTGCCCAAAGTGGTTTTAGATAGCGCCTAGAACTTGCGCGTGCCGGGTGGTTACCTTGCAAGCTGATTCCTAATTTGAACAACGTGGTTGAACTTGCTTGAACTTGATCTAGCGATTTACTGTTTGATGGATCTGGAGTCACGATTGTATTTCCTCTTTAGAACCCTAAAGTTTCGATCCTTGGTGATTAACGCATAAACCCAAGCTTGTTACGCATGCTGTTTAACAGCTGACGCATCAACTCAACGTATTACCTAAACTTTGATGTTGGAAAGTGTCCTTACAGAAGGGCTTTGAAAAGTATGGTAACAAAATGGTCCCACCTGACTCGTCTAAATGAACTATGTACGTGATTTATATACGTGAAAACTACGTGACTTATATACATGATAAACTACAAAAATTTATATCTTTTTCAAAAGATATAATTTCTTATATAAAAAAGAGGTATAAATAAAAAAATATATAAATAGATATTGTAAGACTCGTCATCACTACCTTCTATTTATTTTCGTAAAAAGTTATCAAAATGCATCATAATTCGATTAAACTATAAAACTAATGGTATCGTCACTGAAGCCCAAATCTGAGAAATCTTATACAGATTTATATTGTTTCGTTTTTAATTTTTCAGTTTTTTATATCTGCTAAACTTACTTAAATAGGTTTTTTTTACGAAATATATTTTTTTGTAATTCATTTGTCCTTTGTGAAACCCGGAAAGTTAGTTTCAAGTTTCTTTTGTAATAAATGGACGGCATGAAGTCCAAGAAAGTTTTTGACTAAGACTTTAATTGGATTTAAAAGAGTTCTAAAAACTTGTTACACAATCAATTAACTTAAATAAATTATATTATTTTTTTTCATAACTAATTTAAATTAAAAACATTATCCTTGAGAATAAAGATAAAAAGAACAGTATGAAATTGAGTTTACTAGGAAAGATAATATATAACGGCGTTGTTGAATGTTATAGTTAACAAAATCAGCAAGCACAGTGGTAGCGTTGGAGCACCTGACGCATGAGTCCGCTGGCCGATACCGTTGCGAAGTATCAGGGGAGGCACCATACTTTGTCACCGTGTACGACGAAAAAGATATCAGTATTCATCGTAGGTTAAAATTGATATGTTTTTTTTTATTGTTTATATATTTCTTGTATTACCTCGGTTGCTGTGAATTTTTATATATATCACAAGCCAAAAAGCCACATTCATCAATTTAATCAAAATAATTATTGTTTGCTTTAAGCTGGAACGATATAAAAAATATTTTTAATAACTTTAATATGAACCTATTAAGATATTACGAGATATATATTAAAATAAACAAGAACAAACTATGAGACATGTATGAGGATGTATAAATAATTATTATATTAAATAAATATAAATATTACAATATTATTGGTCGCTTCTTCTAGTTATTCCTAACAGCGGACCGCAACTAATTGGGATTAACAATGAATACCAAGTAGGTGACCGACTTGCAGTGAATTGTACATCGTCGAGATCACGTCCAAGAGCGCAGATTAAGTGGTTAGTGAACGACCAGCCCGTTTCAGTGAATTACTTGCGAGGTCCATGGGAAAAGATTTCAAGAGAAAGGGCTGATGCGCGAGAGACAACTCTAGAACTTGCATTTGTATTACTGCCTCAACATTTTCGAGAAGGCGTGCTCACTCTTAAGGTATGGATTATTATAATTTACTTTCACTTTTTATGAGAAATTTTTGTTTACACGATCTACTACATAAACAGATGTCATTTTATTTCTATATTAGAGAATTATTATATCTATACTCCGATTTTTATTAGTCAAGTAACAGAATTTTAAAGTTTATCTATCAGAAGTTTGAGATAATCGTTCTTATTGCCGTAGTGTTACAATTTCCTGTCCAAGTGGTCGTACTGAACATAATTGAAGGGATGATTTTTCCAATAATAACTTAATGAAGGTTATTGGTCTGAAATTCAAGGATCTAAATTATCACAAGATTTTGAAAGGTGTAATTATTTGATTTGATATCCGAAAAAAACACCACGGTTTACTATTGCGCTTATCACCTCTTTAAATTTTTCCCATAAGTCAAAGGTATTTTTAATAATTGAAGTCTTAAAACAATAAATAACGATATATAACTATTTAACAGCGAGATTACTTTAAATTTTAAAATTAATAATAATTTTAAGTAATTATTCAGCCACAGCAGAAAAAAAAGATCGGGTTGTACCACTCCATCTTTATTTTTTTGTATTTTTTTAATTTTCAAAAGTACATTCCTTTTCCGATTTTAATAATTGGTTATAGTTATAAGAAAATTAAAGTAAGAGTTGCGAGCTCTGATTTGATTTGCACTTTATGATATACCAGGTAATTTTAACTTTATTTATTGGTACTTATTAATTTATATTGAAATGTTTAAATTGCAATTAATGATCAGAATTGAATATATTTTTTATTTGTTGTATGATTATTGAAAAATATCTATGAAAATATTATCACTACACACTGAACTAAAACATCAATCAGTCTATAATTGCAATCAGTTGTTCGAGTTCGTTTAAAGAATAAGTTGAATAGCTTGAATGATTGTAATAAATATCTGAATGTAACAATGGTAGAGGATTTATCTAAAAAGTTTAAGTATACAGTATACAGTACTACAAAACATAGGTACAATAATATTAGCTGCCAACAGATTTATATAAAATAAATGAAAAAATAAAAATGAAATTATTTATTTTATAGCCCAAGAGTTTTTATTTGGTTTTAACGCGCCAATATTTGAAAAAAAAATTATATTTGGTATTTAAGTATTAGCGATAGAGTCTTTGTCAGTATTACTTACTATTTAGATCTATTTCAATAAAACTATTTGACGGATATAACTCGCGTTTATTATTATATTTTTTGATTTAACTTAAGGGTTATATCCGTAAAATAGTTTTATTGAAATGTGTAGTACTCGTGTAAATCTTAGAAAACATTATTTACATCTACTCTTCTTCTCAAAGTTTTCGGCCGCTTTACATATAATTGCTATACCATGTTTTAGTGCCAAGCATCTATCGCACCTTTATATCATAAGGAGGTTATCCGCCATATTCTGCGGGTTGAAGATACCTTACCAATAGAGACAGAGGCTACATTTGGAAAAAGAGAGGAATACGAAGAAGCGCTGAATGTTGCCGAACCCGATCCTACTTTTGATTATCAAAATGAATTTTTTGGTGGTTTGTAAAAATATTATTAATTAAACTTTCTTACTTAAGTGCAATTTAATATCACAATAATTAAGCGATTTAATAAAATTTTATTGTATAATTAAGCGATTTTTATAACATTTTATTTATATTATGGTTTCACTTATTTTTAATTATCTTCTTTCCAGACAGTGCTGCTCAAGTTTCCATTGGAGTATATATTTCAATAATCTTTGGTTTTGTGCATATAATTCACAACGACTTGATGGTCTGGTAATATTTTAAGGTTTTATAATCGGGAATTCGAAGTATAAGGTGTTCTTAAATATTTTTTTTGATATGTATGGTTTGAGATAGCATTTATATAACGACCATTGCTTTTATTTTTTAATTAAATAAATTTAAATTGTATCCATTGTCGATACAATATAGCTATCTAATTTATATATACAAGTTTCCAAACGTACCAATTAGGTATTACCGTTAATCAAACAAATTCAGTAGCAACTTTATTATTAAATATTGAATTATTCATTGAATATCAGATTGAATATCTTTTTTGCTCTTATAATATTCGCTATAATGTTCCGTTGCTATAATGATATTGATTTAAATTGTTTTAAAGTGTCTTTATTTCTGTACCATATTTTAATAACGAAGTATTTCTAGATAAATACAATGTCGATTCCAAAAATTTGGATATTTATATAAAAAAAAGAGTCTTTAAACCATATATATATGCTATTATTGTTATTTTATTTTAAGATATTCAAGTCATTATTTAATAATAAAATCTAATTATTTAATCATTATATAGTGTAAAAAGAAACATGTATTATTGCTTGAAATGAATGTATACTGAATTTTCCGACATGGATTGTCATTAAGAACAATAACAACCTTACAAAATAAATTTTACCATTTTTTATTTATAGAGATCCAAATTCATAAAATTCTCTTTTAATATAAAACAAATAACATTGACATTATCTTATACTAGTATTCTCTTACCAAAGTTTTTCATGGAATTTTTCGTGTGTCTTGAAAATCAATGGGCAGTCAATTCAAATCAAGTCAAGTCAAAAGTCAAGTCAAAAGTCAAATTTATAAATTATAATCTAAATAATATCAACAGTCGGTACTGAATCTTTAAACAGCTAACTGTAACTTTTTAATCATCGCTTACTAAAGAGTAGTTATAAAAATTAATTTCTCGGAAACTTAACCGGTTGTAGCACAGCAGCAATATAGAAATAAAAATATAAATAACACAGGTGTTATTTATATTAAATGAATTAATAAGAGTATAAAATATACATGTGTCAATAGCAATTACACAATTTTTTTACAAGAGTGACAAAATTTTAATTAAATTCTATAACTAGTCCTTTTAAATCTGTGGTGTATGGTTTTGATAAAATGGATAAAAACTTAATGATAAAATGGATAAAATTTTGATAAAATGGATAAAAGCTGACTGCACTGGAGTGGACTAGAAGATTCGATTGGATTTGATTGGATTGCATGGGATAGGATCGGATCAAATTGAATCAAATTTATAAGTGTAAATTACCCTAATATAGAATTAAAATACATATTTTAAAAATTTTATGTTCGTTCTTTCTTCATACCAATATGGTTATTATAATTAAAGTTATTAGTGGTTTAAAGTTGAAAATGATCTTTCTTTCTTTTTATTCCTGAATTTATTTGAAAGCTTCAGACAAAATCACATTCTAGATGATTTTATTTCATAAAAAACATTTTGAATGGATATATGTAATACGTAAATTTAATTGTATGTTCGAGTCTAAATGTCTAAAGTTGCTTTCATCATTTTCGGCAGAATGTTGAATGGGAATATAATGAGTATGAACAGAAATCCATTGCTAAAATGGCTATTGAGTCATGCTTTGAAGTTGTTAAAACTATTTTTGTACCACATGTATATTTTCATAAATCTACTGTGTTTATTTTTTGCGATTCTTAATATTGTATTTGATTAATTTATAAATATTTATTAATTAATTATTAACTTAAATTCAAAAATGTCAAAATAGTTACTGTAGGAAATCGAGAGCAGTGAGTGTGACTTAATTTTATTTCAAAAGACATTAAAACTTGCTGTCGGGAGTGAAAATAATCTCAGTAAAATTATTGCCAACAAGATGAACGAAGGAGATTACACTTACTGCGGATAAAATTTATTATGTTGGTACACTACTTGCCTCGTAATCAGATTGGCTAAGACTGACCTAAGATGAGACAAATTTAAAGTATTAACAATTAGAATAATCTCCAAATAAAATTGATCACATTGAGGTTAATTTATTATAAGGGTATGAAGAACTTCTAAAAACATTAAAACAACATAAATAATATCTAATCATATACCCAATTTCCATGTAATCTCTTCTATAAAAACATACTATTTTTATCTTGCATTAGTGGATTGGATAGATTGTTCCGTTCTGTTAAAAATATAAGTTGTAAAAAGAACATTATTTCATAAGGGCTTATTATATTACTGTTAAATAGTACTTAAGCGTTATAATTACTCCCATCTAATATGTAACATATAATAGGCGTACCTAATAAAAATTTTATTGATATTTTTCTCAAGTGTAATTTGCCATTTTGAAGGTACATTCGAATCTATTCTGTTTACATTCAAAGGCTTAATTTAAATGAGTATATTCTACTTTAGTATGAACAAGTACCGAAGTGATTTCTTAGTAAAAAATTAAACATTTTTAAATTTGGTCAAATTAGTTTTAGTTATGTACATACTTTAAAAGGAATTTCGCTTTGTCCTATTTATGCTGAGAGCTCCATTCAAAAGTAGATCTCCGCGAAATCTACAAGCTAATTAGAACTGGTAGAGGTCTTTCTCTATTTTCCACAATTTCAACAAAAGGCTTCAAGCGTAAAAGAACAGAGTGGTATTTTACTTAATACTTCATTAATTCTGAACTGTAGTCTGATAATAAGCAAAAAGGTTTACAAAAATTATATATATTAAATACAAGGCAAAAGTTTTCTTTATGTTTACTTAAAATGTATAACACAACACACATTTTGTATTAGTAGATTAGTAATACGTTTAAAATATTAGGTGATAACTAGCTATACCAATTATTTTATATATAATTCAATTTTTATCTTGACATTATCTAAACATTAAAAAGATCTTATAGTAAATTTTAAAAAACTTGTGGTGTTGCTTACGTTGCCTTAAGAAACTTATTGCTGAAGCGTGCCCTTTATCCTTTCTATTAAGAAAATATTTATTTAGCATCCTTTCCTTAAGCCTCGCGCCAGGTGCGACGAGCGCCAACACAAATAGAAGCCACCAATTTAAATAAGATTCCGTAGATGCTGTTGTATAATTCCTCGACGAAAATTAATTTTCAAAGTTGGAAATTATTCTTAAAAAGTTAAATCTATTTTTCGATGAGAAAATATTATTTTTATATATTTTTTAAACGTAATATGGATAAAAAATATTAAAATCTTCGCGACGGGCTTGAGGTTCAATCGAAATAGTCAAGGATCAAAATCCCGTGTTTTTGTCCGCACTAATTAAGTCACGATCGTCATAAGGCAGTTTTCCTCGTTTCGTTCACAGCAGGTAATCACGATTGGACGGCATTAATTCAAAACTTGTGCCTCTTCAGTGACAACCTCACTTGAGCACGTTGAATAAAGACCACTTTCATCATATAAAATGATAATTATAATACAGAATTTCTGGCTTCAAAAATTTTCGTTTTCGTTACGTTAAAAGTAAAGAAATATGCGGGTCACCAAAATGTTTTTTTTAGATTCTTTTAAAGAGTCTACATAGATTCATATCTAACTATTGTAATAAAAAAACGATTATTTCTATTAAATTTATAGAAGAAGAAATGCATATAATGTTAATGAAGTTCTGTCACCAGCAAACAAGTTCTATAAAAAGAATAATTTCTATGATAATAAGATTTTGCTGTTAAAAAATAATTACATATAAATAAATAAGTTTATTAAAAATTTATTAAAGAAATATATAATATGTTATAGAAAGTAAAATCTGTTGACAAATCTGAATGGGTCAAATGTATATTTAATGAAGTGATAGTTGTACAACCTGATATAGATATTCGAATACCAAGTTCATATATCTAGAAACATATAAAGATTTATAAATGTTTATAAATAATATGAATATATAATATGAAGTTGCCTCATCACAATAAAAAAAAATCTAAATGTATTCCTGCATTCTTTATTTTAAGTCTACATATATTTTTATAAGTATAATATGGCTTAGAAATCAGCCAAGAAACATCTTTTTATAATTAAACGAATAGTTAGACGAAGTAACAACACTAAAGTTATAAAATATATATAAGTTGTTAGAGCTTTAAAAAAAGATCGAATTCTTTTACGACTAGTAATGTTTTTAATTCTTTCCCAGAACCCGGGATATTCATTAATTAATTAATTTGTTACTAAATAGACATCATAAGATTCATTCGTTATCAAATGCATCGTAATTTTATTATTAGTTTTAATAAGCATGGGTATGCTTAACGTCTTATTAAGATTATATTAAATACTATATAAAATACTTTAATTTTAATAATAAGGTATCACAGATTGAAACTAATTATTATTAACACTCAATTTTATTTCTTAAAACGTAGGATAAGATTCACAGTTAGTCTGCAAATAAGTAAAGCATATAAGTGGTACACTATAAGTGCCGAAGCCAACGGAGAAAAGGTCAGTCTTGGTTATTTTGTTTTGTGTAAATCTTGTATCACTGTAATCCAATTTGATATTATTTATTTATTTATAACTTTTCCACTTCGAATCCATATTAGTGATCACTTGTATATCAATTTGAAGAGTCAGGAAGGCCCATATCGAAATAAGCCCTATTGGTCACTCTCCAACTTAAGAGTTAAGTTTTTATATAAACTACTTTTAATATATGATTTTTATTGATTAATTGAATTTAAGGCTTTAGTTGAGAGTTTATTATAAAATAGTATACAATAAACCTTTAACGAGTTACCTATTTTATGGAGTTGCGGGCATGGCAAGTTTATTTTTATTTCATCTAGTGTATTGATTAAAATTTTAAAACTTTTAATAATATTTGTAAAGATATATATTATCAATACAGGTGGCGCTAATGGAGGTGATTCTAGTCGGCTCCATAAGCATATGTGACAGGTTATGTGAAGTAAACAAATTTAAGAACATAGTAGTGATTGAATAATATTCTAAGATATTTATATTAAAGTCTCTACAATTAATCAACGGTTTATTAGAATGAAACAGTTTGATTAAAATTTCATCAATAATTTTATCAAATTGTTCAAAATTAGAATACGGTGACCATGACGATGACGGCCTTTAAACACAATAATGAAATGCTCCAATTCTACTGAAACTAATTCAATTGTTCGTTCAATAAAATGACTTAGTATGTCTTTACGTTCTTTGAATTTCATATATTTATTTAGAAGAATTAAAGAGCCACCATGTATGGAATTAACTCTCCTGATCGAACTACCAACCTGGTGGTTATTTAAATTAAATATTATTTCATCATTTTTTAGATAGTGTTCAGTAACACAAAAATAATAATATTAAAAGTATTTAAAAACAAGTCAATTTTTAACTCCTTATTTCACATACACTAAGTATTTTGATGCACCAGGTTGATACTGTTTACATAATTATTCGTTGAAAAATGGATTACAAAACTTTTTAGTTAAATTCTATAATAACATTGAGATTGTTCAATATTAACAAAGGCTCTTAAAGACTTCGCTTTGAAATTAATAATTGAAAACCATGAAATTTCAGATCAAAAGTCATAGAAGTATGTCAATCCAGTGGACTTAATATCACGACATGTGGATCTCAATTCTTTAGTGAATGCTGTTCTGTGATGGAACGATCTTTGTAATTGTCAGAGGCCAAAATCAAAATGGCCACAGCAACTTATTTATAATAAATAGTGCAAAGTTGCATTTGCCAGAATATTAAAAAATTATCATTTTATTATAAATAAAGAAAAAATATATTCAAATTTAAAATATATTCTTATTTTAAATTTGAATATATTAACTCTGAAACGAATATCTGCTTAATAGTACGATAAATACTAGGACAGACTGGTCAGTATCAAGTGAGTGATTTAACTATTTAAATTTAAATAAACCAGGAGCGTCTTGAAATATCTAATTATAAATGAGTATAAAATTTACCGCTACCCGATTTTGACAAAACCCATAAATAATTCAAAATCTTGTGTTGATATCTTTTAGCAAAAGAGTAAAAGTAGAGGGATGAATTTTTAAAATAGGATAATGTTCCACAACTAATCTGCTGTCCCAATAACCGGAATCCCAGAGTGGAATCCAGACCAAAGACAAAGACAGACCCATCTGACTACTTGACCGAAGAGCTTGCCGAATCTTTAAAATAAAAAGAAATCGACTTACTCTCAAAAAAAATTTGCTGAATAGCCTTCAGACAACTTGACGAGTTGGTTATAAAAGTCTGTTTAAGATTATGAGACCTTGCAAAAAGAGACTGCTTCCACAATGTCTATAGCTTCTTCAGTAGAAACTGAATATTCAGGTCGACATTTAAATCATGAAGGAAAAGAGGGAGAATTCAAAGAAATTGACCCAGCCAAATATATTTTTTTATATTACTCTGTGAACAATAGCATTGAGACGTTTGTATATTAAGAAGTAAACAGTGGACATCGATAAATAACAAAATTCCCTAGCTATATTTTTATTATTAACCGCATTTGTACATTTGATTTGAAACCATGATGGTGGAAACAAGTAGGTTGTGAAAGTTTACAATAATAGGAAAATGGTAGATGCTATACGAGTTTCAGAGGACTTTCAAGGATAATGGGAAATCGAAAGAAGGAGAAGAAATAGAAAGGACACAAGCAAATTTGGGATTTTAGTGAGGACATAATCTAGGTGTCGGCGTTCAATTATCGAGAATGCCAAGATTGGCATCATTAGTAATGTCCACCAAGAACGAAGCGAAACCGTCACTACAATAACACCCCTATATAATGTGATGGGTATTCAAATCTCTTAAAACTAGTGCAGGACTAGGAAGCGATGAGATTATGGATTTTATTTCAGGAATAGGAGGAGGAGGAGAGTGGAAGGGGTGTGGAACGCAAATGGGTAGAACAGAGATATCAAAGACTCTCACAGCCACCGCATTGATATTGTAATGGATGAAAAGAGAGAGAGAAATAGAGAAAAGTGAAGCTCCACGCTGGCATACCCATCATGCCTGCCATCCCTCAAAATTAGGAATTAACCATGTTTCCGATATGGCAGTAATGACAGGGTTGTAGGAGAAGAAGAAAGATATTAAATCATGTTTCTTGGAATGAAAGCTTTTACAATTCCACTGAAGAATTTTGCAATGGCATTGTTAAAGACATTGATGCTACTTTGGACGGTAAAAAAGATTTGAAATAACATGATCCTCATCCTCACATGAATTATAAAGCCCTTTATCATATTGGAAAGTTAGGCCCTTAGAGTTACTGGATAATGAGAGTTGAGTAAAAGTTTCTGAGAAGAAGGTGTTGATGTTGATGGACTGTTATGATTTTTTTTTAGATGAAGAGGGAGGGATAAGGACCAACATCATTACCATGACCTTTCCGCGCAGGGGTTTTTGGACAACAGTTAAGATAGGCGAGGAGGGTTGCGTATTGATAACATTACCTCCAGGATTCGAGGACTTAAGAGGAGGATCCCCAGCGATTTAAAAGTAAACTTTTAATACTTACCCTTAAATATTAATTTTTAATATAACACCACAAATTTATTTTTTACAAAAAATATTTAAATTCACTAAAATATCACTTACACGTGCGTTTACCATACTGTAGAGAAAAAAAAAACAAACAAAATTAATAGTCGTCAGCTTATTGACGGACAACAAATTTTGCTTCATAGAATATTTTTTTAATCTGGCGTTTGTGTTGTACCTAGTCTAATTTTGCGTCCTTTTTATATATAATTTCATAATATATATTACCGCAATGTTATTACTGTTAACTACTGTAACTATACTGTTAACTGTACTTCTACGCCATACTTTAAACAAAAAAAAAATGTGACTAAAAAAGGAATTATGAATTCTTTATAGCCTTTCAGACACCAGTAAACTTATAAAATTCTAATTCAGCATAAAAGTAATTGCTAGTCTACAATGTAAGTGTTTCATATTTTTTATGATAATGACATTGACATAAAAATACCTGAGTATTCTTTGCAGAAGCAGTATTTCATTGAATAGTACGAATTCCCCGTCCCATACATGGACTAATCACTTAATGGCAGTGGCATTCGACGTAAAGGAAATTTATAGCACCAAAATGAATCGGTAGTGCAAGGGAACCAAACGACGATTAATTAAAAGCCCGCTGTGACGACTATTTCAGAGTTAGTCGAAAAATAGTCACATTCACTCCAACTAACTCCAATTTTAAAATGTCATTCTTTTGTATTCAGTACTTGTTACATATTCAAAAAATTAAAGTAGACAGTACATGTTATTTAATTTTCTTATTCTATTGGCTATTAATATAATTAATACCTTTATTAAAATATAATTATTATCTGTACCAAAAACGACCTATTCTTATTATTATAGGTAAATATCTACTTACCTATAATCTATATAGAAAATTCAGCTTTTACAATAAATAACATATAATATGTATCTGTATCAATTATTAATATTTGTACCAAAAACAGTAATTAATAACTATTATTTTTTTTTAAATTTTTCAGATACCAGTAAACTTATAAACTCTAATCCAGCAGAACACAAATTTCTAGTCTATAATGTTGGTATTTAATATTTTTCTATTAATGACATTGACATGAATACACTATGAATTTCATTGTTTCCAACAAGAGCCCTTGAGAACACTGTGCACTCCACTTGGCTCAAGTCTCGATACTATCGTCTTATACGCCGTGGCCACCCTATTTAGAAACTTGCTAATTCCGGATAATAAAAAGGTGTCTGTAATTAAAACTGCAGGAGCAATTTCTAAGATAAATATTTCTTAACGAGTTTTAACTTTTATTCAACCTAGCTTTAGATTTTCAAATAGAAAATAAAACAAATCGTACTCCAACACATTGATTACTAATTGAAAGTACATTATCAATAGTTTTTTTTTAAATAACCATGATAATTATAACATAATATATCAAAAAAATAAATCTGAGACATAAGATTCTTAAAGTAAATTATTATAAGTAAAATTTGTTGTCCTAAAGAAAATAAATGAGTTCTCTTATTTCATGACAAATTCGAACGCGAATATAAGTATTACAAGTGAAAACGAATTCAAAAAAGGTTTATTAGAAAAAATCGTCTCTTTACATTTTCTATGCCACAACATAATAAACAAGATATGCCCTAGAGAGCGTATACAGTGTTCTCTAAAGTAGATAGATAGATAGATAAGCACTTTATTGCATATGAGACAATACACTGAAAAAGTAAAAACTTATAATATTAAACCCTACAAGCGGAAAACAGAACAATATGCAAAGGCGGTCTTCTACTAAAAACAATTTCTCACAGACAACCTTTAGGTGATAGAATTTCAATACAAAGTACGGATGGTTAGTGCGATTAAAAAGAAATAATAAAAATAATTAATCGCATACAATAAAACTTTATTTATTTATTTATTTATAATTTTACGATATGATCAACATGGACATTAAATAAAAGTTTATCATCAAGGAGTACTTCCAGATTTCTCACCACAGTAACCTTATTCAATGAAGTATTATTTAAGTTATAATCATACCTTTTTTTTCTTTTTTTTTTTTTTTTTTTTTCCGTTGGAAAAACCCGTTACGGGTACCCCGTCGGCCCATGGGGGTGACGGCCGGGGGGTGATGTGGGACTACCCGGCAGCAAGGAGGATGACGCCATTTTTAAGGCTACCCACTAAAAAACCAAGGGTTGCCCTCTGCGCCGTAATGGGACGTCACGGGATCGCGTTAGCACACACCGTGACGCCCCGGCGAGACCCCCCAAATGAGGGTGCCCCGAGCAACGTAGGGCACCCTCTCATCGTAGGCCTATGTTAGGTAAGGGGGGTCACCCTCCCCCCTCACCAGGCCTACAACTGGGGAAGGAAGCGACGGGCGTATTCCCGCCTCCTTCTACCCAGTCTCCCCTTACGGAGCGGGTCAGCGGACGAGGCAAACTCCCTGTCCCGCTCCGAGGCCTCCTTTGCGGCGATGACTTGCTCACAGAAGGAGGACATTGCGACCCAGCACCTCTCGCTGCTGACCATCGCGCTGATAACGCGCGGCAGCGAGAGGTCCCTGCCAATCACGCCCACCAGTTCAGTGCGCTGGTGGTCCCAGGCGGCGCATTCCGCCAAGGTATGACGAGCCGAGTCGACGGACTCGTCACAGTGGTGGCAGGAGGGGGTCGCCTCCCTTCGTGAAGTTATAATCATACCTAAGGCAATCATGCTTAAGCAAAAATGTTATATAATTACACTTATTGATGTTTCATTTATTATTATGAGAAAAAACAATATTCACACAAGTTATTTAAATTATTTTGCAAATGTACACAATCATCAAGTGTTTAATCACTTTTAAAATTTTCATATCATCTGCGTATAAGAAAATTTCTGAGTATTTAAAAATATACTTTATCTATACTTATAATAAATCTGTAGAGAGGTCAATTCTGTACATGAAATATATTTACAAAATAACTATCGGGGGGTGATTAGTGATCGATACTGATGCCAAAAATGCAATCAGTAAAATTTTTGTCTGTCTGTCTGTCTGTCTGTCTGTCTGTATGTTATTTATAGAAAAAAAAACTACTCGACGGATTTTAACGAAACTTGGTACAATTATTCTACATACTCTTGAGCAGGTAATAGTATACTTTTCATCACGCTACCATTAATAGGAGTAGAGCAGTGAAAGGAAATGTTCGGAAAACGGGAGAAGTTACTTGGTTTTTTTAAATTCCGTCGCGTGTGCAGCCTTAATGGTTAAAGCTACATAGAAATCATGTATAACGGAAATATTCAACATAAAATTATATAAAAAATATCCCAAGACAGCTTATATCTATCTTTTATAGTTGACTCACAATAACACGTGTAACTCCCGATAGCTTAGCAGTTCAGAGATTTGTTATTATATTTGTTTACTATAACGTATAATATAATACCAATAACACTTTTGTGGATTGGCATATTATATTACTATTTCCCTTCTAAAATACGAAAGTGAATCTGCCTGTTACGTCAAAACTATGAGGGAGGACATCTGCTAATTTTTTTTCGAAAAACGACGGAAACGCGGACGAAGTCGCGGGCAAAAGCTAGTATTAAATATAATGATACTAATGAGGGACGACAATTTATTATAAGGACATAATAATTAGATAAACGAATAATAAATATATGTAATGTTTTTGAAGATTATTCAAAAGCTTGACAGCTTTCATTGAAAAAGATTATAGTGCTTAATTTGTGCTGTAGGCGGAATTATTTTGTCATCGGTTCTGGAGCGGAGCTCAAGTTGATATGATCTCTCAGAACCAAGAAAACACAATTGCTTTTTTAAATTTTAAGTTAAAGGAAAATATTTAAGTTAAATGATTATAGAGAATTAAGTAAAGATGGGAAAACATGTGTAAATTGCGACGGTGTCTGACGGTTAACCATTTGAGTCGTGTACGTAAGTCATACACACAGGATACCTTATACCATAAATTTTCTAAGTTGAAAATAAATTTGATGCACATATTTTAAAGCCTTTCAAGTTTGTTAAGCTGATCTTCGGCTACATCTGGATAACAACAATAAAGTAATGATAAATGAACATTAAACTGCCGTCTTAAACTTACTATCTTCCAAAAAATATATTTTACAATATGTTAAATTTTTTGTTTTTACACAGGTTTAAGACCGCGTCTACCTGTAACTACGTTTCAATTATAAATCAGGAATTGGTTTTATATTTTATCTATTATATAAAATATTAGTAAACTTTTTTGTACTATACAAAAAATAGCTAATTTAAAATTTATATTCTTATAAAATAATTAAAAGCTATATATTTATTACTTACGTAACATCTTCAAGTAAAGTGCATAAGTCATTTCCACCATGGGAAATTGGTTTGCAAGAAAGGGAAGGAAATGAAGACATAGGGACGGAAAAGGAATTGTTTACCGGTCTTCCGTCTTAAGAAACCTATTTATGATAGCAAATCGAAAGTCCTACTTCAGTAATTCTAAAACAGGTTGGCAATACTATGGGGTTAAAAGCGTATATTTTAAAATGCATTTTTAGAGTTTAATCTATAATTTCTTAGAATAAATATTTGATATAAGATACCATATTCAGAAGTGATTCGAATAGAAATATAGACAAAAATCATAGATATTGCATGAACTGATTTACATTTTAATAAATAATTATACTATATAGTATTTGTTTTGTTTTTTTAAATGTTTATTTTGAAAGTAACTTTTAATTAATAATATGTGCGGCTAGGCATAGAATTAATTACCTTCACTAAAAGCGCAAAGGTATCAACTCCCATTCCTCTATTATATAATGAAATTTAGGCACTTATATAGCACTGCCGAATGTATCTATCACTATGAAATTATGATGGCCGTGGTCTTGTAACCACTTCAAGGTCAGTCTTAGCGTTTAAAGAAATTTCGCATCCTGTCCATGACCCATCGCTAAAACTACATTCTCCTCAATACAACATTGATCGAAATTTTCTCCCTTTCTTCTATAAACATTACTCCTTTCATCATTACCACCAAATTATAATTTTGGACTAATTTGTGAAGTTAAGTGAAGTCCATTGCAAATGAATACGCGGAAAATAGAAGGTGCTCTCGCTCGCGTTAGCCTAGAGCCATTGGCTGGCTTATGACACTTCGAACAATTCGAACGCTCACAGAAAGTCACAAAAGTCACGAAAGTCACGAAATTGTCTTAAAGACACGAAGTCGTCTTAAAGTCACGAAGTTGTTTTTACTCATACTAACAATTATTTTATAGTAAATCATCCAAACTTAAAACGCACAGTGGGCCGATTTGATGTATCCAGGTATGGACATTTGCTACAATCAAAGTCTAACATGGTTTTTATCTGTAGCGTGGGAATAAAGTAATATGAAGTCCTATAAAATATCTATTTTTAAATAAATTAAGAAGATGCTTATAATAACTTAATAAACGTTAAACAACAAAAGATTGTTAAATTATTAACTGTATGATAATATCATCGAGACGACCTAAAACTTACGTAACTTTATCCCAAAGTTTATGGTGAAGTAGGTAAATATTAGAACATGTGTCTATCACGTTTCTAAGTCTAACTTTGTCTTCGTCACGTTTTATTAACTTCAGTGTGAAGATCATAATTCAAAATTCATACACATATGACACTATTATATCCGATATAATACTATATATAATGACACTTTTAGTTGGTTTGTTGTATAAAAATATACCATTAATAAAATATTTACAAGTATCAGTCCAAAAATTCGAATCGTATTATGTTTTACTTTGATTTAATTTATAATTACACTTTTATTTACATATAATCCGATCTTTCGACTGCTTTGCAAGCGTATTCACAGAAAGATGAGAAAGAGGTGTCTTGTCTTCTCTCGCCATGAATTTAATTCAAATATGTAGTACTTGTAAAAATTCTGAAAAAACATCAAAAAATATAAAATCACGTGTTTTGGTTATTCTCCGATACAAGTCCGATTTTTAACATTTTTTCACAATGGGCTACTATTAGCATTTGTTATACATGTAAATTTAATATCTCAACCAATTTGTTTTGGTTTTGAAGTAACAGTTCTTATTGTAATCTAAACCGTTTAGAATCAGTTTGGATACAGGTTATAAATAAAATTTCGAATAAAAATATTTTTTGCCAAAGTTTACTTTTTTCAGAGTGGCAATTAATTTAGTCGGTCAAAAAATAGTGCAAATTAAAAACAATAGGTCGCTAAACAATATATTAGGTTATACTGTGTATAAGAAACACACTGATGGTTATCTCAATGGTCAATCCCACAACCACCCTAACCAGTTAGCTACTGTTGGAAAATCTTTGTTTCAGAGAATAACTACGTTGTTTATAAAATATAAAATAAAATATTTTTTATAGTGCTACTTTTTAAATAAATTTGTAACTAAGAACTCATACAGATTAAAATTTTTATGTTTGTTATTCTGTTATTTGTGACACATTTGTATCAAATCTATCCACAGAACGGTTTTGAAAATAAGAGTATATATGCTATAATAGTTATGAAATTCACTTATAATAGTTATGAAACAAGATGATAATAGAAAAAAATATTAAAACCTTAATAATTCTTTTTTTCTCTATCTTTATCTCTAACCTCAACGAAGAAATATTTTATAATAACTACAAAAACGTCATGATTTGAAACTATAAGTATTCGCGGATCTTACATGTGGTTATACGATCCGCGACACCCTGTGTATTATTTTATTACTTCAGTAACTATCCAAATTGGGTTAGACCTGTTAGATCCTTTGATTGGTGTTAAACCGGAGAAGTGCTAATCATTTGACCTATAGGGAGGATAAAGGTGTTTTAAATGAAAAAATAAGTTTTGTTCGTTGTTTTAATGAATAATGTCCTAAGTACCGATGATTTCACATACATCAATGGGCCATATCAAACATAACATTGATTTACAGATTATAAACGTCCTGAATTACAAATTATCAACATATTATCAACATTTCAAACATTTGAATTTTTTATTTAAAATTAACTGATGTATTCACATAATAACTTTCATAATTCTTTAATACAGACCAAATGTAGTTTTATTTTTAAAAAGTATTTAAAGTACTGCTCAAATTAATAAAAATAGAAAAGACAGTTTCTAAATGTCATACAAAAATATTTATCTTATACAAGATGATTGTTTCTATTATAAATACAAAAACAGTTGATAAATTACATCAAATAATGAGGATATGTATGAAGACAGTTGAACTTTATTTAAAATATTGATACATTACAAATAATCAATCAAATTGTGTGTAAGAGATAAACTATGTGCGTTTTAATTTAACGTAAAAATATGTTTTGTAGTCTTAAAAGTAGATTCCCTTCAAAAGTTATTTATTATAGTTAACAACACACTAATTGATTGTGTACTATCAGATAACTGTGCTGGAAGATATGTTATTATAGACATTTTGACACAAGTCAATTAACAATAGGGTATTTGAGTGCATTCAAAGTCATAATTTGGATTGTTAGTTGCATTATACTGTGACTTTGACTTTCACTGCTATTAGGCTGAAAGCTTTGTTACGTTTAATATACTCAGTTATACCTTGTGCGCTGTATCATGGTGCGGGTGACATTTGTCAGTACCACATGACTAGGGATGGACGTAATACATTAATTTTTTTTTCGCTTACGATACTAGCTTGCAGCATAAATCAAATTAACTTTAATGTTATGAAAATTAATGTGTAATTCAGTTGTGCACTGTAACTCCGTGTACGAACTTGTCTTTACTTATGTAAAATATTTAAACAGGGCTTATGTTTTTTTTTTGTGACATTTTTACTGTATTGTGCATCAACGTGGCGACTCATTTGTTTATACGTGCGATGCTGCACGATGACTCTGATGATGTCTGATGATGATGTTATACATATCACTTTGCTTTTTTTTTCTTTCCATTAGATTTTATTTCTAGACTAAAAAATTCTGGGCATGGGTACAATACAGTTATTATATATTATGAATATTGCATAACAAAAATACTAAAACTCTCAAAAGACAAACGAACCGTTACCGACACTGTCACCCGCACCATGCTAAAGCGCTCAAGCTATAGAAGAGTAGTTGTAGTGGTACTTGACAGAGTAGTTTTCAATTACGGAAGTATTAACTAACCAGAAACTGAGCTCACAAAAATATCTTTTGACATTTATTATATTTTTCTTGGGTAAAAAATGTACTGTTACTACACATTAATTTATGAAATGTTATACGTTGAAATTGATAAGAGAAATAAGTATGAATGAATAAATAAATTGTAAGGCCTATCAAGTGACTAAAAGCTGGTGCTATCAATACAATTGGTAAATGTGCCAATCATTAAGCTCAATATTTACTTAATGTCAAGTCAATGTACAAGTACCCTTGAAAAAAAAGATGAGACCCAACGTATTTTTACGACCAATTGGTATTAGGAGATTGGTTATATCTTTCACGCATAATAAATAAAAATAAAAAATATTTTCGGAATTTATACTAAAATTTTAAAGTGAAGCATCAAATCTTGTTATTGTATGTTTTAAATGTACATTTGATTCTTACAGACAATGTTAATAGACTACTTTGAGTAACTGTGACAATAATTTAAACGTCAGCCAGACAAAAAATAAATATTAACAATAATAACAATTTATGAGGCTTTATTTTAATTAAATTAAAACTATTAATCCAGATTTAATTTAACTAGTCATTCAGTTTAAGTCAGCCTTGCTTACAGTACATGCCCCTAGAGTAAGAAAATTTAATATGTAGTATAATATACATATTTAAAATTTTACAAAACTTGGTATTCAAATGCTATAAAACTGGTGTAATTACATTGTGAAGTGTAAAAAGTTTCTTATCAATTCCTAATAATTATTGCTATTATTGCTTGAATCACTTACTCTAGGGGTACTCTAATCAACAAATAATAGATTGTCTAAAAATGATGTAAATTATAATTTTAGATACCTCTTTATACATATCGCTATTCGCTAAATGCTAGTCTTACTGTTCATCAGTTAGACTAACACTTAAATTTCTAGTCAAGAACACGGAAATGATTAAAATACAAAATCATAAATTAATAATTGACAAATTTTAAAAATAAATAATATTATTTCAGACAATCTACTATTATTCCAGTATATATATTAATTATGTCTTAGTACAGTATAAAATTGTATTTAGTATCTTATTAGTATGGAAAAGATCAATTGTATCAGTAGAAATTCTAAGAGACTACAAAGTTACTAAACTTACATAGACAGGTTCCTGATATGATATGGCAACACCGTTTTAGACCACACCTCTATAAATTAAACTAAGCATTTAGCGGTAACTAAGTTGCAAACCATTCCTATGTTATATGATTACTAGTAAATATATGATATTTAAATGAGTACAAGTTTTTTATATACTATATTAATTAATCGGTATATATGAGAAAACACATTGGTGTTTTCTAAAAACACAAACATTTTATGACTTTTATATTTAAAACTTGACCGAATACCAAGAGCTGGCAAGCCTTAAGTTTGACCAGATGTCGCTACTAAAGCAAGAATACACTCACGCTATTGGTGGGATTTACAATGGCAACATTTTCCTCCAATAGTAAACACGAACAATAGCACTTCTTAGAAGTATATGATTTTATCAGCGTTTTCAACCAATGTTGAGGTTGAGGGTCTTGGTATTTAACAACGAAATGGCCGTCCTAATGAAGTTTGTATCGATATATTTTAGAGTTTCGATTGATAAAAATCGATTTTGCTAAAAATGAGTAAGGTCAGCGGACTAATTAATTCATAAAAACATAAGTTGCATTCGTTGTTATTACAATGTTTTGTTTGTTTATTATACCCTAAAACTGATATGAGGCCCTCACACTTATTACATAATTTATATAGGACAGTTTTAGTATCAAAATATAGCGATGAAATATACTCCTACAGAAATTATAATTATTATAAGATAATGGTGTTATACATATAAATGATGCTTACAGTAGCACAAGTTACATTTAATATAATGCTTCGGTATGAGTCTGCCTATTCGCATATCTTTAACAATAATATATGAGACTATACGAAATAGATATAGAAATCTTAACATACATGAGATTAAACATAACCTACATTTATTAAAGCAAATCTATCGACATTCCGGGAATGTACAGATTATAAAACACTACAACTACAACTATATACAACAAATAAATTATAAAAAATATATTATAATCAATAACGTATTATAAAACTCCTTAACGGCTTACAATTAAATAAAAATTATAAAGAGATTCTATCTTTGGAAGAGAAAATACAACTACTGAGTTTTTGAATACATTTAATAATTCCACTTGCTATCGTCAAGTAATAAAACATTTATAAATGTTAAAATAAAATATAATGGATTGCAGAGGATGAAATATTGTATCGTATTAAAATATAATATACAAAAAAATCGTTAAAGTAAAATTGTAGAAGGATCTTAACATTGGCTAATTGACTTACCGTAAGATGATTATTCGTTAATTAGGTAGTGGTAGGAGAAGCTTCGGGTGAAGCGTCGAAGTCTGGTTATAGAGGATGGGCCGCCTCGCCCGGGAGCGAGTGAACTCGTGCGGAGAGAAGGTTATGTAGAATGAAAACGGCCGGCTTGGGACTACCTTCCATGTCGAGCTCCTGAGTGTGATAAAATAAAAATGAGAAGGAATAAAAGTCGGAGTAGATCCTTTTTTGGGTCACGAGTAAAGAATCGGAATCGTAAAGCGACAAGGTAACATAAAAATTAAACTATTTTATACGGATCGAATCGATCGAATGTACGACGAGACGTCGAATCGAAAATAAATTTTAAGTCGAATGTAAATCTAGTCATCGCATGTAATTAAAGTAAAGTAGTATATTATAAGGGGGCACCGACGAGCGTGTCGTCGTCCGCGAAGTGCAGCCAGAGCGCGGCGCGGTCGTCGTCGGCGGAGGCGCGCAGCGCGTGCAGCGCGCGGCGGTAGAGCGCGCGCGCGCCGCCGCGGCCCAGCGAGCCCGCCGCCTCCCACACGCACACGCCGCCCGCGCCCAGCGACAGGCGCGCGCTCGCGCCGCGGTAGCGACACCCTGCGGGGACGGGGAGGGTTACGCTCGCTCGGGGGGGCGCGGGCCGCGTCCTCGGCGTCCTACTCACGGAAGGTGAACTCGGGCTGCGCGCGCACGGCGTGGTGCGCGCCGTCCACGAGCGCGCCGGCCGCCGCGGCGAGGTCGTGCGGCGTGTCGGCGCGCAGCGCGCGCACGGCCAGCCCGGCGCCCGTGCCCGCGCGCACGCCCAGCGCCGCCGCGCCCGAGCCGCGCCGCCACCACGCCAGCCGCGTCGCCGCCAGCCCGAAGCTCTCCGCGGCCGCGCACCACGCCTCGCCCGACCACGGGGCCGCCTCGTACAGCCTGCGGGTCCTCCGTGTAGCGTCCGTTCGGAGCGATAACAACTTATTTGAGAACGTCCTACCTCAGTTCTCTGTCCGTGATGGCCACGAAGGTCGGCCGCCACCCCTCCCCGTCGTCCGAGCTGTCGGAGCCGCCCGATGCGCCCATCTAGACGAGAACGAATATAGAGACCGGACGTCGCTCGGGGACGGACCGCTCGACGATACGCTAAAATACGAGTCGATATTCGAGAACGCTACCGATATTTAGAAAACTTACGGAATCCTGCGGCGGGCGTCTGGCGAGCCAGCCGGCGTATCTGACGTCCCCGACGAGCGGGCGGAGTCTCGGGCGCGCCCGCGCGAGAGCCGCGCGAGCCGCCCGGCGCGCCGCCGCGTGCAGCGCGCGGTGCCAGCCCGCGGCCGACGTGTCGCACGGCGCGCGGAGGGCGAGCGCGTGCACTCCGTCCGGAGAGTATAACTCTATGGTTCGTTCCTCTGTAGAAACAAAAATGGGTTTCCTATCCACATTATGTTACTACAATTTTATTCCTCGTATTCTATAAAAAATAAATTTATAGATGTATAATTACTCAAAAGGACACCTATTTCATATCTATACAAAATATGCTATATTATTAAAAAAACATATAATTATAATTCTAGAGTCTTCTCTATTATTTTTAATTTCTCAAAGAACAAGACTCGGACTCTCTCACCGGGGTCTTGATGTCTCAAATTTTTCGCAACGCAAGCCATCAAAAGCGGCACATATCTGGTGTCGGCTCTTCTCCGACGCGGGGAGGGCGGAGAAGGTGGAGCCTCTACCATGTATCCACGTTGTAGTTCCCAACCTACTTCACTTATGATTGATGCTTTACGAAAATATGGAGTGACTTCTCTTAGATATTTCACTATAACAGATAAGAAAAAATAATTCATTTTTACAATATATAATTAATTGTATTATGGTTTTCAGATTTCCTCAGCAGGTTTTTTTCTAAACATTAAATAGCTTTAAGTATAAACACAAAGCATATTGCCATTCTAAAACTGGATAATGATTCAGTTTTGAGATACCAAAATATATTTTTGTAAATTGTGGTAAAACTTAACCATACCTCAAAGGAAGCACACTAAATTTAATCATAATAATAAATTACACAAATACATAATTCAGTTATATTGTTAACAAATATACTGTGTATAAAATACTTTGACTAAAATTAAGGCAAGTATTAGAAATACTGTTTGATAATTCCTATTAAGTGAGACTGATGAGTCAGAAGTTTGTCTAATAGATAATTAGGTTAAATCAATTAAAGGTACTTAGTCCAGACATGTTATAAGTATGGTATTCCAATTTCAATTTCTGGATCACTCTATATGATATTAAATTATTATCTTTAATACAGAAAATCTACACATATAATTTCCTTATTATGGCATGTAATAATTGAAGAAGAAAACTATATATGTGTTAAAATTATATTAACAAATAATATATCATAGTCAATAATAATATGGATAGATTTACTTACTTTATTATTTTCGTTAAAAAAAAAGCAATGTACTAACCTTCTAGCTGAACCATTTTTCCTGCTCTCTTAAGAGCTTTGACAGCTTCCTCGTGTGTAGCATCTTTTAAATCTTCTCCGTTAACAGACAGTATAGCATCTCCTACATATAGCTGTTCTGTAAGGTCGGCTGCCATACCCTTAAAGATTTTAGAAATAAGTATAGGCATGTTGTTTTCAATTCCACCTTTTATTGATATACCCAAGCCATTATTATCTGATTTTACAACTTGTACTAGACGTTTTTGATTTGCAATTGCTTCTGGTACTTCTGTGAAGTCACTATTAGGTGTTTCAACATTATTATTGTTCAGTGTTCCATTCAATGTAGTAGTAGCATCATATCCATCATCTAAGCATACACTCAGATAATCGTCTTCTAAAGAACAATGCACCCTATACCACACGCCACGAACTAGAGTCTCCAGTAAACCAGATCTGACTCCACTAGCATTTGGACTTTCACTGCCACCACTAGATGCACCGTTTTCCACCATAATTTCGTCTAACTCACGAAGTTTAATTGTAATAACAATTTCCTGCGTTAGGTCTGTAAATTTTAAATATATATTTTAGGTAACATATGAATTAGTTTATTCAATAGTAATTATATCTCTTGACCATCAACATCTTTTTAACAGTTTTGTTACAATTTTATTGAGGAAAGATAAGTCATTGACACCAAATAAATAAAACTGATTTCACAATCAATATTACTACTACTCTATTTACAGGCAAAGTAGATTTACGCAAGCACAGACTGATAATACTTACAAAGTCAAGAAGATATAAATAAACTACAAAAAGTAAACAAATTGATATCATAATAAGAAATCCACAAAAATGCAATTTGCGCTGTAGTCATTAACAACTTTACGAACAAATAAAATTACATGAGTTAAAAAAAAAATATCCTCTAAAAACGAAGTTTAGAGGACTTATCGAGTAACGTGTAGACTAAACTTTAAAGTTATAATTTTTGGAAGGCAAGTGGCAACATTTCAAAAATATTGAGGTTTGACAGTTGACTTTGGCGTTTTCTTCGAATATTCACAACACTTCGACTATCGAATTTTACTTTTGACATTTCAAGTTAGTAAATTTTGATTAAAGAATTAGTTTGGAAGAAAAATACAATGTCTTCTCATATGTCTGCTTTAGAGTTGTTAAAACTAGGCGACCAAGGAAGAAAAAAAACAGTTCTAAATGAATATTGGTCGTATATCTTGGGAGTCACCTTTGGTGTAGGCACAGGAATGTTTCTTAACTTTGGCACTAAACGTCCACTTATGAGCGGTAATGTTACATAATAGCATAAACATTTATAAAATAAAAATTGCTAACATATATTTGTGATAGCGAATCTTTTTTGTAGGTATACAAAAGCATATCGTCGGAGTAGTTGGTTGGACTGCTTTATTAACGTACGTCCAAAACAAACGTAATGATTATTACGCTGAAAAAGATGCTGTGATGAGACATTATATTGAATTACATCCTGAAGATTTTCCACCAGAACCGGGTTTGTATTTATTACAATTTGAATACTTTTATTTTAGGTTATTTAACAATTTATCCAAAAATTTTTAAATTTGTTTTATTCAAGTGTAACTTATAATTATAATATTTAAGTTAAAAATATATACAAAAAAAAAAAAAAAATGGTTCTGGAGACATCTATTCACTAACCTCACGATTTATAGATTGTTTAGCAGAAATAATTATTGCATATAGGAAATAAGTTTAATGCAGTTTTATAGGGGGAACATTCACCCATTTATTTTTTTTTTCTTTAATTGAAAAAACATGGTTACAAAGTTGTACATACATATATGCACCTAAATGGACGGGACTAGTATTGATTTTTTTAATAAAAGGAATGTTTATATCAAAAATAATATTTTTTTAATAATGTGTGTTGCCTCGAAAAGGTTCTATGACAGCTTTTATGTTATTAGATATAAAATTAATTAATTTCACTATGAAGCCTAGTGGTATTAACTCCCATTTCTCTATTAAGGCAGCTTTAAGCTCCTACATCTTCTGTACTGCTGGCAAACTTGTACACATCTCCTTAGCTCTTTCAACATGTGCTTGATAGGGTTCATGTCTGGGCATTTTGATGCCTTTTTCATGACTTCGATATCAACGTCATGCAGATATTAGGCAATGACACCGGCTGTATAAGCGCTCTTGCATTATCATGCAAAAAAAATTAATTTGACCCCACATAGCCAGTGTACTATATAACATGGAGTTCTAAACACTGCTGAATGTATACAGCATGTTTAATGATAGCAATCGCAGTCCTGTAACTTACTAAGTTCAGTATATTGCAATTTAAAGAAATATGGCCCCAAACGGTCCATGACCCACGGCCAAATTCTACCTTCTCTTCAATACAACACTGAGCGAAACACTCTCTTTCTTCTATGGTTCTTACTTCTACCATCAATTCAAAATTCAAAATATTTTTATTCAAATGGGCATTTACTAGCACTTTTGAATGGTCAATTATCAAAGTATAAAAAATTATGTATAATAAGTTCATGAGTAAGCTACAACCAGCTCGGAATGCTGTTCTGCCTTAAAGCAATATCTTAAAACTATTAATTCTTATTTTGGACTTGACAATGAAGAGTATTTGGTACCAATGTTGCTGAATCTACAATAAATAAGTACACAAAAACTGAATGTACAGTGTTAGGTGAGCTTGCTTTAGCTTAGTGCCATTTTTTGTTTAATGCAGAACCATAATGAGTTCTCTGATCCTTTTCCAAATACCTAATTAGAGTGTTTACAGCTATTCTATAAAAGTCACTTAGTTGGAATCTGAACTGAAGTAAGGTGACTATTTATATATAAAAATCATTCGGCCCTGCCTCTATTGTATTTTAAGACCCGAATCTTCCTCGACCACGCGCGAAGCTGCCAGTGTCCAAGAACCCCTAATAAACTCTTTGTTCAGCAGAATGAGTTAATTTAGTTTTACACTTAAATTTCTTTGAATAAGACTGGTCTGCAGAATTGCATGCAATTCCAGGAAGTAAAATATTTTTTTTACTTTGAATTCACTATAACTTCAAGGCAAACATCCTTTTATAAAAAACAATAATCAAAATGATTAAATTCTAAAACTATACAATAATTTTTTTTTTCGAAAAAAATGCAAGAATAAATTTTCTTTTGTCTATAAAAATCTTATTAGTAATCTCGAAAAATGCAAATTATGATCATAACAAATATGCAAGCAATAAAACTGCATTACACTCTTTTTCTCATACTAATAATTGTTTTAAAGTAGTGATCATAACTTAAAACACATAATGAGCCGATAGATGTGTCCAGGAGGGTATATATAAAAATATATATCTTGTAAGTACATAAAAAATCTTCATTCTATTTAGAACTACATATCATAGTTTATATTATTTATGTTTTCAGAAAGGAAGAAAATTGGTGATGTGTTAGAAGAATGGATACCTATTCGTTAAGTACATATAATATAAATACATTTTAAACACAGTTAGTGCAGTTATAAGTTATGATGTAATTAAATAAATTAATATACACAATGACATTCTTTTAATTTTAATCTTATTAATATACAAGTTAATACCAATCCAGTTTATGAATAAATTAACTAATTAATTAAGTTTTACACTAGTTTGTATTACTTTTGCTTTTTGCTGTTTGTGTTCACTGGAGGAGGCAACTCTTTATGTTTAACCAGAATGAGTGTATCATTTGTATATAGTGTTTCTATATTTTATTTAAAATATATACATTTTCAACTTTTTAGTAGTAAAGCTAAAATATAGATGTTGATTCATTAATTGCGTTATACTCGTGAACGGGTGCTGCTTGAGGTGACTGGTCGTCTTGCTGGCTCAGTTTCATAATTATTTAGCCTTCACAAGGAATTGATTGCATTCGTTATAGTGGTTCGTAAATTGTTTACTATATATGGACGTTTGTGAAACAGTGATCACAAAAAAAAAAATAAAACCCGGCTGAGTTTGTTGTGTGGTTCTTCTCAGACCAGGGCGAGCTTGGAACCCTCGTTGCTTTAGTTATAAGTTGGACAGTGACTCTACAGAAGGGCTTATTTTGATATGTAAGGGATCGAAATAGGCCCTCCTGGCACTTCCATTTGACGTACACAAGTGATCATTGGTATTGATTGAAAGTGACAAAAATATAAAAATAAATAAATAAATAAATAAATGAGAGGGCTGAGATTTGTCTTTATTTGCAACTGAATATCAAAATCTCATCCCATCAACCAATAAGATTAGCCAAAAGAATAGCTTAAGAATATAAACTAAAGTAATATATGAAACAATACCTACACACGAAATACAAATAAAGTTAAAAGATAAGGACACACAATTATAAGTAAAAAAAGTATGTGAAACTAATATAGATGCAAATCACGTATTAAATTAGATGTAATTTTTATTATGTTTAAACGGTGTATTTTTTAAGGCAGGGTAATAAGTGCAAGTATTATAACTTATTATATAGGTACAGAAAAAATTTTTTAGATCTTGACTAACGAAAAAGAAAAAAGAGATTATGAAGTAATAAAGTCTATAGGCAAAAGCATATACAAGCAGAGAATGCAATATGGTTATTTTCAACATGAAATTAATATTCCATTTTGTCATGAAAAATTGTATATAATTTGATTATTTGTGTTATATCTTTATTAACTTTTAAACAAGTAAGGCAAGGCTTAGAGTGGTTCACATATTATAACTGTTGCTACCTTCCTGTTAATTAAAACCTTAATCATTTTTCAATAAGACTGTATAATTTATATTTGATGAGGTTACAATGGCATGATTACACCGTAGCGAGGCATTTTTTTGGCTTTTTATATATATGTTCTAAAATTAATATATTAAGACGATGTATTACAATTTAGTGAGTAGGCATCATTTGATCTACATAAAAACTTGATAAAAATTATGTGAACTATTAGTTGAAAAGCAATTAAATACCACTGAAGAGGTTGGAAATTAGCTATTTGAAAATAAACTAAGCAGCTTAAACTTTATATTCGAACTTTACTAGTCTAGAAGCGCTGGAAGTCGAAGTTCAGTAGAAGTCGATTACAAAAAGTCCCACACGTTAATTCTATGGGCCATTTGACTTTTTGAACAAAACTGCTATCACAAATGTCACCAAAAAACTCAATAGCTCCAGAGCCACTATCTTTGACAACTCTGCCAATTTTGAATATTATACCTTTATTCGTCACTAACGAAACATATTTCGTTTGTGCCCTTACTCCTCCAATAATAAGAAAAGCTTTAGGAAAATTAAAAACAGTCCATATAAAGGTAAACCAGTTAAGGAAGATTGGTCTCATGAATAAATTACCGCCCTATGAATAAATAAACAAAAAAATGAACGAACGAACGAATAAACTAACAAACAAATAAATTGTCTACAAGCCTATAAGTTGAACATATATAGCGAAAACTTATTCGAAATGTCATGTACCGCGTGCTCTTTGAGATATTCATTTGTGCAACATTTTGCGTTTCCTATTGCATTACTATTTGAAAAATCTACGTAACTGATTCCAGCCACCGATTTCCATTACTGCACTGTACGCTACCGCGTGCATATTGTTTCTACCATCTAAATGTGTGGCGCTGTTTATCAGTGTGGATCTCCAGGAACTTTTGCCACAAACCATTAAGATGTGAATTTAACCTTCAGAAATAAACAATACTTCTCACTCCAAAGCCGACAAAACTTGTGCATCATCTGATAATCCAAGAGACCGTAGTCGCCCGTGCTCGCTTACCTTCAGAAGACCGACTTTCTGAATCGTTTGCCTTTTAATATACCAAAAACCTTAATCAGTATTTGAAGACCAACAGCTCTTTCGTAGGGGATGAGCAATTATTTTAGTTTTATTCCTTATATATTTATAACACCGAAAAGAACTAGTTAAGTATTTTTCATATGATTTGTCTTTTTTAAATAACTATGAATGAATTAAAACAACAACAACAACAACAAATCCTATCGAAATTAATGTAAAAAAATTACGATAATTTAATTACCTTCAGATCATATCGCTGACTATCAATAATGATAATATAGAATATTCCAATAAGGCGTGTTTGTGCGTAACTTATTTTTTCATTATTATATTGCATATGATTTCTTATTACATCTTAATTGATATAATTCTATAAGTTATATTTTTCTGTTATATAAAGTTTTTCTATTTTTAATCCATATATAAGCCGTAACAGTAAAAATATTTATATAGAATATAATTAGAAAAGTTCATGTCTTTGTGTTAATGATACATTTAAAAAAATGGGATATTTATTTAAAAAATAATTCATAAATAATCGTTATGGATATAAAAGACTAACTCTGTGACCTAAATATATAAAAAAAACATTTTCGTCTAGCCGAAGTAACTAAGACAATGGGACAATGCGTATCTAGAAAGTATAAAAATTTTGTTTAATTGGACGTCTTGTAAAATTATCTATGTTAATAATTAAAAAATCCGCTAACTCCTTTTAATAAAACAATATCCAAGCAACACTTCTTTTAAAGCTTGTATGTTGCTTCAATTGATACTTAAAGTAATTCAATGATAGTGATAAAAGTATTAGTATACATTTTAATTCTTGCATCTATGTAGTCAACACAACGTAACATATTTCCAATGTTTTTTCATACCACAATGACAAGGTTTTTGTTTGCTGTGTTATTATTAAGTAGCCTTTTAGGGACTCAGGCAGGTTTGTTTTGAACACTTTTGCGATCAGATGAGGATCTTTCTAGAATCCACACCGATAAAATTTTTCAATCATTCGACATTTTTTGTTCCCTATAATCTAAAACCATATCAAGAGCAATTTTATCGCCCTTGAAAAGGTTATTTAGGAAGAAGCTGTTACAGACTAAAATTTATAGAATTTTTTTGTTTAAAGTATAAGACGGTTCTTTGAAAAGTTTTAATAAAAAAATATAACTTTCAGAATTTTTTTTTTTTCAAAATTTTTATATATCCTAATTTATCTCAATTTCAAATTATAATGATTATTGTATTTTGAGTCACATGATTACAATACTACTCTTATACATTAAAAATGTTATAAACACATTTATAAAACCATTGAAATATTTGGACAATAAAATGTTTTTTTTTTTTCAGTAAGACGAGTTACTTTAGTAGATCACTCTAGCTATGCTATATCCGTCGTGCAGGAAACCATGAATGAAGTGGAAAAGATTGGTTGGTGTAATTTGAAGCTAGAAGAGGTTACAATCAATTTAAAGTAAGTTAAAATTTAATGATTTTTTTAATATCCTAACTTGTTAAAGTTTAGATAATGAGATTTAAAAACTTTTAAGCAAGCAAAATGTCGTAATTTTTTAAAAATTCTTATTATATCTTTTTTTAATGTGTATTTTTGTGAATAAACCAAGATCTATTCTATAAAACAATCTTTATTTTCAGTCAAACTATATTGGGTAAAAGAGTTTTAGGTGAGGCAAAGTTAAAAAATGGATTTGTAACTTCTGTACAAAGTTTAGATTTGATTTCAAGCACAGTCCAACAAGTATGGCTAAGTGCAGTTCCAGGCACAGTAGAAGTACGGTCTACATTACGTTTGATAAATATGGAGGTGGGATTCGATGTTGAAAGTACAACATCAGATAAAAAATATTTTTCAACAGCGGTAGTGCTTTATCCAGAAACAAGATTTCCATTTACTGTAAGCAAGTGTTGCTTTTAGTTAGTATAGTTAATACGAGTTTATAGTCGCTGTAAATAATCGAAGATATAATCTTCAGTTTGTTATTTTCAGTGGCGTTTGCCATTTAAGAAACTACTATCATTGCACCACCACCACCACTATTACATCACCAGTGCAATCTGAATTATTTTACTTCTTTGCCGTAAACATTATCCGACATTCTCTGTTGGCTCAATTTTAAGTTATTTTGTATTTTTCGTTGTCTAAATCTGTAGATTCAACATAAGAATAAAATTAATTATCATTTCAGATATCTAAAAACTTGTTTAATGATACAATTTCAGTGTCAGTTCTTTATACTATGATAAACCCTAGAACCATGCTGAGAGTTCTTCCAGAAGATAATATTAGTGGATTATTACCCCCTTTAGTAAGTTTTTTGGTTTATAATAATAATTATTATTTTATTACCTTTATGTGTATATGTATCAAACATTTTCGTACGGAATAAGAGTACAACGAAAATGTTAAATATGAACAAATTTTTCTCAAATCTTTTGCTCACATTAGTTGATTATTGGAGTTAGTTAACAAATAACATAAGTAATTATGATACATCAACACCAAAACAACTATAACTTCACAAACGCATAACCTTAGTTATTAGACTTTAGCAGAGAATTTACTCAATTTTGCTAAAAGATACTCGAATATTTAAGAAAATAGCGACAATTATAGAGAATCTATTCAACTTCATCTTAATTACCATTTACTAAGTTGCAATATAGCTTTGCGTAGGCGCACTTTTTTATGTCTTTATACTTCCACAAATGTGTTTATGGTTTTAAGATTGAGTTTACTATTTCGGTCACGTCCAACTCTACAAAAGTATGGAGCCAATCCTTATAGATCTGTCTAGAGTCGAAAAATCTCTTCAGTGAACGACAATATGGCTGTCGCCAAAACCAAAAACTTTGGTTATTTTTCGTGTACGCCACAATTATCTGTAGTGAAGTGGTGGTGGTGGTGTTTCCACGACCTTTTATGAATATCGCCTGATAGGCCGACAAGCAAGCTTTTACCTTTCTCCTTTAGGGACCTGCCAACCTCGTAAGGTTAAATGGATGGAAGAGCCTGATACAACTATTTTCTGTGGCCATAAAATCGTAATATTTCCACTTGGTGCCCCCATCTCTCAACTATTACCGAACAACGAGAAACTTGAGAGTATCATATCAGTAGAAGTGTCAAGGTCTCTTATTAAGTGTTTACAATTTATGGTCAGAAAAGAAAATTTCTCCCGGGGTCAGTCTTACTGGAGAATTATAATCTGGTCTCTTTAAATCAAGAGTAAATAGTACTTTTTTTACTAAGGTTCTACTCATTCTGAGTTTTATAAAACTTAATTCAAACATTTTTAAGCCAGAAAAGGTAAACGTTTGACTACAGCTCGTCCGATGTTAAGCATGGGCTGTAGTCTAAATTGTAGCACGTTAACTTAGTAAGTATTTTTTTTTTTTTATGGAAAAGGAGGGCCAACGAGCATGCGGGACACTAATAAAATGTGATCACCGCCGCCCATGAACTCTTGCAACATCCGAAGATTCACAAGAGCGTTGCCGGCCTTGGAGATAGGAATGAACGCCTTTTTTGAAGGTACCCATGTCGTATCGATCTGGAAACACCGCCGAAGGAAGCTCATTCCACATCTTTGTGACACGTGGAAGAAAGGTACTTGCAAACCGCACAGTAGAAGAACGCCATGCATCCAGGTGGTAAGGATGGTAATGAAGGCGGTGACGTGCTGTGCGGTGATGAAATTCGGCGGCAGGAATCAGATTAAATAGCTCTTCGGAACACTACCCGTTGTAAATGCGATAGTAGGCGCACAAGGAAGCCACGTCTCTACGCAATGCCAAAGAGTCCAGCCGTTCACAGAGCACCGGGTCCCCGACAATCCGTACGGCTCTCCGTTGTACGCGGTCAAAAGGTAGAAGCTGATATTGGGGTGATCCGGACCAGAGATGAGAACAGTACTCCATATGTGGCCGGACCTGCGCCTTATAGACCGCAAGTCTTTGGCCAGCATTGAAATACTGCCTCGCTCTATTGATCACACCCAATTTTATCGAGGCCAACTTGGCCTTGGTCTCCAAATGACCACGAAACCGACAGTCGCTCGAAATATCGAGTCCCAGTATTCTGATACTTGGCGAGGCGGTGAGGGGTGTGCTCTCGAAGAGTGGCGATACGACAAATGGGGTTTTCTTGATGGTAAACGCACAAACCTGTGTCTTTTGGGGATTAAACTGAATGAGGTTCTGTTCACCCCATTCTGAGACCATCCCCAGGGAGGTCTCTATAGAAGACACAAGTTTCTTTCGACACTCGTCGACGTTTTCCCGAGAGAGACCTGCACGGCCGGAATATACCGCATCCCCAGTGGTGTCATCTGCATAACAATGTATGTTGGAAATATCCAACATATCATTGATGTGCAGAAGAAACAGGGTTGGGGATAGCACACAGCCTTGGGGTACACCAGCGTTCACGGGCTTAGGGTCCGAGCAAAAACCGTCGAGAACGACCCCTATGCTCCGCCCAGTGAGAAAGCTGGTGATCCACTTGCATAAACTCTATAAAAGTTCCACTTGCATAAAAGTATCATCTATTTACTCTAGATTTGAAGACCCCTTGATTGCAATTATCAGGAAACACCGATTCCGGCAGAGAGTTTCTAGACTAGGCCGCTTGGCGGTGCGACTTAGTCTGGTGGATGGCCATCAGCTACGCCGAAGCCTGCCACCGGTTGTTTGTCGCCTGATAAGCACCATCCAATGACTACGTGTGGGGTATTTTCCTTAGGACGGGAGCGACTGAGTCCTCAAAACATCTTAATTTGAGTCCGTGTCAACTAAATTATTACTACATTACATAGTATTTGCATTGCAATATTTTTATATATTTTATATATTAATTTGTTATCTTGACAAATTATTAATATATATATTTTTTTATTTCAGTACGATTGGAACTGCATATCGGACAGTGTTTCGAAATGGGCGTCAAACATCTTCAGACCCATTTCCCAAAACCTTGTGGATAAGGTCATCCCATTTCCAACGATTTGCTACGACTGTTCAATTTAATTGTTTTTATAATTATAACAATAAGTAAATAACAAATTATAATAAAACTTTTTTTTGATAAATGTAAAATGAAAAAAAAAGTCGTCACAAGCAGGGTTCGAACTCACTTCATCTGGCACACCGTCCTGACGCTCTAGCAATTAAGCCACTGTATCGCTGCTCACCTCCATAAATTTACCATGTAATACATAAGAGTCTGTCTACACTGAGAAAGAGTTGACATCTTGTAGAATATTTTCGAAAATCCTAACCAATATTTTTAATTTTTACACTCTCAAACATGAATTTCGATTGTAGCACGTTTTCTCTTATTATATATCGACTACAAAGTCGGAACATGGGTTTATAATATATTAAAAAGATATTTGTATGCATATATTATATATTATGATATGTATTGTTTTTTCTTTTTTTATTTTTTTTAAAGTCTACTACAGTTTTCAACATACGAAAGGTCAACTGAGAGAGAATGCCAAGAGTTCAAGTGTAAGTTCGCCTTTTCTAAATTAAAAACATATAGAATGAAAAATAAATAAATAAAATTTAGATAAATTTTATAGAAATTACTAAATAACAGACCAAGGATTAAGTAAATGGTTATTAATTTTTAAAAGAAATATAATATAGGAAATATTCAATTATAATAACGATATAATTAAACCTATGATAATGTTCGTAAGAAGTAGAAATTTTATGGAATAAAAGGGGTTAATAATCAAACATTTAGAAGAAACACTTAGACTTTAAAAAACTAAAAGGACGATGACATTTTTATTGAAGTCATTGCTTCTAGCATGAAGGAGGCTTTTTCCAGAGGTGAAAAAATAAGATAAAATACGTATCTTTGAGTCACACAAATAACCTTACTAATAAAAGCGTTACCGTGTCATGTACTTTAACTTAATACTACCGATGAAATTATGGATAAAGTTATAATTATGTGCTACAAATAAATATTGTTTTAAATAGATACCTTTGGGGGAAAATCAACATTAGTTCCGACTTCCTATTTCAAGCTTCAATTTTCATAATTGAATCTTGTGTGGGGATTGTAAGTAAGAACTTGGCTATGTACTATGATTTCTTGACATCATTCACACAATGTAAATGAAGAAATAAATACTAACACTAGGACAAACGAAGAACACAACATGATATTCCCAAACAAAAAAAAAAACTTTTTTTTACATCAACAATTACTTTTTAAAATCATATTATTATATAATGTTAGTAACTTTTTTAATACTTAATAGCTTATCTATTAAACTACTTCATTGTTATAATTATGATTATCAATATAATTAAATGTAATTTATCAAATATCATATCAATTATAAAAACAAAATGATTATGTAAAGTCGTCAACGTACATAATTATAATAGTAACTAAGGTGCTTGAAACATACCTTATCATGCGAAAAATAATATTTTTAGCATTATTATACGTCTCAATAGTGTGTTGCCAAATCACTAATGTTAATTGGGGTAAGTGAGATATTTGACCAATTTATGGGTTAAATTATATATTTTTTTATATCAAATCAATAGAAGGTGATATAAAATTATGTTCCTATTTTAATATTAGATATTGACTAAATTTAACACAAATTATGCAAAATATATCAAAATATAAGTAATCTAAGTGTGTGTGAAATACTAAGTTGTATTATTAACTAATATATTATTAATTAATAAGGAGTTTCTCCAAAAGACAAGTTTCTAATTACAATACATTACTGCCTTTACATAAAGGTTAGTAAAATTATTATATACTATTAAATCTTACTTCGTATTAATTTAACTTAATGCCTTTTGCAGCTACCCTAGCATGCTTGAAAAATGGAAATGATTATTTGACTACAGTAATGCAGAAAACAATGACAGAAATTGAAACTGATATTAACTGGTGCAACATGAAGCTGGATGATATTAATAGATCCGTGAAGTAGATTTTTTATATATATTGAAGTAATACATCGAAGGCCTTTTTAGATGTTACTAAATACTATTATTTTTGCAGCAAAACTTATTACAATTGGAATGTACTAGGCACAATTAGCTACCGAAATGGTTTTACCATTTCTCTTAAAGGAATAGAATTAATAAACATGAGAACTATATTCTCTAACAGAAATGTAAGCGGTACTGATCATGGCAATGTTTTTATGGATGCAACACTTAGGTTAAAGGGATTAAAAGTTGGATTTGATGTAAAAGCTGATTTTGCAGATTCTGGTGAAAACCATTTTAGCGTTACCCATGAGTATGAGTCGATAGGCATAACTTGTTCAGTTCGTGTCTACTCTATAATTATATATTCTATTTCTTTAGACAATGTACTTTATATTAAAATATAAATGTTTTGTAGCTAAATCGCGACTTGAACACAAATATAACAACCACTAGCACGGGTTCTATTTCGACACCTGGAGTTCGCAGTGTTGAAACAGTTTACCTTCCAACAAGTAATATAACAGATGTAGTACATAGAGAAGTAAGTGACTGTTATAAGAAAATTCTTAATAAAACTTGTTGCGACTTTATTAAGTTTAACATTAGAGTAAAAATAATATTTTTGTAAAGTTTATCAATAAAGTAGAAGATTTTCAAAATACTTAATAATATGATTATAATCTGTTTCAGTTTACACCAAATGTAAATATGGGAAGCTTTGAAAAATGGGGAAAGAATGTAATAGCACCACTCATGTACAAATATGCCTTCGTGGTAGATTTTCCAGAAATTCGATTTGGAGGATGCTGAGCAATCGATTAAAAAAATACATATTTGACCTTCCTTTCGTATTTTAATAGGTATTGTACCTGCATAAGTACATAATAATAAGAACACTACATGAACACTTTCTAAAAATTTGATGACAAATAGCTATTTAATTATTTTTTTTAGAAAAACTATCTTTTAATGACACGAGTACCATGACGTAATCTGTACAATCGTATTATTCATTCTCTAATTTTATTTGATTATTTATTAACTTTTATGTTAAAGATATTTGTTTGAATACCACTGACCAATTTGCCCTCATTCCATGCCTAATAACATTTTTGCGTATACTAGAATTTTTGAATGATTGTTGTGACTTATATACGTTGTAAGGTTATCAATTTTCATCAAAAAGTATAAATTATTACTTCATTAAAAAACTATTGAAAACAAGGAATTAGAATCTATACTCTTTAAAAAAAAAACAAGGAAATATAACCTATACTCCTAAAAACAACAAGAAAATATAACTTATACTCGTTCTGGTAATTGTGTGCAATAAAAATTCTGCTAATGCAAAATTTTTTAGTTTGCAACAGGTATGTAACAGCCCGCATCTTGGGCTACTGCGTGCAGTGTTGGAATGTGTACGGTAGTCTCATAGGTGCCTTCAGGTCAGAGACTCATAAGTGCCTTCTTAGGTGTCCAACATCGGCGGGCGGTATCCCGTGGCTGTCAGTTGGGGTGGGACGGGGTAAAAGATAGACGGGCCGCTTGTTGGGGCACACTCGAATGCAGGGGTCGGAGGCTTCCGGAGGAGAAAGATGCTTCCTGATGCTCCCAATGTAACCGGGTGGTATTTCGTGTCCGTCATGGGTAGTTGGTTGCAGATGGCGGCTCGGGTTCGAGCCTCTTTAAGTGGTCTACACGTGAAAGGTTCCAGACGTTAGAAAATAATGGTTAACTTTAATTATTTAAACAAAATATTTCGCTCCTGACAAAGTAAAATTATTTACTAAAATTGCATCTATTTGTTTTTGGCAAATCCCAAATACACATTTACCAGAATTTTTGCTACGGTCCTGTATTAATACGGATAGCAATATTTGCTGCGTTAGCATTTACAGACAATTATCCTCTTTTCCTACTTTGCGTTGAATTGCAAACAAAGAATATTTAATTATACAACTGAAATAGTTAAAAGAGAATCCTGTCATACATTTTATTTACCCCACAAACTTAGTGTAATGTTATTTTAGTCCAAACAAATGTGATATAATACGTCAGTTCTTTTTGAAACTTTTTTTTATTGATTTTTGTTTTTCGTCCAATTTAATTTTGTAAGAACTTAAAATTTTTTAATACCTATAGGAATTAATTAAACATGCGTAACAAAATACAAAAAATGTTTGAGATTACACGTTTTTTTCTTTATCTTAATTTGAAATGGTATTCTCGATATTAAGAGCAATAACTTCTTACTTTAGTTGTACCTCTCACTATTATCTTCTGTCTCTAACCTTTCTTTACAGGAGGAAGCCTGGGATAACTTTTTTTTTCCTATATTATAACTTTGGTGTGTACACATTTTCAATAATTTGAATCTAAACAACTTTCTACAAAATACAACTTTAAGGCTTTACGTTGATGTAAGGTTTAACAGTACCTATTCAATATACGTACTTTGGAAAAAGACCGATTTAATAGCTTATCACACATATACAAATAATGTACCCTTGTAAAGGCTCTAATGAAATATTCTTTAATTTTAATTTAGAATTGCATAATTGCTTCACTTTTTTCAATTACATATTGTAATAATACCTTTCGAATACATAATGATCTAACTAATAAACTATTGTAAACATAATTAACATTTTCTGTTCTATAGATCAGACGTCCCTACAATGTGGCATCAGGAAACCTTATAGAATCACTTTGTTGTCCATCTATCTGTCAAGACAATTCATTGCAGCAACGCGTGGATATATCCAGCTAGAATAAAAATAGCTTAGGCCTACATCCTTAAATTGAATCCATCCATCCATCCATCTGAGAAGAAATAAAACTTCTAAATTAACGGCCATTTAAGCTGCAAAAAAAATCGAAATTTTGAAGAATCAAAAATAATAGGCTACGTTCTGTTGATTTAGAACTAAGAAATATGAAATTCAAGTAACATCGTTTTATAGTACAAATTTTAGCAAAAATCTGAAATTAATATTAAAAAATATACGGGATCAAAAATTAAAATTGAATATATTTCACGTAAGAAATTATAAGAAAGGACTTGTAATTTTTAAAAATTTAAAGAAAATAGTATTTTTTTGAGTACCTAATATAGGTCGAAAATAAATTTTAATGGAAAAATTATTCGGAGATAATTTTATTGTCAATAAATTTTAAAAGATGTTAACGGATGAAAATGTTAATTTATTATCAAATTTATCCGTAGTATACTTACAGACGTCTCGATAGCAACATGTTATTTCTTGCAATTATAGTTTTATTATCTCTTTTATTGCTATTGTCTTATGATTTTTTTCATAGAGGAACAAGACTTATTAAAAAAATACCCGGTCCAAATGGATATCCTTTAATCGGGAATACCTTCCATTTTATTTTACCCCCAGGTATGTTTGTTTTTATATTATTCGAATGCTTTTTTAATAATATTTTAATTGTGATATTTTTAAATTATGTACTACTTATGTTCTAAAAAGATAGAAATAAAGTGCTAATTATAGTATAAACAAATGCCACAAAAATAAAATTCTTATTTAAATCAATAAAATCCTATTAATACTTATTAACTTCCATCAGGAAACTACCTTAATCATAAGGAAGTTATTATATTCGCTTCGATTTTCGAAATAGAATTTTTAAAATATCGTTAGTTTTGAAGTCTCAGAAGTAATTCTAGACACTTTTTGAAAACATTTATGTATTTTCGTGTGTGTCTGTTTGTGTGTATAAATTAATTTTTTTTTCGGCTCCATTTTCACGCGAGCTGATTACGCATTAACATTTGACTACGTTTTGGTACCTATCGCTGCGAATTCACATACCTTAGAGCTGATTAGTGTAATAGAAAAAAACCATTTTCTGGAAACGGTTTTTTTCTATTATATTTAAAAATAACTTATTTATTGATAAGTGGTAAAAGGAGCAAAGCTTATCACATAAACTTCTTGGATAAGAAAATTGTTATATTCTTTTAATTATTAACTTCTGGTTAAAGAAGTTATTGTAATTATTCCGATTTACTAATTCGTTTTTTTTTTATAAAACCTTTACTTTTTGAGGTGTCCTAATGTCCTTCGGTACTAGGTGTAACACTAGATAGAACACCACCAAATTTGAACCATTTTGTTATTTCTATTGTTTATATTTTTGTATGATCCATGTGTACCATAAAGCATATTATTATTATAATTATTATTATTGTTATTATTACACACAGAGTAACATTTATTATAAATGTTTAAAATGTTGTAGTATTGAAAATAAATTTAGTTTCTTAACACTCATTTTATTAATTATCTAAATAATATTTTAGATAAACTGTTTCTGTATCTCCGGAGCACAGTGCAGAAGTACGGAGACCTCACCCAAATGTATGCCTTTACCATACAAGCTGTGAACATCTCTAACCCGCGAGATGTAGAGGTGTTTATTTTTTTAATATAATTATAATAAAAACAACAGTAAAAGTATCTATATGTATTTATATCCGAGATGTGGGTGTTTTTCAATGAGTGCATTGGATTAAAAGTTCATACAGAAATGTACAGAATTTAGTGGAGTGTTGCAATTATATTGTTTGAATGAAAAGTAATAATGAACAACTTTGTTACGTAGTAATGTGCCTCCTAAACTCTTGGTTGATATTTAGAGAAAAAGTTGACAAGATTTTATACAAGATGAATTTTTTTAAGGTAATTGTTATGTATTTAAAATGTTTTGATTAAAGAACTTAACGAGTAAAGCTATTGTCACAAAATAGTACATCATTATAGATAGTACATCACTACAAATTACAGGTCACAACGAGAACTAGAGTTGTCGTTGTGGCCTGTAATTTAATGAACCTTGGTCTTTGTTACCTAATAGTTGGCAAATGTGTCTAAAGTATATTTACTTTGTAGTTTTTTTATATATAATTCGATAAGGAAATATCGTGGCGGAACAATGAACTGATATCAAAGTTTATCTTTGTTGTGCAATTGTGTGCCCTAATATAAATATCATAATAACATTAAATGATGTGTAATGTTAAGAAATCGACAAAAAATAACTTGAAGCATTTGTACATGATAATTTGTAACCGATAAGTACTTAGAAGAAGTAATTTTAATTGTATGAAAATTTCTAACATTAGTTTATATAAATTTCAGACAATAATGTCTTCAACTAGGTATATCGATAAAAAGGAGCCATATACTTTTCTAAAACCTTGGCTAAGCGAGGGGCTACTTACGAGCAACGGTGAGAGCTGTTTAATGAAATTGCTATCATATATTTATTTATCTAAATACGAACAATAAGATATATTTTATTATATTATAATATGTCATAAATATATTCAATAGAAACGGCACTAAGTTATACAGAAATCTACCACCAAAATCGTTTTAAGCTTTTCATTTCTTAAGAATACGATAAAAAAGTAAATTGGTCTTGCGCATCCAAAAATTTATTATATATTTAGACAATATATATATATATATGTATATATATATATATATATATATATATATATATATATACATACACATACAACATTCCTTTCGTCATAAGTTTGAATGCTAATATTTTAGAACGCCTAAAAATCTTACTAAATAAAATGTCCTAGTTTTTGTCTACATTTTAGAATATTTGTCATTATTTTATGTTGGCGACTAATATATAGTACTATTACAAGGTAAATGTTAGAAATACATTAGTTTCTATCTTCACACTAAGTTTTGCTAATATTATGAAATATTATCTTCAACAATAAATACCATATTATGACTAAAATTTTGGTAGTTTTTGAGTATATTCTGTTCATGCTATGCTAGAGGACTTCTTTTCAAAATATTTATAAATTAATAAATATTGTACATTTTACATTTAGTCTGTATGTTCAACTTAATTATTCTAATAATAATTACTATTATAAATTTATTTTAAATATGTAAAACACAAACAATAATTCGTTTTCCAACCTGTTCAAGATTTTTATTGAATATTGAATAAATAATAGTAATAGCTAAATAGCCTATATTTCTTATGTACCTGTCTATCATAATTTTAAAAAATCCATCCGGTAGTTTCAAAGAATACCATGTTTAAACAAACAAACCTATTAATATAAAATACGTTGTGCAGACAATGTAAATACTCATAAGGTAAAAGTATTCTTAGAGATTTTTGTTATGGGTGCCAATAAGTTGTAGAGAGAAATACATTAAATTACTTCTCCTTACTTTTGGTTTCCTAGGCTCTAAATGGCACCAAAGAAGAAGATTATTGACAAAAGCGTTCCATTTTAATATCCTAAAAAAATATTCGATAACGTTTTCCGAACAAACAGAAGTATTTATCAAGAAGATACATAAAGAAACAGGAAACTTTAAAACTGATTTATTGCCCCTTATCTCTTCAGCTACCCTGCGTATTATGTGCGGTCAGTATAGATTGTATGTGTTTTTAAAACTACGTCAACATGAAATATATCTCGAAATTTTGTTAAACTCTTTTTGTTTAGAGACTGCTATGGGTACTTCAATGGATGAGGGGATTGAATCCGTGACAAAAAAATACTTTACTTCAATACATATAGTTGGGAAAGCTATTATTGAAAGAATATGCAGAGTGTGGCTTTACTATGAAAGTTTATTTAAATGGACTAATATAGCAAAAACGCAGCAACTAGCACTTCAAGACTTACATATCTTCACAAACAAAATAATATCAGATAGAAAAGAACAATTAAAAGACTTTGATGTAAATGAAGACATTGATAACGATACTGATTTCGATTATTCAAAAGGAAGATTGACGATGTTGGATCTACTATTGCAGAGCGAGAAATCGGGTATTATTGACTTAGATGGCATTAGAGAAGAAGTTGACACATTTATGTTTGAGGTATGTATAAACTTGTGGTACAAAATCCAATGTAAAACCTTTTTTGTATTGACGAAGGAATTCCTTTTCAGGGCCATGATACAACAGCAATGGCTTTATCCTTCTTCATTATGGCGATAGCAAATGAACCAACTGTCCAAGTAAATATCGTGCCCTTTATTTTAATATAACATTGTTTTTACGTCGAGTTTCTTATGAATAACATATCAATAATTATATTTCTTTCACCTTCTAAATAGGTATGATTACTAAAATTTTATAAATTGTCTTCTCCAGGTAAAAATACATGAAGAAATGAAGGATATTTTTGGTGATTCTCAACGGTTTGCAACGATGTCTGACTTGAATGAGATGAAATATTTAGAGTGCTGTATCAAGGAGTCATTGAGATTATATCCAAGCGTACCCTTTATTGCCCGATATCTGAACGAGGAGATGGTATTAGGTATGTATACTTCTGACGCTGAAATGTTTTTATATCTTATAGCAACAACGCATAATATCGAACTGGGAAAGTTTTTTATAGCAGGACTATTTTGCGTAGAGCCGAATAACCATAAAAAATTATGAAGTGGCCAAGATTGTAATTTTGGATTCAAAAGAGGAATCAACATTTAAAAAAAGTCAAATAATAACTTTTTCTTTACTAAACTATTTCTCGTTATTTACATTTTTTTTTGTTCGAGTACATTCTACTTTTCTTTATCACAGTTGTCACATGCCATATGCAACATTCTTATTTCCAGATGTGTTAATGTTTATTCATTTTAATTTATGCATAATAGTTAAATATTCTATCGTTGTTATACCACTTGTAGGTATTTATACTTCTATGCCATTATTAATATTTCTTTAGACAAATTCCGAGCAAGTCATACTTTGTCATTAATAGCTTTGATCTTGTGATCCTTTTTACTATGTATAATGTAATTTTGTAATTACTTTTCAGCGTTATATTTGTACATTTCCCATAAAAAAGTTCCTGGTCTTTTTATTTTATCATAAATTATAAAATATAAAAACATTTTTTATTTCATTATTACTGTTTTTTGCTTTTCATCTTCTCGACTTTACGTCAGTTTAATAAATATCCAATTTTATGTACAGGAAAAAAATAACAATCTTATAATTTATTAAAAATGGTATTTTTACATGTATAATTAATTAATTATATATAATTAGCTAATTATATTTTGTTAAACAAAAGATAGAGAATTTTCTTTTATTTTTTCCACGAAAATAACAATTCTAAATCGATGTTGGCCTGATCTAGGATTCTTTTCGGAAATTCACCGTGTTTATTCTGTTTATTCTGCCATACTTCTTGGCATATTTTTATTATTGCTACCATAGTTTTTCTATCTGTATGTGAGTAAATCATTAATTTTATAATTCGTTACAACAAATACAATAATATCAGTAGGTATGTCGAATTTACTTATACCTTTAGGAAAATTTCGTGAGTTAAGATAACTGTTAGTATTTTTTTTTATTCTCCTAAAATATTCTTTTTTTTTTCTTTTTTCCCTGACTCGTGTACTCCTGAGTATTTGTTTATATCTCCAATAGCTAGTTGTGTAATTGTCTCCCCATTCAGTAATGTGTCCTCCTCCAGTTACGTTACACCAGTGTCCCGTAGTTAAGTTAAATGTATTGTATTGTGTTAATTCAGGTCAAATCTCATCCCCATATCTTTTGTAACTATTTTGAATTTGTCTTACAAAGTTTTTAAATCGTATTTGGTGTTGGCGTATACTTTGAAATCATCCATGTTTAATAAATGATTTACCCAGACTATCTTAATGTTATAACCTTTCATTTTGTATCTGTTGAGTATAGATGAAAATGGATTTATATTAGATGGACACTTGTAAATATCTAAAACCGTAATGAGCCACCGTGATACACTATCAAAAGCTTTTTGCTAGTCTATCCACGCCAGGTTCAAGTTCTTTTGGGACTGGTGATCGTCCTCTAACGTGGCTTTATTTGTACATCATGGATAGACACGTTATTTGTCGCCTACTTTTTGGATTCTTTGTTTGATTATTATAATTATAATAATTATTATTATTATTATGATTATTTGAAGTATCTATAACTATTATTAATATTTTTCATATTAGTGAAGGTGTCGTAAGTAATATGCAACTAATAAAAGAAATTCGTACTAAATGTAAATAGTTAATATATAAATACCGTTTCACAGGGGGATACACAGTACCAGCGAATACTTATGTTCACATATTTATATATGATTTGCATAGACGCCCCGATATCTTTATGGATCCCGAGAAATTTATTCCAGAGAGATTTTTGCCAGAAAACTGTTTGAATCGGCATCCTTACGCCTACATTCCCTTCAGTGCTGGACCCAGAAACTGTATAGGTATGACGGAGACATCATTTTGGACTTAATTATTAAATATTGTATATGGCATATAAAGCTTAGCTTTTGCTAAACGTTTAGGACATTCTATTCGAAGTATTATTTTTAATTTCCAAAGCTTTTTTTGCGTTTATTATTTTTATTTTTTCATTATATTTATATATATATATATATTGTCCAATTTATTAAAATTTTATATTTTGCATCACACAATACTTACAATATATTTTATGAAATTTTTGTAGGACAGAAGTTTGCAATGCTTGAAATGAAGACAGTAATATCCAGTTTGATACGCCGATTTCAAATTGAACCCATAACGAAACCTTCGGATCTTCGATTCAGAGCAGATCTTGTACTCCGTACAATTGATCCTATCTATGTAAAATTTAGACACAGAAAATAATTACTAAGCTGTTATGAATTATTACATCTTCTTCACATTTCTTTCAACTAATTACAGTACAGTACTACATACATTTAGTCTTCAGTACAATAATATTAATATTCTTTATTGCACACCACAAATATACAGTCAAGAAAAGTACAATGTATTTTTTTGTAAATATGTTATTAGATTATATTTAATGCCGTATAATTTTTTTTTTATTTTTATAGCCGAAAATACGTTCTCCTAAGATATTTAATAGGGTAAAATTAAAAAAAAACCATATAGCCAGAGATTTCATTTGTGTTTCATTTGTAATTTCATATGTTTAGTTTAAGGTTTGCCATTTTACAATATGGATCCTTTAACATCCGCTGAACGTGTTGAAATAGTGAAAACTTACTACAAAAATGGTGAGTTTGTAGTAGGTACGTTTCGTGCATTACGAGGAGTTTATGGTCCACATAATCGTCCATCTGAGCGCGCTATAGGCAAAATTGTGAGGAAATTTTAAGAAACTGGATTTTTAACAGATGTGTTAAGGCCTAGACGTCATCGAAACGTACGCTCGACCGCAAACATTGCTGCTGTTAGTGAAAGTGTCGAAGAAAATCCAAATTTATCCATTACAAGGCGCGCACAGCATTTGGGCCTATCTTACGGCACATTATAGCGTATTTTGCATTTGGATTTGCATATCCATCCTTATAAAATTCAACTGACATAAGAACTGAAGCCAGCTGACCATGGAATGCGTAGAACAAACGCTGATTGGGTACTCGAACAACAGCGTTTGGATAACAATTTTTCGCATCGAATTTACTTCAGTGATGAAGCTCATTTTATGCTCGGTGGATATGTCAATAAACAAAATTGTCTCATCGGGGGCAGTGAAAATCCAAAAGTAACTTTCGAAAGACCATTGCATCCACGAAAAGTCACTGTATGGTGTGCCATTTGCTCCGGAGGTGTGATAGGCCCGTACTTTTTTGAAAATGACGAAGGTGTGACACAAACCGTCAATTCTGATCGGTAGAGCCACATGTTTACCGATTTTTTTTGGCGTGAAATTGAAGAAATGAATGTGGAAAATATGTGGTTCCAATAGAATGGTGCCACAAGCCACACAAAACCTCCCGTTTTGGCTTTGTTGCGCGAGAAATTCTTCGGAAGTGTAATTTCACTGTGTGATGATGTGAATTGGCCACCAAGATCCTGCTATTTATCACCGCTTGGCTTTTTCTTTTGGGGTTACGCAAAGGATCGTGATTATGGGGACAGTCCTCAAACTCTTGACGCTTTGAAAACGAACATCCGTCAAGTTATGACCGAGCTATTGCTCGATATGTGCCGACAAGTCATCGAAAATTACCTCAAAAGAATCCAGTTCTTAAGATGTCCCGTGGAGGACATTTAAATGATGTAGTATTCCACACATAATGGCAAGTTCCAAGCAATATATTGAAATAAAAATTTGATCTAAATCTCAATCAGAAGTGTGTTTTATTTATGTTTACTTTCGGAACCACAAAATGAAAACCCTTTATATAGATAGAATGAAATTTTATGACAATAATCCTGGTATTAACTATTTGAGTAATAAATATATTTATATAGTATTGACTATTGTGTTTCAAATATTTGATTTATTCGTCGAAGAGAATTGTATAAAACTAATACTATAAATTTAGATAGCAGGTGACTAAACAAAAATTAAATAATATAAAATAATAATGATACAGTTCAAAATATATATTATAATTTTTTTCAGTTGCTCCTATACAGGTCTTACCTAACTCAGAAATTATTGAGCTGAACGAAGCGAAACTTTACCGGTCGATTTGATTTAATTTTGTCCGCTATTTCCTCCTATAGCGTTTAAGCTTTACGAACCAAATTTTAGGCAGTATCATCACAAGTGTATTTTTACACGCCTACCCATCTAGCAAAAGATTTTAATAACAATTATTTTAATATATTTTTTAATTGAAACGTTCTATTTCACACGCACATTGTTAATCTTACTAAGACTAACATATGTATAATTTTTTTTGCTAATTGTAGACATTGGGTCTTATTGAGAAAAAGTTTTCATGATATATTTTCGCTTTCGCCGTTTGAGTCCTGGCGGGCCTAGTTATATTTGCGTATAGTGTCCTATTTTAGTGGATTTGTATAACCGTATGGCAGCGAAAATCTGTTCTATAAATTTAATTTATACTATATTTAATTCATACTTTAAGAACCCCACTAATTGGAATTTGAGGGAGCATTGAAGTAGGAATAGGATTTGTATGTTTTTTCGTTCGTCCATTTGTTCGTTCAATTGATATGTCAAGACTTTCAACCATTGCTACTGAGCCAGATTCTGTGATAGAATAGAATTTTCTAAGAATTAAGTTAAAGCTGATTATCTGCAGTCTTCCTAGCTTAATTACAAGTGCTTGTTTAAGTTTGAGATAACAATAATTACTATAAGTTTGTATTAGCATTACAAGAGAATTGGCTAATGATATCTTAGATCCTAAGTTAGAAAGTTATTTCACCATCTTAAGTGGAAGTGTCGCTAAAATTCGAGTCCGCACTTTTATAACCTTCAGGTAATATTTAAAGTTAGACTACGGTTTTTCACAGTATACATGTATACATGCATAGCTACATTATTAAAATAACTTCTGGGTAGATTATCCAACTTATACAAAACTTGATTGACTATCAATGATGTTGGCTAGTGGTTTAAAGGATTTACTGAAACCCAAAATGAAATTTAATCATCAGCGATATTGTGAAGGTCTGAATTTATTTTGCTGATGGTGGTAGAGATCGTATCAATCTGATTTATAAATTTGTAAGTCATCAGTGTATAACCAAACAGATAGACTTTTTAAAAAGAAATAATAAAAATTCAACAATCTTGCAATATGATCATAAAATGCGCAACGATTGCCGTCAAAACTAATTGAGTCTTGGCGTCCGCACAAGTACGATTAAAAACAGTCAAACTCTATTAATAACCTTATAAGGACAAAATAAAGGCGTTGCTGAAGTCAAGGAGCACAAGAATAGTGACTTAAACTGTGTTATGTTTTTCAGATAACATCGCACACTTTGATCGGTGCTACATATGTCTGTGCTGTGACCTGTTCGAAAGCCTGATTACTATGGGATAGGATGTTATTTTAAGTAAGGAAAATAGTGAGTTTTATATTCATTACAAATTTCACAACTTTAGAGATAAACGTAAGGATGGAGATGGGATGAAAATTTTAAGAAGTGGTGAGACAACAAAGGCTTTGTGCATTTCGTTTGGAAAACTACAACAAGACAAAGAGAAATAAAAGAGATTGTCTATACTCATCACATCACGTTGCACCCGACTTGATGGCAAGGAAATTTTTCTTGATATCATCTACTACTCGTATTACATAGTTAAATTTAAAATGAAAGAAGCAAGAAATAGGTCAGGATTTCCATGCGTTTATAATTGTCAAAGCATTTTTGTTTCATGTCAATATCCAGTGTTTTAACAGTTGAGAAATGTTAGTTAAAGTAATCAAGATCCCGAACACTGTGAGCCCTTTTTGGCTTTAATACACTTAGTCATAAGTGATTTAATCTACTGAGTTAAGTGTTCAGTTAAATTCTCTTGTACGATTTTACTTAGAATATGCTTCAAGTACCTGGAATCGATAATACGATGCCAATCAATATTAATATGCTAGAAAGAATACAAAACTTTTTTACATATCTTAATAGAATATTTCAAATTAAAAATTCTATAACAAGCGGTAATAGGTGCGCGTCTTATCACAGTAACTCACTGATTAAGACAAATTTTATATTATAATTTATTTTTTTATATATTTTTAATATTCCATTATTACTCTCACTAAAATCATTACAACAAATTGATTGTAAATATATTATACTTCATAAGTTAGAGATTTAACAATAAAATGATAGAATTTATATTTTACCTTTTCTTAAAGAACCAAGAACCTACGTTTTTTTATATAATTGTGATCACATTTTGCTGAAGAAACAGTCGTCGATTAGTAAATAGGTACCACAACCACCCTCAGAGTGCAGTTAGTTTTTTATATATTGTGAATACAAGACTTTTAGTTTCAAAGAAAAAAATCACTGCTTGATCGATTTCGCTTTAAAACCGATCAGTTCTAAGTTACCTGAAAACGCATTCATTGATGCAAACAAAATCATTTGCATAAACAGGTTGCGAGAGAATATAGGCTTACAGATGCATACACGTACACATATAGACACACATACACGGATACATTTTTTAAAAGTATTTAAAATTACTTCGCACACCTAAAAACTTAAAGACATTACAAAAAATCCGATTTCAAATATCGTTGAGATTACAAAAAAATGTGTATACAAATAAAATTATATGTAACAGAATTAATAAATAAAATATAAAAACATGTTTTTAGATCAATTTCAGAAATAATTTTCAAACAAAGAAATAAAAGAAATCAATCTGACTAATTTCAATTTCTTTTAAATGAATTTTAAATTATAAAATGACATGACATGTATTTCAAAAGAAAAATTCTATACTGAAATGATTTCTGGCAATCGTTGTCCTCTAATCTTCGTTATCCAAATTACCTGAAATAATAACACATTCTTTGTACTTTAAAAATAAATACATATAATATGAGACAATTCAACACACAAGCAGTCGGGAAAAGCTAATCAAATGATACATAAACGGGATAAACCTCAACCGTGCTTCGCGATCACCAGAAAAGTCGCCTAGCGACCTAGCCGTGTTCTAGAAGTTGGATCAAAGCAGTAGCGTTACGGAATATTTACTGCATAAGAAGTACATTGAACTACCACAATTAAAAGACTGGTCATAGGGTAATGGAGTTCAAGGAACGATACACCACTGGCCGACCACAGTCATTAGGGTATCCCAACCCGTCAACACTCAAAAACCCAAGAGTGCGTCGCGCTAATTGGTTATCGGATGAGAGGACGTGATAAACACTTTGAAATCGGGCTACCCAACAGTCTCCGCAATGTTAAAATATATATGACATACAATAAATGGGTGGCTAGAAAAGGATCAAATAACTTGTGAAAAATTCAAATGATCATGTCATCTTCAGCTACAGTTTTGCGGCGTTCCTGAGCAACGATCCTGTATAAAAATGTGATTGGTACTCCATATGTTGTTGAAGAACACTTAAAAAACAATTTTATAATTACACATACCTTTAAAGCTTTTCTAAATTTAGAAGACATTAAGCTGAATAGAATAGGGTTTAAGATACTGCTTAACCAACTATTTATTAGCACTAATCTGTAACCCGTGGCCCAAATCTGTAAAAAATTGTATAAATTAGAAATGCTATAAACGATGTTGTATAAACAGTGTGTTAAAAAAATAGAACAATAAATGAAACCCAAAGGTACTAGTTATTATAGAATACGTTTCCCAAATTTCAAAGACAACGAACCAGTATTTAGCAACAATATAATTTATTTATTTTGTAAAATTAACCACAAGATAAAATGTTATGTTAGTAGGAATTGTAGGTTATCATTGATAGGTCAAAGACCTTTAATAGACACATGTTACCATTAAGGGCCTTTACACTTATAACAATGCTCAATTTCTAATATCATACTTAAGTGAAAATGTGATGGAAGTCATATCTCTTTCTTAAATATCATGATTTTTGATAAATGAGAGATAAAGCAAATTAATGCTTCGATTCCTAATCATTCTTTAAAAATTAAATAAAAACCATTGTTGAATCATGCGATAAATGTATGTATATAGTACCTATAATAATCAAGCTCATCGCCTAAGTTATTTTTAACAATGTAGAGCACAAAGATTTTTCGGAGCAAGCGATTTTTTTAATAACTAAAATAAAAAATGACCCATGTAATTTTAGTTTCTATCTTACCACCATGACCTAAATAAGGCTATCGGATTGAATGTAATATAAAAAAATCTTAGTTTAAATCTGTTACGGATACCCCGTCGGCTAAGACGGCGATGGCCAGGGGATTATGTCAAGCTACTTGGAAACGTAGAAGGAAAATGCTAATTTTGAGGCTACCTATCTCAATAGAAACCAACGGTTTCTTGCATCACTTAAATGGAACGCCATAGGATCGTTTAAGCACTGACTGTAACGTCTTGTGCTAATTAAAAGGGATTGAATTTTGTTGATCCCTAAGAAAGTCCGAAGTGCCTTAGATAAAGATTTTGAACCAAACGGATCAACATCGAGCACTTTGTAATACATACATTTTAACTTCCGACGTTTGGAACGAAATACCGAAAAGTGACTGCTACCACTTATGACTGTTTACAATGTCAAATACTTATTAAGTAATCAGTAATATAAAATATTATTGTTGATAAATAATGATAAATAATTGTTGATAGTGGAGAATCTCTACTCGAAATTTGTGTCTCGAACAATTTTGCAATCAACGATATTTATACAACAAAAATTATATATACAAAATAGCGCCAAATAAACTTTTAGAATAATTAATTACTTACCGTTTTCAACTGCATAAGTTGTTGCATATTATACGCAAATATGAGTATTCGGAGTGTACAAAATGGCAGCCAACAAATTACGAAAGATACTGTCATCGCAACTAAAAAGCAAAAAATAATTAAAAGATCTACAGAAAATATTCTACAGGATCGACAGTTAATATTAATATGAATATGAAATGTTAATATTACACAAATATTTTTGAGGAATATAATACAATAAAATGTGTTGTTTACCAAGAAGTTTATACAATCTTCTACTATTACTTTTGTAGTTAAATATGTTTTTCTCTAAATTTATTTTGTCACTAGCATTCACTTTTAATGCAATCATAAAGTAAACAAAGATCAAAATTGATAAAGGAATGACAAAGGAAACTAGAGCCAGAATACCATTAATCACTCTTGCATATTGCGTTGGAACTGTATAACATATTAATAACGTCTTGCTTTTTATTAAGCTTACAGTAGGAATTTCCAACGCTGTCTCAAAAATTGCAATCGCCCATATTGCTGATATAATTATTTTTAATGATGGTACATTCTTTAGTCGAAGAGTACAACATATTGCTACATATCTTTCAATAGACAATATAATCATGACCAAAATACTATTATTCCATAGTAATAAAATAAAAGCGGAATGCATCTTGCAAGCAATATCTCCATATAACAACCCATCGCTAAAATAGACAAAAATATTTATAATAATTCCGAAACAAGCGAAGGCATCGGAAATTGCCATATTAAATAAATAGAAATTCGTTGCCGTGTGCAATGTTTTAACGTAGTAGATGACTACACAAGTCAGGAGATTGCCAGTGAACCCCACACAAAATATTATAGATAGGATTGTAATTTGTGCAACCGGTACCCAGCCTGGGACGTTTTCCTCAATCCTTGATAAAAAAATGGTCCACATTTCAAAATCACTATCACTTTCAAATTCTGTTAAATTGGACATAACTCAGTGAAAAAAAAGCGTATAAAAGTTGTGATAACTACTTAATGCACAAGTGCTCGCACTTTTATAGGTTGTTCGTGTACTTTAGTGTATCGGAAGGTCAATGTTTGCATTTCGCGTAATAGCAAAATGTTAAACATGTTTACTGAACTATTAAATTGATTAAAAACCCCAAGGAAACAAAGACTTTGTTAACATATGTAACCATGACGAAAATTGTTTAAATTAAGTAAATGACTCATGAACATACACTAACATTCATAAGAAAATATTTAAGTAAAAATATTTCCAGAGTTGTTTTCACTGCATTCTCTTCCACTTCGGCTTCGATATTCGCGGTTAAACCTATTTCAACCGCTACTACTTCCACTACCTGAAATCGAGAAAATGAGAAATAATTTTACCAATATACACATATATCTTCTTCCGTTAGCGGATCATTTCCGCAAACTTGGTTATAGTTTTCGAACTAGGTGTCTGTTATTTGCTCCTGTCGTTTTTGTGGTTGCAGTTGTTGTTGACATAGCTACGACTCCATCAAAAGATATATAAAAGATCCTCAATCGTCGAAAATTTTCTTGTACGTCCTCAGATAAAAGAAGAGAACGTAGGTAACGGTGATCTCTTACCATTAGGTATTCTGCAGGGTAGTTTGCCATCTTTTTTTGAATATATGTCCTCTCTTGTCTGCATAATATCCTACACGATGATTTTGATAAGTAAATAAAAATAATTGACATCGGTAAAATGTAGCTTGACAAATAATATGACAAGATTTATATTATTACTATAATGTTTTTTTTATTGAATATCTAACCATCTGCATAACATTGAGCAACGCGGTGGGCAACAATTGCAGTTTTTGAACCAATTAAATCGGATATAAATCCGATTTAATTGGTTTATAAAAACTGATTTAATTGGTTTAAGTTAAAATAATGTTAAAATATCCTGGCAATGATTTCGAAGATTCTTTAAAAGCTGATCATAAACGCTTAAAAAGTGCATCCTACAAAATAACTTATTATGTAACAATCAATTTGCCGTTTGGGATGATATTTCAACTGAAGACGCAGTGCTTGCATTGACTGGAGAAATTAATTGGAATTTAGACTTAGACAAAGCAATTCATTCGATTTCTGTGCCACTACTTCTTAACAAGCTCTCACTTCGGTATTGTCAGTCTCCTCCATAATCTCATCAAGAACTATCTCACTGACTGTCAATAGCAACTTAAACTTAGTGAAACTATTACTCACCCATTCATCATCATTTTGTCCTTGGTCTTACACTATTTTTAATTTACGTGAACGAGCTTTGTAACTATAATTCCCGAATTAAACACATTAGGTAAACACGCCAAATTAAAAATATTCCCTTTGACAGGGACAAAATTGTCTTTAAATTTCTATACTATAGCGATACAATTCACTTACTAATTACTGAATCGCAATGTCAGTTTAGTTATATTCACATAATACCTTGCAACTTATTTTAATGATGAAAAAAATCAATAACACAATTTTTTTTAGTTTATTGTTTTTATTTTAGGTTCATAACTGAAAGTTTTGTGGCAGGTATTTGTTTTAATAAAATACATTGATCTACCTTTAAAACCGTTATCCACATTTTAAGCTGAGAAACACTAGCAACAGTATCCGGAAAAGTAGGCAGAGGTGAGAAAAGTAAGTTTATTTTTCTTCATTGTAATAAAATTTTCAATCACAATTTTTTATAAATTTATCGATATTCTTATGAAAATACTCTAAACTTTTAAATGCATATGTATTGAGTGACGACCTAGTCTTTATATTAATTTTATTGTCCAATTGAATTAGGCCATCCAAAGGCGTCGTCGCTTATTGTTCTTATTCTTAGTTTTATCATTATTGTATGAACTTATTTCTTCGAATAAGGTACATCTTTAGGTTCTGAATACATTTGAATCATGCCACTTTTTTAGTCTTAGGAGATACAATAGTAAATTGAAGGCATTTTTTTTACTCTTTTTAATATATTAGTAACTACTTACTAACATTCTTCGTTATTTTTATATTTCTTTATATCTAAGATCTTAATGTGACTATAATACAAAATATACCCATTATTTTTAAGGTACCTTTATGATGACGTCATAGCTTAAATAATATCTTGACTCATTTTTAACATTTGGATTATTCCTTTACCGAATTCCTGAACGCAGTCAGTGTCAGAATTAATACAATTTTAATTTTTATAACGTCTATATTCTGTCTGTCACATTTCGACTTAAACATTCACGAGTGATTAGTGACTTATGACAGTTTCGTTGCTTGACAAAAAATAACACTAAAGGCTAAAGCACGATTGAGCATTATTTTATGAATTTTGTAAATAATAACTTAAGTAGTGTATATATTTTTCATCCAAATCCTTCAATGCCATTTTAAAAAGTTACTAAGCTCTTTAACAATACGTTAAACTAGGCCATGCTTTAATTTTTTGCATGATAGTGCTTTTGTATAATGTCTAACTTATCCACAAGTTCAAAGAATCATTCCAAAAAGACGAATAGTCGGGAACGTGATAAATATAAAGCGGTAGCTTCGGAATCTGGTGGTTCCAGTCAATGTGAAACGCCGCCACTTGTAGAAAAGGTAAAATTGCCCTCTTCAAAATGTATTTAAAGTTTTTTTATAAGCTTTAGTTACACTTTCATCAGTCTTTTTTTTTAAATCAGTTGTTACATTTTCATGTAAGTACTGGGAGACAAATATACATTCATTCATTTTAAGAAGTTTTTACAAGTTTAGCCTCAAAATATATCATCCAAGTTCTTGACTATTTTTCCTAAATATTTAATTTCACTAATGACAAGAGATTATTTTTCTACATCACTGACAGTCATAAAGCTAAATCATAATCTCTAAACATTATACACACATTTCATACACTAAAGGTTCCATATAACACATGGTTTTTATTGCATTCAAGTTGTGACTTCATTACCATTACTTGGCTTTAAGATATACTAATTGTATAACTAATTATATACATCTGTCCATCTGTTAAAATATTTGTTTATATTAAGTGCATATAACAAAAAAAATGAATTATCTGCAGGATGGTGCACAAGGGAAGCTTGCAGGTGTGGGTGCAGATTCAGTACTGTGCATGGCTGAGCAGATTGGTGCTGAAATCAGTAATGAGGCAGCCACCAATCTAGCTGAAGATGTTAGTTATAAGCTTCGTCAAATTATCAGTGTAAGTTGTATGTGTTTTTTTATTAAACTCTCTGAATGTAATATATCATGTTACTTATATGTTTACTTTTTAATTGGAACTTTGTTTCAATATATAAATTAATGAATACTTTCAGATTTAGTTTTATTAATATTTAGATATAATAATAATTTTAGAATATTAAAAAGACAATATTACATACAATAAGGGTTTCCTTATAGTCAAGTGTCAATAAGATCTTATTTAATTTTATAAAAAAAAAATTCCAGACCATTGCTCTTCACAGCGAGATGATGAAGAAGTCTTGTGTTGATGGCTGGGATGTAAATGCAGTGTTATCTCTCTCTGACACAAGTCCTATTGTTGGAGCATGTGCACCTCATTATATAGCTATTGGGGAAGATAGAACATGCTGTGAAGTGGTATGATTTTTATTCATAAGTCTTAAAAAGATTAGTTTGGGGCACACTTTATGAATAGTTATTAATTACCTATTTGAGGGCTTTCTTGTAAGTTGAAAGCATGTTTTTTGTTTGTTTATTATATATTACATGTATTAAAGATTTTATGTACTTAAACAAATATATATTATAGTCAATTTCCATTAAAAATGTGTTCTTTTTTTTTTCAGGAAAACCTTATAAGTATATCAAAATATTCATTAGCAACACACAGTTATGTTTTCTCAACTCTGCCAACTGTATCTGTGGAATGGATAACCGATGACAAAAGCATAACAAATAGTAGTACCATAAGTGCAAACTTACAAAATTATTACACAAGGATCGCAAGAGGTTCATATAAAATACTACTAAGTTCTTACATTAAAATTTACATTTATCCACTTTAATAAAACTGTTATTTTATAACAACTACTTTTTTGAATTGGTATGTTAATTATCATTTCATGTTACAGCAATATTAAATCTTAAAACGAAACCAAAACAACTAGCTGTAGAAGATTTAGCAACGAACACTCGTATTGGTCCAATATTTCCGAATCTCTTCAACTTAGCTGTGTTAGTTCTTAATGATGATAATTTAAATGCACTGAATGTACCAACAAAGAAACCTTTACAGTCAAATGTATTGGATATGGTGGATGCCCTGTGTTCAAATCCATGCAGTTTGGATACTAATATACAGCAACAGGTTGGTAACTAATTGTAGTAGGCATATATTTAGTTAAATATATTAAAAATATCTATTCAAATACTGTAAAGGGAGAGTAGATTTTGTCACTTTGTTTATTTATCTTTTACAATCTAATACTAACTAGAAAGGTACATTATTCAAGTAAACATAGAGTAAAGTATGTTACCAAAAGTGTTCAAATTGCCTTTCAAAAGTGTTTGCACAATATTTAAAACGCCCTTATAGTAAATTTAATATTTACTGATCTGGACAAAAATGTTGTTTGTTTTGAGCACTCTCAGTTAATTGTCGTCTAAACTTTAACATTTAACTTTCATTTGTAGTTCATGCAAAGACAATGTAGTGTTACAACTAAAAATGATTCTTATAAAATATATATTATTACAGTTTCAGAGACTGTTTCCAGTGATGGTTTCTAATATTTTGGGAAATGGGTCATTGGCAGAGAAAATGGTTGCAATACTAACCAAGATTACCCGCACTTGGCCTTCTTTTATAGCAATAGGTATGATTTTAAAACCGGACAAAAATAAATTATGATGACAATAAGATGTATATGTATATATACATCGATGCACGGAAATATATAAATAATTATAGATACTATAGCGAAAATCATAAAATATAAAACAATCGAACTTATATTATGCATAGAGACAAATAATGTAAACGTTTCCAGGTAAAGGAATCCTCTTCGACTATTTGTCTCAAGGCAGCAAGGAGCGGCTGACGGCGCCCATGATCCGCTGCGTGTTGGCGCTGGGCCGCCAAGCGCTGCTGCAGTGCCTGGGGGACCACCTCACACACCTGGACGACTGTGTACAGGCGCGGAGGGGGGGGCTCAGGGAGACTATTCTAGTAAGTGATACAAAGCAAAGAGTATCTTTGTTAGTGACAGTCAGTAACGACAAACGTTATTGATGAGTGACGTGGAGCAAAGGGAGCAAAGAGAGAGACCGCATTGGTGAGTAACTGGGAACAAAGAGAGACTGTTCTGGTAGGGGACAAGGATCAAAGAGATACTATATTGGTGAGTTATGGGGAGAAAAGAGAGGGAGACTGGATCGGTTAGTAACTGGGGACAAAGAGAGACCGTACCAGTAGGTGACAAGAATAAAAGAAAGGTTCTCTTTTGGAAAAATATAAAACTCTAGTATAGAAACTAATGAAAAGCACTTTTTAAATCTTCCTTTTATTTACTTATATTGATATAATTTTTGTATAGGATGCATCTACATGCCTGTTCAGATCCGAGCCTACGACGTATATAGAAGATTATGTTACGACTGACTACACTTTGTATGAAATTTTAGGAGATTCTGTTATGCCAAGGAGAATCATATTTCCTGTTAAAGGTATGTTTACTAAGAACTAGATGCTACCAGCTACAGTTCTCTCACATTTTTCCTTATTAATTAATAACTTTCTTTATTTTTTTAGAAGAAACAAGTGAAAATTCTTTAAAGGAGAACACACTAGAGGAAGAATTTACTTTTGTACCAATCAGACCATCAATACGAAGATCTAAAGTGAGACCTCTCCCAAAAACTAAACCAAACCAAAACAATATTCGTAATGTACCTGTATTTGAAACAACAAAATTTTGTGCGAAAAGAACTATGCATATAAGAATTAATAAATGTAGATCTATAGAAGTTACTAGAAAGTTGGAGAGAACTCAAACGTGTTGTGTGTTGAATAGAAGTGGTGCGATTGCAAGTGGACTTTTAAATAGGTTTAGGTATAAATTAAGTAAACCAACCCCGTTTCCAATATTTGGAGCTTTAACTATGTAACAGTAAGCGAAATATAATTTATTATTTGCAATTTGTTTTTTATTATTCTATAAAATCTAAGGAATTTCATCTGTGTTTTGCCTGCAATATAAATATGTATAACATAATACAGTGACATCGTAAACACGTCTCTACATTGAATAAATATTTCTTATTGATTGGTCAATCAATCAACACCATGAAGTTGTTAAAGGAATTTCGGCGAATTTTCGTGTGACTCTCATGATTCTACGTATTACAAATACTCAGATATTCGATAAATATTTTAAATTTTAATTTAGATTTTTTTTAGAGAATATATGATATTTTCTTAATGGTGATTGCAGTTAACTTGAAATTAGATACAAAAACACATACAAAACTTTTGCACAGACAACAACTGACAAACACAAGATTAGACGCAAGCTGTTTTGAGCTTATAGTGCTGCAAAGACATCAAAATATAAAAATTACTGACAAAATTATTCAAATTCAAATGGTTTCATCGCATCGAGCAGTATTGTACGGCGGGCTTTTAACAGAGTTTGTGAATTCGATCGGAGAACGATCTTCCCGCGAATGACAAGGTCAGAGCTATTAAGGCGGAGATCGTTAAACGAGCGACAGAAGCGGCCGGCTGTCTGATAGTCATCCTGATGTAGCCAAGGCAGACCTTGAGCTCTGCCAAGCAGCGTTTGGGTTAGAAGTTGGTGCTGACGACATTTTCACCCCGAAAGTACCAAACGCGGGCCAGTTTCCATACATAAACTAGATAGCGAAGGGTCTAGCACTATAATGTACATGTTTTACAATGTTTTCTCGGTGGTAGACCATAACATCGGGTCGCCGGCAAGGTTACCACCCATTGGGCAAAGTCGTGCCGCAAAGCGACCTAGTCGTGTTCCGGCACGCTGCTCAATGAAGCCGTATATGGGAAATGGGTCTGAACAGCTGCGTTGCGTTGGCGAACCGATTTGGCGTCGAGTTGATGTTGGTTGTGTCGGGTGCCTAGTCGAGGAGGGTAGCGGGATCCGAAGCGACGGCTTTCCGCTGGCCGCCCGCAGATAGTTGGGGGCCCAAATAGTAGGTTAGCCACCCACGAAAGGCTGCCCCGCCAGCTGCGAAAAATCCCAGGGTGGCTCCATCGTGCTGGTTGGCGACCAGACGAGGAGGCCCGATGGCGATCCCTGGGGGGGTTCGGGCGTCCCCGCAGTCTCCAGACTAGCCTCCCAGTGACATGACAACACCAATTTCGACGTCGGGTTCGATACGCAGCGTCTCGTTCAACTGCCATTTCCCATCCTATTCACTCTTATTATATTTATTTTATGAAAAGGTTTAAAAAAAGGAACAAGTTTTTTCAGCGGTTGCACTCCTCCTCACTCTTAGTGCACCTCAGTAATATCCGAGGCTTGCACTCAAATCTCGAACCTGTCCACCACCATCTCGAGACAGCGTAGCCGCACTTGCTCTTTTTGACGGAGACGCAGATTCAATGTCCTATGAGTGCTGCACACCTGGATTATCCCGGTTACACGTTAGAGCACAACTTTCGCTCACGTGCCGGGGTATGTGTGTACGCGCGGAATGACCTCTGTATCCATCGTCTCCGTCACCTTGAAGACCCCACTTTTTCTTCCATATGGGTTTTAGTAGATACAGGAAACGAAAAAATCCTGTATTCCTGTGTCTACCGTTCGCACAGCGGTGATCAGGAGACCACTCGTTTATTTGAGTATCTTAGTGAGGCTGCTGATATGGCTCTGCATCGATACCCTTCAGCGCAGCTCGTCTTTCTGGGGGACTTTAATGCCTGTCATCAGGAATGGCTGTACCCGTACCAGAAGACGGACCATGCTGGAAGAGAGGCGCGGAACTTCGCGTTGTCTTTGAACCTCTTTCAGCTGGTTAGGCAAGCGACGAGGGTCCCTGATGTGGAGTCCCATACAGCCAACTGCCTTGACCTTCTGCTGACAACTGATCCGGACAGATATCGTGTTGAGGTTTCCTCCCCCTTGGGAACTTCCGATCACTGTCTGGTGAAATCTGTATTTACTTATTCCCCACCAGTTTCCGAACCGCATGGTGTCAGGCGAATATGGAAATACAAGTCAGCAGATTGGGATGAGATGCGGCACTTTTTTGCATCTTATCCTTGGCGGCAGGTCTGCTTCTCTTCTTTGGATCCGTCGAGCTGCGCAGATGCTATAACCGATGTGGTGCATCAAGCAATGGAGTATTTCATTCCGTTTGCTGATGTACCCATCGGTGGCAAAGCTCGCCCATGGTTTAATGCCGAATGTGGTCATGCTGAAGGCCGAAAACATTCGGCATACCTCAGTTGGGCCGACGCTCGAAGCCGCAAATCTCCGGATGTAAGATCTAAGAAGAGAGCCTTTAACCGAGCTGCCAAGTCTTACAAAAAGGCGTTGCGGAAGGCTCGTCTCGATCGAATCGCTAAGAATGGCGAAGAGCTCTCTGTCAGACCAACCGGCAGTCGAGCTTTTTGGTCTCTTGCTAAATCGATCGAGTCGAACTTCTGTAAACCCTCACTGCCTGCAATGCAGAAGCCGGACGGATCCCTGGCCCATAAAGCGACAGAGAAAGCAAATTTACTTGCTTCTCTGTTTGCTAATAATTCACATCTTGACACTAGCAATGCGTCTCCAGCACATCTTCCTCACTGCGGTATTTCGATGCCTGAAATCCGCATCACAAACAGAGAGGTATGGAGAACATTGTGTCGTTTGGATGTGAATAAAGCCAGTGGTCCTGATGGTATACCAGCCATTCTGCTTAAAACATGCGCAGCTGAGTTGTCTCCTATATTAACACGTCTGTATCGCCTCTCTTTCGAGACTGGAATAGTGCCGAAATCCTGGAAGCTTGCCAACGTGCAACCAGTGCCCAAAAAAGGCAGACGTGCCGATCCTGCCAATTACAGACCGATTGCAATCACCTCCATACTCTGCAAGATTATGGAGCGTGTATTGAACTCGCGCCTTTTAGCATACCTAGAAGGTAACGATCTCCTCAGTGACCGACAGTACGGGTTTCGCCGAAATAGGTCCACTGGGGACCTTTTAGTGTATGCTACTCACATTTTAGGCGAGGCTATCGAGAAGAACGGAGAAGCGGTCGCCGTCTCTCTGGATGTCTCGAAGGCTTTTGACAGGGTCTGGCATGCGAGCCTTATAAGCAAGCTTTCAGCGTACGGTATTTCTCCTGGTCTGATCGGCTGGGTTACGGACTTCCTGAACCTTAGAACTATCCGAGTTATTGTTGAAGGGTGCTCGTCGGAGCCCTTAACAATAAATGCCGGGGTTCCTCAGGGGTCCGTTCTTTCTGCAACTCTTTTCCTGCTGCATATAAACGATCTGCTGAAGCCCGGAATCTATGGGTACGCAGACGACAGCACAGTTGTAGAAAGATATCTGCCAAGCACTCGTGCTAGTAGAGAACAAGTACAGTCAGAAAGAGAAGCCATGGTGCAACGTTTGAGTGACAAACTTCAGGCAGTCTCTGCATGGGGCAGTGCCAATCTTGTCACATTCAACGCCACCAAAACGCAGACGTGTTTGTTCACCGCCAAAAGGAGCCCTTTCACCTTGGCTCCTTCTTTTCAGAATGTATCTTTGGAATACAGTGACCGACTTCAGTTGTTAGGCTTAGAGATTTCCTCGAACCTCAACTATGGTCGGTGCATTGAGTCCAGAGCAAGAGCAGCTGCAGGAAAGCTCGCCATTCTTGCGAAGGTCCGACAGTACTTTACACCGGGACAGCTACTTGTATTATACAAAGCACAGATCCGGTCGTGTGTGGAGTACTGTGGTCACATATTTGCTGGTGCCGCAAAGTCTCATCTAGCGGTTCTGGACTCAATCGAGAGGCGAGCAAAAAGGCTTATTGGCGACCAAGACTTGGTTGACGCCAATCTTCAAAGCCTTGAACACAGGCGGAGAATTGCTGGCCTCTCAGTATTCTATAGGATACATTTTGGAGAGTGTGCACAGGAATTACATGACGTAATTCCCCCATCCCCCTTCTACCAACGGACATCCCGACGCACGGCGAGTATCCATCCATACGTTGTGGACATTCCACCTGTCCGAACGAAGCGCTTTGCTTCGTCTTTCTTTATTCGCACGGCGAAGGACTGGAACAGCTTGCCTGCGTCGGTATTTCCATCTGAATATAATGTGGGTGTCTTCAAGAGAAGAGTGAATAGGTTACTGAGTTAATGCGCCTTACCATCTATGACTACATTTCCACTTTCCATCAGGTGGAATGTAGTCAAGCGTTAACTCAGACAGTGTAAAAAAAAAAAAAAAAAAAAAAAACACTAAGGAGCTACTAGCGCTCCCGCCCAGTTGGGGTTACAAATGCCTGAAAGAATTCACAGGCCCCGCAATTCTTATTTACCAGTTAGCCATGACCTGGAGAAAGAGTTCCGGGATCCTTGCGGAGTGGTTTACCATTTAAATAAAATTGTTAAAACTAGTCAGTTAAACTAAGTGTACATATTACAAAATTACTACTTAAACTTAATGTGCATATTATAGATATCTTTTACAGTGCAAATGTAAGGTCGCTGGTGCTTTTGGTACGAGTTTTTCTAGTTTAAATACCAGCTGCAAATTCAAATGTATCTGGAATATAAATAAAAAGGATATATTTTATAAGTTACTTTAGTAAGACTACGAGATTAAAGAATAATATTTATTTTTATTTTACTATACTTTATATACTACCACTGCTACCCCTTTTTTATCAGGAAATGCATTTACGCATTTCCGGTGCGCCAGGGAGCGCGGCCTGGGTCATGTGGGACTCGACCGAGGTAATACCCACTAAAACCTGACAGTACTCCGCCTCTGGAGGAAAGTAGGAGTCCCGTGGAACTCCTTGCGGAACGTCGTAAGGTCCCCACCCACCGGCTATTGCTAGCCTCGTACCGGGGGAGCTTGACACGCGTTCCCCCCTGCTTCCTCGCCGGTGATAGCTAATGTGAAACGATCTCACGGGCTGTCAGCCGTCCTCAGGCCACAGAGGGCCACGGCCCTCCACGTCGTATCCCCGCCGAGCATCGCCGTCATGACTGTTGGCAAGGAGAGATTCCGACCGATCCGGCTAACCAGGACTTGCCGCGCTGCACTCCACGCAGGGCACACGGCGAGCGTGTGCTGGCCACTGTCCTGGTCCTTCCCACCGCAATGGAAGCAGTCCGCCGTCACTATGCGTCCGATCTTACACAGATAATCACCGAAGCACCCGTGTCCGATAATTACTTTGCTACCCCTAGATTTAGTAACCGGTAACTAAGTGCCACTGTGTTTCGCAAAGGTGAGGTTTGATGGTCTAAGCTTTAACTGCTCCCTAGAATATGATAGCGGTTCCTCAAGAGACAGAAGGGTACCACAGAAGGGTACCGACTCTAAAGAAACCGGAAAATCCGCCCTAACCCGTTGAATTTACAGAAATTAAGTAAAAACAACTTGTCTCCTCTGCTAAATTGTATTGTCAAGCGCGGCAGGTTCTAGATTATGTGCAACGTTGGCTTTTTATAGGTACTATAGTTCGTACCAGGCAATGTTTAGACCAGAGTTTCTCAAACTTTTTTGTGTCGTAGACCCCTTGCCATGTTTTTCCGTGTTGGGTAGAGCCCCTACTTACCTGATATTGATTTCCAGTAATTTTCTGACTGTAGTAAAGTTTAGTGTTAAAAACTTTAAGTAAAAACACGTGTTAATTTATACATTTATTGATTGAATTTAAATTAAAACAAGAACATGTCATTGCAAGGTAGCGAAGCTCTGAGACTGCGACTACGACTGCGACTCTCAGGTTTTTACAAGTTCAAAATGTATTGCGACCACAAAGCGAATAACAACATCCTACAAGTTACACAATTTTATAAACATATATAATAAATTTTTTACTTCATAGGTACTTTTATAAATAATGTATATGTTTTGATATTATAAGATAGTATGATGTAAGTAAATAGGTACTATTATCAGTGTATGTGTTGTGATCCACTATCGTGGACCCCCATTTTCATTTCATGGACCCCAAAATTTTTTTTCGCTGACATAGACCCCTTGCAGGTTGTCATAGACCCCTAGGGGTCGATATAGACCACTTTGGGAATCACTGGTTTAGACGATCCTAGGCGAGAGTCGACAGTTCCCCGTTAGTTCTAGGATTTCGTATTCAGCAAAATATCTACCTGTAAAGTCACGCAAACAAACTATGACATTCTCATAGGGCTAGGCTGGGTCGAAGGAGGCGGGAATACGCCCGTTGTTTCCTTCCCCAGCTGTAGTGTTTTGGTAAGAGAGGAGGGTGACCCTTCTTGCCTACCATAGCCTTACGTCGAGAGGGTGCCCTAAGTTGCTCGGGGTACCCTCATACGGCGGACAACGCCGGGGTGTCACGGTGACTGCTAACGCGATCCAGTGGAAACTATGGTTTTTTATTGGGTAGCCTTAAAAACATAACCCCCCGGCCATCATCCCCCTATTTCGATGGGGTATCCGTAACGAATGTTTCCAAAGGAAAATGAAAAAGGTAGGTAGGTTGTGGATTGTTGTTTTAGAATCGACTATAAAATAAACAAACGTCATACTGTAAGGACTTCAAAAATTTAAACAGTCCTTTATATTTTTAATTTTGGTATAGTGATGAATGTCCTGGTAAAAATTGGAGATAACATGTGCTGCAGGAAAACGTCTACCTCCTACGGCTAAACACAATATAGCAGCTCTACCATTTAATTCAATACATATATACTGGGTTTTTTAAAAGTATCGTTATCGTTACGTTTTTTCGAAATTGTATAATTCTATATTCAACCACTTACAATATTTACTATCGCTATAAGATTACTATAGGCTATGCTACTCATAAGTAACTAAAACGCTTAGTTAATACCTACAAGCTTTCTTGTGGCAGCTTTACCCACACAAAATTTTCCCTTAGCAACAAAATATTATGTTGTTTGTAAAAACATAATACAGCGTTGTAATGACTTGCGTTTTAATGATATAAAAAACGAGTAAAGGAAGTATCGGAATTTATTTCGGCTTCTTCTTTCAGCGCAAATACTTAAAAAGTCCACACTTTAGTTTTAAGTTTTTTAGAAATAATTCCATATAGTTATTTTGAAATAAATTACGAGTATATTGAATTTGAGTAAGTAAATAGTATTCAAAAAACATTACAATTAGTACGAGCTCCGCCTTTTAATTGTGGAAGTATAACTCAATAAAAAAATTATAAGTTAATCCGTCAAAAACTATTTGGCCAACTTTTTAACGGCATTATATAAATCGTAGATACTTACATCTCGTCCACCCGTGAACACTGTTGCTGCAAAGCATTCGAAACGGCGGGTGAAAATAACAATAAAACCAAAGTATACGCGAGTTTTAATCGGTAAAAAATTGTTTTCATTTTAAACGTGTACTCGTGAAAATCTAAGAAAATACTATTAAATCAATACGCCCCGCGAAAGACGTCGTGGGCACTAATTAATAGATAAAAACGTCATAGTCGTAAAAATGAAACACTTGTAAAAGATCAGATAATATGTGTTGGGAATTATGTACAAAATGACTTTGATTTATAACTTTAATAAATATATTAAACAAATTTTAACTTAAAGCTATAAATAAGGTCACAACGTAGTGGGTGTTTCGTAAAATGGCTATCAATTCATATATCTATATTATTAATTCATTTATTGTAATTATCTATTGTATTCATGTTTTAGAAAGTTGAGGGTTAGTTATTTTAAAACTTTTATTCTTCAAAACTATACATTAACACCAAGTTGGGTAGATATTTGATTTATTTTGGACATTTAATTTTAAAACAATGGAATTGGTTATTTCAAGTTCATAAAATTGTCTGCTTTTTGAACAAGTCTCTCTTGCTTTAACCACATCAAAGGAAGAGTTAAATTAATATAGAACCATTTAAAGAAATATTATATGGATAGTAATTTACCTATAAAGAGATCTTTTTTATCGTAATTATTATCTATTATAAAATATATCGGCACGCATTTCGATTACATTACGATTGTATCTTCGAAATGTTGGACTGTCTTCTATCGCTGTTACTGCCTTTAGTTAGTTTATGTCGCTACTTTATATAAATTGTAGGATACGACATTTTTTATATTACATTCAATAAACCTAGATTTCATATATAATAATATTAAATATTAATAATATATCATAAGTAATAAAACGTTGGGTATTTATTGCATAGTATCGGATTTTGAGCAAATTCTATAATGAAAATGCGTTGCGGTGAACTGTTTTGACCGTATACGCTATATGTAAACCCCATATTTTTATCTTATAACCTCTTCAGGGTCATATTATACAATGAGTAAATTGTACAATAAGCCAATTTATACTTTAGATTATTACAGGAGGATTGGATTCTAAAGGAGCATACTTGTAGTGTGCTCCAGTTTTTAAACTATTATTATTTATCTATATATCTTTATTTGTCTGCTATAAACGGCTTAATCAAGAGATTTTTACTGAAAAATGACATCAATAGGGATTTTCTTGCTCTTATGAATTAATAGCAGAACCAAAAGTTTGTGTTGAGGAATCTCGTTTTTATTCATTTAAATTAATGTTGTAAGTTAACATGTAACTTTAAATTTGCTTATTTATCTGCACAGGAAAATCTTACAATGAGCTTTTATTAATTTAAAAGTTTTATATTATCTTTACGATTATAAATTATAGATCCTTACCATGCTATAGCGCACAAACAATAATAAATAATTCGTTTACGGCGGGCTGCCAAATAGTAAAACTACCTATTACCTACAGTAAATATCGGACATATTTCGAAAACTTTATTTAGTATATAAATTGTGATAATTTTTTTATTGACATAAATAATTAATTGTCGTCTGGTACCATAAATATCCCGATCGTGCAAAAGGTTTTTTGTAAATTGCTAATTTGCTGTTTTTTCGTCAACTAAAAAAGCCGCATGATGCTGAAAAAGAAATCATCACGCAAATACGCATCAATTGATATCAAAATGAAGTCAATTGTACAATCAGGTCGCGAGAAACAAGATACGAAAAAAAAATACAATACACACACAAATACATACATGTTTTTAAAAAGTGTCTGGAATTACTCAAAAGACCTCAAAACGTCTTTACGTTTTGCAAAAAATATATAAATATCTTTATATTATAAAAAACCTATTTTGAAAATACGGTTGAATACAAAATCTTCCTTAATCACAGGACGTAAATAATAATATAAATTCTGCAATATTATAATACGCTCTACACATTATATATCCTTTACGACTAACCTCAATTATTAGAATTAGCTGGCATTGTCGCCACTCATAAATAAACTTGTTTACGTAACTAATAATGAAATTTTCTCGTTGTCACATTTCATTAAAGGTGCTTATAACTTATCAAAAGCAATAGCCATAAGTAGTTTGATTATAGTATAAGTATGTAGTGAGATATTAGATTTAACTATTATATTTTTTCCTAATTCTTTTCTAAAAACTCTCTCTCTATCAGACTATCTATATCTAGAGTGTAGTCCGAGTTAAGCTTGACTGTAGTCAAGCTTAACATCGAGCAGACTGTAGTCAAACCCATACCTATTACAATTAAAAAATAAAAGATTCAAACTCATGTAAAATTTCAAAAATATAAATTACGAGTATACTTAAGTATAATTAAGTAGTTTTTATAGTTAAATTAGACATTAGTATAGAAATACTAATTTTCATTCTGGGTTTATTTAGGCTCAGTTAATAAATAAATAAACATAATCAACATTTAATGTACGTATAATTATAATATACACCTATAATATTATAGCATGAATCGCTAAAATGATATTATTGCATCATGAAGCGATTAAACATTTAGTATTTTGATGAATAAGGCTTTTATTTTAATTATTTTGTAATTCCCTTGAGAGAGTTAATTAACTAATAATATTACCATGCCCTTAGGATGCCATCTTATAGAGTTGTTTCATAAAATTGTAAAAATTACGGACAATATAATTGAAATATTAAGTTTTAGAGAAAGTTAAAGACGTAAAAATCTTAATACAATCTTAATAGTCACGAAATATTGAAATATTTTATCTATTATCTTACTTCGTCTTCATTTTCGCAATCTCATTGACTAAAACAAGTTGAAAGTCAATATTAATAGTTTATTAATAGCTCTTAAAAAAGATTCGCGAGTGTTCTTGATAATAAATGGTTTTAAACCATTCTTTCCATTCATACTAAGCTGAAGATAAACAATAAATTAATAATTAATATTGTAATAAAAAAAACTGTTCGAAACAGACAGCCTAAAATTTCTCAAAACTATTATGTCTCCTCAGTCTGCAAAATGCCTCGATGAACCTGTCTCACATAACCGCCACTGCCTTCAGTGAGTCGGGCGGTATCTAAAAAGGTTATATAAAGGCTAATAACCACGTAATTTTGTAGTATTTAAAATATATTCTTAATGGATTACTTTAATATACTTTAAAGTGTCAAAGAGAGGCCGCGTGACAATTACTCGAGGAATATAGCAGATTACCAATACGTTGAATTCATTATGATTTATACGATAACTAAGTGTGACGTGATCTCATAACAATAATGCCCACAATATTGTGCTTATAGAATTTAATTGTTATGTATTTGAGCTGATAATTAAAACTATGACAAGACATGACTTGTACGATGGTATATAAAGTTTTTATCAAATAAATGATAACAAAACAATATTTATAAATGAAATAAATATTCAGTTTAAAATTATATAAGTAATAAAAAAAACCATAAGTACCTGTTTTCTTAGCTACATGTGAAACAAGTCAACACGTGTACTGATTTTTCCATAGTTAACATTACAACGATACGGGACATTTTAAACTTTGTACTTAACACAATCATTGTGGTAAATTGTTTTAATAATTTACATCATCCTTTAAGATCTTTAATCTTTATATTGTGTAGTAAAACAGTATGAGGGGTGTATAATGAAACATGAATAAAATAATGCAAGAATGTTTGTGTTGTGTAATAAAAATATAAATAAGAAAGATTTAGTTCTATAATTATAACAATAATATGATAATAATAATATCTTTATTTCGAGTAACACAACACGAATTAAAATTGATCTATCACGTCACAATTCCGCCTTGCTCTGAGATCATGAATAAGGGCCCCGGACGGGTTCAAAACTAGTGTGTGGCAAATTCTGAAAGTTCAAATTCTGGAAGTACAAATGAATAGTTACAGATAATAGTAGTTATGAATCACGGAAATCTTGATACAGATGTAAAATTTTATTATAATTACGTTAAACATTAGTAAATAAATAATAATAACATGTGTGGTTTTGAAACATTGGTAATTAATTGAACTTTCATTTCATTTTAAAAAAACGTAATAACGTTTTTTTAATTAAATATGAAATTATAAATTTATCGATATGAGTAGGATTTAAACCTCTGGGAAATTGTCCCGTCGTTTTATCAATTGAACTACCATATCGCTAATCGCTTCTTTGAGTGTAGCCTGCTATAAATAACTGTCTATAATTGGACGGAGGTGACATCCATTAACTTCTTTTGAAAACTCAATTCATTGGGTAATCAAAATCCAGCAACAATTTTTGTCCTATTTTGTGAACTCATCCTTGCAATTACTATGAATCAATTCGTAAATTAGTCTTAGTTGTTTTTTTTTTTTGGAAAAGGGCTATTAATAAATTAGTGATCATGAGGAATTCCATAATAATAGCTGGTTTAAACATTAAATGAGTAGAAGTGAAAAAGCGTTAAATGTATAGAGAAAAACAGTGAGTAATAGATTGTTATCTTAATTTTAATAGCTGGTATGACCAATGATGGTATTCCATTATAGTTGGAATGTAGAAAATTAGACTTAATTGTGCTTTGCTGAATACACATATTATATTCGAGTATGGATTTTTTTAGATCATGTTTACATGTTATTACCGAAAACCGAATACAAAATATATGATATAAAATAAGGCAGAAATATACAAATTATCTCTTACGAAATACTAGAACACAAACCTAACTTGATAGTCATATATTCTGCTGGTCTACGAGAGTACAAAAATATAATATTTGAATGACAGAAAGAAATGACTGTTTTTGAAGTGTGCGTCTCAAAAAAGGTCACATAAAATATTAACCATTCACAATAGACTTAATCTTACTCTTAAGCGTCATGGGAGGTGCTTGAAACTCTATAAGCCATCACATCGAATGGTTAAATCGCATCGAAGGGCATTTTTAAACATAGTCGAATTGCTTGGGTTAGAATTGCTTCAAATTTGTGATTTTCTATTATTTGTGATGTTAAAATATAAAGGTATGTAAGCATAATTATAATTATATTTACGTATAATTGTTGTTTTATTAAAAATAAGAATGGCTTATAGAACAGTCTTAACATAGCAGTGTTCTCATGTCCCATTTTGTCGCTCGCTTGTAGTCAGGATATCTGTCTAGTCACTGTCGTGAACAGTTGCAGATTGAGATCACGCTATTATTTATTAGAACTTTTTGATTTTCCGTTTCGTATTCGTATTTTAATAGTGGACCAGGTTTTTGTTTAGTATTTATAATTTCTTAACAAATATTTTAAAATTGCAAGGCTTTAAGACAATTATGTATAATTCAAATTTATTTGAGTATTCAAATAAGTTGTCATCCATAAAAAAGAGATAAGAAATTTATAAAAGGTTTTACTAATTGTAAGTAGTATTGAAATTGGTCTATAGTTAATCAGTTCTAATAAACTGTCGGATTTAAACAATAGTATCATAGTGAGGCCAATTTAATAAAATAGGGTTCACTTTCATTAGTTTGGGAAAAATTCCAAAATGAATAGCATTAATATTTATAGTTTGACGCAACAATGTCCAGTACGGATTAGTACGGATATTCTCTATGGATCGCTTGTCTCCTTATCACTGATAATTTAAAAAAATATATTATATCTTAAGGTGTAAAATTAATCATTTTTTAAATTGTAATAAATACTTTAAATATGTGCCTTTTCTTCAAGTAAAGTCACAGCGGCAGCGGTTGAAGAAGTTAAATATTTAGTTGTGGTCATTGAAATATTTCTAAAGAAAGATTCAAGAGCCGTTGCGGTCACAAAGTCGGAGGTACTTTATTAATTGATTAAGTTTTCAAATATTTTCAATAATAACTTTCCATATTGGTTTTATTTTATGATTTGACATTTTTCTAGTTCACATTTTTCTTTAAAAAGATTTAGAAAGTTATTTTACACCATTTCTAAACTCTTCATTAGTATTTTGCTTTTCCACGTACAGTTTATATAATTTTTCTCTCTTTTTATGTAAATCTGAAAATGCCCACCGATTAAAATCTCTGCTTTTTCCCAAACTATACAAAAATATTGGTTGAACCACATTCTAATATATACTAGTGACTCTAAGCTCTCCTGAAATGGATAAGTTGGAGCAGCGTATAGTTTCTAAATAGTACTTAAAATTAGATGTCCTCATGTCAGTTTCTACTGGAGAAGCTATAACTAATTTATTATACTCTTTTGCAAATTCCAATATTCTTAAACAGACTTGAATACAACTCCTTAAATAATCTGTTGCCTATAAAGCAAAATCCATTTAACAACAAGTCGAGGTTTCCTGTTATTTTCAAGTTAAGGAATGTTGGTTTGTCTTTGTCTTTAGTCTGGATTCCCAATTTTATCTAGTGTGTCGATGCCTGTTATCAATTCTCTAAAGACTGCTATTTCCCATAAAATCTGCTATTAGTACTGATTTTCATCACAAGATCCATAGTTAAAGGGTATCTATCATACCGTATCTGGAAAATTGATTAAAGTCAATATTTTATTCTACACTACAATGACATATTCTAGAACGCCCTTGAGCGGTTGATTCTGCAAAAATTTTACCACTGGTCATTTATTAAACGAAAATTATGAAATATAAAATAATGTTATATGTCAAATAAATACATGATAAAAAATCGTCATAACGGGACGAAATATAACCTCTGGATCCTTTGCAAAATACTAGCATTCTTTATATAATTGTTTGTATAGGAACGAAGGTGATGTATAATAGAATTCCTTAATCCTAATCAATATTTCTAACCTGTTAATAAAAACACCACAACAGAAATTAATACATGACATAGTCTATAAACATGTTTTAATATGAATTGAATTTAAATGGAAGATGCAAATAAAATAAATAATAAGCGAAGTATATCTTGAAAGTATATAGTTAAAAATTGTTATATTGTTTTCATTTTTATCCCACTTTATTATCATCAGGTTAGACATTCATAAAATTTTAATTAATAGAATAAAAAATATTTATTAATAAGTTACCCTTCCTTAAGTTTTTGTTTTCATATTATATCATTCAGTAGAGCAAAACATATGCCCACTTTTATTTTGAGTACGTGTATTATTAAAGCAAAAAACAATGATATGATGTCATTTGTCAGTGAATGTGACGTAATTCTAAAGGCATATAGTAAAATTGCCATGAGAAATAATAAAGATTTCTATGAACTAATGTACATTTTATATCAAGTTTGTCTTATAAAACTACTTATTTGTTTTAAGATAATACATTACAAAGGTCGGGTTACTTTGAAGATACTTCTATGTTCGAGTAAAAAAATAGTTAAGCCTCAGAGAGAGATTTTGAATATTCAAAATAATACGTTATTTTAAATAGAGACCTCCAGATTGGCTATTTTTAATGTAAAAATTAAACTATAGAAGGCATACACACAGAATTATGTTTAGTGACAGCGAAAAAGATTCTGATTTACTATAGAACCTTTTGGTGCGTTACATACAGTTATATCTAATTATTACGTTAAAATTTTTGCAACAATGAATAAACAATTGGCAATTACTGTATGTATAATTGCCAATTGTAATATATAAGCGGATAATTTATGGCAAATGTATTTTTATTTTATTTTATATTTTATATTAAATTTCTTTAATTATAAATTTTATATTATGTTAGGACACGAAATACAAAGTTTTACAAAAATATTTAAACTAAGACGATACATTGACATGTTTCATGAATGTTAAGTCATTTTATTATTTGAATGCAGCTTGTTTACAAGCTGAACCACTCTTTAATAAATGGAGATGCAAGAGAATGTGGTATAATATGATATCATAAAACAAAAAATGGATTTTTACGGCTTAGGCTAACACGGATCTTTTTTTTTTAACAGGAAATACATTTACGCATTCCCGGCGCGTCAGGGGGCGCAGCCTGGGATATGTGGGACTCGACCGTAGGTAATACGCACTAAAACCTGACAGTGGTCCGCCTTCGACGGGAAGTAGGACGGCCCGCGGCACTCCTTGCGGAACGTCACAAGGCCGCACCCGCCGGCTATTGCTAGCCTCGTACCGGGGGAGCTTGTCACGCGCTCCCCCCAGAACCCTCGCCGGTGCTAGATACGGCAAAATGGTACCACGGGCCGTCAGCCGTCCTTTCCGGGCTCGCGAGTATGGTTAAAAAGGCCCGCCAGGCCCCCACCCGACGTGCCTGTGACCCCAGGGGCCCCGCTTATGGTGGGGAAGCACCAGGAGGGCCGCGACGAGATTTATCAGAGCCCCGGTGGCGTCCTCGTCGAGCAGTATCCGAAGTCCTCTCGCGATCCCGCTCAGCGGTCTCCTTCCGAGACATCACTGTCTCGCAGAAGGAGGCCACCGCCCTCCACGCCGTATCCCCGCTGAGCATCGCCGACACAACTGCTGGCAGGGAGAGATTTTGACCGATCCGGGTGACCAGGACTTGCTGCTCTGCACTCCACGCAGGACACACGGCAAGCGTGTGCTGGGTACTGTCGTGGTCCTTCCCACCGCAATGGAAGCAGTCCGCCGTCGCTTCGCGTCGGTTCTTACACAGATAATCACCAAAGCACCCGTGCCCGGTGATTATCTGTGTGGGTCTGTAGGTGAGCCTTCCATCCCGTCGCTGCATCCAGGCTTCAAGGTTCGGCAGGAATGCCTCCACGACACGTCTGCGGGCGACGTGCTCTTCTGAGAGCCGAGCGTGCCACGTTGCGAGAGCGGCCTGTCGTCCCTGCCGTCGTAGGCCTTCGAGCGCTTCTTCTGACCCGCCTCTGCCCTCCAGGCGGATGGAGCGGTGCCGGTGATACACCCTCGCATCCATCTCGGCTAGGATATCCAGGGTCGGAAAACGGGCCAGGATTGTCGCCGCCTCAAAGGACACCGTCCGGTAACCACGTGCGACCCGTATTGCCATCTTTGGTTGGATGGTGTACACTTTCTTTTTTTTTAAATCTATTTAGGAACAAACAGTTATAAGAAAAAACAAAAACAAATTATCACTTACAAATTAATTATTATAAACTTACAGTTCCATAAAAATAACAATTACTTAGGTTTGTGGATACAACAATAATGAGAACGAGAAAATTTAAACAGGCTTATAAAAAATAATTAAAAAATAATAATAGGTGAACATAAATAAAGTTAACATTAATAACACCTGTCACTTTACTGATTCTCTATACATTTTTTTACCATAGTTCTAAATTGTTGTTCAGACTGTCCAAAAATATCTACATTTCGCAATCTATTGTTGTATAGTCTACTCGCTCTTCTTAAGAAACTATTATCTGAATAACAAGTTCTTGCACGTGTAATTGAGAATAAATGTTTCTCACGAGTATGTCTTTCTCGTCTTGGAAGAACTCTAAAGTTGACATCTTGTGATAAAAAAGGAGCGTCAATGGTGGAGTTAACTATTTTATATAAAAAGATATCACCGAAAAGATCTCTACGATGTTTCAAACGTAATATCTTTTGGGTTTTCAAAGATTCACCGTAGTCTGTAAAGATATGTCCAAAATGATATTCCAACGATTTTAAAAATACTTTTTGCACTCTTTCAATCCGGTCTATATGAACCTTGTAGAAAGGCTGCGATACAGTAGAGGAAAATTCTAGGTGGCTACGAACATAGCTATTATAAAGTAATTTATATGTTTGTACACTATTAAAGGGTTTCGCTACACACAAAATGAAACCAAGTTGCTTAAAAGCTTTTTTTAATATGTTGTCTATGTTAGGCATAAAAGAAAGTTTTAAATCCAATGTTACACCGATTGTCCCTAATTTGATTTACTCTAACTAATTTATTGCTGTTTATTGTGTAATTGAATTTAAATGGGTTACTATTTCTGGTATAGCTTATAACATTACATTTTCCTGGGTGTAAAATTAAAGAATTTACTGCACAAAACTTTTCCAAATTTGAAAGATCGTATTGAAGAAGTTCACAATCACTCGTATTTCGTATTATTCTGTAAAACTTTGCATCATCAGCATAAAGTATTACATAGAGAAGTATATATGATTGTTGGAAGTGGTATATGCATGTTGGATGTTGTTACTTAGTATTTTATATACATTTATAATAATCTACTATATATATTTTACTTATGTACGTGTCGCTCGCTACATATATTAATTATATAATGGCATTTTGTAAGCTGGTATATTTATTTTTTGTGCTTCTTTTTTTTTTTCCTTTTTATTGAGTCTATAATTGTTTAATTGTTTCTTGTATTTGTGTGTCAGTGTTTTAAAATTGTTACTAAATGCAATTATTATGGGCGGTAAATTATAATTATATACATGTTTTACATGTTGTATGTAAGATTTTGTGATGTTGTTTAATCGGTCAAAAATTGAATGTTTGCAAAGTGCGACGTCGCTCAATGAATGGCAACCACAGAATACCAGCGTTGAGAATGTTTACTATTCTCAACATAAGCTGAGTGGTCCACCAATTTGGACAACATTATTATAATATATATATATTATAATATTAATGTTGTTATTATATATATATAGTAAGAACAAACTTTATAATTTGATTATTATTATTATTATTATTTTTAAGTTCAGTCCATTTTACTGTCTTTTGTTTATATTCTTTTCCTGTTCGATATAAATGTGTTTATATTAAGTTTCTTTTTTTTTGTATGTATCTGTTGTGTTGTCCAAATAAAGATAATAAATTTGATTTGATTTGATTTGATTTAGATCCATCTATTTGATAATATCATTGATAAACAATATAAAATAAAGGGGACCTAAGTGAGAACCCTGCGGAACTCCAGAGCTGAAATTTACATAAATTGATGTAATACCTCTTAGTGCCACTGCTTGGTATCTATTTTCTATATAAGATTTCAACCAACGGAAAAGATTGCCATGTATTCCGAGTTGCCAAAGCTTCCGTAATAAGGTACTATGACAGATTTTATCGAAGGCTTTGGAAAAGCGGGTATAGATAACATCTACCTGAAAACCATAATTCATTGCATTTAGAATATATTCAGTAAATATGACTAAATTAGTATCGACAGAACGTCCTCTGAAGAAACCGTGTTGGTGAGGTGTTACACAGTTTCTATGAGCCAAGAAAAATGTTGCCTAGTATTTTAAATTTTGATATAGGACGATAACTTTCAATACATTGTATAGCTTGACTTTTAGGTATTGGTGTTATCAAAGCTATTTTCCAAATGTCTGGAATCCAAATTACCAAAATGTCCAAATTACCTTCGGTCAAAGACTTTTTAAACAGAAATGATACAGGGCATTTCAAAGTGGAAAAGTAATTTTTAATAAATATTGTATAAATTCCATCGGGTCCAGCTCCCTTGTTAATATTTACTGATTTTAAATAATTTTTTACCTCTAACGAATATAAACTTACTGGAGTATCCAAGCTAGGATCCAAAGAGTACAAGTCAGACGGTTCGAAAACGGACTGGAAGTATTCATTGAATGAGTTACAAATCTGTTGCTCATCTGATATTAAGACCCCTTTATAAGAAATCGTTTGGGGCAGGCCACTAGTAGATGATTTCGACTTAATGAAAGAACAGAAGCATTTTGGATTTATTTTAATGTTTTCCTCGGAATAACTTATATATTTGTATATTCGTTCCATATTATGTGCCCACCGTCTTAAAAGTTTAAAAGTTTACTCATCTATAGGATTATTATATAACTTCCAACGTTTATGGTATTTCCTTTTTTCATTTAGTATCTTTTTTAATGGTCTGGTATGCTAAACTGGGATTGAACTATTAAATTTAATTAATGTTTGTGGAATGTAAATATTAAATAAACTATATAATAAGCCATAATATTTCGAAAGACATTTGTCCAAAGTTAAAGAGTAAAAAAATAAACTCCAGTTAATTTCTAAAAGTGACTTGTTTATTTCGTCATAATTAGCTCTATAGAAATTATATCTACATTGGGGTACACATTTACGTAATGATGCTATACTTATATTTAACTCGACAAGCAATGACTTATGGTGAGGATCTTTAGGTGTAAGAGGAATATCACTGTAAAGTGTTCGGCAAGTAACATTAGATAAAATTAAATCAAGTATTAGCGTTACGCTGTGTATTATTTATTGTTTTAGATCGGAAAAATTCAAAAACTCGGAAAGTAGCCTAACGTAATAATTTTAGGATGCTAATAACTCCACGTGATATAGAGTTTGGACAATATCCCACTCAGCATCTGAAATATTAAAGTCACCAGTTATCAGAAATAGGTGGTTCGGTCTGTTGATAACAATCTGACTGGTGACATCGAAAAATGAATTTAAGCCATATCTGTAATTAGGTCCATGAGGAATGTATACAGATCCAATATTTAGAGGAATGAGGATTTATTTAACGGAACTGAGATCCAAACGCACTCAGCTGTGGATTGTGGAGGTACAGGCCAATCGCGACGAATGGGTTGGTGTTCCTCACGCACTTCTATCAGGACGCCACCACCTCTCCTTACACCACCGTTTTGACATCTGTCACTACGAAAAACCATATATCTGTTGTCAACGTACTCGCGGTCATCGAAATCGGCGGTTAACTAAGTCTCCGTAAGACAAATAAAGTCGTATTCTTCGTTTAAAATATTTAACTTAAAGCTATGAGACTTTGTACGTAAACCGCGTAAATTCTGGTATTAAGCTTTAATTAAATTAGCCATTTAGGAAATCGACATAATTATCAAAAATTTAATTAAATGCATTTTCCAAAAAAAATAACATACACTGACGCTCGAATTGGATATTATAAAAAAAAGCAATTAATTTTATAATACCAATAAGATATATATGTGCGACGAACAATGTTAATTTTAACTGTATAAAGAACTAGCGGTAGAAAAACCACAAATTGCAATTTGGAGCCATTTTCCTGATTTCTTTCGTGCGACAGCATCTGATGGTCAGCCTCTTTGCCCAAACAGGCGCCACGAAAAGGGCTACGGATCGCACGACCCCGGCGTAGAGGTGGCGAACTTCCTCACTCGGTTCCCCGAGGTTAGGTAGGATCCAGTGCAGAGCACCCGCTACTCTCTCGATCCGGGGGACTAGGCGTTCGAAGTGCTCCTCAAAGTGCTCGAAGCGACTGTCAAGGGTGAGACCTGGGTACCTCATGTACGGCCCCACCCGGACTTCTGACTCACCCACTCGGACGTGCGAGTCGCGGGGTTCTCTGCTCCTTGGCAGCTTGTGGAAGGCTAACACAGATCTAATTTAACAAATCTTACAAACACCATCACAGTAACTGCTCAGTTAAAATAATGTTATATTGTTCTTATTTATAAATATTATAAATATATTTTTCTTAATATAATCCATATTATCATTAATTTCCATTTTATCATTAAGTCTTCATAATCTCATATTCTAGACAGATGTTATGAAAATTTCTATACTTCAATTTATTTCTATTAGTAACTTCATAACTTTATTTAATTACCAATTGAAAAATAAATATGAGACTATAAGAAAAAAACGTGTTTTAATTGTTATCATTTTTTGCTGACATTAAGATACCTCGTTTAGTACTACAACCACCCTGACCTCAAAATTTGTATTTTAAACATCTAAAATATTGTTTTCTTTTTTTTTAACTAGAGAATCGCTTCGTTAGCTCTAAATTACGCGAATACGCATTGATTAGTATCAAAACGAAGTCAAATACATTATGAGGTTGTGAGAAAATGAAGCCCAAAAATATGCTTACACACATTTACATAGAAACACATACAAACAACTTTAAACAGTATATATATTTTTATTACAAGTGCTAAATAAATTATTAAAATTAAAATATTTGGATTTGAAAGAAAACTTATTATAGATTAAATATTATAGTTTTATAAACTACGACCCTTATCACACTTTATATTAGAAAGTACTTTTTAATAAAATATAATAAGGTAGTGCAAGTGACATTGCAAAAGATAGTGAATTGTGAATAATGTTATCTCTTTCTCGGGATTATAATTAGAGGTTTTTAAATATGTACAGTTATTTTTATTTCATTAACATTTATCTTTATTTAAGAATGAAAAGGATGATAGATTCAACAACTTGGTAGCTTTATTGGTAGATTTATGGAACAGTTGTCTATTTCGAGTCCTGCCGTATATTCCTATTTATTATATTTGCATCATTAGCTATTGTATTGTTACAATAGATCGAAAATTTATGAAAATAAATTATCCCCAACTTTTTTGACAACATGACAATAATAAAAGCCCATCAAACTATTTCGGGTCACTATTACGTAGCCGATTTCCGTATCATAACACTATGCATCAGAAATATAGTAGATTGCCGATAACCAATTATAAATAAATATAAACATTGTGAGTCATTCTACTTCAGCTTCTGATATTGATTAACTGCACTTTTCCATTATATCGCTTGAGATACTAGTATCACGAATGAAATGCCTATCAGTTATTTAAAAATATGGATGTCTTATCTAGTTAAATTTGTGGATAAATTTGTATTCGTTTAAATTTTTTATTGAAATTCTTAATTTTTCATAAATAAATTTGTTTATTATAAATAATTAATACGTTACACTAAAACTTATTTTTCAGAACATGCTTGCGAAATTTTTACTAATTCTATTATTTTAATATCTCGATGGCTTTAATGTCATTCGACATTATTCTTTTTACGTCAGTGTCTTTATTGAAAACTGAACCGAGATAACCAATTCTGCAAGTATGTTCCTAGTTTTCTTTTTCATGTAAGAGTTTTATTTATTTATTAACTTATGTTTATAGACAGAAATGGTTCATAAGCAAATACCTTATAGACCAAACCTTTAGAGATTACACTTCGTTTTTAAAGAATGTAATCAACCTTGGTATTGTGATCAAATAGTAATCTCATTTTTTTTAAAAAAGTGTTTATTACTTCCTGGTCAAAATTAGAAGCAGCTTACATTATTATTTCCCTTCCAGGTTTGGAAGCCTTCAACCCATACATTCTTTCGTGTCCTCCATTTAAGCTCCCTACACATCGCTTAAAACCTATATCAATATATATTCTAGCCTTGAAAGATGACCACCACAAAAACATTTAAATACTCCCAACTGGAGTTGAGTAGCTGGTGCTAATATAATAATAAACCACATTTAGATTTATTTTATATTATTATATTATGACAAGCCCCGAGTTAGTTGGGTAGGAATTTCTATATTTTCTCTCTTCGTGTAATTCAAAACATATTTTAGATGCCTCAGTTAGACATTAATTTTAATAGATATTATTTAAAAACATAAAAGTTTCATAAAAAACTCTCCTCCTCTATTAAAATCCCATCAAATCTCAGGGAATAAATCTTTACCTAAAGATAAGATGAGTTGAAGTTAAAAAATAAACTAAGGTTTCAAATTTTATTTAGCTTCACTTTTTAATTTTGGCTTTAAAATTTCATTAACTACAGCAAATAATGTACATTGTATAATAAAATTTGAGCGGTTTTATATTGATGTTTTAAGATGCAAGATCAATCTGGTGCAATTTTCTGTTTGGCGAATATCCAGACATATGGCCTTGGTTAGCAAGGTTCTGATTATGAAAACGTATTGATATATAATAACACTACTCGTTATATACGATGCGTCATGGTCGTAATTATAACAATTGTAATTTAGAATACATAATATTTAATATTTTAGAGTAAATAAACGACTAAGTTTTGGAATAATAGTATCAATAAACGTATTGGATTGTCCTTCAGGCGAGTTTTAGTGAATTAAAGTAACTTATAGGAATTAAAGTTCGACGAACCACGTGCTCACCATATTAAAAAGTTTATTTCGAAAAGTTATTTTAAAATACATATTTATATACTAATATTATATATAAATAAATATATATACGTAAAAATTTGTAATTATCTTTTTATTTTGTTTCTCACTATAAAAATGTAATCCAAAAAAAAAATCCTGCTTCCATCGGTCACTAATTATAATATAATGTGTATCTGTATGAGATCTCACAGGTGACATAAGCCATTTTCTGTTTAAAAAACCATTTTAAAAAATGAATTATGACTTATTAAGCTATTCAATTGCTCATCACAAAATAATACGTTGTCAAAGGTACAGAAAACTAAAATAGATTTACTTCTGACAGAGAGACAAATTACTTTTGGAAGGCTGTCTCACATAATAAAGTTTTTTGTACTTACTTTCGTTTACATTTTCTATATTGAAAAATGTTGTATCTACAACTAAGACACTTTATTAATTTAACAAATACAATAAATAATAATGACAATGAATAAATGTAAATTAAACAGATATAGTTGTTTTTAATAATTCGATCCGATTTTGCGATGTATGCAAATAGTAGAAACAATTTAATATAGCCATTAGTAGGTTATAGTTATTAAGCCGTAAACTATTATTAAAATATTACCATAATCTTTACTTGCATACATAATTGTATAAAATATTGTATAATTTATTCTAGGTAATTAATTTTAATTTATTATTGTAGTTAGCTACCTTAAGGTTAGCATTGTCTTTAACATTTTCCGTCAAGTTGTTGATCGGTAGGTGGGTTAGGTTATCCAGGTAAAAGTAGACAAAATTTTAGTGTTAGTAATGACTTCATACTTAACAGTGAGCTAAAAAGATAATATCATTAAGTAGAACATATTTTTTTGGTGAAGTAGAATCTGACCATACTATCTCTAATCGTGGTTGTTGTAAAATGGGACGAAGGAATTTGTCACTTCCGGTTTTTTCACGACTTCTTTTTCATCATGACAGTACAATCAAACAAAAATAGACTTATAGCGGCAAAAATCCATACCCACTACAACGGATTCTGACTGGGCTCCCTCAAAACGGACTAGTCGTCCACACATTGGCTCTCATGTAAATAGGATCATCTCACATTAATACGACTTGGTAGCTGATTTATTACTTTTGCAAAATAATTCGACATAGATTCCACCAGATAGTGATCTAGTGGTTTCCAAAGGGGAAAAAACTTGAAATGATATCTATCCGGATCAGGTTTCAATAGAATAGAAGAATTGTTGAATAATTCTCAATATTAGTCACTCTTGTTGCTCGGCTAGTCAGCTAAAAAAGTTCTAAGGAAAATGCAAAATTTCGTGCTTCTCTTCCAGCATCAGACAGTCTTTTAGTACAGGAACATACAGTTCTGTCATCAGAACTGGCTTTGAAGTCCCCCAGAAAAATTTGTTAGAACAACACTAAGATACTCGACTGGTAGGTTGTGTTACGATCATTGCTTTGTAAATCGTAAATAAAGGAATACAGGGTTTTTTTTTCGTTTCCTGTGTCTAATAAAACCCACAAACTGAAAAAGAGGGGCTTTTACAATGACAGAGAATCTGGAAATTGAGGTCGTTCTGCATATTAATGAGATAAATATACAACTACTTCTAATTCTTGTTCTTTTTTGTTTATAGATCTAGATCTATTTCAATTCTATAGAATTTTAAAAAACACGCCACGTCAAGACTAGTCTTGATGTGGCTTGTTTTTTAAAATTCCTATGGGATCGTTTTACTAGAATTTTTATTTATTCTTAGACATCGATTATGACTATGACTTATTTTTGTATTTAAAAACTGAGTAGCCCGTGGCTGAGTACCCACCAGGTTAAATCCCGCCACCAAGTCACCTAGCCGCGTTTTGCAAGTATTTTAATAATGCCGTTATAGGAAGTTGGCTCAGAGCACGGCCGTTGCGGAGTAAATAACGCGTACCAATTATATTGAACCAAGAGTATTCGGATACTAATCTTACAAAAATTGAGAGACAAGTTTAGAGTAACACTAAGAAAGTCTAGGTTTGTGATCGTTGTTGGTGCATTCCAAAAAGTGAGAGCCAGATTAAGTGACCTCTTTTTGGCGGAGGGCAAATAGGTCTGTGTCTTCTTTGTATTAACCACATTATCAACACTCCATTCGGAGACTGCCTGGAGGAAAAGTTTCATGCGCTCGGCCATGAATTCTCTGAGTGACTGGAATTCGTCCGCATTAGCTCTTGCATTTAATAATAGCTCTTCAAAACTGTGCTGTTGCTTGCACACCCAAAGATATCAGGTTCAAACAGATCGTTAATATGCCTCAAGAAGAGTGTTGTGAAGAGAGCTGACCCCCGAGGAACACCGGCATTAATAGTAATTCGATCAGATGTGCAGCCATCAATGACCATCTGTATTGACCGCCCCTTAAAGAATCTGATAACCATGCATCAGATATCAGAAGAGAAAACGTAAAGAAAAGTTAAAGTTCAGGTGATGATTATATAATATATATATTTCAGGCAGGCGGTATTTAAAGGCTGACTTTTGATTTTTTAGAATTTAATATTACTATTACATACTGTTTACTATTACATATAAATACCCGAACGTATTAAATAAAAATACCGAATGGAATTAAAATATCGGTAATTGCCGATCTAGTTTTGAACCCATACTGGGCCCTTATTCATGCGCCCGAAGCATAGCTTACGGCGTGAACAGTTCACGCTACCATTCCACCAGATCAATATTAGTAAGGCAAATTGCGATCGTTTTTATGTGAGTACATATATAATATTATGACTTATCAAACTCAAAACTGTATAAAAAAGTTAGAAGTATATATGTATGAAAATATATATTTATGACTCCAGATTCGCATACAGAAATTCAATAAAGTTTAGAACATTGATAACTTTAAACTAGTAAGTAATTTGTTACTACTTAAATTGCTTTTGATGAGACGTAATATGTATTATTTGTTATGCAAAACTGTTAAAAGTAGAAACGTTAAAAGTGGTTTAATGGTACAGAAACGTGCAATGGATTACTTTAATTATAGGTGCAGATTGACTTAGAATTGTTTATTACTACATAGTGACATAAAACTATCTACATATAGTATGTCAATGGTGTTTAACATCTTTTTAGAATAACAAATGAACAAATCCACATCCAGTCGTATTACTTTAGATGCTTTTATCTTTTGACCAAAAAATATGTTCATTATTTAATATATATATTTTATTGAGAAGATAAATTATAAGTAAGAAATTAGATCTGCTAGAAACTATTGCTAGAAAGTGGAAGTAGAAAGTTAAATTGATGTCCTTAAATATCATTATCTGCTACTCTTAACTCAAATTTTTATCTATGCATTGAATTATGTGAAGGCGATCAATGAAACTCTTTTTAAAAATTAATTTTTAAATCACAATTATTACAAATAATAAAACAGAACTGAACGTGATTATCGCTAAGAGAAGACTAACTTAATTATATTAAAATTATAAGGAACAAAATAATAAAAATATATGGTTACACAATTACTATTGTTTTATGTTTAAGTAGAGTCAGCGGATTGCATACGGGTGCGATGCTTATGGCATGGTAACTATTGTTAAGCGATTATAATTATTATAGTAAATAAAGGGTTTACCCTTTTTTCTTTTTTTTTTCCGTTGGAAAAATCCGTTACGGGTACCCCGTCGGCCCTGGGGGGTGACGGCCGGGGGTTGATGTGGGACTACCCAGCAGCATAGAGGAGACTGCCATTTTTAAGGCTACCCACTAAAAAACCAACGGTTGCCCTCTGCGCCGTAATGGGACGTCACGGGATCGCGTTAGCACATACCGTGACGCCCAGGCGAGGCTAGCTAAACAAAGGTGATGCGAAGTCGCCCGAAATGCACGTTTCTCTCGAGACGCAAATCTCTAGATCCCTCCGTAACGACTGTTGAGAGCGAAGCTCTTGTGCTCATCGTACGCATCGTCGTCGATACGACGACGCATTACGGTGGCAAATAAAGGGTTTACCCTTACAAGCAAGGTTTACCTTTACTTCTGAAGCATCACATCAAATTTCAAATAAATTGGAAATTTGATGTCATGCTTCAGATTAGTGGATTTAACTTGATATTATCTCTACAATTAACAAAAAATTATCCATATGTCGGTCATAATAAGAATTTACCATATGCGCGTGTAAAAGAACGTTTCAATTAAAAATAAAGTTAATTGCAAATTATTCTTAATCTACAATTACATTTTTTTTTCAATATATATTTAAAAAAGGTGTTATAATCAACTGGTTTAAATTTGGTAAGTATTTGGTAATTATCGGTGTAGGAGGAGATAGCGGACAAAATTTGATCGAATTAACCGGTAAAGAACTTCGCTTCGCTCAGCTCAATAAAAACATAAGACTACTTTTTGACTTAAAATATAAAAAAGGTAAAAACTAATTTACTGTTAAATGCGATAGCGACGGCAGTATTTAATCCAGAGTTTTGCTTGGAATCAATGTAATCACTTAAATCCTAAATTACAATAGGTTCCCTCCACAAAACTTGTTTGGCTTGTACATTTAGTTTTTTCTGACATGCTGTAAAAATACCTTAAAGATAAGAATAATATTAAATTATTTTTCTAGCATAATATTATACTATGCTTTTTAAGTAATATTTTCGTGTTACAAAGAAAATAAATATCACTACAATTTATTATGTGTTCCTAGACTTTTATTTTGTACGATGTAATTTCAAGTAAATCAACGAGTATGTACTTTGATTATTTTAAATATATTTTTTAAGAATAATAGTGATGTTACATTAAAAAAATACGAGATACAAATATAAGGTTACTTATTACTCGACTCAAATAAATAACTCTTGTATGTATAAATAGTAAGTAACTCTTGTATGCGGCATTGTATACACTTTTTCAATAAGCTAGTATTTTAATTAATGTACGTTTAAATGTCTCACGAATAAAGGATACGATATATCTGAATATTTAGAGTATGATGCACATTGGTAATAAAACAATTTCTTTTACTTCAACTTATTATTGTATATTGGCTTTATACTTTAAATATGGCTGCAAAATAACAAAATACCATTCTGTTAAACTTCTTTTTTGACTGTTTTCTCAGAATTTAAAGAATTAATGTCCCGCTCTGATAGTAACTTTGGAAATTTAAAACATTTATAAAAAAATAACTTAAAATAGATATTTTGACAAGATTAGAATTTTGTCTATAGCAAATTTTACAGTAAATTGCTTAACCTCAAATCCATGTCAAACTGGTGGATAATTTTACGACATTCTCAAAAAGGTTCAAATTATTTACACTCATAAACGTAACAATCTACCACAAAAGTTACCACTGCAGAACCGTGACAGTTTTAATTACGACTGCATTACTTCATCAGGGCCGTTCATGGCACAATGTACTATTAATACTGACGTCATTGTTATATCTTGGTAGCTATTGCTATAATAATTTTTACATTATTTATAAACAAATGTAAAATATTATGCATATGCTTATATTATTGATATAAAGCATGAAATATATCATGAGAAGTGTATGAATCATGGATATGAGCATAGCTCGAATCTATGATTTTTTTAGAGACTCGAAGATTCCCAGAGAACTTCTGTGAATATTTTATTGTATATCTTTTTAAAATAGCTGGTCACAGTGATTTCGACTTTTTGCTTTCCCCCTCCAAGTATCCAAATAACCTGCAACTAGCCTTCACTGTCAACATAATTTGCATAAGTCTTTAATCTTTTAGTTTAATTATCATTAATAATTGAACTTGGATTGACAAAAAATAAATAAATAAATAAAAAAAATAAATAATAAAATTCTGAATTTAGTCAAAATCCACCGGTTAAGATGTTTCTGCGTGGACGAACAGACAAACAATATATGTACGAGTCGTGATGTCATTTTATAAAAATACTATATTTTGTTAAAACTTCAAATGATACCGCTAACCAGTGACGTCACAATGTTTTAGTAGTTAAATACACTGTGGAAGTCTGAAATGGTACAATACTCAATTATTGATGACGTCATTATTCTATATATGTATGTTGACAATATTTCATATTACAGTGTTATGAGAGATTGCGTCAGAGGAGGTAATAAGTAAAGGAAGAATGATTTAACAGAAATGTATTGGCGTCATGGGTGGCACGAAATTGTAATTTTGATTTGAATAAAACGATTATTAACGTAATAATTTGTATTTGTTTTAAGCGCTATTAAAGAGAATGTTAAATTATATTAATAAGTGTACTATAATTAGGTCTCAGTTCATATTATTTCGACCGTATGCCATATTCGTTGAATATAGATGTCGTGGCATAATCTTTAGCATTTTATTATAACAAATATCAGAATACTCCATTAAAGTAACTAACAATTGCTATTTATCTATGCCAAAATTATTATCAAATAACGGGATTTTATAAAAAGGTATATTAAAAAATATGGTTTTCCTTTTTTTTTATAATAGAATATATTTTCAAATCGAAATACACCAAGCATCTAACTATATTCAAGAATACTTGGGTAAATTTGGGAAAGTCGTAAAATGTCGAGTATGATTATAATATCTTTAAAAGGATTTTTTTTTTCAGAAATTTTATTTAAAGTTAGAGACCGAGTATAATTCTTATAACAGAACCCTATTTTATTTTATGCCACAAAATCATGTTAACCGAACCTTCCCTTAATTGTAGAGCAAAAAGTATGTTAAAGTATAAATCAATGATGATTAAGGGTACATTTTAATAACAAAATAGGTTCTGTTAACCAGACATTTCTAACTATTAACCTAACTTGACCTCGGCTTAATTGCTCAGTCTATCGATTATTGTTCTTATTGTATCCTGGCGTCTTAAGAATTATCAAATTAGAAAGTCCACATTAAGCGTAATTGATTATTTTGCTTGAAATAATGGCGTACAAATATTATATTTGGACAAAAAAGTCGTTTCAATGACAGGAATTTTCATGCAAAATTTTTAATAAGAACTGCTTTTTATAAATAGCTTTGTTTTGATTTATTTACATAGACGGAAATCAAATCAGTTAAATGATACTTATATCATAAAACGTGTGATACAGACTATAAAAATTGTAGTAAATTTATATGATGTGCTTATCAGAGATGTCTAGACATGAGGTCAGTTGGTTATTTCTTAGTAGAATTAAAGTTTATTTTTGGAAACGTGTGAATATAACGCCAATTAAACGGATACTTTGTTAGACACTTATAAACATACGAATTAGATATGCTAATTTCAGAGACATACATTACTACTATTAAATGGATTTTTATTTTTAATTTTTTTCCAAATACTTGAAGAATTTAGCATCAAGCTAAAAACTTGATTTGAACCATAAGTAATATATAATTATCACGTATATTTGCTCAATACGATTTTATTATATTTCACTAAATATTCAATTTACAGATAAATAATACTTTTAAAAACAATGAAATAAAAAGAAACGGTTATCCGCCTTGAGATACATTACGAAAATGCATGAATTCATATCTGAATATCGTTTAACCATCGTATAGCGAAAAAAAATAATGCCGTTGTGTTTTTTAATTGATATGTACACAAAGAAACCAAAAGTTAGTTAATCCTATAAAAAAATTCGAAGTGTAGACCTTCGGTTGCACCCATTGAGTTATGTTTTTTACTTCTATCCGAATGACTATAAAGGATTTTATGTCATATCTTCACAGGGCCTTCCATTTTGATGTTTACGCTGGTCATATTAATACCAGGTATTTGAGGATACTGCCAAGGTTAAACGAATAAATATAAAAGTTTCCAACCTATAGAAATGGTTGACAGCTGTGACTAAATTGTTAGGAATAAAAGTGTGGTATTTCGATTTATTAATTCGGCTCCGTGTTGGATGTAGTTTTTTTTTGTATGGCATTATGCGGGCGCAGCTTCGGCGCCGACGAGGTACTTTGATGATCAAAACGATTATGATTAAAGTTACTTGGTTTGTTATGTATATGAAATAAGTGGTTTTTATATAGTTATTGTAAACTGTTAATATTTTGGTGATTAACTGTGAACACTGCCAAGGTTTTAATTTCTTCTTTGTAAACGGCGTTTATAACAATCTCGTACAATTAGCCATTATAACATTTATTTTTTGTACCATAACTTGTATGAGAATGGAAATTGTATAGATAAAATAAAATGATTGCAACAAAATATTAAATAAAATAAAAAAAATATTTTATATGATGTTTAATATAAGCTATTCAAAGTCAAGAAGCAAACCCACATATAAAGTCTAGTGGAGGAAACATTCTTTACACAATGCTGGCGCCTGGCAGACGCGTTTTCGTTCAAATTGTCGAATGACAATGCGCGTACAAACGACTTGTAGACGGTATGCAAATGCATAATTTATAGTTTGTTTTTAATAATCAAAACTGTGTTTATAAGTAATAAAATATATATAAGCATAACGTATTTTGTTGTAGTGCCCTATTAGAAAAATTATATACTCGGATCATTTTTCAAAGATTTTATTTTCGAAGATAGGATGTTAGTCACAATTTTATCTAATGTAATGGGCAAAAGTATCTAATAAGTTGTTTCTTATGTTTTAAAAAAAACGTAGTCTTATCCAACCAATTCTATATTTATTTTGGTTTCTTTTTTCAAAACAGTAAATCATAAGGATATTATGATTTAGAAAATGTTAATATGTGTGTTAAAATAACTTTATCAGAACAACACAGAATGAATAAGTTATGTGTGCAATTTACAGACGAGAGAATTATAATATTTTAATAATATTTTGAGCAAGTTAAAAAATATTGTATATATTAAAGTAACGTTACAATTATTAAAGATAATATAAATATATTAATCAGATTTTATGTTTTTTCTTTAAAAAAAAACATGAGAGGCAAAAAACAAATACAACTACAAACTACCTTACAAATAACATTTGCATTAAGGATACACTTTATATTTATGGAAACATGAAGACTATAGATTTAATTCCATATTTGATTGCATTAATACACCTCACAATATGCTTATTTTTTAACGTTTTTGTTCATCAAGTTTAAAATTGACGATTCGAAAGAAATTTCCATTTTAGAAATAGCGAAGTACTATCAGTTTCTAATTAATTAGCGAAAAAAACATAGAATATTATATTACGAAAATGGCTCTACTTTTTTCTGCCTACGATAAGAAAAAAATATAAATTATATTAACATATAAAATATAATTTTAAAATGATTATGATTTACTTTTATCCAAAAAAATATTTGTATAGGAAGATCTTTAGAGTAATTCCGAATTTAACATATTGAGTGCTAAATTAGCGACTCCTATTTTTAATTTCACTCAATAATTAATAAATAAATATCTATAATAATCTTAAAATTAACATGAACAAATATAATTATTAAATAATAATACTTCCTTTACCAATACCTTTTTGCCTGATGGTCAAATCAAAATAAACCTGTCCTTTTCCCTTAATAATATTTTAATTTATAAATATTACGAGCAAGACTGCAAAAAACAATAGACTGTTTTTAAATTATTTAATAATTATTATCAAACAGTCACTTACTATGGATTGCTTTTTTACAATACTAATAGTAGTTTAGAGATCTATAAAAAAAGTAAAAGTTAATAAAAAAAAAGGATAATTAAAACTTTTCTTTTGCCACAACTAAATTTTATATATTTAAGCAAATAAATAATATTATAGTACTTACCGTCTATGTTCCAGCTAACCCCGACTCAAAAATGTCACGCGAACCTAATCTTTGTAAAAAATTCTTAGAACTTTCGGTCTCTGTGTTCTTTTAACTATGTTATTCGCATTCCTAAATATACAGGATGTTATGAAGTTATAAATATTATAGTTTTGCCATAATAAAATTCTTTTTTAAATACAATTTCATCATTTTATTTAAACGCCATAAAATATTTATTTCTTTCGTAATCCAAAAGTGTTAAATAAAATAAATTGACAAACAAAAACAATTAAAATATGTTTTTATTTATTGTATTGAACTATATACTGGTTTTTATTTGTAAAATTAAATTGTTTTTTTTAATTATTTTTAAAATTTTTAATTAAATACGAAATAAATAACCTGTATAAGTAGGCACACTAGACGAAACGTCTTTAAGGGACCCTCTCGCATTGACGTTTTTTTAAACGTGGACCAAACTCAACTGAATGGAGGTTGATGAATGAAATTCCTATGTCGCTTAAGCGCCTCAGACTTCTCGATGAATGAACTTCCTTTGCTCCTAAATAATTGCGTTCAACCAAACACAATAGAGTATTTGAAGTTATCCATTCCGTCACGTTTAGGGTTTTAATTGTTCGATATCAATACTTTAGATTTTAAATACTAATACTTTATTACCGAAAAATTACGTAAAAATGTCATCAATTTTTTCAATTAGCTATAAAATTTATAATTTTTGCCTAACTTCATTACTGCAATATAATATATGTGTTTATTATACTAAGCAATGACATCAAGTCGGCGTCAGTTTAACAATAAATGCTTGGAGTATTGCTTTCCTCTACATATATAACAATATTGTTGCAATTGTTATGTAAGTTCTTTATTATTACGAAACTTCAAATAAAAATACATAAATTGTGAATTCAAATACGTATATCAAGCAGTATGAATAGCTTAAAAACGCGATTGAGTTTCACCCACATAGCGCCCACATTTCGCAGAAGGCCCCGGATGCACAGTTTCTATGGGCATTGTGGGAAGCGAATGGGCGGAAACGTAGTTTTAAGATCTAGCGTAAGGCATCTGCGCCGGCGCCTGCGACGAAACATCGTGTTTGTTTGGCGCCCGGCTATAGGTGAGAAAATATCTCCGACTTCCCTGTCAAAGAGTATGTGTATGATATATTTGTGTATTATACCTAAACGTTCATGATGTTCGTGAATATGATGAATTTTTAAAAAGTTTGTACTCTATGTTATTATTTTATATTTTATACTTTATTTTTATTTATTATAGTTTTTTTTGTTATTTTTAAATTCTTTTTAGGTTTATAAAATAAAAATAAAATAGTCCTCACAGCCACTTTATCAATAGATTTGGTATAACTTAATTCTATTTTTTCATTATATTTTTGTAAAGTGTAATATAATTTTTTCCGATCAGCAGTTAAATATTACTTATCTATTATTATCTATTATTTTTTATTTCTTAAAACAATTGCTTGCTAACAGATGGCTTAGTTACAAAAACCCTCTTTAACAAATAATAAAAAACAATATAAGCAATAATTCAAAACACATGAGTATAGTGTCAGGTCTGTAACAATTGTTAATAGTAACGGTTCTGTGGTGGAAGTGCGGTGCGTGAGTCATCTTGTTCATTGAGAGGTGGTCCATTGAGGGGCGCTCACGCTCATTACCGCTTCGCCGGCCGGTCCTGTGCACACGCATCCCACGTTGCTCGCTAGTATCGGATATCATCGACGCACTACTTACGACATATTGCCTCTCAACTCTTATAAAACTGTAAGTTAACATATCAACCTACGACTTCCTCTCTAACTAAGCCTGTAAATATTTATATAATTTAAATATACTTTGTTATAGATGGAGAGCTTTTCGAATCCGTGCGTCTTAATCATTGCAGCTGCGCTATTGGCTGCTTACACTGTGGATGCTGGCATCGGAAGTAAAAGACCTTTTACTCCCACTGGTTCGATTTTAGATATTATCGATACCGAGCAGGTCGAACGATTAATCGCGGCCAGACGTCGCACTGAGGAAGTGACAATTCCATCGCCTTTTGTACAAAGAAATGAACTTGGTGAAGGCAGTTCTGAAACAATGGTTATTTCTGTTCCTGAACAGGAGGAAGTCTCTGAGATACCAAAAGGAGCTGCATTTCGCAATATACTTAAATCTTCAAAAAATGCGTTACTTGTAACAAAAAAGGAATACCTTAAAGAAGATTGGTGTAAAACTGAACAATTAATTCAAAAAATTCGTGAGCCAGGATGTTTACAGGCCACAGTTATTAATAATTTCTGTTACGGACAATGTAATTCGTTTTATATTCCAAAAGGACCGCGTCGTCGTGAAGGAAACGATGATCGACCTCCTAATGCGTTCAAGTCTTGTTCATTTTGCAAACCGAAAAAATTTACCTGGATTACTGTTACGCTTCGCTGCCCTGGCCAAACTCCTCCATTTAAACGCAAGCGTTTACAAAAAGTCAAACAGTGCAAGTGCCTTCCAGTGGGTGTGAACTGATACAGGTTCGATGAGAGAACCTCCGTACAGAGGCGGACAATCCGTCTAGATTTACTGATGAGTCGGATCCGAGGTTTGTGTCAAGCGCTTACGTATAGAAGAGATCACGGGAATTCAAGAATATGATGTGACATAGGGTACAGTAATGATATCGTTACCCGGTTTTGTGATTATATATTAAATACTACTCGCATAATAATGTAAGCACGAAGCAGACTGTTAAATATATTCGGATTGCGTGCTCTCATACGTCAATAGAAATGACGTAATGTGATGCAGAATGTTCTTTATAACTTTGTAATAGAGCGGCATTGGCTGCAAGTGAAGCTGGAGCTTTAATTGTCTGTAGTGATACTGATTAGTTGGTAGAAAACTGGTGACTAGTGACCTTGCAATCATTTAAGAAATATTTAGTACAAAACGATGGAAAAATCTGTGTTAGTTAATAATGAAATCCACAGTACAATTTATAAACCTACACATTGTCTTACTCCTCAAAGTAAGTGTGATATTAGAAGTAGACTGAACTTGTGTTAACAAATTTATAATATTTATTTTAATATTTAATATCGAGAAAAAATACGCTTATGTAATGTAATTATTTAGATCGCGACAGCGAGCATCCAAGTGTGTAAATGTAAATTTGTGCGGCTTAGTTACATGTTTTGATCTCTATTTGCTCTCAAGGTATAATATTTGCATTTGTTTATTTTATAACAATTTATATATTGTTCTCTTTCAAGTTGTTTGACGAGTCTAATGCATATCTTGATAAAGATATCACTGAACAAACCTTTGCCTTGCATTTTCACCTCAAAATGCTCGGATGATGTGGGTTTTTCTCTTATTACTAAATTAAAAGAATATGTATTTTAATAATAAACAATAATATTCTAGTTTAAATATATTCAATGTTGATACTAACGCAAAGTAAAATTGACGACGTTTTTTTAATTTTAACAAGTATGAGAAGGCATATGATGAATATTAATTAAAATTGATATACCTTTTATTTGAATGACCTTTATAATTTTAAAATAAGTAACAATTAAATAACTATAACGACAACTATAGTATTACTTTTTACCTACAAAATAAACAAATTATTTGGAAAATAGTCTATTTTTAAAAAAATATGTATATTGTTATTGATTTTCTACTATTTGCAACATGTCAAGTTATTTAAAATATTGAATTTAGAAAAACAAGCATTTCATATCAATCTTTTTTGAAATATTTAAATATATACTTCCAAACAAACCAGGTAACAGAACAAGTTTGAGGGTTTTTTCTTCATAATATGGTATTTATTTAAAGTTAAAATATGTTATATAAATTAAAAAAATAATACAATGCTTAAGAGTTAAAAAGTAGATATTATTTAATATTAATTTACTCGTCATTGTAAACACGAAAAGTTTTATATAAGTTTATTCTATATACATAAATTATATTAAAATATATAAAATAATATGAAACATTTAAAAATACAGCAAATTTTGTAGAAATATTTCTTTCATATTTTTACTTCTGCTAACGAAAGAATGCCATCCTCACGCCTGGTGACAAATAATGAACACTATTATTTACTTTTTAACTGACCCGGTAAAAGTAACCTTAATTGCATTCCCTTCTAGTCTGTCTAGAAATATAAAATACGTAAATACAATACGTGGTAGGCCTAGCTGCAATCTTTTGACTGCAGCTCGCAATGGCTTGGCTCGATGGGGGGAGGATCAACCTATAACACAGATGTAAGGAAGAAGTGGCTAGAAAAAAAGACAATACAGTAGAAAGAAATTTACTCGGTACTTTTTTATTTCAAATAAGTACAAAAATAGATACTTACATAACATTAATTAATTAATAAGTAATCAACGTACGAGGGCCAGCCCTCGTACGTTGATTTCGGCGGCGTTTTATAATGTGAATAAGTTTATTACGATATATTTATCAAAACTAAATTCATTTATAATATTTTAAGAATATATTTTGTATGGAGCACTCGACGATATATTTAACCTAAGGTGAAAATTATAGTCTCCATCGAAAAGCATGGACAAAACAAGGACGATGGTGGGAAAATTATTATAATTTCTGTATTACACAAATCTCGTGATTTGTATTATTTGTATATTTGATAAGTATTCGTATACTTATCGATCCCAATTGTATTTGAGAAAGGCATATAATTCTGTTTGAGTTTATCTGTAAACTTATAAATATGTCAAATATAAATTAATAATATAGGTATACATAATACTCACAACTCAATCTATATATTGTATTATCCATGTTTATCGATTTTAAAGCACATTTTCCTGTATTCGAAAGCTGCTGACGATTAAAACTGGCATTTAATTTAAAGAAAAAGAAGAAGTTACAAGGTACTAAAGGGGTGATTCAAAAGTTTTGGAAAGGAAAGTTTTTGATCTACAAAGTTCCTCGATCCCAAGTTGTTGTTGTTGAACAACCCAACACAGAATTTCGAGGCTCTTTGCCTCGAAATTCTGTGTTGGGTTGTTCAAAATTTTTGCATTGTTTTATAATTTTTATGCAAACTAAAAAGTAAGCAAAAAATTTTTGAAGATTTTACTACCGGCAAGAATTTGGTCATGTAATAGTCGACATTGATGCTACTCTCGTTATTTTATAAAATTGATGATAATACAAAATATAATAATACAATAGTATATAATATATAATATATCATACATGGCTAAGAAGTAAAACAGACCATCAACATTTTGACAGCGTTTTTCGATCATTTCAGTTTTGTCGGCATTTATCGGTAAAGCTACCCGGTGCGACACAATCTCCCGAAAACGTTAAAAATCTACCTATTTTACCTGAAAAATTTATCAAAAAACTCCTCGAATGTGTTTTGCCGGTTTTGTAGAAAATAAATTATTAATTCCAATAGCTTTTCTTCTGTAGTAGCAGGCAAAGAACAATCAATTACACTCATTAAGCAGAGTTCTGCAGTTGCCTTGGATGGCGCCTTAACCATAAAAGCTAATTGAAGTCGATTAAATGATTAATCAGGTATTAAGTTGAACTTAAAATCCTGTAAAGCATGATGAGAGAATCTGTCGAGAGCAGATCCACTTTTCTATGACACAAAATAATTTTAAGCATGTAAATTTCCGGGAATATTTTTAGCACGATGAATGTCGGCAATTTCATAATTGCTTATGTAATTAATTAATTTTTTATCAGGTCGTGTTGACTAATATATTTTGTATGTAGGTTATAGCATAGTTCGAGGAATAAAATTTATTTATAAAAATGTTAGGGATATTTCCATCACCCAATAATTTTTTTTGATTATAAAAAAAAGTAAATAAACGACATGCCCAGCGAATATAGTTTTTATTAGAATAGAAATTGAAAATCGTTAGTAACATTGCAACCTCATGAATATTCTTTCGTACCTTGCCATCTAAACTCACAAACAATCCTTGACACTTTATGATTTAATAAAATAAATTATTTAATAAGGAAATATATAAACTTAAAAGGTTGACAGCTTTCAGTACGATTGGTAAATAAAGTATACAATATACTCATAATCCTATAAACCTTATACTTAAATAGTTCAATACGCACTGTAAGCCGAAGCCCAGGCCCTTCTTAGCTAATTAGGTTAATTTTATGCCTTTTTGTATGTTTCTGTCAATTATTTGTACAATTTCTTAATTTATATTCTAACCTTATGCTAATGTTTATTAATATATTATAATAGCTAAACTAATTTTTACCAAAGCGAACACAGAATATTTTTTATATAATATTTCCATTACACATTTGTCTTTAGATAAGGGATGTCCGTTGATAATAAATTTGATTTTGTTTTGATTGGTAATACATTATTACAAATACCTTATTTAAATATATTAATAATGACTCGTAATCGGACACAATCTAGGTATTATTTGTAACAATAAAAAAATATTATCAAATATGGAAAAAAGTCTGCACATGGTTGTATATGTGTAACAATGTGTATATGTGTTAATACAGATATTAACAGTAGAAAATAATTACTATAGATTTTTAAAAGTAATATCTTTCTCAATTTTACGTTAGGTACTTATTATTTCAATAAATACATCACTTTGCCTGGCTTTTTTATGTACATCTTACTTCTTGTAGCTTATACTAGTAAAGAAAGTTGGAAAAAACTTATTTGATAATTGTAGCGTTTATGTTTATCAACTTTAGAAATTTACGTTATTCTTCATTTTATATATCTATACTTAATAATCCTGAAACTTTACAATCACAGACGTATTTTTTTGTAATGACTAACTGTACTATAATAAGGTAATGGTGCACTATATATTAAAAGATATAAGAACTAGAGTTACATCTAGGAATCTAAAACACGAGGGATGAAAGACGTATTCGACAAAAATACAGCCCTTATTGAAGGTTTAAATAAAATTGATAAGAGACTAATCTCTTCAAACTTTCGTTTTCATGCGAAACCTACACAAAATTATTTATAGGGTTACAATTTACTTAATAAATTAGGTTACATAAAAATACACAGGACGCTTACGAACAAATATTACGATTAACAAATATCATTAACAAAAAATTTTTGTTTTGCTTTTAAAGTTTATATTAGGACTTAGTTTGTAAAGCAAAAGCTACATTTATTTTAAAATGAGGTATTATTTTTGTTTATAGTTCCTTAACGGTGAGCTCTTTGTAATTACAATATAAGAGATATACTTTTGGTCATTCAACCCTCGCAAATTAAAATTTCTTTGGTATCTAGCTTTGGGTCATCTTTAACATGAGTTGAGATATTTATTATTATTTATTTATACACTTATGTAAGTACTAGTGTTATTTATTACTAAATCTAGACAATATACGTAACATAACTCTGTTTTAAAAGTATTTAAAGATCTAGTTCCAGCTAAGATGAGCCTCTTGCGCACGAGTAGTTATAAATAATAGTTGACTTTGTTTTCGAATGTTAAAGTAACTTCATGCGTTTTGCAAGAGTTTATGATAGAAATAATATCGAATAATTAAACGTTATATTTGGAAAAACTATTCTATAACCTTATATACATTATTGTAATATTATAATTATTTTTTTATTAAATTATTTTTTAGTAGATGGAGGTACAGTGGTTGAAAATTTTTATTAATAATAATTAATTGTCAATTTATATTTAATGAAATCATCAAAAAGATATGTTTTCATTAAATTCAATTACATTATATTTTTGTTTGATATATTATTTACTGAGTTTAAAGATTAGTACACAAGTATTTGATAATAATAGTTATAGAATTAACTGATATGACAACTACATATAGTTGACATAATAATATATACACTTGAAGTAAAGTAAGCCTTTTTCATGTTGAAGTTAAAGTAGAGTTTAAAAGATATATATAATATCATACCAACGTTTTTTTAAGAATAAGAGGTCTTTCATATAGAATATTTGAAATGTATGTAATACAAAGAGATATAACAATCATGGTATATACAACTAATAGTGATCTATTCCCATATTGTTTGAGTTATATGTTTAAGACTTTATTCCCTAGGAACTAGGTGACTCTGACCTATCAATAACGCAGTCTGAAGTACAATTTTTATTTTTAAGAAAATGCTAATTTAATTAATATAAGAGTTTCTTTATTTCGAAAGGTTGAAGTTTCCTTAATTTTTTTTATTTGACCCTTATTCTACATTTTGTAGAATTTCGTGAAAAAATGTTTGATCTACGCATTAAAGAAGTTAAATTAGTGCTTTAGAATTATTTGTAATTATACTAACATATTTTATTTACGGATAATATTTTTTTTATAACTTAGTGACTTTTTACTATTTTCCGAAATTTTTAAATAATCATTTTAACTAAAAACAAAAGGGATGCAAGTAACCTATTCTTACTGTAACTCACAAGTAATTATAATCGTAAGACATTTGGGAAAAAAATATTTAACTAACAAAAAATTTTCAGAATACGGGACCCTATCCTATGCTTTGCTTATAGAAGGCTGAAAACTTTTTATAAAAATATATATCTTACAAATCTTTACTTACTAATCTAATGAACTACATATGTACACACTACTTTCTGTGACTAGATAGTTTCGTTCATTTTTTTAATGTACACTGTCTCTTACCTATAATCTTATACTTACTACGAAGAACAATTTGTGTTTTACATAATATTTTAAGGTTCTATATGTTCCAAAACATAAATAAATTATTAAGACTATTAAAATATTATAAAAGAATGCAATTACAAAACTAAACTATCTACTGAAACACTGGATTATACGATATACAACATAACACTTCTCTGAAAAAGTTAAATATGACAGTCAATTTGCCAGTTCAAATTATTATTATTATTATAATAGAATTATTATTTTAATTGTAATAAAAACTTGTGATACATGAATTAAATAAATTATTATATTCTCCAATGAAATTCTCTTGGGGTAAATAATAGTAACAGTTTCAAGATTAGCAATTAAAAAGTACTAAAATATATTTACAATTATTTTAAGTTTTCATTAATGAAAGTAATTTTTTCATTATTAGACCTAAGGAAGACCTTTGGGACTGTTTTTGATATAAAATTATTTACTAATTCTCTCGGAACTTTCGTTATAAAATAGATAGAAGTATATAAATTGAAGAGTACCATCAAAAAATGTTTGATAACTATTATGAGGTATGAAGTAGTTTGCTTTTATATGTTCATTTTATTTAAACGACTTTTCTGTAACAGATGATGATCCAGAAGGTACATGTACAATATAATTTTCTTCTTTTCCTACTTTTTACCACTCCCTCTTATTTCGTTTTAAGTCAGTTTATGCGACTTTTTTAAGAGCTATAAAAATTTTACAATTCCTCATCTAACAAAAAATAATATAACTATTTATAAAAGAACTGGTGACAAAACGATTAAAAATTACGTAATACATTGTTATACCTAAAAATGTTATAATTTCGAATTAACATACATTATTTTTCCGAAATCTATAATATTTATCATAATAGCTTTTATATTAATAATATATTATGCACTTATGCAATTATGCTATGAGGCTTTATTATAGAGGCATGATCTAATCCTTTTATATGTACATATTAATCTTAATGAATACAATATCAAAACTTTTCAGAATAAGTAGAAAATTTTGATATTCGGATTAAAAATTTCTATAATTTCTACATTTAAAACCTTTGTAAACTTGAAAAAAAGCTACATAACTTTAAAGTTTAATTTATGATTTATATAAAAATTTATTGAAAAGAAATAGCTGAATCCCTTGAATCTAATCGCTACAACAGCTTGTTTATTTATACTAATCATGAAACTATGTTGCATTTTTCGCTTTTCTATTATTACTATGGTACTACCTACCTCTATCTACGCCGATATAATATGTAAATAGTAACAATGTGAAGAGTTACAACATCAATTTCAACATTTCTATAGTGCTACATTAAGGCTCGAAAAGGACTATATGCTTTTAAAATTGCTTATTTCCGGCATGGATAAAATAACTTGGTAATTATAGTCACTTGGTTTGTTATAATTAACAATTATAATAAACTTGAAGACGAAATACAAGGAAAAGTATATATTTTGGTTGATAAATTTAGATTAATTTTATTAATAACGGGGTCAAATATAGGCTTTCTGTACATGTAATGACCACTCCCGCAATTCGGATATATTAATTACTACACGCGTTTATGTGTTTGGTCGCTCAAACTTAGGTTTTCAATGTACATTAATTAATCTTATAAGAAAGTGACGACATATTTACATTAAACCTCTTTTACAACTTTAAAATCAGTTATTCTGATAAATGAAACCAAACAAAATCTGAAATAATAATTTAAAATTAGATTGGAGTAAAAAGAAGTAGAAATTTTTTAAACATTACTACGTATTGAATAACATCACAAAGTGACCTTTCTTTAGGTGTTATCTATTCTACCTAACTTGATCACTGCTACTATCCAAATAACATAATTTATGAGGTTGCAATGTGTATTAGATAAAAGTTTACATAAATATAGTTTACTATCTTTAAGATTTTAATTAAATTCTAATAAGTTATGTAAGTATATGTTTAGTAATTAGTACACTTGTACGTCGAATCCTTTTTTTGCGGCTATAGGAAGGCGTTCGCCCTGAAGAAACGGGTTTTCCACCTAGAATTACAATGTAATTAAATAATTATTTATTTCAACCTTTTTTGCGATATTTATAAACAATCTTATATAATCTGAATTAGGTTTCTGTTTTATAGATCAATTAAAATTAATACTAACGTCCTCCTTGTATTTCTTAGCCACCAAATTCTTGTGGTGATCAGGAAAACGCATATCGATATCAGAGGGATTCTCTGGAGGGCAGCTAAACATGTGTTCACCATCACACATGCATCGTTGCGATAACTGATATTCTCGACTAAAGGCCGCAGTGTTCTCAAAATCGTTGATACAGCCTTGATCTTCTATAATATAAACAATCATTTCTATTATTACAATTAGGTAACATAATCTATTACGCCAAATGTTTAACTTTGTATATATATATATATTTTTGTATCTTTTCTGACGACATTTTTGAATACTTACCAGTAAATCCAACAGGGCAAGGATTAGGAGGGTTGCAGTATGCCGGAAGAACGGCATCGGTCTTAATCAGATGCCGGTTGGGCACCAGGCCTAAAGGCTGCAAGCGCTGTTCTCCTTCCCCCGCCCCACCGCTAACATATTGATGACCCCATAAAGAACTGCAATAATGACGAAGAATTAGTATAAAGTAACTACTAGGTTCTGTTTTTGATATTGAACTTTAATTATAAATATGTTTTAAACTAATTTAGTAATTAAAATGTAACATGTCTGGTGTGTATGTGTATCTTAAATTAAACTATTTAAACTCACCTGTGCTGTAAAAACTCTTGATCGCGCAAGCTAGGATTGGGATTTCCGTCAATAAGCGAATCGTAATCTAGTTGCTCGTTTTCTAGATCCTTGTTAGCTCGGGACATCAATGCGAGATGTCTGTCATTGGGAAAGTCGAGATATGTTGAGGATGCGTCGTTGAAGTCCTTACCCATGCGTTCAACCACCTCACGAAGCAAAGCCTCTGTTAGCATATGCTCCTGTAAATTAAATATTATTAAATCAATTTGTGTTTTAGTGCGATTTTAATTTCAAATATAAGTATGTTTTACAATAATAAATATATGATAATGCAGCCCAATAAAGTCTTACAAAAAAGTGAATTTTTTTTTTCAGTTTAATGCATTCATATTAGCAAAGAAATTATTACTTTTCAACTATTTAAAAATAATAAAAAATGTTAATGTTGTAATAATACCTTTACCCCAATAGAACCAGGGGGGATAAACGCCATCGCCCCTGCGATCCTTACTGCCATAACCAGAACTCCTTGAGGACCCATTCCGTATCTAAAATAAAGTATAAAATCCAAATTTTTTCGAGTGTTTGCTTTTAATATATTAAATTTTTAAATAATACTGACTTTGAAAGAGGTTTTCACACCCAGCTACTATACTGTCAGCTGAAATAAAAAATATAACAAGTATGTTTGATGTGTTAAGATTTTAAGATACACTCGCTGTTACAAAAGTTAGTACTGCAGATAGGTGTGAAGATAGAACTTTATTAATTATTTACAATCGCACTTAATTTAAATCACTTAAACTTTATATTTTAGAACAACATCGACCTCTTTAATTAAAACATCATCGACAAAAAAAAAACAGTTAGTCATCGTTACCATAGAAAACGATTGTTAATTTTTTGTTCTTGACAATTGAAGCAAATCAATCATATCGTTTTACATGACATAACATATTGAGACGATATTATAAAAAAATATATAAATATATTATGGATCAATATGGATCTATTGTGTATTAAATGTGGGCGTTATGATAAAGATGCTATCTTATGTTTTGGTTATATTTTGTCGGTGTCTTTGATAAGTTTACATTTGAATTATTATTGCATCTCATTAAATTTGTGTAGATTAATATGGTTTCATGTTTTTTGTTACGTATTATTTGTATTATTTGTGTTAATAATAAATTTCAATAAATAAGATATTTTTTTTACAATTGAACACGTTACATTTGTTAAAATTAACCTTGTGTAATCTAAATTAAATACTAAGTTTTAATATTTTTCTCGTAACTAAACGGAGTGTTAATAGTGATAAATTAACGTTTTGTTAGCTTAAACGATCTCATAGCGCTGTCAATTCACCAGTTCATTCAAACTTTCTACGATCACAATGTAAAAATATCCGTAGAATATTACAAGGTTCTTTGATAACCTTGTAATATTATTGATTTATTATGTTTTTGAACATTGCAATAATTGTACTTATTATAAAGTCACTTCAATAACTATATTTTAATTTACCTTAAAACAAGTAATAAAAATACAAATAGAGTATAATTTCCAACTGTTTAAAATCTAAATCTAGATTTTCTCTAATGTAGCTCAAAGATATGGAAGACTGGAAAGACGACCACAAGTGATCTGTGTCGCAGGAGAGGGGAGGGCGCCACTTGTGGGCGGACGACCCGTCAGCCGCCTTCGCAACCTTCACTATGATGACAGAATAAAGTGCTACTCTTTTTAATTATATTCTGTTTATAATATAATTTTGAATGGTACGTCATAGTAATAATTAAAAAAACTGATTTCTAGATCCATTGTTTTGTCTTTTTTTAACGCCAATCGATGTTAAATAGTTATTGATAGGTACAATGGAACGGTCTGTGTGAAAAAGATCTGGCCGTCTAAGTAGTGTTCGTACAAAAAAGGCGATTATTATAGTGAAGACAAGAATTCGTAGGAATCCTGTTCAAAATATAAAGGTTCTCGGGTGATGAATAGAGCACCTAAAAAACTGCCACGTATTTTGATAGTATCTTAATCCTACGATATTTTTTTTTCTTCTCCAGCTTTCCATCTTCTTCATTTTTATTTATGTAGCTATTTATTTTTGTGTATTTACTATTTATTAAATGTGATTATGTGCTTCTCCTGTTATTTTTGTTTCTGTTTTTTTTCCCACGCATTTTCTGTCTTTGTTTCTACTCTAAGTTAAATTTTTCAGGTCTTATTTTCCTAAGATGATTTAGGACGACTATAACAAACGCACTGGATATTAATAAAATTATTCAATATTAATTCAAAAAGAAATAGGGTAAATCAAATCAACTTCTTAGACGGTACGCAATGGCATGTAACCAAAAAAAAATTTACTTGTAAAAAAAAATATTACGTTTTAACAAGTAGCAAGTCGAGTTTATGCTCATAACTATGTAAAAGATTTCTAATTAGTCAGCAGAAAACTACGTTACCACATTGACTCCAGTGATGGTTTGTTGTGATGTTACCTATCAAGAGGTGGCGGAGCCATATTTATGAACAATTACAATATTTATTAACATATATATTGTTATATATATGTATGGCATTATATATGTTTAAGATACATTTTAATAAATTAAAACAAAATTGTTTTTGTAGAATATTAGAAATAACGTAATCCTATTGAGTTTTATCTAGGGCAATTATATTCTAATGGATATTAATCATTCACATTTAAGCTGTACTATTAACTTCAATATTAAAGGTTGGTGGAATTGCTCCATCATTGTGATGTAAGTTGATGCGGGGGCGAAGTGCTTAAAACTCCTACTAACATAATTAAAAAGGCACTTAACAATTCTTTTTATTTGCCACAAAGTGAGAACCAAGATAAGTAACAAAACAAGAAACTTAAAAAACTTAAATATTATTTCTGTTAATTAAATTGGAAATCTTTGTCACTTGAAACTTTTCTCGAAACACAGATTAACCCAAAGTAAGCATTTAAAAATGAATGTGTTTTGAAAACACCCATTATTGTTAAATGACAACTTTACTTCATTTTCTATATTTTCTATTTGATAACTGACGAAATATTACATCAGATATATCTTTATACCTTTGTTTAATATTGTCAGACGTCTAAAAAAGATCCTATTAAAGATAGTTTTTTAACGTTAATTGAAAACGCTCCCAGAAATTATCATTTAATAATTGCATTCGCTGTGTAGTAACGTTAATTTCCTTCTCTCATCCCTTCCACTCCGTGTCTGATCCCCATTCCACCACGAACATGAAATCAATACAACATTGCATCGAACGCACTTGCGCCCTAAAAGTATTTTGTCTGCTCTATTAATATTGCTATTCTCCTCTTACAAGATTTTTAACTTTTACCAATAAAAATTATAAAATTTATATAACAGCGTTATTTATATTATAAAAGACATAATTATATATTTTTTTAAGAAAATTATATTGGGAAGTAAATTTCAATAAATGTTAAGATATATATATATATATATCTTAACATTTATTGATTTTAAGAGTTTTATTTTTAGGAATGAAGCCCTCGATGTTCGTATAAGCGATGAACGCTGAAGGTTAGAGAAGCGACAACATCAATACTTTGGGATGCATCGCGCAGGTCCTGCAACTAATACGTATGTATTTACTGGATAACTAATAATAAGGATCAATGGGTTGGAAACGCAATGTTAGGCGCGAGTTTTAATGCGATTATTAAATCGTTTTTCGAGTTACTATTATAATATATAACATTTATAATATACAACATGAAAACAATAAGTAAATATCAAAAATAAGATTAAAATTCCTCATGGTTATAAGGTACCCTTTCAATAACATTGTTAGATTTGGGTCTTACAGAGCGTGTAGACTAAACTTTATGCATGTCTTAAATCTATAGAGATACCTCTATAAATAAATTCATGATGGAAGTTTGCTACTGCATTACTATTTACTAATATAATATATAATATAATATAATAATATATGTTATTATTTACTAATAATAATTATACAAATATTAGATATAAAAAAACTGTAATGAACAAATACAATTAACACATATTAATATAAATAATACAAGTTTAATAAACTAATACATATAGTACTGTAATACTATCATGCAAATAATAATAATCTGAAATATATATAATTCGTTCACCGTATAAATAAATGAAAAAATTTATCATTGAAAGTAACGTGACATGGTGCTGCGTGGCAAAGGTCGCACTTATAAAGAAAAATATAAACTAAATAAATACAGTTATCAAGAGGCTAAATTTTATATTTTAAACATTTACTTACACAGAGCAGAAATTGTGAGTGAAGGATATAAAAAGCGTCCAATAATTAAAAATCCGACTTACTTGCAGCCTGACCAAACTCGCTATAATTATAATCAACGCCACCGCAAGGTACATGCACTTGTTTTTAGCTGACTATTTAGTAACCGGGGTACTATTTCCTCTAAAAAATGTACTCACCGGTTGATATCACCAGCGGAATGGGCTATATGGATGTCCTCCAACAAAATCGATGGATCAACGCATGCGCCCTTAAACTATCTACGCAGGTACATTCTGGAAATACGTTAACTGCAAAATACTAAAAAGTTTCCATAACGCCTAGGATTGTAATAGGAGTTGGATACGAATTATATATTATTTGTATAAGTTATATATAACTACTTTTGCATACTATACTGTAAGATTACCTATAATGTTACCATTTTGTGTATCAACGCGGTAGATTATACATCATAAGTATTAACCTATACAACCATATCTAGTTAGAGGTATATACTTTTTAAAGGTAGTTAAAGGTATATAGTTTTTAGTTCTTTAGAACCTAATGTATATTTTAAATTCGGTACATGTATTGCAGTCATTAGCCAAAAAGTTTTCCGATTAACCTCATGATTATTCTGTATATTTTAAAAGAGTCAATAAAATTAAAAAGCGGGTTGCGAGCAATGTTTTTAAAAGACATTTCAAACAACTATTAGATTTTTAAAAAACAAATCTCATTAACACTGGCATAATTCGAAATTACGCCCTAGATGTGTGTAGGTGACTGAATAGTGACTGGACAGTGTCCTAGAGGACACTGTTTAGGTATTGTCCCGATAACCGTTGTTCTCTATAAATATTTTGAGCTTCTTTGAGCTTTTTTAAATGTCATATAAATTCAGAATGAAAAATTTTCATGACCATTTTTAACATTCATTTTGCTTGTAGAATTTTTCAAGACTTCGACAGGGCTCCATCTTTCTATGATTAACGATATTTTCATAATTTTGGTAACTAGAACAAATAAACAAATTTTAATTATGTATCTTTTTATAACATCTCCTTATATTTTCAATTTTCAAAAATGTTACCAATAAGTATAAGCGCGATTAATTTGTTAAAAATGGTGGTTTTTCAATGAGTACACGTGAAAATCGAAATAATACTAAAAATTAGAAACATCTATCAATCAGAAACTCGAATGAAATACTTCATACTTGTGACTTATAATTGCAGACAAATTTTTCTTTTGTTTATTTAAACGACATATAATTTATAAATAATTGCCTAAAAAAAGGACATAATAATTTTAGTATATCCTTCTTGAGTACTAATACAGTTTAATATTAATATTAATGCCAAAAATTTAAATATTATTACCCTGAAAAGGGGTAGAATTTTTTGAACAGGAGTTCAGTGTATTCACATGTAGCTGAATATTATTAATAAATCAGCAATCAATAATTTCAGACGAATTAAAAAGTACAAAGTACAAAGACGAAGTACAAAGCAGAAGTACAAAATTTATTTACTCAAACTAATTTCAATTGAGTGAAAGTTTGAGTAAAACAACAATAAATTATTAATTGGACCTCATATTTGTACAAAATTTTCGATATAGAAGGAAAATGGAAGCAAAGAAAATGACGGGTCGATAAAAGTGCAATATAATAAAGCTATAAAATCATTTATTTTAATTATAGAACTACTAATTGTTTTCTTGTAAGTGTTACATATCGAAAATATTTGGCAGATTTGCCATATGAGATAATTTTAAGTGACATGCTATCTTTAAATACACCCTGTCACTTGTCGAAGGGTGCCTAGTCACCTTCTTCAAGAAAAAGGGCCTTATTTTTACTATTAACATAATATTTCGTACATGGCAAGCAATGGTCACATTCAACGGGATGTTAAGTGGTAATGTTGACGTAAATCATATTAACTTCGCAAAAGTCTATTCACTCTAGCATTTACACATTGTTATAGGTTAGGAACACCGAAGCAGGCAATCTGTTCAAGTGCTTCGCTGTATGCATTAGAAACGACGAAGCGTAGTGCTCCGTTTGGATAATACTCTATTTGTTAACTAACGAGGTAACGCTGCTACGTAGGCCAGATGGTAACGCGAGTGAGCAGTGTTATGTACAGTGATTGGTATGTGTAGGCTTTAGTTATTAACTTACCTTCAGGTGTTCGTTTTACCATTACATCTAAGAACGGCATTTGTATCCTTTTTCTATCACAAATTCTACCATATTGGGCTAATTATTAAGATAATACTAAAAGTTTTGAAGCTGATATTTGAATTTATAGTACTATGTGGATACAAAGCGCCACCAGTATCAAGGTCTGAGAGGGTGATTAAAAATATTAATTCTTTGAAACCACTCTATGAGAATATTTGCTATTACCGAAGCATCGAGACCGCATAGCTACCCCATCAAATTTGTGAAAAAGTTATCCCAACGTTATATAAAATAAACATTTTTAAACAAAACTATATAAGTGATATTAAAGTTGGATCAAGTTATTTTGAGGTACCTTATGTATTATATAAATAACCTCATCTATCAAAACTTGCAATGTTTTCTCTGACCTTAATATCAATAATTAATTGTAAGAAGTGTCGCGATTCTTTTACATAAGTCTCGGTTTTACCTGTTAATGGTTTTAATAAAGTTGCTAAATACCTAGCTAGGTACCTTGTTTGTAAGAGAATCTTTCCGGCTCACTATTGGTCTTGGAGGCAAAATCCTGTTTTATGGATTTTTGGGAGTCCATTTAACTATATAGGAGTACGAGTTATTTTTCTAAGCGCCTGCAGGAATTTTGTAAGTTTGATTGCATTTCTGTGTGTAGGATTGTATGTTACTTTCTTGTTTGTGTTATTGTCTGCAAGTGCAATTTATGATGCTTTTTACAATCATCTACATGTCAGAAAGTCTACATATACCAATAATGTACGCGGTAACGCTATAAAATAGAATATTGCAACTATGCGACCTGAACGTCGAACTTTAATATATCAGAAAGGTAAATGCACCGGACACAACTGCTATAAAAGGCTCTTAGACTTTTTTACCATCAAATTAAATTAAGATTTAATATTCTAAGGAATATTAAATAATAAAACTACCAATTCTACACTAAACGGAGAGCGTTATCTACTATATGTCAAAGGGGTGTCTGGTAGAATAAGACACTTGTCCTGATGCAATTATAATGTTGTTACTGTCGTTCGTTAGCACTAACAGTTAAGCTCAATATAACCGTCACCTTAAAAGCAACCTAGAAGACCCGGATGTATACAAAATCTCACACTGGACGGACGCTTTGTCCAGTGAGAGATGTGTATTAGCAGTAAGTAAGTAAGTAAAGCTATCGAGATCAGTCGACTGCTGAATTTCAATAGGTTAGTAGTTTAGTCTTAGTATCGGCCTAGAAACCTTCATGCTCGGTTCCGTCATACTTGGAATAAGGGACCCGAATGGATTAAAAATTAGTCGGCAAATTCCGATAGCATTTACGTGCGTACAGCCGGATAATTATATATTTTGATAATTATATATCATGAAAGTTTAAATAGAAAAATATTAGTCGAGTAATTAAAATAAATTTAAAGAATTTACATCAATACATAAAAAATGTTGTAAGTTCACTCGCACCCTAAATTTAAACTTTCAGTTTAAATATTGAAATAGATATTTAATAAACAAAAATTTTCTATTTATAAAATTTAGTGAGGTTTATTTTAGATTTTCGAGTAACATTTGATATTAAACTTAGTGAAGAAAATAAACTGAATAAAAAGGAACCTTGAAGTAAGAGAACTCTGGTAGAATTAAAATAGTGAAAAACATTCTGGTTGGTTCGCTATCGCATCTTCTTATACTGCTCCAGTGTTTTCAATTACGATCCCCTCCACCGATCTCAGGATCCTAAGAAATGGATCTACCAGCGCCCGACCTGGGTAGCCATATTGTTTCACAACATCTTGTTTCAACTTGCTAACTCGTCAGCACCATAAGGTCTGTCCACCGAGGGTGACGGCAGTAAATTTAGAAATAGCGCCCCACCCCAACAATTATTTTGTTAAAAAAAATTATCTACACCAAATACTAAAAGCGATAGATCTATTTATTCTATTTATTACTCGCTATTTTGGAAATATTGGCCTTCCATTAAAGTGTCAAATATGGTGTTGCGAACTTTTATCAACAACTGTTTAAAACAAACTATCTCACGGTACATTATCTATGTTTAACTTAAATGGTTTAGGCAGCGCATGCCGAGATGACTTTTAGAGGTCAAAATATTTTCCAATTTATTGGATACTTATCTAACGATAAGTATATAGTATATTCAAAATGCACAAAATCTTTATAAATTATAGCTTATATATATCTTGAAGTATAAGTTATATAACTGTTTCACCTTAATTCGTTTGCGAGAAAGAGTCACTAACATATATCCTAACAAACTTTCGCATTTATAATATTAGTAGGATTATTGAAACTAGATATTTTCACTTTAAATGGTCTGAGACCTGTGGTAACTAAAAATGGAAATCAATAAAAAGAACTTAACGCAAACTACTGTGAAAACAAATCTAGGTTCATAATAAACATACATATGAAGCTTAAACTATAATTCGATTATTTGCCACTAAATAGGGTTGAAAAAAGTAAGCTTCTGTTTAGATCACGATGACAAGGTTTTAAATGAAATTGTTTATGATTTTTTAATAAAAATTGATTATGACCCGTTCCGTATTTGGCTTACTTAATAGTACTTAAGACAGTACGTTTATATGTTTATCGTTAGCAATTTTCCTTTAATCGAGTTATAAATCACAATCTTTCTAAAGAAGTTTCACTTCAAAAATATTACTATGTACCTTGTAGAAGTAAGAAACTCTGACTATTTTAACTTATCCTTTAGATGATTTAACATAATTTGAGAATGTCCCAAATTTTTTATAAATATTTATTAATATAATTTCTTATTTCAAAACTAATATTTGAGATTTACGCTTTGAGATTTACGCCATCTATAAAAATATATGTGAACTGTAACACTTTTCAATAACCTGAGTTTTTGTGATAAGACCTGAGTTTTTAAAATACCGCAAGAGGACGTTTGATTAGATATTTAGTGTTATCCATAGATAAAAGATGGCATACCGTTTATTATATAGACTAGATCATTGTTTTTAACACGTAATTTTTAAACTTTTTACTTTTATTTTCACTGACGTCTAAGGGATGTTTAAATGTTTCTTTCAAATCTATGGATCCTAATTATAGTTTTTTAAAAGAAATCCTATTGAAATTTAAGTTACAGATTTGATAAATAAATAATGATTTGTCAAAGCTGCCAACCTCATAGCTGCCCGTACACGTTGCACAAAAAGTCATAGTATTAAAACTTCTTTATTACATCTCTTTCTCCAAGTTTGTGGATTGAAGCAAATATAAGATAAAAAAACTGGACAGTTCAACACCTCTACAGACGACAATCTACGAATAGATCATCATCAGCGGCAATATATACGATATCACTTTCTTTTTTGGGTAACAGTTTCCAAAACATTATTGAAATTATATTTTTACTGATATTATTGAATCATTAAGTATTATAAAAGTGTTATTTACAAAATGACAAATATAAAGAGTCATTTATTTAAAAAAAAAGGATTTTGTTATTTTCACACACTACTGGACAGCGGTGGATGATAGAAATGAAGATAATAATTAGAATGATAAAATCATTGACGACGAGACTACTATGAAAATAAAAATTTTATATTTATAATAATTAGTTCTATGTCATATTTCTGTATCTTCATATAATTTTTATAATTATTCAAATGAAATCATAATTTTCCAAGCCAAGGTATTATTTGATAATATTTTCTAATCGTCATAATTACGATGTACCTGCTCTTAAGCAATGTCGTCAGACATTACAGATGAAACAGGTTTTGGGTAGGTAATCTAGTAGGCACTATTCTAGCGTCGGTTCAAACGACGATCATTCTGATTGGTAGGGTTTAGCGAGTTAGTGATGACAATTATAATAAGCAGTACGATGTAATATTCTGATACTTTTTTATTTTCTATCTGGTGAGGGTAAGTATTGGCTGTGCAATTTGTATAATTGTAATGGCTAGATGTTGGCTAAATAACCGAATTTATGGGGTGTAACTAACTCTTGTAATAAATTTCCAAAAAATATATTAATATTGTTCTTGTTTCTAAAACAATTTAAATCTATATAATTCATATATACAAAAATATTTTTGAAAAAACTTATAATGTACATATTATAGATTGAAATTTTTAAAATATAGTTATTTTAAAAAAAATTAAATACTTTAAAATGAAGCAAATATTTTAAACAAACTGTAATGTAATTGTAATTACAAAATCCTTAAAAAATAAATTATAACCCTACAAAGTATTTTCTTAGATTTTCAAATAAAACTATTTTTACGGATTAAAACTCGCGTATAATTTGGTTACATTTTTGATTTTAACCCTTTGGTTACATTTTAAATTTCATCAAAAACTGTGTAATAATTTTTGTGTAATGTTTTTTACAACGAGAAATTATTTAAAGTAAGTATGGAACACGGTGTTTTTAGAAAGCAATTAATAGTTTAGTTAATAGCAATTAATACAATTTATTAATTCCTGTTGGGTTCAATTAAAATCAGCCAATCTCAATAATTTCAAAGATTGTTATATTTGAAAAACAATTATCTAAACGGCTTTTACATGTATTATAAATGAGATGAGGTATTTTCAATATTGATTAAATAGATACCGTTAATTGAACTATCTACCTCATTAAAACTTGCGGCGTTATTAAACATTTTAGGTCCGTCCATTAAATAAATTGAGCAACTTAGGACATAATCTATAATTTCTATAAATATAATTTTCGATATTTTGAGGAGACGTTTACTATTAATAAGCAGATAATATTGTTTGTTATTATAAACTATATATTGATTGCAATGATTGTTTGCAAATTGTTAATTGCTCACTAAATGTTAACGTTTGTGAAATAGTGATCACGAAAAAGAATTACTCGTCTATCGTCTTTATGTTGCTGGTACCTATATTTTAAATGTTTATTTTATTATTACATTTAGACGATTAAATTTAGAAGTGGAAAAATAAATACATGTATTAATTGGGTTAGTGTCCACTAAACAATACTATAAAGAATTTAAGTTGCTGTTATTGTCCTTGTTAAAATTAAAAAGATGCTCCTTTAGATTTCCTGTAGATTAGATTTCGGCACTTGTTATTCTTATTCGCGTTTTCTAAAAAACTAATAACGCCTTTATGAGTGGTTGTGGTCCTTAAAACTGCTTGGTCTTGTCTTTTAAGAAAATATAAAAAAAATAAATAGTATCATATTGTAATATAATGATGTTAATCTTATAATCAAATGATGGAATGGATTTTATTAAAAAGTATATATAAAATAATATAACATTTTTATTAATCAAAAACCCTAAATTTTCACCAATCAATATTAATAACAGCGATATCAGTACTAATATATTTTTACTTTCGGCCGTCAATAATTGATCAGTTACCACTCGAGCAGTAATTACCACCAGGCCTTTAAAAAAGCAATTCTTAAGACCGGTTCATTTTTTTTTTAATTTGAGACGTTTTGCATAGACATTATGAAATTTCTTACATAGTTCTAGATATGGCAATAATGATACGGTCCTTCTTTGCATCCTTCCCATAGAGGCAGCTTTGTTTCCTTTTCGTATATCCATAAGTGCACTACCGCTGTTACTGAAGTGATAATCCCGAAAGTTAATTTATCTACATTAAGTTCTGTATTAAAAATTGGTGAAAATTGCGACCGTGGTTTGATGTGAGTGTTTCAGCAGGTGATGTATGTATAAAACAACTGTAACTTAACGTATTCTTCCTATGCTGAGGCACTAACGTCAAGGGATCCGAAGTTTAGAATTCTGAAGAGTAAATGCGAACGTGCTTTGAGATTCTTCAACAGACAAATCGTTAGAGCAAACTACAAGCATGTCGTCAAAATTGGGAAAGAATGGAATTGGGAAGAGCATTATTGAGCTGAGCGAAGCGAAGCTCTTTACTACAGCCGAATCGTAATTGTAGTTTTCGAGATAATTGATAAGATGTGTTCCATATAGTTAACATATAGAACATTTTTGTTTCGCGCGCGCGACCATTCCTAGTACAGAGGCGTCTCACGTGCTTTCACATCATTCGTGTGTGAGACGTCAACCAGTAAACAAATTCGCTTGATTTTTTATTGACCCATTTTTTTTAAACTATTTTTTTTCGCTTTTCTCCCATTTCTCTCTATCCTTTTCGAGTAATATTATTTGCAATTATAAATTTGTTCAAAACAAGTATTGACATTAAATCATAATTTTTATCCATAAATAAATATTAATATTTAACTCTAGATATTGATGCGCACCACTGCGTCGCGAGGCTAACCCCGCTTGCGTGGACCTAGTAAACCACTAGCTCATAGTTTTTTTGAGGTTTACTAATTAATTAATGACCCGAAATATTGCTTTTGCAACGGTCGATCAGCTGGTGATCTTCTGGTGTATCAAACACACTGATAATCTAGATTTTGCGAAAGCCTCCCAGGAAATTGAAAAACTTACAATTATATTATATATACCCAGTATTTTATAATTGCCAAAAGTACCAAAACCAAAAAAAATAACAAAACCATTGTCAATATTTGGTAATCTAAAATTAAGTCCACTAGCTGTATTATATTATAAAATCTCAACAAATATTTTAAAATCTCCCAATAATTGCAATAATATTAGAAATAAATAAAAGCAACTTTAAGCTTGCTGAAATTATGGACTACTGGTTTGCTCCCGTCCGTCGGAGAATACCCTAGGAAGATACCCCGCATGTGGTCCTCGGACGGTACTAATCAGGCGACACTTGGGTCACACACACAATGGGTCGTAAGCTTTGAGCTAGTAAGGGGAACCGTGTCGGAACAGTAGCATTGTTTGGTACATAACGAATAAGAAGTACATTGAACCGCCAGAATCAACAGACTATTCGTAGATAGAAGCGGGATCCGAAGCACGGTGTGCCGTAGGCTGTCCACAGTTTGAGTTTCAGTTTTGTTCAGTACTGGCTCTCCAAAATTGTGAGTTCTTCACACACGAAAAGTTGGCTACTTCATTGACGAAAAGTTGGCTACCGGTAGAAAGCGTAATGGACTTTCGTAGGGTTTTGGCGATCCCAAAATTTTCCGATCCCCTATCGGTGTGTATAGTAATAATGTTCTTCACTGGCCTTACAACGTAAATGCTTCGTTCTACTGCCAGCTTTGGCTTTTCGGAGTCAGTGAGACATTCAATAATTAAAATCACATATGTCCTATTTAATTTTATGTCATATTTTACCACCGTTATTTAATTATAACTCTACATTGATCAACCCTATCTAGCGATAGTTTAGCAAACTATATTTTATTAAAAAATCCCTAAGCGACCTATATAATTTTTGTTTCTATGTTGACGGTTTCTATATTCATTTAAATAGGCCGCACGACGCGGAGACTCGCGCCTAAAAAAAAACAAAAGTTCGCTAATGAATTTAGTAGGTACATATTTTTTAAAATATAGATATTGAAAAGTGGTATATAACTTGAGAGCAAATTATTATTTACTCGGACGATGTACTTTGAATCTCCCTCTGCGCTTAGGATTGTACGTTATTGTAGATTTCTTTACTTCGCTCGTGCTTCAAAGAAGCGCCCTCGTAGTGCAAACAGATAATGTATATATTATATTAATGAAGTGCTTTTTACTATCTTTTTTCACTATTATCTGCTATTTTCGATTGAATATGCGAAGACAAAAGTATTTATTAAAACACATAGAGAAAAATAAAATAGCAAAATTAAAACACTTTGTTTCTTAGTTTCAATATATATTTACATTTAAGAATAACGACAGAGGTCAAACCTGTCGCAGTATAATGAAAAGATCTCGTTCTGACGGAACCAACTGCTTAGTCACGGTTTTCTTTAAACTAGATAATTATGAATGTTATTGTTGCAGGGTCATCCCACGAAAAATTCATAGCTATACAGAAAACTCAGTTGCGGTGACACCGCCAGCTGGTGAATCTTTTGATTAGTAGCAACATATTAGAGAGTTTTAACTTTTTTATATATTGAAGCTTGTTTTGAATGTTGCTCGAATTTTGAATACTAAACAATAATTAGAAAGTTTTATGTTTAAATTTTATTTCATATCAATGTAACCTATACCTAAGAATAAGAACATAAACTGAATAACTGCTTATTAAGCATCTGCTTCATAAATGTAGGTGGTAGATATTCTATAATTTAAGATAAGAAAGGTAAGATGAAAATTAAAATCTATAAATATAAATAAAATTTTGTATTGAGAACAGGTAAGAAAGAAATCAAAACGCAAATTTTTCTCAAGGACAATGTACTGCGATACAAGTACGATTATGTTATATTTATAATAGCTTTAGTTAAATCCAATTTAAAATTTGATTTTAAAAATCAATTTCACATAGTTTGAATGCCATAAGTGGCGTTGTGATTGAATTAGTAATCTTGAAAACAAATTAGTAATCTTGGGGTTCAGGAGAAATATTTTGAGACGTAAACAAATATTGTGTAAAAGTACGATGAAGCGCCGCGAGCAAAGAACTTTAAGAACACCATTTTGAGGAGCGAGCGACTGCCGTTCTAATTATAAAACATTGAACAGGTCATAACTTAGTTTCAACATAATTTATCAACGACTTATTTGTAATACATTTTTTATATAGGTATAAATATTATAGTTTATAGGCGATAAATTATTTTAATCCAATGACCTTTAAAAATGATACTTTAAAATACAACAGCTAATGTAAAAGACTTTTGAAACGAATAATTTTAGGTCACTGGCGCAACTTCTGGAGATTAGCGAAACAACTACAATGCTCTAACTAAAACTATTATAAATATAATATACTCGTATTTATCGTCCTTTAGAAAAAAATGCGTTTTAATTTATTTCTTACCTGTTCTCATTACAAAATATTATTTTTATTTATAGATATTAATTTTCATTTTACCACCTCCTTTTTATCTTAAAGTATAGCATATCTTCCACCTATATTTATGAAGCGGATGCTTAATAAGCAGTTATTCAGATTATGTTCTTATTCTTAAATAATGATTATATTGATATGAAATAGAATTGAAATATAAAACTTTTGAATTATTATTAAGTTATTTAAAATGCGAGTAACATACAAAAACAAGCTTCAATATATAAAAAAGTATAAATTCTCTAATATGTTGCTACTATTCAATAGAGCCACCAGCAGGCGGTATCACTGCAACTGAGTTTTTTGTATCAGTTGGTTCCGTTAGAACTAGACCTTTCCATTATACTGAGACAGGTTTGACCTCAGTAATTATTCTTAATGTGAATAACTCAGACACGAAAGTTTTGGTAGTAGGGATTGCGTACGTACTGCCTTATATAGTACTTAACCAAATATCTGGCTAATAATAAGACTATATGAAGACCAATGTATATATACGTATTGAAACGTACTTGACCGTTCACAGTGACTATAAATGTATCACATTGTTTCATTAAGTTTCCTGACTTTTTATTCGCCGTCTGCGCAATGTCTCTTGAAACATTAAACTTCTTTAACTAACTGCTGAAATCACTACTTACTACTTACAAAAGCAACACAAACTTTCCCTGCGCTTTTATTCACAAAGATTTACATTTAACAACTTCAATTTGTGTATGAAGTGAAACTTCTTTAGAAGCGTAGTACTTTGATACTCAATGAAATCAATATATCCAACTATCGTATATCTATATTGTCTTCTTCAATTTCATTTTATGACCAATAAAAAAATTAAGACTTTTAACTTTGCACATTTAAATGTATAGATTAATTTTTCATCGCGTTCTCGCGTTTGTTGTAGCAGTGGTTTGAGTATAGTGGTTTAGGTAGTTAGAAAGCTAAACCTACAACCACCCCTTCCAGTAGCATCCTGATTAAGAAAAATATTATATTATTCATATGATGAGGAGGAGAGAAGGAGGGAGATATTAAGCAACTTCAAACTATTAGACCCTAGTTTGAATATGATGGAATGACCCCAGTAACCGATAACACTGTAAGGATCACGTAAACTTTCTTGATGCATCATATTTAAATAATTTTTTTCTTATCTTAGCATATTTAAAATTTTTTTCGGCGATTGTTTTGTGTAAATTATGGGTATTTGGCACTGAAATTACGATCATATATGATTTTATTTAATTTTTTCTGAAGTTATTTTGGTCTATTGTAATAAATTGTTTTGTCAGTGTATACAGCTCCATCCTAGAACATTTCATGCGTATTGTTTTGTAAAATTGTGTCAGATAATATAATAGGGTGTTTTTGTAAAGGGAATTAAATTGGTAATTAGAGATAAGTTTTGGTGTATGATATAAGCCCCCTGGTTGTCTGTTTATGTAGCCTGGTGAAGTGAGATTCGTGGTAGCACTTATTATATGTTGGGTTGTTTATGGCATTTACGGCAATTATCGTTAGCTATTGATGTGTCTTTCATAATGAATTTTCTGTAATTCTAAGAAAAACATTGAACAGGTCATAACTTAGTTTCAACATAATTTTGTCATATATTTCGTTTTGAGTTATACCTCTGTGTAGTTATCACTTGTTAGCGATGGAGTAAGAAAAAATGTTTTCAACATTAAATTTGCTTAAATTTTGCTTATTTAAATTTGCTTTTGCCATAAATATTGGATATCTATTAGGCCTCTACCTGCCTCCCTAAGTTGTTCTTTTTTGTGAGATTATTGTGTATTGTTACTTGTTATATTTTTATATTATTTTTGCTCCATTGTATAATTTCAAATAGAGAAGTTAGTTTAGAAGTTGCGAAAGTATTGATTGCTTTACTTTTATACTTTGTAGTTAGTGTTTGTCTTGGAAATATATATTTGAAGCCTTTTAGATGCTTAAATCCTAAGTATTTAAAAAGATCTATTGGTTTCATTTCTGTTATAATGTTTGTATCGTCAATAGCATAATCATCGGGCTGAATTATTATTTTTATAATATAAACAGCTTTACATTTATCATATATTTACTAAATTTGGTAGTTTTTTCATTTCTCATGTCATTTTGATTTTTGGCAAAAAGCTTAATCATCAATATAAATTAGCGGGAATAGTGTTGTTTCGTTCCCATTGTTATAGATAGGATATCCCACCCTGCAATTATGCAACTAGTGAGTCAGGGGTTAAGGGCCAAGCCAGACCATAGGGGCCTTAGGGAATCCTTAATACAACTTATTACAGATATAGCATATATTATAATTTTATGTTTTCGAAAAAAGATACTAAATATTTTTTGTATTTCCTTAAAAAAAAAGAAAAATAAACTGCAAGATTTCAATAAATTATTTATTTTTTAATGTAACTCGACTTTTCGAATGCTTTGCAGCAAACGTGCTCGCGGTAAGACGAGATGATGGTGTCTGTCAGTCAGTCAGTTTATTTGTCCAAATACTCGTGTTCTCGGGTAGTACTCGTGTAAATCTTAGAAATCATTAAACTACAAGATATATTTTTTTCAATATTAATACCTTTTTGCTGATATTACAACGGGTAATCTAACCAAACCTTAATTGCGCGTACGTAATACGCGTTTCTTAAACGGTTTTCAATAAATTAATAAAATAAACAAAAATCTTAGAAAACTATTCAGTTCTAAGTTAGGTTAATACGCATTGATTGATACCAAAACGAAGACAATTGCATAATCAGGTCGCGAGTATATTGTGCTGAAAAAACCCATGCACACACAGATATTTTTTTTTAAATGTCTACAGTTAATCAGTTTCCTGTGTGTCTGTTAGGTAACAAATTATAAAATAACTAAAATAAAATAAAATAAAATCCTTTATTTTCAGTTTCATAAAAAAATCATTTAAATAATATTATTTTGAATAACGTTACTATGCAAATATATTTTGATAGATTATTATACCAAAATAATAACAATTAAAAATTACACTTTAAATATATATATTTAGATTTATTATGTTGTATTCTAACACAAGAAACGTTGACATGAAATTATATACCTACTCTTTTAAACCATTTGTTAAATTTTTGAAAATTATAAGATGTAATACCTAATACTTCCTGAGTTATCATTTTGCTCTATTTCATAGTCATACTGTCAATGGTTATATTCGATTTAAGCTAATAATAACCAAATAATATTTTTTAACTATTAAATTCGGTATGACATTGTCTAGTCTACTTTAGTACTATATTAAACGCATAAAATTGCAACGCCTAAATTAATTGATCACCATTTCAGCCGGGAATCATCCACTGCAGGAGATGTCCATTGCCTTCTCCATTAAGCGCCCTAGGGACATTGGACTCCGGCTACCCTTATTAGATCGTCAGTCCATCTCGTGAGGGGCTGCATATCCTGGTTCATGAAAATAACGAAAGAAATTGAAGAGAATGTTAAACAGATGGAAGAAAAAGTTATTAAAATCCTCAAATTATAAGCTTTGTTTTGAAATTTATAAATCTGAATCTTAAGAATTAAATCTAATTAAAAAAATCCTATTAACGTTCAATATTGGTTTCTGACATATATATGTATATTACATATTTACAATATCATAAAAGAATTTAACAGTATTATTTTATTTGATGGACAGTTTTAAAAATGTTAAATTTCGCTTCCCAGCAGTAATAGTTTTCGTACCAAGTTTAGAGTTGCTTACGTTTTCTTCTAACATTAATGTTTATGGTTGAGACGACGTGGAAGCTCACTTTAAAACAAACATATTCTGATTTCATCATCAGAACTATAATTTAATTACGTAAAGTATGGTACTTTTTTTAGTTTTGTGATTAGAATGTGCTCTACGTCTTACTTTCTAGATATAAATTTAAAAGTGTAAAGTGTATTTTTATTATAAAATGTTTGTTTAAACTATGTTATATTGTCCCTAACTATGTTATATTGTCCCTAAAAACGTAAAAGATATAAATTGAATCTTGTATAAAGTAATAAACGGTAAATGTAAGGCTACCAAAATAGTAAAAGAAAAAGTACTTATTTTAAAGTAAATTAATTGAGGTTTTTTTTCAAATACCTGTCAAAATATAGTTTGGATTTTTACTTAATATTATATATTTAATGGACTATTATTTGTGCCAGCTAATCGGTCACTGCCCCTAGTTGGCGGCTACTTATAAGTACTTAATCAACTCACTTATACAGAGAGCGAAAGCTTTCACTAACATTTAGCTCAACATTAAACAATAGTAAATTCAATGTAACTGTTCTCTCAAATGATATTACTAATCTCGTTGCTTCCAATATAGGCAAAGGTAGCTTTAAGATAATTAAGTATTGGCCGTGGCTACTAGTTAGTATGTGATTACCCTAGTGGCGCTAGTTTGTGATTACCCTCCATCTACCATGGTGGCCAAGTTCGGTGATTTTCATAGAGGTCAGTGGCAAATGGTTTCTGTAGTTATCGTAGCTATTATTTTTAGAAGTTTATCCTGGAACCAAATTGTGAAGCGATTGGGGCTTGAAGCTGTATAACAAGAAAAAAAAAATCCTTTCTGAGACGGTGATACTGCATTTTATCGGTAGGGATCCATGGGGGAAGCCATACCATCAACTTGGTTAGGTGCAAGTTTCGATTGTAGGCCCAACCACTGGCTAAGAGTCGCCAATCTTGCGGTCATTTCAGTCATCACGTTTTCACGTACTAGTTAATAGTAGTGGAATAAACTTCCTTCACGATTTTCCAAGTATAAATGCCGATGCTTTTGCAAGTTCTGTATTGAGTCAACCTATTTCTGAGAGATATTTTTCTCCGCTTACATATGACAAATTAAAGTTGTCCTTTTTCTAACTATCCCATTGTAAGGTTTTAAATTAAAGCGTGTACTGAACGTTACGACAGTCAAATACATAGGAATTTATTTGACTTTTATTTGCAAAGTAATAGAGTCATTAAAAATAGTGACACTCTTTAATTTTTTGGTGCACCACCCACTATTACAGAAGGGTATCATCGTAGTCCGTGGAATAACGGTGGTGTGACACTCGGCGTTTATTCACGTGGTGTCGCTATATTGACATCGCCCATATTGTATGTAAATCACATATATTAGAACTCAACTTAAATTAGCTTTATGACGTGCAACTTGACACAAATTATAAACAACAAATTAAATGTAATTTGAAGGTTACAGCAATAAATAAGTGAAAATTTTATTCAAATCAAATAACCGTATAAGAGATGGCGTGGCACAAACTACAAAAAAAAAACAGACTGATATAAAAAAGATATAGTTTTGGGTTTTATTCTTTAGTAAAAAATAAAGTTACTTATCATCAAGAACCCTGACAATACATTGGGACACACTGTTTTTAGGAAACTCACACATACAGATAGATATCTCAATGGTAAATCCCACCACCACCCTAGCCAGTTAGCTACCGTTGGCAAATCTTTGTTTCAGAGAGCCCATAACATCTGCGATGCTGAGCACCTAGAGGAGGAGCTCCAGCATGTCAAGCATGCCTTAGTTAACAACTACTTGCCTGTCAAGACAACAACGGTCAACAAAAGACAACCGGTCCTACTTCCATATGTTAAGTTACTGACAGAATTAGATATATCTTAAAAAAGATTTCTATTAAAACTATTTACAAACCTCATAGAAAAGTGAGCCAACTTTTGAGACCTATTAAAAGTAATGTCCCTTTACAATGTGCCGGGGTATATAAACTTGACTGTGATTGTAGTTTGTCATACATTGGTCAAACGAAGAGGAGCATCGGTACAAGAGTTAGGGAACAAATATTGCATATCAAGAATTGGCGTACATCGAGGTCTGCAGTATGTGAACATAACATAGACAAGCCAAACCATTATATTAGATTTGATAAACCACAAATCCTAGAGAAATAATAGAGAAGATGGTTGGAGAATTTCTAACACCTGGGGCCCACCCACTCATAAATACTGTAAAGTCTCACGTCTGTGACCGCACTGTCAGACCTTAGGATACAGTCAGTGCGTTTTGTCTACATCCGGAATTCTATGTCCGGAAACTAAGGAATCGTTGGAGGTCGGTGACAAATAAACTGAGTGACTGACAGACACCAACATCTCATATTACTGCTAACAAGTTTTGCTGAAAAGTAATCGAAACGTCTGGTGTTAATTAAAAATGTAATAATTAACGCGGGTTATATCTGTAAAATAGTTTTCATTGAAATGTGTAGTACTCGTGTAAATCTTAGAAAACATTAGGTGTAACTTGTATTTGATAATATTAGATTAATATATTTCGTCAAGAAAAATTTATATATACATGTTCCATATGTTAAATATAAGAAAGGAATTTGAATATTATGTTAACTAGAACCATTATATCTTACTAAAGTATCACCAGACTTCGATCACACAAGGACTTAGAATCCCCTGCCGCCGGTATGATCAGAGTGGGGGCGGTCCGCCCTCACCTTGACCGCTGGATCAATCGGCGACACGGAACACTGACGTTCCGTCTTGTGCAAGTGCTGACCGGGCATGGTTGCTTCGGTGAGTATCTGCACAAGATAGCACGAAGGGAGGCGACCCCCTCCTGCCATCACTGTGACGAGTCCGTCCATTCGGCTCGTCACTCCTTGGCGGAGTGCGCTGCTTGGGACCACCAGCGCAATGAGCTGGTGGGTGTGATTGGCTGGGACCTCTCGCTGCCGTGCGTTATGAGCGCGATGGTCAGCTGCGAGAGGTGCTGGGTCGCAATGGCCTCCTTCTGCGAGCAAGTTATCGCCGCAAAGGAGGCCGCGGAGCGGGTCAGGGAGTCAGCCTCGTCCGCTGATCCACTCCGTAGGGAGAGACTGGGTAGAAGGAGGCGGGAATACGCCCCTCGCTTCCTTCCCCAGTTGTAGTGCGTGGTGAGGGAGGAAGGTGACCCCTCTTACCTAACATAGGCCTACGATGGAAGGGTGCTCTACGTTGCTCGGGGCACCCTCATTCAGGTGGTCTCGCCGGGGCGTCACGGTGTGTGCTAACGCGATCCCGGGACGTCCCATTACGGCGCAGAGGGCAACCGTTGGTTTTTTAGTGGGTTGCCTTAAAAATGACAGCATCCTCTATGCTGCCGGGTAGTCCTACATCATCCCCCCGGCCGTCATCCCCTGGGCCGACGGGGTAACCGTAACGGGTTTTTCCAACGGAAAAAAAAGGACTTCGCTTACCTAATTACTTACCTTGTTTTATATACAAGTGTAAATGGGAATGAAATAAATATTTTTCGAGGCTTAAACCAAATAGTTTCGAAAATAATTAAACACGTTAAAAATTGTGATAGCTAGTTTGAAAAGACTAGTATTCCCTTGCCTTGTAGTCAATATTTTTTCTCAAATACTTGAAAATTAATGAGACCGGAGAAAAAGCTTAAAATAGCACAAGTGTTCCACAGTTAAACGTAAGTGCGTCGATTGCCATGGCGTCCGCATCTTATTGCCAAGACTCGAATATTTTTACATTCAACGTTTTTGCCAGAAGCTATTAATTCTATTTCAAATTGGTCAAAACGATGTAAGACTTCTTGAAATACTTGTTAGAAAGTGACCACACAATATCGGGATTAATTATTCTACATAAGGCGTCTGGCCGCTTTCAGGGTATCAAAAAAACTGAGAGAGGTCGCGTTGTTCGCACCATTGCCAGGAAGATCACGTTTATTTATAAAAATGTCAATATTCGCTTAAATTTATCGATGGATGATTGTTGTGAATAGCAGCAAACAATTCATTTAATAATAGTGATATATAGTTAGTTATTTATGTAAGCTATTCTTTCGGGTAAATTTTCTTGCGAACTGATTATGCTGCTTAGATTTACATTTATGTAACTATTTAAATGCAGTTTTATATTGTTACTTTACTCAAGTATCTCATGGATGAGTCTAGCTGGAACATTTTATTTCTACTTTTAATGAATATAAGTTTTAACATAGTACACATATATATTAATTTAAATTCTTACCATTCTTTTTCTGCGATATCGACCAAGCAGTTTTTATTAAAAAAAAAAAAGAAAATCGCATATTCACAATTTCGAAATAATTGATTGCGTTATCGGGGTGGTTTTGATAACAATAGATACGTTATCAAATAACATAAAACTGATTTTTTTTAGCTAAAATGCCCTAATGATTTTTTAGTCTTTTTTTAAAATTGAATACCGCGCATTTGCGATTTATAAAAACTTTATGCGTGGTTAGGGTGGTTGTCGTACCAATCGATGCATTTAATATCAAAAAGTCATCACGATTGAAGAAACAAATATATCGCATTTATTTTTGTTTTTTTTTAAGAAAAAAAAAATATCAAATTGATTGCTGTTTTTTTTAGTTTTTTAATAATTTTAGTGCCAGTAATGATGAAATGAATTTTATTAAAAAAGGGAAAATTATTATAATTATATAAAATTTTTCTTAACCAGGTTAGTGATGGCGCTCGCCATGACCGCTTATAATTATATTGAGGATGAAGCGCAACATATACTAATTAATATTTCCACAAAATAGTTATAATATATTAGAAATTATTATAAAATAAATCTTATACTGGAAAAGGTAGGTAAGCAAAAACAAATCATTTTACAAAATTTGTTCAAAATTATTATGTATAAACCAAGAGTAAGTAAACAATACAGAAATTAATTCCTTACGGGATTAAAATAAATTTTTGAAGTAAAACCTTTTAAGAATGGTTGTGGTTTAGAAATTGCATAATAAATTTATATTTCCAATGTTCTTAGCAATTATGAATAAGCAATATAAGTTAACTTACATAGTAACAAATCACACCTCATTTAGTCGGAAAATCGATTATGATCTCTCGATTAGAAGCTGAGGCAATTATATATTCTCACTAAAACTTTGGAGAACATTAATTATCGAGGGGTGATGAAAGGGGAACTTAATTGAAACACCTACTTTGGCTGATTTTGAATATTGAATCGACGGATTAAATAACTGTAATGAATTATCTTTTTAGTAGAAATAAGATGAATTGATTTAATTTTTTACAAATATACAATCTCCTACACGATCTCTTATCTGCGATATTTTGTTATTTTATATTTTAGTTCTGTGTGAATGTATGTGACGTCTGAATAAAGTTTTTTGATTTGATTTGATTTGATTCGATATCTATCATATATCACTTCAAAACAGATCTGTATTTTGAACAAAAATGTGATTGAAATTGACACCAATGAATTGAAATCAATAAGTCAAATTTTAAAATATATGGTTATCTGGTTATAATTAAAGTTATAATTTTAAATATCATATAACATATTAAGAATGACATATAGATCATACACAGCTCTGGTTTATGTTAGGGATAAAGAATAGGGAAAAACTTTGTAGATCTGCAGCAAAATATCCTTCCAACTTGATGAAATTGACGTCTTCTGGCCTTTCATATCTAAGACTTTTAATTAGATTTACTAGAAAAAATTATAAGGTGTAACAAGTTACACAGCAAAAATGTAAAAATTGTAATCCACTATACTACTCCAATGTACTTAATCCATTATTTAAAAATAATATTTAAATTTAATTAATATTAAATATAAAAAAATATCGATATTAAATTCTACAGGTACCATAATATACTATATCATTAAAAAACGAACCTTCCTACAAAATTATACATAATACTTACCTACATAAGTTTTAACCTAACGGATTGCCAGGAGTGCTTCATATTAATTTGGTTATGTATATGTTTTAACAATAATAAATCAAAAATGTCTTCATTTGAAGGTTTCGAAAAGACTGTGTTTTATATAAATTGTGTTATGACCGAACGCTATGTGAAAAGTATGTAAGCTACTCCCGAAATATAGGGATGCTTACATATTTTATTATCATTAGGTACAAGCTCGGAAAGAAAAATGTATACTTCTGTTCCCTTGCTTTTATAAGGCATTGAGTTACTTTTTCTACATTTTTCTATATCATTATTTATATAATTATATATAAATAATAATGTATATTTTTATATTTATATATTATTTTGCCACTTACTGTTGTAATATAATTATAGATTATAAGATCTTTTAGTGATTTTAAAGTTTATTTACTGCTGTGTTTAAGTTTTGTAAAAAAAAAATATTTTAACTTTAACTTCTTGTTACTCCTGTTACTGATTATATGTTTCAGATGATAAGTTTCACGTTTCTAGTATTATTATTTTATGCAACCAATTTTGATATGACGAGTGCATAACAGAGAAATAATACTTTGTTGATCTAAGAAAATACTTTAACATAATTTGTTTGTTAAAGAACATTTATTAAATCTGAACATGTAAACATCTGGAGGTGATGGCAGCGCTTCGAGTGCTAATGATGATTATTTTGTTTCGATATACACATTTAATTATTGTTAAAATATAATTCTTAAGTGAAAAATAGACTTTTCGTACTTCCAATTATAATTTGAGGTTAGCTCCAACAAACAAGTTAACAGTATCTATATTAGAATATGTTACAGTTATATAACAACAAACATTGTGTTTTGCTTTCAAACAAGCTATTTCTTACAAGTACCCACGCAATTTATTTTTTTATATTATTTCAGTTGAAGAAGGAAAAACTAGAAGTTATTAGTAATTAGATGTAGGGTAAGGTTGCTTAAGTCGTACCACATGCATTCTGCATAATATACGACGACAACAGCATATACGTCGGCAATTAAATATATATTTGAGTGAGCTAAGTTGTGTGACATATTACTATTTGCCGGAAGCAAGCTACTTTGTAAATTTTCTCAACAGGTAAATTTATTATTTATTTATTTATTTATTTTCTTTGGTAACCCAACAGTAAATTACGTCGGTCACAACCGGAGGATCCAAAAAAATACAAATTTATTAACTTAAAATTTAATTCTTATATTTAATTTACAAACTACGTGATCCCTGCTCAAAGTTGGAGACAAGAATGAATATAATGAATTAATAATTAAAGGAAAGTGTAACAAACAAGGGTTTCAGATTTACATTCTGGGATTTTAACATGATACAATGCACCTGTGCTTAATCAGCGTTTCCACGGTTCATGAGAATAGAGTAAATGCTAATTTAACAATTTTGTTATTAATAAGTATATAAGAAATATCTAATAAATGATCATATAGTGTATGGGAATATAATAACAAGTGTTACAAAATTATAAATCTAAACAATATTTGCTTATGACTAAGACCAACAAGGATTACACTATTATGATTTACATAGTAAAAAATTTAAAAGTTAACATACTAAAAGCGCTTCACTTGAATATACATAAGTTAGTTTATAAAAGAAATGTGTTTAATATGTCCGTGCGTTTGTGTTTGTGTGTATCTATGTGTGTGTGTGTGTCTATGGATGTGTGTGCGTGTGTGTGTGTGTGTGTGTTTTTGTTGTACGTACTATAATGTGTATAATGAAATATACAAGTATCATATAAAATATATTAGTATTATTTAGGAATTTTTAAGTGTCTATTCTTTTTATTGCATTTTTAAAAGCTACTTTGTTCATATTAAAAAGATCAAATTCGGAATATAAGTTATTGTAACAATAAGCAATACGATTCATAACACAATTTTGGCCATGATTAGTGTTTACACGACGGGGAGCAAATAGTTTTGTATTTCGAGTTCGCTTCTTTGGTACTCTGAATTAGAAAGTACCTAAAAGTTCATTACAATCAATTTTATTAGACAGTAGAGAAAATAACATCATCATATCAAAATGTTTACGCCTTATCTCTAAAGTGTCGATGTGATAATACTTACATGCTTCTGGATAGTTATTAAATAATTTATGGTCCTTATAACTTAAGAATTTTATAATCTTCTTATAATTTTCTGGATATGTTTGGTAGTTAATCTTGCAAGTAAAGTTTTGATAAAATTGTTTTTCATATTAAAAATATGTTTAGTAAACAATATGATCAGGTCATTTCAATATTTAGTGATGTTTACTTTGAAATTTTAGTGTGCTGTGTCTTTAGTCGTACCTTTAAAAGTTTCCTAAATGGCACTGCTACGATTTAGGAAATTATTTCATGTTTTCATCAACTTTCAGCTGACGTTGTTTATATTCTTCATATGTAAGCCCATGTCCCTCTCCTGCTCAAAAAATTGGAACGGATTGGCATTAGAGGCCTGCCACTGAAACTGTTTAAGAGCTACCTAAAGGACCGTTCCCAATGTGTTGTAATAGATGGGGAAATTAGTAGGGCTAGATTCCTTAACTTTGACGTGCCCCAGGGCAGCGTCCTTGGTCCCACGCTATTTTTATTTTTTATAAACGACCTCTGTAAGCTCACCCTCCACAATTCTAAACTAATCTCGTACGCAGACGACACAGTAATATTGGTACATGGTAGAAACTGGAATGATACTGGTGGACATGGTGCAGCCGAGTCTGCTATTCAGGCTACCATGAAATGGCTAGCACAAAATAATTTAACCCTAAATTTGGATAAAACTAAATTTATTACTTTTAGCCCAGGCACAGTGTCTCAACCACCATCCTCTTTTCAGCTAACTGCACACAATGTGACTCTATACAGAATGACCACTGTACCTGTACCAATATTAAACGCACGAATGTTATCAAAAACTTAGATATCCAGATTGATAGTACAATGACCTGGAAACATCAAATAAACTCATTGGTAGCCAGAGTTAGAAAATTAATTTTTGTATTTAAAAATCTTAGAAATTCTGCTGATTTCGCCACCCTTAGAACTGTCTACTTTGCATTGGCCCACTCCATTATAACGTACTGTGCATCTGCTTGGGGTAATGCAGGTAAATGTCGCCTGCTGCGTCTAGAAATGGCACAGAGGGCAGTGCTCAAAGTAATGGCAAACAAACCAATTCGCTTCCCGACCAAGGATATATACGAGTTGTGCAAAGTACCTACGGTAAGACACTCATTTGTGCTCAACATAATTTTACGGAAGCACTCAGAACTAGTTTTTGATCCAGATTTAAGTAAAAACAAGCTGTGCCCTATTAGGTTATGTCGTATATGTCCTGTTAAGTCACAAATAGTCCGTCGCCAAAACACTTATTTTGGGCCTATAATCTACAATAAAATAAATAGGGTACTCAATATTTGTATTGTATTGTATTGTATTTTGACGACATGCTTGAACTTTGCTCTAGCGATTTGCCGTTTGAAGAATCTGGAGGCACGATTATATAATCGAATCCTCTTCAGAACTCTACAGTTCGGATCTCTTGTGACTAACGCTTTAGCCCAAGCCTGGTACGCCAGCCATTTTCCGGCTGCTGCAGCCCTGACAGATGCATCAAACCAAGACCGCGATCTGCCACCAGGTGGTACCACAGAGCTAGGTACAAATAGTTCCATGCCCTGTAGTATCACATCAGCTACAGCCGCAGCGCAGTCATTGGGATCTTCGGAAGGGAAACAAATCGGCCCCCATGGGTAGAATGCAAAGAAAGACCGCATTCCATCTCAATGCGCTGACTTGTAGTGCCAAACACGTCATATCGCAGGTCTTGGGCGAGCCGTACGTTGAATGGGCACTACACTTCGTACCAGGCAATGATCGGAGGACCCAAGGGAAGCGTCGACAATGATCTGGTACTTTCCCGGATGTGAAGTCAGCAGAAGATCCAACAAAGAAGGCATGTGGCTGTCCACGTCCGGTAGACGAGTGTGCGTCTGAACCTAATGGAGTCCGATTTGCAAAAAATTGTACTTCCCTTTACTGCATTCGGTCGGACTGTGATAATATTATTTTATTCTGACTAGTCTGTTATATATTGTAAATATTTATGTATTATTTAATTTGGAAATGTTTGTTTTACATGGTAAAACTTAAAATTTCTATGTTGTTATCCCGTTCATAAAACAATCAGTTATATCTCAAGTATTAAGAACTCTATGTATTCGATTCCTATTATGTGTTTAATTATAAAATTTTACCTTTTATTTTATTATTCACAAAAATATATATATTAAAAAATTTACTAATACATCAATTTATTATTTAAAAAGCTTACTTTTTACAATTATTTGTACTTCATTATTGGATATTTTTAGCACAAAGATAGATTTATTTAAGTATTATATTATAGAATTATAATTATATAAGTATATTACAACTAGTTGATCTAACCCTATTAAAAAATTTTTTAAACATTAATAAAACCCTTTTTTAAATTCGTCTTGAAAACGCATAAAATAAATTTTTCCACATGGCTTTCTAATACATTTATAAAAAACTCGTTAATAGAACGTGTTCCGGAAGCACGAAATTTAGTTGTAATAATGGATAAGAATTAATATTTTCAAAAACACGTTATAACCTCTTTGCGCTAATGTTGCTCTTTGCGCTACTGTTGTTGATTTTGCTAGGCTATATTAATATCTATTCTAAACTACGCTGATGCCTTCATAGATTTAAGGTCACGTGCAAGTAGTAAGATGCTCATCCAACCTATTTAAAAAGCCTGAACTGGGTTAATCCTTAATTTAGCCAATATTTTATGAATGAACTACAGAAGAGAATTGCGTGGCATGCCTGTTTTTTGGGATTATAAGATAAAAAATACTTTATAAATTTGGTTCATGATGCATTTTTTTTTTGTTTTTTAATAGTTCATGATGTTTTTTTTTTCTTTTCTAATAGTCTTTAAAATAGTATAACAATATTGAACAACAAACTTGTTTATTGTCTCAGTATTTAATTTTGCACGTTGTCTGTCTTAAACAGCCACTATAGTCATTGATATGTATCGAATTGTGTTTAGAATTATATGTTAATGTACATGGACACAAGTAATAGAATTAAAAGGATTTTGTTTCTGCGACTGATATAAGGAAATAATGTCATAATTTTTTATACTTACTATTTTTTGTTACGTTTATTATTATTATTGTTTATTTTTATTTATAAAAGTAAAAATAAGCTTTACATAATTTATGTCATTGTTGCGAAAGGACTATACAACTATAGTTATTAATATGCTATTTCATACTAATTTAGTAATGAATACCTTTCCATATATTTAAGTAAACATTTTAAAGCTCTTTACTATTTCCTTTAATTGTGTTATAACTTTTGTCGCAGTTTTGAAATGACATCTCACCTAAATGTTAATTAAAACATGATTGTTAATATCTTAATTCTTAAGGCGTATATTAATTGTACGTTTTATTGTTTTTGTCATGCAAAGCTGTCATCGAGACATGCTGCAAACTCACGATTTTAATCCTTTTCACTTTTCTAATACGATTAATGTGTTTCATTCATTCGAAAGATTTAAAACGTCTTGCCATATTTGTTGTTTAATATTTCTCCTTATTAAAAATATTATTATCTTTATAAAATTATTATGATTATTATGTTGCTTTTGCTCAGGTAGTAATTTTGTATTCTAGGAACGGTCTTTTGCCAAAATAACTAGTCTGTTATAATTATTAGTGTTATTATTAATATTTACAACAGCTTTGGCTGTTCCCTAGAAGATAAACTCGAAGCGATTCAATATAATGTTAATATTGGCTTTGTCGCATGACACAATATCAGGGGATTGCATTAAGCGAATGATGTCTTGTGAGTAAACTGTGATGTGTGCCTCAGTCAGCAGTGTAATAACAAGATATACTTGAGAACAAACAACGTCGCATGCCCTTATATAAAGGTGACAATTAAATCTAAATATTATTGTTTTTTATATCTTTAGATTAAGATATACATATAAAATATGTACAAGAAATTAATTTATTAAGGTACATGAAAAAGTTATATCAAAGTAGAACAAGCACTCAAAGGTTCCTAGTAATTTGATTTTATTCTTCTCTTTATTATTGCGACTGCTTAAGTGCCTCGCCATTTTAAAGTTTAATGCAATTTAATTTTTTATTAATATTTCAACAAAACTTGATGCTTTAGAGTGCTTACTACAATGAGAGACTGTGTTATCAGTTATAACTTTAAAAGGTGTTTTGTTTACTGCTCGTACACTATTTTTTATTTACCCTTAAATCACACCTCTACCAAAAAATGGAGAATTATAACTCAACAAATATCTTAATTCTAAAAGCATTCCTAAAAAACGAAAACTATTTTTCAACATTAAATAATTACTTTAATTTTATTAATTTTACTGAAAACAGTTTAGATAAAATATACGTCTAGAATATAAATACAATTTTATAATATTATTATAAAAATGTTTAAAAATGTAATATATAGGGGTATTTATTCTCTGCTCGGGGCACCCTCATTTGGGGGGTCTCGCCGGGGCGTCACGGTGTGTGCTAACGCGATCCCGTGACGTTCCATGACGGCGAAGAGGGCAACCGTTGGTTTTTTAGTGGGTAGCCTTAAAAATGGCAGTATCCTCTATGCTGCCGGGTAGTCCCACATAACTTCCGGCCGTCACCCCTCTGGGCCGACGGGGTACCCGTAACGGGTTTTTCCAACGGAAAAAAAAAAAAAAAAAAAAAAAAAAAAAAAAAAAAATACTTATCAATAGACGTTTGTATAGTCAAGATATAGTAAAAAATATGATAGCGATACAACTATCTAACTCTTACTACTTGTATATAAGGAGGTAAAGATGATGGATACCATTTGTAACATTTCTAATTTACTAACATGTGTTTTAGTGTCAATAACATGATTACATAAACATAGATTATATAGCAATAAATTAATCTTAGATCTAATTTCGTTTTCAGATTGGTGCTAAATTTTTATAGGGTTCTGCAAACTACTATATTTAATTTGCTTAAACTTTAAAAACATTGCTTAAATTCTAAATACCCATTAAGAATTTACATTACTTCTATTTCTACTAGATTTTTCAATTTGTCCAGTAACGTTTATTCAATTGTTGCTAAATGGACCTGTATTGACAGATTGACGAAATGCCAACTGTTATTGTTTTTCTTACCTAGCAGAAGCAAGCACATTTGGTATTGTGTAACAGTGCCTCTGCCCGAAGGTATTCTATGTTGGCTCCAACATACTATGACCTCTGCCCATAGGACACCTGAACCGATATAATTTTTGTGTATTCCATTTAGTACGTATGATTGATGAAATAGAGCTTGGTTGAATACAAAGTGCTGCACAAATATTCATGATAAAGGTCGCGATGTTGTAGTTGGACCCTTCTCAGCTGATCTCGCAGAAAACCGGAGTTAGAAACGTATACCAGATGGCGGTCGAGGGTTGTTGTAATAAAAGTTAAAGTAAATGTTGGGGATCTGTTGTTATAAATTACTAGTGCCGCCAGCAATCAAGCGGGGAAAACTCAGCAAACTGAAAAATATATCACGAAAAGTTGATATTATGCCTGCAATTATCAAAAAATATATACATATGCCAGTCATAGTTAGAATTTACCATTTGTGCGTGTAAAAGAATGTTTCATTTAAAAATAAAATTAATTGGAAATTACCCTTAATCTACAATAACATTTTTTTCAAAATCTATCTATAAAAAGGTGGGCATGATAATGGTGGATAATCAAGTGCTCCAAATTTAGTTAGTATAGCTTGATCGGTGTAGGTGGAGACAGCGGACAAATTATTATCGAGTTGACCTTTAGAGAGCTTCGGTTCGCTTAGCTCAATAACATTAGTGTCAGTGAGAGACATTATTGGTTTGTCGTTGTTGGTGAGTCGTTTGCTTGCAGAAACTTTAATAGATTGACGGATAATTGAAATTATAGATGGATTATTTCATTACTAGCGCCTATCGCCGTTTACATTTACCGCGACAATGAAGAAATAGAATAGCAGTATTTTCTTATTTTGGTGCTGACTTTCAGTCTCCATTTTATTACTTGTAAGATAACTGTTGATGTACAAAATAATTAATCTGAGTAGAATTCGCAATGAAACCTTGCCCTCAGATTATAAAAATTTTAATTACACTTGTCAGTATTTATATAAGTAGGAATTTATGGTTTATTTTTTTTTATTTTTTCTTTTAATTTTGACTTTTTGCATTTATATATATTTTTTTACTAATACTAAAAGGAGTATGCCGTGTTCGTAGAAACTCTTAAGAGTTTAAGGACACCAAGAAACACTAAACTATTGTAACAAAAATAAAAAAAGTAAATTAAGAAAGTACGGATGACTTAACCATAACGAAAAATTTAATTTTCATTTTATGTCTTTATTACAAACTAAATATTTAATCTAAGATAAAAAAAATACAAAGCAACCGCTCATAGTTTCTTTTGTGGAATAGAAAATTGCAAAATCAAAATAAAGATAATGATAATATTTACAACTGTAAGAATATAAAGATAAAAACTTAAAAGTACAACTTATATCTATATATATATACTTTGATTTAGGTTACTAAGTCTACATTATGAAGTGACCAAACTAATCAATAAAGACCATTGCCGGCCGTAAAAATATTAAAGGGTTTATTTAAACTCTTTACAATAACAATATTTACAAATAAACTTCATCACTCCAAAAATTTGAAATCTTCTTTTAGTGTACACAATACAAGTACCACATCATTATTTCTCAAATTAAACATAAGATGGCAGTACCGCTGCTTACGAGTGATCTGTATCGCGGTTACAAAACTTTTGTTACTATGCGGTCATCCAACATATTAGGGAACATACTTTTACAGAAGTTACTATGATATTTATAAATAATGTTTAAATTATTGTTATCCATCCCTAAAATGTTTTTATTGACCTGCAGGGATCTGAAATTCTTGTTCGCCTTGACACTCAAATATCACAAAGTTTCGGAGAATATATAGATCCACTCCTTCGTTAGGACTTTGATGAAAATATAGAAAAAAAAAATTGATTTAACAAGCTTATATTTAAATTGATAAGATTGAACTATATGATTTTTTTGTATTGGATAACAGACGCATTGCAAAGATATCCTGAATGCGGTTTTATTAATAGTGATCTAGAGTCTAGACAATAGCTTTGTTTCTTAATCGTCTGCATTTTCATTTTATTGAGTTAAAAATTATAACCATTCTAAAGAAGTTTTACTTCAACAAGTTTTAATATGTGAAAAGGCTTAAAGACTCCAATACGAGAGCTCCACATGTTTGACTATTTAACATGTTTAACATTAAATCTCTATAGTTTAAACGTTACGTTGGACTTTATTTTAACTAAAAAACTGAAGTTAATTTATTAAAAACTATTAATAAATTAACTTCACCTCACAATTATACATTGTTCATTCGAGAAATATTAAAACTATTTTTACCAATTACAATGAGAATCACTTGGAAGTTGTAATAAGAAATTAACATTAAAAGCTATACTTTCTATTAAAAAAAATCTGAAAATAGATTTTATACGTACAATGCAGTCTAAATAAAAATAATTTGTGTTATTTAGTCATAAATGAAAATAAATGTTAGTAGATTTAAGCATAAATATAGTTATAGTTAATTATATAGTTATACTTATAGCTAGTTACTCATAGTTAAGTTATTCTTCATGAAATATATTGTTGCAAAATTATGACCCACAGTAATAATAAAATACATCCTCTAATGTACATGATACAAAGCCAGAACTGGCCTTTGAGTTTAAGTTTTGTTAATGCTTGTGAACTCGCTTCTCCACTCAGCTCTAACTCAGCCGCGAAGTTCTTATTACACCACTAAGTGTTTCGAGTTTTTAATCGCCGTCTCCGCATAGTTCCCAGATACATTAAATTTCCTTCTAACTAATTACTCAAAGAAAATTTACAAAAGCAAACAAGACGATAAATGGTAGACCGTAATTTATTGTATTTACAAGATAAGAAACGTGACGTTTTATGTTAACTATGTATTATAACCTAAAAATGTTTCTAATTAATTCTCGACTCTCGTATGAACAATATATATTCTCTTTAGCGGTTTGGTACATACATACATTATTTTCAAATCATAACCGTTCTAGAGCAGTTTCACGGTAATAAATTCATACTTCAGCTAACAAGAAACTTACACGAAGCTGCTCTTCTTTATACAAGTGTGTTATTATGGATGATTTCTAGAAGCACAAATTCCTTAATTCCATTTTAATGAATTCGCATGAATAGAATATTAACAGAAAATACGATGCATTCAAAGATTTTCAAGCTTTATATAAGACGATAAATGCAACGTTACTACGGCGGCAAAGGTATCTAAAGGCTTGTTATTTAAAAAAAGAAACAGTTGACAATAAATTAAATATTGAAGGGTATGTTTTCTTAACTTACTGTGGCCCAAAAATCACATACATATTTTATTTCAATAATAAAATATTTTTCCATTCTGTATGTTATTCAGTGAAGAAAGAATGCTTCAATTATATTTACCAAAAAAATGTAACAAAACAAAAAAATTCTGGTTAAAGTGAATAATAAAATTAATCTTTAGCCTTGGCAAACGACGCTTCCTCCACTTCCCCCTTTTCGACCATTTCAGTATTTGCGCTGTAGGGTGAGACTTTCAGTAACTTTGCGTTTCACTCTCGAAAGTTGCCACGATTAACAAATTATATATATATATATATATATATATATATATATATATATATATATATATATATATATATATATAATTGATTTGATATATTAGCTGTACCACATGCATACTATATCAAATCCATAATTATTGCAGTAAATTATATTAAACCCAACCAAATTGTTCAAATCTACAAATAAAATCTAATGGTAAGAAAAATTAAGCCAAGAGTTATGCGTGTAACGAAACGCCATTGACTTATTTATACCTTGTGCCCTGAAGCATGGTGAGGGTGACGTCTGTCAGTACTACATGATTAGGGACGGATGTTATGCATTTCATTTTATCCCTCTAACGATACTCCTAGTATAAATGTAATTCTGTTTTATATTGTTATAAAAATGTATGAGTTATTCAGTTTAAACAATGTAACTCCGGGTATGAACTTGCTTTTACTTATATATAATAATCAAAATAAGGTTAATGACTTTTTTTTTTTGCGACAACATTTTTGCTCTATGGCGCATCGGCGCTTATGTTGTTTAACTGTAGGATTCTGTCAGTACAAGCGCTGCTAGCACTGACTCTGATATAAGTTAAAATAAATAAAATGTATTTTTTCTTTTAACAACCTTTTAAGTATTAATATATATATATATATATATGTTTTGTTGATTCATTAATATAATTATAAAAATCTTAAACACGAAAAAATTAACTATTACACGCACAATATAGGTTTTTTTTCGACTATATGGACTACATCAACTATATATACACACACGGGTAAACAAAAGGGCGCCACGTCAATGTACCATAGAGAAAAAATTTTGGAACGAAAAAATAATCATAAACCCAATTTTTATTATTTTATATAAGTTCTATATTTAGCCATAAAATATTTATATAGACAAATTATATTGCAGAATTGAAAAACACACAAATTTTCATGACTACATCAAAGTATTTTTTTTTACTGCGAGTACCGTTAGGGATATTAAATTATGAAAAATTAAATGTCTATCGTTCATTCCTAGTTATGTGGTAATGAAAGACGATAACGTCATACTGGTAATGGTCATCCACACCATATTACAAAGCAAATAGAGGAGATACAATAAACTTTATAAAAATAAAAGCGTTAATTTATAACTCTACATAAAGGACACGTAAATCATTTTCATTTTTTGACGTTTTTGCATTTTTAGTTGTGTACGATCTATCAGCACATAAAGAAATAAACCTTTATTATTGTATTTTTTTTTTGTAATTTTTATAGTCAGATATATCAATTTAACAATAAGATAATCATTTTTCCATTTCACTACAGTTATACTATTAAATTTTTACTCAGGTAATGTCAAAAAAAAAAAAATAATAATAATTTTATTTATTTATTAACTTAAAAATTTAATAAAAATTAAATGATAAATAAATGATTTTAAATAGAATTTTATTTTTACAATGTATTAAAATCTAAATTGCAAGTTTAGAAAGCCTGTAAATATAATAAATACTGCAACAAATGCAAAAAACGTCTCGAAAGTGATTTATCTGTATTTATTTACCCATGCCTATTTTTGACCTCACACGTTTAAAACAATACTAGAAATTAGTTGACAATATCGATTTAAAAAATCATTTGACAGTTTCTTCAATGTATGGAAGGTGGACATGCATCATTCTACTACTTATATTATACGACTTTGCCATTAATCAAATAATACTAATTATATTATTTTTTACTTTAGAAACAAGAAAAACTTACAATACTTGGGCGCCTACATAAAAAAATGTTTTATCGTGTATAAGAAGTCAAATATGAGAGGTAATCTAGCGGAGTGCTCGGAGTGCTCGGAGTGCTTCTTATTTACTTGGATGTGCTTACGTCTGAAACAACAGTTTGTTTATATAATACCTTCTCTACTTAAAAATTTCAAAAAACCGACTTTTAGAAAGTATGTAATAAAGTAATACGGTGTAACCACTAATATTATATCAATATAAAAAATAGGTAGATATGGCAGTAGAGTGCTAAAATTCTAACAGATAATTTTAGAGAATTGGCTTTATTTGATTTATTTCATTAATATAGCAGCTGGAGGAACAAGACCTGACCCTTTATTGATATTAATTTTCTAAAATGTCATGTAGAAATAAGTATGTAGGAGTTTTACAAAATTGAAATATATATCATTCTTATACCTTCGTTAACAAATTCAATATTCTTTTGTGAAATCTAACACTCAGTTCAGAGGTCTTTAAGGTGCCGCAATTCAAACACCTAAGATTAACGGGACTCTCTAGTGTTGAAGCCTCGTCAGCGGCCTCGTCAGCGTTGCAGGAACCATACAAAGCCACCCACAGTTGAGCGGCAGCCAGCACTTCTACCATATGTGAAGGGGGTTACTGACAGAATAGGCAACATCTTGAAGAAGAAGAAGGTTTCAATAAGGATAATTTACAAACCACATAAAAAAGTGAGCCGCAAATTCTTGAGACCACTTAAGAGTAATATTCCCTTGCAATGTGCCGGCGTATACAAACTTGATTGTGATTGTGGTTTATCACACATTGGTCAAACAAAGAGGAACATCGGTACTAGAATCAAGAAACACATCTCAGATTTAAAAAATAGGCGTACGTCGAAGTCGGCAGTGTGTGAACACACAATAGACAAACCCAACCACTTTCTCCGCTTTGATAAACCAAAGATCATCCTAATTTTAATAGAGAAGATCGTTGGAATCTATCGAACACCTGGGATCCTATCATGAAAAATATTAAATCCCAAGTCCGTGAACAGACTGCCAAGCCCATAGACACTATATATAGTGCGTTTTGTGTGCATCCTGAACTCTATGCCCGTAAACTCAGGAACCGTTGGAGGTAGGTGACAAATAAACTGACTGACTGACAGACACCATCATCTCGTCTTACCGCGAACACGTTTGCTGCAAAGCATCCGAAACGTCGGGTTAAATATAAAAATATACTAATAAACGCAAGTTATATCCGAAACATAGTTTTTTTGAAATGTCTAGTACTCGTGTAAATCTTAGAAAACATTATTCAAGTGGGCTGGTGACAGTTTTGGTTAGTAAGGATCGCCCTCTTTTACAACTTTTGAATATGGAAAGAGGAGCTACTTGATTGAAGTTTGACGCAAGCGGCTCTAATGGCGTATATTGTCTTTAGGAGGATAATTTAGGTAGGATCTATGTTTGTTGGGCGTAAAAAACCGATGCGTGTGCAATACTATCCAATGAATATGTATAGTCTATAAAAGCAAGATAAAGCAAAAGGTTGTATTCTATATACTTCTTTTAATCTGATTGTTGGTGTGATGGTTGTCCATCGTTAAGAGTCCTGGGTGAAATTAGTTGTGTTTAGAAGGTTGGTGCTTATCTAGCTTTCCAGTTATTCTATGTTCTATTATTTATACTACTACTACTACTGCTACATTATCTATACTTATTATTTATACTATTTGAATGACAAAAACGCCTGAATAATTATCCTGTATGGAGGATGATCTTAAAAACATTACATATATGAGCCATCAATATGAATTTATCTATTTTTATAACTTCTTTAGAAGTTCCATCAATAAAAATCTATTATTATCCAGAACTGCGTGGACTTCTGAAAGGGTTATAGGGTAAGTTTTGGAAATTATGAACATACAAACAGGTACTTAAATAAGTGATATATATATCGCATAGTACTGCTACACGACAAAAATCTGTGCACAGAATTTTAAAAAGATAGGAACTATCATTAACTAAGGGGTTCTAATATTTTACAGTAACATATTTTAAAGAGCCTAACTTTTTATCAAAATTGTTATGAAGTGATGATAAATTTACACTACTGGTAACTAGAAAACCCTAATCTGTTACGAACAGATCGCAATATAAATAAATTTAAAATAAATTTATAGAATAAAATTATATTGGCTACCAAATCATTAAATTCTGAATTGTAATTAATCTTTTTAGAACACATTTTACCTGGGTCACTGGTCATAAGAAGTCCAATCAGAGAAATAAAATAACATGTGGCTACAGAATTATGGATTGCCTGCTCACGACGCAATTAGGATCAAGAAATATTTAAATAATACATAGCCAGAAAGATCTATAGATTGGTTGGTGCCAATTATCTGGCCACTAAGTTCGCCAGACCTGAATCCCTTTTTTACTGGGCCTGCATAAAAGAAAAGAAATTATAGTAGTAATTACATGTGCCTGTTCTGGTACAAAAAGCGTCTCTTACGCAGCTAATTAATAGATCTTTTTTAGAACATGTAGAGCCTGTATTGCTGTTGGAAGACGATACTTCGAACATACAGTAAAAAGCGTAAAAACTAAAAAATCGCGTAATAAATTTCCCGACTTCACCATTATTATTGATCCTGTAATTTAGTATTGCTTGTAAAATGCACATTATTATACCTCTTAGGAGTTGATACCAACTACTCATGTAATTAAGGTATGGGCTTCAGAAAATACAATCATGCTATAATACAAATCTTTTTCTTAAATCAATTGTTGAACAACTGATTGTAGAAAACATTACCGATGACAAAAAAGGCCGAAAATAGCGACGATATAAAAAACAATCATTAAAAAACAATACTGAAACGTAAATTTTAAAAATATTTTACTTATATTTTATAAAGTCTACAGTAGTAGTTGCAAATAGAAAAAAAAACAATATCTCAGGAACTCAATAAAAAGAGTTAAATTAAAATACTTAAATTTGACAAAATGGCCACGTCCATTTAATATATTATTTAAGACAAAGTTTAGGCTATAAAAGTTTTACGAATCGTTGCAATGAAAAAATATATTTTTTGTGATAAATGCTGCGCGTAGTGCACGCGCTCTGTTAATCTTGATCTTCTAACGTGATTGTGATTAGTCATATTTATTTCTGCTATCTTTAATAACGAAGCTAATCTTAAATGTAGTTATTTTTGTTTATATTTTAAAAAAATATCTTCTATTATATACTGTCTGTCTATCTTGTTGTATATACTGTCTAGTTAGAAGTAATATGTATATTGTTTTGTAGTGTATTTCTTTTAGATAGATAGATAACAGCTTATTAAATCGATAGATAGATAGATAACAGCTTACTAAATATGTTGGTTTTTTAATTTTTTTTATGGTAATATAATTTTTACTAATTATATTAAATTAATAACAACATCTTCACTTAATATTGATTTTATTTCCAGTTACCACTACTCCAAACAGTAGTTCGCAAACAAATGGTCTAAAGTACCACCTTTATTAAGTCGTATCGGAGTCAAAATAAAATCTATGTTCTAAAATGTTCACTAATTTAGAATTATATTTGCTACTTTCATAATTGTACACTTTATCTTCAAATAAAATAGTTAGTGGATATAATAATATATAATCGAATATATTATTGTTAGTTAGTGATCTTAGTGATCTTAGTGACTTAGTGATTCCTCGTTTTGTTTCCAAGACGAGGGATTACGCTACCGTCTCCTTGACTTACGAGGCCCAGGCAGATGTATCTCATTATCGAGTGTATTTGGTATTGAAAAGGTCGAAGATGAGGACAAATTTCTATGACAACAAAGTTCGTTAGGGTCTGGAAAGGTGGGATCATTGTCACTTAGACCAACATCACTTTCCGGACCGTTAACAGGTGATACGCAATAACTTAATTGGGAAATAGTTCTTCCCCTTCTTGTAGCTAATTCGCTGGTACCCGCACCATCCACAATGTGAGTGGTAATTAGAGTAGTAGTAGTTGCTTATTTTGTGTGTTGCTCGTATTGAATGAATTTGACTTTGAAGAGCTAGTACTAGAGCGCGATGAACTTGAACAAGATGAAGAAGATATTCTTTTACTCTGAACAGGTCTGTTGGTTTTTTTGTTTTGATTAAAAATCGACTCATTGTCCGAAGTATCATGTCGCTGTTGAGAAATTGTCTGGTTGAGAATGGTGTTGTTGTCAGCCTTTGTATATTGTGGGGAGTTTTCAATAAACGATGAGGAATTTTAAAAAAAGTTGTCTACCATAATATTGTTCATTGCAGAATCCTGAAATTATAAAAGAAACTATAGTATTGTTGTTGGCAAATATTTTGCCAGATTGAAAATATACTATAATTTCTACCCTTTCGGGTAGAAATTATAGTTGCCGTACACTATAATAATGTTCAAAAATATTGTCGTCTCTTTTCGTCATGTCATTCAGTGCTTGATCAATAACTGTGAAATTTTGATATAAGTTTTCTTTTTGGTTTTCTATTTCTATGACCGCTGAAACCTGGCAAAAGATGAAACACTAACGTGATAAAAATATCACATGAGTCTTAAAGACTAAAAACTCTTTAAGACTCATTCTCACACTTCGGAGAACGATTTTAATAACAACTTATACAATAACAGACGATTATATTCTAATTAATTTAAACAAAAATTTCATTCGCTTTCAAGATATTTGGTAATTAAGTAAATTATATTCATACGAAATACCTCGGGTTCCATTGCTAAAATACTACTACTACTACTACTACTACTAAAATGCGCCAAATCTGAACAAGTCATTAATGTTATTCAATAAATCTGACGAAAATAACCACAAAGTTAATTAGGTCGTTTCCTTATTGTTATGTTATGTTATCTATTTTTTTGGAATGAAAATGACGTAATAAGCTTTCGGTCACTACTCGGCAGTCTTGGTGACGTCTTGCACTTATCGATGCGAAAACAACGCTGACTGCGTCGTTTCCCTCCCGATGCAACCCGTCTAAGTGGCATATAAGAAAGAGACGGATATAACACTTTCGTCCTGTTCTCAACCGAATATGGCTATGTTTAAACTATTGTTACGTCAACAATTTCATTTTAGGTCTATTTATGTGTTTAACTCAATTTACGATTTTTTTGAATTGTGGCATTTTCATTCTGAAGGTGCGACATATAAGATTTCGTAAATTTATATTTAAAACTTTTTATTTTAACAGTAACGTGAAATGTATTATTTGTAATTATATATTTGAAATCACCGTTTACATCTAGATCTAATTTAATTCAAAAATAGATTTTAATTCAAAAATCTAAAATAAATATGATGTTCAGATGAAGTGGCTGACTCAGTTAGTATAAAATTATTTATGCAAATGCTTAGACTAGTGTCACTAATACACCTCATGCATGGAAATAACGACACGACGTTCACACACTGCACGTATATTTATTAAAGTGTAATCGTAAAATTTCAATCGAAGTAACATTTTGCATAATAATTTAAATACAAATAAACATTTTGCATACTAATTTTGACTAATATTGAAAATATTATTTTATAAAACATTTTTTTTTATACCAGAAATAGTATTTCAAGTTTACTCAAAAAAGATGTTAGAAGGTTAAACACCTGTTTTCTCTAGGTTTCTCGTTAAAATTTACTTAATATTTAATTAATTTACCGTAATTACAAAATTCAAATTCCATGTTTCCTCGAACTGCAAATACTCTCTCTGATAAAGTTTCATTTAACTTACAGCTAGTTGAACTGCAACCTACGATAAGAGATAATGACTTAAATAATCCAAGGGTTTTTCTATTAGTTGGTAGTCATTAAATTCTGTAAAATACGGATGGTAGACCCAAATTCAACTCTTCACTAAAATGTAAACAAGTTACAAACTTATAAATGTATAAATAATGACTTATAAATTTATAATTTTTTTTTACACTTCAATTATTGTGATTTATAAATATTTTTCTTTACATTTCAATTAATATCTACTTAAAGTTTATAATAAGTTTTTGAATTGAATTTACCGAAATTTAAATTTTTTATCAACAACGTCAGAATACGGACTACGAATTAAGTAACAAATGAAAACTTTCCTTCTTCATTCTTGGACAAGATACATACTAAGTCTTATACTCGTATAAATTAATATTATTGCTCTGCTTATAATGGTAGTTTCTGTTTTTGTCATCAAAAACAAAAGTAATTTATCTTAATTTCCTATAATTTATAAGTATCCCAATTCAGAAAGTAACAAGTTCTTCTTCAGAGCTTCTCCCAGAAAGGTACTCGCTCCTCTTATGCCCCTCCTGTTGTCTGTTAATACTATTTAAAACTCATCACATTAATTTTATTACCCGCTTTAATCCATTACACTTGATTAATTAATATAATAGTGTGCATTATTTATGTATGATATATATTTTTTCTCGTTTACAACATATTCTTAAGAAAATTTTCTATATAAATCAGCACAATTAGTCAAATTTGTCATAACATCCAAGCTATTATAATTTTATTATTCTTAATACTTAAATCAGTTTTTATATTTGTTCCTGTTAATATTTTGTCTATTACCAAACAATTAGACTAGTAGAGTAAAGAAAGCAATGTCTTTTTAAAAATAAAAGCTCTTTTTACTAATATGTAAATGATCTGAAAGATAGAGATTAATTATTTTTCCTGTTTTAATATTTAAATAGACAAAATTTGTATGTTTTTATAATCATATTTATTTGTTATGTTACTAATTTAAAATGATCAGCCTACATTTAGAAATGATTTATTTTTTATTTATACGAATATTTCAGTATCCTATTGTTTTTTGAAAGTCATTAGTGTAAATAATAACTAATAATTATTGGTTACCCCGAGTTTAGGAATTTCACACATTGTAAAAACATTATTACTTTGCTATTTTTACTTGAAATATAGCTGCATATTTCAATCTCAAGTTTCTAATCTCTTATCTATTCGTTTAAGTTAAAGTCAAATATTTTCGAAGTATAACTATTTTCTGTTTACATGAATTCTAATTCTATTAACAGTCATCTTAATTTTGAACATTGTACATATTTGAGTACTCCTTCATGGTAGCAGTAAATACCAGTTCTATAAGTGAATATAAGCAATTGCAAATTATATTTAACTAATGGAACTACTTTTTAAATAATATATAAGATATATTATATTATAATTGATTACGGAAAAAGGAAACAATGAATTATTACTTAATTTCGAGAATTGCAAAGGATTGAAATGTGAATGTCTCTCTACCATAACCTCGATACAGATAAACCGCAACTACTGTCTCTCACGGAGACCAAAATTAGATGTTCAGTCCATGTGTCATAATTAACCTACAAACGCTACCCTGGAGTACAATATAATAAAACGTGCGGCTGTATAAGTATACACCAGTGATGCTTTCGGCGTCTCCCTAAACTCAATGATCCCAGTTTTTTTTATGTCGCTGTTATGGATACTGGTTCAAACAGGAATCGAGAAACTTCTCTACGCCTGTGTTTACCGGTTACACAGCGGACATACTGAGACAACTAGGCTGACAATAATAAGGATAGGATATTGTTATTTTAAAATAATTACATATATAACAGTCATTTTGTTTTTTTTTTTATACTTTTATGTAATTTATTTTTATTGATATATAAAAACAAAAATAAATACATGAACTGAGAAGTGTTTGAAAAATAAATAGTGCTATTTTAAAACCTAATACTTTATTATTTTTAGGAATCTACTAACTTATGAGAAAAAAAATTATATATATAAATTTTCTACATTGAAACATTTAAATAATTTTTAACGTCAACTTTTAGTAGTAAGCTTTGTTTTAAAGGGGGTCAGAAATAGACTAATATGTGAGAGAAGATGTAAGTCTGTTCCTCACAAAAAATTTTCAAGTGGTTGCGGAAATGAAGTTTGTGTTGTGACGAGAAGTGTTAAGAATAATAAGAAAGCCTTCAGTAAGACTGTAAGGTAAAAGCTCTTATGTCGAACTTCTAAAATTATGATAGTAATTATTGTTGACTCTGCTCAAATTCAATGTTTTCTTACTTGCAGAAGGTTGATTAGGAATTATAAAAATAAGATTATTATGCTGTCAAAAAGCAAATATAGTTAAACCCTAAAGGACTTTTTTCATCAAGTTTTAGTTTGCCGCGATCATGTTATAACCATTGAGTGGACCGATTTCTTAATTTGCTTTTTCTAATTGTATTTTTTTAATAAAGTTTTACTAACTAAACTAATAAATGAGCTGGCGAAGAGAAGCGGTTACTGATCGGTAGTGTATGTCGTTACTAATGCTACTTCTCGATGAAGAATGGTAGGATGTCAAAAATTGGCAGAGTTGTCCAGGACAGTGATTTTTTTGGTGACATTTGTGATTGCATTTTTAATTAAATGGTCAAAGTGTGTCTTATAGAGTTAACGTGGAACGTTTTAAAATCACACGCGTGAGTTATTATTATGATTAAGATTATAGCCACTATTTACTCTGATAATTTTACAAGTATGTGAAACTCATTCAGCAATTATTATGCTTCGCTCAGCTCCACGCACCGTGCACAGTGGCGGTCCTAATAATGTTATTCTTTAACAATTATCGAGTGTACACGATAATCATAGAAATACAGAACGAGTGGGTGACCAAAGGTGATTTTCTATTTCTTTAGCTTTACCTTACTTTATGATACGTTGAGACCTAATAGAATTTTAATAACCGTTGACAGCATTATTAAAATTCTATTTAAACGCAGTCTAAATTACTCAGCTCAAAGTTATTTGGTACAATAAGGAAAAACCGCAAAAAATTTTTGAAACATCAGTAGCGTGGCAGTTGGAAAGGCTAAATACTTGTAATAGGTTTTAAGGAGGTCTATTGGATAACGAGCGATAGCCGGTCGCGTCTATAAAATAATACCCCCAGCGCACCCGAAAAGAGAAGACGTATTTAGTGTTAGCAGTTTCAGAAGTATAGATGCAGCCTACGTTGTTTTATTATCGTATGTAATAATATATGTTTTATAGTCAAATGTAATAAAAAATCAGTATGAAATCAACTTATTATACTTGTTTGTTCTCAAAAACGACCACTGTAACATTTTTACTTTATTGGTTTAATTATTTCTTTTTATCGTTATTTCTTGTTTACCCACCTAAACTTGGTCAGTTCATTGTTCAGTTTGTAATACATGTTTATTTTTAAGGTTTGATCTTTTGGGAAGTTTACTTCCTAGGGAAAGTTTCACAAGTATTACATATATCGTGACTTTTTTTTACGTCGCAATATAAACATAGCATAATATTGTTTTATTGTAAATATTCTATTTATAAAAAAAAAGAGTTCAAATTTTATATCGTTTTGCATAATTTACTAGCAAGGTATGTCGACCGCCATCAAGGACCAATAGCTACTTAGGCAATAAAATATCGCAAAATGTATAAGTTTATGTTGTAGAATACAATAAAGCTCATCTGGATAACTATCTACTGTAGAATTATTGAAATCGTGAAAGATTGTGTACCTGTCCCTTAGTTTTTAGTTCAGAAAATGTTACTAAATATGTATAACCTTTAAAGCATTTATAGAATATATGTGTTAGCCGATCGGTTTTTGCTTTTCAATCGTTTTTCTATTTAATTGCTGAATCGTTTTCTTCGCTTTCTCGTTTATATCGATTTAAAAGAAGTTATTTTATTGTATTCAACACATTTAAATATAGAAAATATTGAGCATGATTTCAAGAGTTAATACAAAAATATTACTTGTAATACCATGTTATTTAATAAATTTACAAGAAGAAGGTACTCGTAATAAATTACACATTATAACGTATTTGCAAAGTGTATGTAGCTTACTATTTCGTTTATAGGTGATTAGCATTTCTTGTATTTATTATCTTAGGTACGAATTTTGTTTGTATTAAAGGCCTATATTTTAAAATTTTTATGGAAACAATACAGTGGCTTAAACAAAACTGAACTGATGACCAACGGCCTATATTTTCAAATTTTTTGTATTGAAACATAATACGGTGGCTTAATCAAAACTGATGGACCATTTTGATCATATGCGGCGTAGAAGGATTGGTCCCAATCCCCAGGCACTGACGTTTGGAGAGCATCAACTTTGAGCTTGCTTCCATTTTCTGATATTTGCTTTAAATTTTATCTTTATTTTTGTCAACTGTACTGTAGCACTGACGTAACCGAACGGTAGCTATGTGTGAAAAAAAAATGTATTTTTATTATGTAAAAAATATATATTTTAACTGATAACTGAGTTATAAATATAGTAGTCATGCTGTGGTTATTTTGACTTTTTGAAATAACTAATAGTGCGTAAAACCGTTCAGTACAAAATAACAGTAGTAAATTGACTATGATGCTCTCGTTTTGCTTATTGATATAAGGTTCATAGCATGACTACGACAGTTGATAATCTTTTCATTCCATATTTATTTAAAAATATCAAAAAAGTAAGTTACAGTTCTTTGTAATTTAGTTATTAATATATAAATATAGAAGCTCTTACAAGCATACTGTCATTAAATAGAATTAAACAAAACGCGAATTTTTTGGTATTGGTTAACTTAATTAGAACTTTCTTTGGTGTGGTGTAATCTATTCTTCACTACAATAAAATGTGAAATTATTTACGGGAAGAACGTTTAGAGGGATGCAGGAGTCTGCCTGACGATCCCTACCTAGTCTGAAGATTTGACGTGAGAGCAGAAAGGGACTAAACTCTTGCCCCGTATAAGCCTTCACAGTTGGGGTGCTCTTGCTCGGACCAACCTTGTTTATTTCAGTAATTCCACCGGAACATCACGGTCAACAATGCTCACATTGCTCTATGGAGCATCTTTAAGGAGATGATGGTAATCGTTCAGTGGGTAGTAAATTACACGTAACAAGAGCGTAGGCATACAGGAAGTCCTACAGGTCAATTCAGACTATCCTCTGGGTTCTGAGTTTATTAATTGAGATAAAGTAGTGTCACCCTTCAGCAAAAGTAAAAAAATAAATATTGAGATCACAGTGATAAGATTGAAACTAAAACGACATAAGTCGTTTGTGATTGTATGTATTGAATGTTTGACTTATTCTAAAAGAAACATTATTTTTGATTTAGCTAGCACTAATCCAGATAACGTCTTTATTTTTTTTAGTTTTCATTTTCGTTTTATCGAGTTTCAAATCACAGTCATTTTTACGTAGTTTTATATCCAAGATATCACTTACATCTGTTTAAAAGACGTTACGTAACTCAATTAAGACTAGTTTTCTATAGATGTAAATGTATAGTATGTTAAAAAATATAATCAGTTACTATGATTATTGTAAAATTACAACCTTAGAGTACTCATATTGATCCTTCATATTTTATCTTGAAAGTTGTAAATAATTTCTAACTTACATAAATTAAATTAAATTAAAATTTATTATTAATAATAATGTTCTTCACAAAACTGTGTTATACACAACTTAAAGTTATAACATATTCAGATTAAAAGGTGATTCATTAGAATATGAGCTAATAAATAAAGTTTTAATATAAAACTAAAGATATTCAACATTCGATATATTCTTTCTTTAATCTTAATAATTTGTTTTCCTTGAAAGGATAACAGGATAGGAATATTGTCATATTTATATTTAAAAATTTTGATTTAAGTTTACTAAATAGTGTGTGTAAGATCATATCAAATATGTGAAACGGGCAACATTATGTGACGTGCGAGGTGGGGTGTGGAGAGGAGAGGAGAGCTCCCCGATCGGACAAGTTATATTTACATTGAGAAATTGTAATATTAATCAAGAAATAAAATCAAGTTAATTGTCAGTACGTTTTTATTTTAACTTTTCAACTACCGGCGTTATAATCAAACGCGGGAAAAGCCCAAAATGAAGAGAACCAAAGAAAATGCAGGATGGACTGAACTAGCAAAGAGAAATCGGAATTGGCATGTAAGTGCATCCAATATCAATATCAAACTCGAATAATAAAACTCAGTCAGCTTCTATAAAAGATTTGATAAAAATGAGGGTAGATAAAATTGTTAAAGAATGTTTGAACACGGTGAAACGTTAAAAACTAAACACCCTCACTTACAAAATACTGAAAAATTAGTTCCTGACTACAATCGGGATAGTCGTGATTTAAATATTAAGAGCTGGATAAATAAAATTGAACAATTAGGCATAATTTACAATTGGAACAATGAAACTAAATCCTTTATTTTACAATTAAAATTACAAGGAGAGGCGAGGCAGTGGTTTAATAGATTGCATTCTTATGATAATTTTTGGGAGGAGTTGAAAGCTATGATCATACGAGCATTTCCACGTCATCATGATTACGCTTCTTTATTAGATGAACTTATGTATAGAAAGAAACTTTCTTCAGAATCTATGACTAAGTATTTTCAAGAGAAATTAGCAATGTGTTTTAGATGTCAGCTGATCGATCAAGCTGCCGTGTCTTGTATTGTACGAGGGCTACCACAAGAACTCCAAGCTAATGCACTAGCATTCCAATGTCGTACTCCAGACGAGCTGTACGAAGGTTTTCTATCTGCTTTTGATTCTTACCAAATTAATCAGAAATTACAAAATGATCCTGTTAAGTCATTTGGATTGAATAAAACGTCCACTGTACAAGGGTCAAACTGTCAACTCCGCGTAAGAAAATCGCCAGTTTTCTACCACTGTAATAAAGTAGGGCACGTAACAACTACCTGTAATTTACCTGACAAGCGTAAGTGTTTTAGATGTGGTAAAGCTAGGCCATGTGGCGAGTACGTGTCACACAGTTAAAGACGATCAGCAGAGCAGCGCAAAAGCAGTCCATATGATATCAAATTTAAATAACATGTACAAGAAAAGAGTCAAGGTGAATGACATGTTTATCAAAGCTTATATAGATACAGGAAGCGAGCTCAATATTATCTCTAAGGGTGCGTCCGAAGCTTAAGCTTAGCCGAAGGCTAAGCCCAAGCAACACTGTCTTAAAAGGCTTCAATAGTAGCTCAGTTCATGCATAAGGAGCTTCAGGTATTGATGAAAACTAAAGCTGTCGTTATTGACGTAGACATGGGAGATGTAGCCTTAATTATAGGATATCCCAATAAAGTAATAGAAATTTAGCCTTTACGAGCCGAGTTTTTAAACAATTCTCTAATAAATATCAATTTATTAGAGAATTCTTTAAAAACTCGACTCGACTGATTCCCCCTGCGCGCCCGACAAGAGTAGACGTACATAGTGTTAGCAGTTTTTGTTTTTCTAAAACAATATTATTATTATTGGAAGCTCAGTGATTAATGATTGTTCAAAACAAATACCTTTAAAAGCTCGAAACTATAGTAATTTAAAAAACAATTAAGGTCCTTTTTTAATTGAATTCCTTATAATTCCTTTTTAGTTCTTTGATATAAGTGATTGTGGTCAGTGATAGACCGAGTGATTCGTCAATAGTCACAAAGTATATTGTTTTGGTACCCGCAAAAGGATTACAAGAGATGCGTTCAAATTAAAGCTAGTTAATCTAAACCTAACGTAATGTATAGAAATAAAGCTATTGTTTAGCTTTACTTATATACATTACACACATACATATATATGTATATATATATATATATATATATATATATATATATATATATATACATTTACAAGAAACTAGTTATTTTATAAATATCACATTATTAAATTACAATTTTTTCTGAATTTTGCGTTATAACTGAATTCTTATTCTTAATAAGTGGTATTTATTAATAACTTCGTGAAAGGAAATGTGTGTTGGTAAAATAAACAAATTAATATTCAATAATTTCTAAAGTAGAAGCAATGCCTTATTAATAAGATAATTCATGAAATACTATTTTATTGAGACATGACAGGTACTAAAAAATTAAATCCTGATTGCATAAGATGAACTTAAAGATCACTTTTTAATCTTAATATCGACTCAAAAGATCAGTTTGGCACTGATTAAAACTAACGAAGCTAACCTAATTAAGCCATTAAAGACATTAAGATCTCTCCATTATCTTATTTGGGGGGGAGATAATTATATATTCTATCCTAAACTTTTAGTTGAATATAAATCAGGGAGGTGCTGTTGAAAGGGGGTACGTGTAAGACAAGGCCTTATTGATACGCTATGATTCCTGATTAATAATAATAGTATCAATTGCAATTTTCTATGTTATAATTAAAAACCAAAAGAAGTTACTAGAAAAGTTAAAATATAATAAACGGCTATTAATTATTGCAAATCTTTCGTATAGAGTTACTCATTTATATTGTGCTTTGATATTACAAAACATCATACACAGATAACAGACGTTCATATTTATTTAGGTTTATGTGGAATATTAGAAATTAATTTGAAGTATTGAGTACCAACAGCTATTTTCCACAATATTTTAGCAATTATTTAAACTATGATTCATTTGCAATATTTTTTCCTATAGAAGATATAGTAAACATGCCCTTTTTAATCTTTCAAGTATGGAGTTAAAATCTAAACATATAATTGTGTGAACTCGTTCTACAATCGGAACTTTTCGTTTTCGCAACTTCTTCTATTAATAAAAATAGAAAATGTTTATTCTCACACAAATTACTAAATAATGATGGTCAAAAAATATTTTATTATAAGACTGATAATTATACTTACATCTCTCATCTCTGATGTGTGATGTTTACTATAATTTACAATATAATCCAGGTTTAGATGTTTGTTTTTATCGGTAAATTTATTTCAACAATTAATTTATATATTATACATTGTTTAAAATCTTGAGGAACCTCAACAGCAGCCTATCTAAGACAATGTTTTAATTATACCTTAGAATGTAACCGACCAAAGCTTTCATGTATTGCAGCAAAATAGCTTGAAGTTTTTAACATTCATTGCTACGCCGATAACAGTATTAGTGATGCACTGTATATGTTCCAACGCATTCTTTCTCGGAATCATATTACCGAGTACCGAAACAGAATTGTACCCGAAGTTGAATCACTGCTTGATCATGTTTCAACCTGAGATCAAGCTAACTTAGTACAAGTCAACCCCAAGAACCCCAAGAAGTCTGCTCGTTTTTAATTTTTTTTTTAAAAGTTTCCATTTGTCGTTTCTGCTTCGTTTAGGGCAGTATCGATATTGGTGTCTTCATTTCGAATAAAGTTCATTTTCATCATCTGGAAGAAAAAGGGCAGTTTACCATCAAAACTACTTGGCGTGCTCAGCAGTTTTTCAACTGCCTACAACTTAACAAGGCATAATTACCTCATATAGAATACTGCTCTCATCTCTGGGCTAGAGCACCTTAGTACTAACTTCTTCCATTTGATCGCATCATTAATCAAAACAAAATCGAACATTTCGAATGGTTGATGATCCAGTTCTTACCGATCGGCTTGATACTTTGTCCCTGCGAAGAGATGCTCCATCTCTTTACGTTTTCTATCTCACTTGCTGTGGGGAGTGCTCTGCGGAGCTATTCGGATTACTACCCGCCTTTGAATTGCACCACCGCAATGCACGTCTGCAATACGGCTGCAACACAATACGCATCACCTCGACAGCTGGCAGTCAACAACAGTGCGTTTTAAAAGGTACATCTCGCCACGCACCATCACTTTGTGGAATCAGATTTTTACATGGTGCTTAAAAATCAATGTCTTAGAGACTTTCAAGAAACGAGCTTAAAAAAATTTTCGGTCCCGTCAGTGCCTGCAAGTGCTCATGGGCCTGCTCTTTTGCCTCCTATTGCATGAAAAAAAAAATTCCTCGCTAAAATACAATCTGTTTTGCCAAGTCGTTTAAAGTAGAAGAGGTACGATAGTGGAATTCACTCCTCCAGTTTTATATAATTGTCCTGCGGTTAACTACTTCAAATACAGATTGAAGCAGAATTTTCTCTCCTTATGTTTTATGTTTATTATACATCAAATTATTTTAATATATACTTTTATTTCTCTTTTTTTGTTGACAATGTGAATAAATGAATGAATGAATAAATGAAAATTACTGTTAATTCGAATGCCTGGGATTGGAATTAAGGCATACGTAACTGCTGCAATACTTGTATTTAAATTTAACATCAATTCTTATGTTACGTAGAAATTAATTTTGGATATTAATATATCATTTGTGCCTACACGCTTTATTCATTATTAATTTTTTCATTCACGCAGACGAGCATTATTCCAAGCATGAATGATTGTACGGACATAAACATGGAAACCTCGATTCTTTATATAATGTCCATTCTACAGTAAGCTGTAAGAATGTGCGTTAAAAAGCTCTTGAATACATACACAGTTCGAAATAAGATCAAAAACTTATAACAAATCGCATAATTTCCCAGCCAATATAAGCGATTATGTCACGTTAAAGAACCATCTCAGATAACGAAAGCCCTTATCACCTTTATTGAAAGCTTCTTAAAATATTCCATACATACCGTAGTCATATAATAAGCGAAAAAAAAGTAGTTTTAAAAATCGGTCAATAAAAAATCGAGCGCAGTTACTTACTGGTTGACGTCTTACACACGACTGAGGTGAAAGCACGTGAGACGCCTCTGATGTAGTGTAGTAGGAATGGTTGTGTACACGAAACAAAAACACTTATATGTTAACTATATGGGACACATTTTATCAATTATCTTGAAAACTACAATTACGATTCGGCTGATTTTCAATCCAGAACGAGTTTTGGTTATTATGCGCATGTGTACAAAATTTCATGAGTGTAGCTTGTAAATTGAAGGAGGAGTAGGGCAACACAGAGTTGAAATTTGAGTAGTAAAGAGCTTCGCTTCGCTCAGCTCAATAACATATACATAGTAAGTATAGAGTAATTTCTTCAACTTAATTTATACTATGTATATTACTTAAATACTTAAGAGCTCCTATGAGTACCTAATTTTTTATTTTAATTTCATTATAGCATTCTGGCACTTCATTTTCAAGAAAATCGCATGGCCAATGCCTCCACGTCTAGTCCTGTGCTATCATAGTTTTTTCTAAGCCTTCCACCAAAGTCAGTCTCATTTCATAATTCAAATCAAACGGTCGAATCTTCTTTTCAAACGAAATCTTTCTTAAAGACCTTCAACCTTAAGACTTAAAAGAGATCGATACAGAAACAAACTCATTTCCTAGAATTAGCCATGTCAAAGATAAAGCCTGCGATTGCGATATGTCTAAGAAATAAGAATCGTGTTTTTGGAAATTTTAGACTCGACTTATCTACAAAAGTTTTAAAATGCGCGCATTTATAAGTAATTTTTAAAATTAAGCGCAGTTCTAGTAAACTCAATCACACATATTAACGCCATCTCTTAGGAATAAGCGGAAATACAATATTACTGTTGTTGACAACAATAGAATCTACTTCGTGCTTCCTGTGTTTTCGACGGCGGTATAGAAACTGTACCGTGAGTTTTAGTAAATTAGTGAAATAGCGGAAAAAAAATAAAGGGTCGGAAAAGGTTCTAGATGTAGTGCGAAGTAGTGATTGTGAAGTTAGCGTGATTGTCGATTGATCGCTTTTAAGTTGAAATATTTTTATCAAACAATGAAGTATTCCGTACATATCTATAGTTTGGTATCCATTCGAGATGCATAATGTTTACGATTTTGCATAATATCGTAAAAACGTAAACTTGATAGTGAATGTAGAGTTTTTCAGTATTTATGGAAAATTGCATACTTTTTCATCGAATGGAAAGTGTGTTTAATTTTCAATCAAGCTGTTACAATCTAGAGTGTTATGAGAATTCTTTAAGCTCCTGTCACCTGGGCACCTGGCTGCTGGCCACTGGTGAGTGCTAAAGCAATCTTGTGGCATGCCACAAAGTAAAGGAAATTAGCATTCAAAATGCCAAAATCTTTATCGGTTGACCACGAGGGTTTGAAACCGATTCATGGCTGACGGTCTGCTCTTCGGGATAAACTGTCTGCCTTGGAGTCACCCCAAATATCTTCAATTTGCAGAGTTCCTTGTAGTTTAATAACCGTTTTTAAAAAATAAATAGTTTATTGTTAAATTTATAAGTTATTGTATAACATATAGCTGTTTCTGAAATAAATTATTTTAATGGTTTTAGTAGCTGTACTAATCGAAAATATTAAAAAAAAAAAACAAATTTTTTTTTTTTTCATTCTTAACCAAGAAGTTAATGTAACGAAGTTTGCACCCATTACCGCTTGTTTTTTATATAAACTATTTTTTCATTCAAAAGTAAATTTTATTATTTTATTTGCTTATATTGTCGTAAGGACAGAATCGCGACGTGAGTATTATAAGTAAAAGCTATCTAATGCAACTATTTACGGTAGAACGGCATAGTCAATAATTGTGTTGTAAATACTATATCTAGAGAGAAAGAGACCCCAAGAGTTTAGGCTTTGCATAATTTACTAGCAATGGCTGTCGGCCGCCATCTACAACCAATAGCTGCTTAGCCAATAGAATATCGCCAAGCGTACAAGTTTATATTGTACGAAACTTTACAAGTAAACGAGTATCGATCGAAGAATTATTAAAATTTTGAAAGTTAGAGTTCTTGTTCGTTAAGTTTTATATTCTTAAGAAATTGTCATAACTATTATATTTACATCTATATTTAACTTCAATTAAAAAATGTATACTTTATACTTAAGAATTTAGAAAAATAAGTTTAAAATACTTGGGTAATTGTAAGATAGATAGATTACATTGATAGAGAAAAAGAACATTTATAAACAAGCGGATTTCAAAAAAAGAAAATATGTAAAAGCGGTCTTATTGCTAACAACAATTTCTGACAGACAACCGTCTGGTGACAGAATTTTAGTAACAAGAAAAATACAATACATAAGTTAAACTTATAACATATAAAAATTTAATTTAAAATGTATACTAATATATTAATATATTATTACATATAATATACATTAAAAATAATAAAAAAATAATATATCTTGTATAAATATATTACATATTACTACCTTTATACACATTAAACGTAAACAAATACTTGCATATTGGTAATTACGTCGTTCACAGCCGGAGGATCCAAAACAACACAAATCTATTAACTTAAAATTTAATACTTATATTTAATTAACAAACTATTTTTAAAGGAGACAAGAATGAATAAAATGAATTAATAATTAAAGCAATACAGAAAGTGTAACAAACAAGGGTTTCAGATTTACATTCTGGGATTTTAACATGATACAATGCACCTGTGCTTAATCAGCGTTTCCACGGTTCGTGAGAATATAGTGGATGCTAATTTAAAAATTTATTATTAATAAGTATATAAGAAATATTTATTAAATGATCACATAGTTTATGGTGATATAACATGGCACAATATAATGACGATGATAAGCGACAATAGTGTTAAACTGAAGCTAGTCTAGGGTCTAACATAACTAGGGGCGCAACCAGACCCTCAATGTCAATTCGATGCGCTCGCGAAATCCCTGGTGACGTTTACATATTAAGCGAAGCGAGCAGGAAAAAACAAATCTTTTATTGAAACACTCTATAACACTAATGTAGATGCGGTCATCGAGAAATATTTATTTTAAATATTTTGTTTTTCATTTTTTTTTCACACAATTTTCATTGTGACTATAAATTATCTCGCAAAATATTTTAAAATTGCGGCCTATGAGGATTTTTTATACAATCATTATTCCTCAACGCCACAGATTTTTTTTACGATTTTTTTAAAACCACCGTGTGGACACGCTTAACATGTGTGCAAAATTTCGTCTTGATCGGATAAGTCGTTAAAGTCGCCAACCCTGGACATTCAATCAGAAAAGTCTCACATAGAGCGCTCCGTTCCCTCGCTCAATAATTGATTATGCAGTTTTTAAATACACTTAAAGTTTCTGAGCAACAGATACCTGGAGATGGATTATTCCAAAGTACTGCTATTAGTAATATTGAGTGTGAGTAGTAGGCAACATTAATTTATTGTCACTTTTTAACCGGAGATAAAATTGACCTCTCAGAACCTGCAGAACCAAATTTAAATTTTATATAATATTTTAAAAGTAATAAATTAAAATAGATATTTTAATTCTAATTTACTTCTTCAAAGTGAAATGATTTTGAAAAATTTTATTACTTTGAGCATTACTAAAAATCATGATATTTAAGAAATTTTGTATATATAATAACAGAACTGTATTTTAATTGTAATGTGTATCAATGGAAAAACTATTCATTAAAATTTCCATAATTCACAACACGAAAAACTTACCTACAATAAACAAGTAAAAATAAAACGACGGAAAGCTAAAATTGGTTCTACTTTTCAATTTCAAACCACAATTCAAAGAAAAAATCCAATGCTATCTCGGTCCTTTGTTGTACAATAAAATAAAGATAACACGTGATATCCACTTAATAATTTTAACTGTAACAATAATACATTATCATTGCCAATATGACTTAAAACAAAATTTACTATCATATAGAAAATCTATTCATTACCCTTAAGTTAACACTTGTGAGTGGTTGAAAAACTATATATTTAAAGGAGATGTTTATTATAATTAAGAAAATATATGTATATATTAATGCATTCTAAGTGAAATCAACAATTTCACGTGTAGATAATGTGTATTTTATATTGTAATAAAGTTAACTAAAGTTAACTTCCGATTACATTACATGGATGGTTTGATCAGTTTAATAGTGAAGTTAGTAGGTGAATACAATATTTTATATTTAATCATTACGTTTTTTTATGCTTGAAAGTTATTTTTTTACTGATATATATATTTATCTAATCAATCTGAAGTACATTTCCGGTGAGTTCCCTGACTTTTCAGCTGGACTTATTAAAAGAGCTAATAAATATGGTCAGTTTATTTATACTAATAAAATACAGGAAATTTAAAATGATGGTGTTAAATATATTGGAAGTAAAAATGTTATACAAAATATTATTTTTTCTGTTGCAACTGATGTTGAACACTGTTTTTATTCCTACATTTAATATTACGAGAATGGGACTTGTTACAAAAGTTCCCCCTGCGGCTCCTCCGGCTCTCGCCCGCCTGTTCTGCAAAGAGTTACTGGTAGTACGTAGCTATCACGTCCAGCACCAGCTCCAGACGTTTTTCGGCGGTCACTCCCGGAAAGCGACCTGTATAGTTTCTTTGTCTCTCCATTTAGAGGGTTGTGTTATTTTGTTTGTTATAAGTTTCCGCTAAACTAAACCTATACCTATAGGTATAGTTTACCCGCATTTTGGTTTAATTTCTCTAAGTTTTCCAGCTGACTGGAGAGAATACTTTATAGCATTACGTCCGTCTATTTTATAATTTGTAAATAATAAATATATATAAAAAAAAAATAACATTTCAATAAAACGAACCACCAACTCGTGAACACGTTTGATGCAAAGCACTCGAACGTCGGTTTAAATAAAAAAAATGTAAAAATAAATACGAGTTATATCCATAAAGTTTTATTGAAATATGTAGTACTCGTATAAATCTTAGAAAACATTAAATAAATAACAGCTTAATGCGTTTCTAATATATATGTTCTAATTAGGCGTTGATGTCCTTTGATTTGCTTTTTCTATCGAAATTACTTTCGGGTTATGTTTATTTCATTAATTACTTCATTTAGTTATTTGTTTTCGTATACTTAGTGTAAACAACGTATTAATATTATATTTTTATATTTTACTACACAAATTTCATTTTGTGGAGTATATGTTTTACATAAATATAATGATAGTGATATCACTTATTAATAAAACAGTAAATATTGCGTGTAACATCATGCTAATTCACAAATTTATAACAGGAAAGTCATCCTAACTAACCACATATTATAATGTATTTGCAAACGATCCAAAAGAAAAATATACCTTTGAACAATATAAGTATATTTTCTATATTTCTACATCTTTTTAAGTTCAATTCGTACTATAATTTATTTGAGATTTTATTTTTGTAATCTTAATCGTAGTTTAATGGCTTTTTTGATTATCCAGGTATATTAAATTTTAGGTCAATAGCTTTTTCTAATTTTTTAGCTACAATTTTAATTTAAAGTATTGTATTTTCGGAAACAGAATACACTAACTAAACCAAAACCTACAGAGAATTCTAATAAAATGTGAGATCTAAGGATTAGCCTCTGTTCCTGGCACTGACATTATGAAACTTCAAATGCCAGCGAGTTTCTATTTACTGATATTTGATTTTTTTATTGTTGACTTTTAGTTAATTATGAATGAGCTAGATTGTGTGTAGATTGTGTGTAGATGATATAAGTAATTTATTATTATGAAACAAACTAAAAAAGATATTAATAATTTTCAAAATTACGTTCTGTTTGCTGCAGACAGCAATTTGTTTCAATTAAAGTTCATTAATTGTGTAGTAAGAAGTAGGAGAAACGCTGTTAAGTCAGCTTATTTGTAATGGTGGCTACTGGACAGAGATTTCGTAAATGTGGATAGGCTGACGATAACTTTTTTTGGAGATGTAGACCTTTTCATTTTATTAACTTTTCATGATATTTTAATATATCTTTTGACATTCAGTTCACAGAGTACAAATAAACTTAAATTGTTAAGATTACATTTGTATAAACTCGTGCGAAAAGATGTAAATATCTCAACCAAATGAAGGCATTTGATATTTTAATTCTATCATTTAATCAATAGATGACATTGAACCAATATTGGTTATTTTTGAAACACGATGGTAAGATTTTACTGAAACAGTTTTCTTTTGTTTGAGTTTAATAGTCTAAACCCAAGAATTATTCTGTATTATTTTTTTATAGTAATAATGCCTTTGTAAACATGTGATCCTCCCAATCCAGATTAGAGAACAGTGAGTTATATTGTTACTATCTGGAGCCATCTGTAGACGAGTGGCAAAGCGTTAGGAAGTTGGTCTTTAGAGTTGGATCTGAATTGGTTAAATTTTAAATGTCAGGATGGTCTGAAAGTACAATCGAAACTATATAAGTTGTAGAAAGTGACTTAATAAATAAAGTATTAAGTACTAAATTCATTGTTACATACGACCCTAATAACTTTCTTTTAAAACAATCAAACCTATCTCCAATTTATTCAGACTTAGAATAATTATCATTCTGTTGGACTCTAAAAAAGTTTGCATCATGTTGAACTCAATAAAATTGTATCATACTGAACTTACAAATATTTGCATCGTCTTGGAGTAACAAAAAATATCATAGTGTTGGACTTACAAATATCATCGTGTTGAACTTAGAAAAGTTAGCATCGTGTTGAACTTAAAAAAGGTTACATCATGTAGGATTTAGTAGAATAAATATTGGAACTGAAAGAGGTAAGAGAGATAGGAAATTTTGTAATCATTAAGTGTGATAAACTCGTAAGCAATCGTAAAGCGCAAAATAGGCACCTCAACAAAAATGTCTGTACAACCCCGTAAATAATAACTAAATATTAAAACAAATATACTTGGCAACATTTTATATAATAAGAAAATGAAGAAACTTTTTTCCACTATTAAACACTCAACTGAATAAGAAGCAATAAAATCATCAGCCACCATAATAAAGTACCAACTAGGAAGATATTCAAATTTGAGACCAAAAAATTCCCCAAGCTGACGACTCCTCGTGAAGAATTAAACATCTGTCCTCCATCGATTATCCAAAAGGAAAATGATCAGAAAAGTATCTTAAAAGACATCAAGTGCGATATTTTAAGTCACTCAGTAGTTAGAAGATAGGGTCCCAATATTGTAGAATATCAACACTTTATTTTTTGTTGTATAGAAAAAAATATCATATATCGAGTGGGATTTCTATTTAAAAAGTAGTTTAAGAAAAATATAAATAATTTCATTGGAATCTCAGAGAGAGTTGTACTTATATAGTTAAACTATGATAGTTTCTCTTTATCAATGACAGTATACTCTCCCACAGAAAAAACTTCTGAACTCAAAATCGAAGTATTTTATAAACATATGGAAATAGCACACGAATTTTCTGATCATAAAAACTTAGTAATGGGAGGCTATGATTTCCAACACAAACCGTCTACAGTAAATAATTTTTTTCAGAAAAAATTAAACCGTAAATTAAAAAGGATTTCATCTAATCAAAAACTAAAAATGAAATCAATTATATTATAACAAACAACTAAATTGGTAAAAAATGTTGAAATATTCTTTAATATCAAATTAACCCCGCCAACTAAAGTGTAAACCTTTACTACACCATTTAAGATTCCTAATACCGTAGTTGAATTGAAGAACATCTAAGAACTTTACAAATAAATTTAAGAATTGATAAGTTAGATCCAATCGACACTCAATCCTTTTATACTGTCATTGAAAGGAATATAACTAACAATTGAAGAATCCAAATAAAACCAAATAGGTGTACCCATATTAGTTGCAAAACTTTCTTCGCGTCCTACCTGTTTTTTTACAACACCTTTTATTTTTAAGCTTTAATTTATTTTAAGACAATGATTAGACAACCAAATAAACTTCGCAAACAAAAAAAAAATAGAATTTAATATATAAAACTCATAAAAAGATGCAATATAACAATATAGTGCATAATTATTGGAATACCAATGTTTGATTAAAAGGTCCATTTCTACAACATTGCAATTTTATTCCGGCCGCTGTAGCTCCGTAATATTTATATAATACGTAGTTATTTCTTAGCAAAATAATAAATTGAGATAGCAAGAAATATTTTCATTTAAATTGTGATATGTGATTGATACATGTATGTAATCATTTGAATTTATCTTCCATTAATATTCATAATAGTATTTTCTTAGATTTTCACGAGTACACATTTGAAATAAAACTATTTATTATATACATTTTTGAAATAAAACAATGTTTTTTTTGATTACATTTTCATTTTAACCCGACGTTATAGTCATATGACTAATTAACTGACCTACTGTCTGTACACACACTCACATCTCCCGTGAACACGATTGCTGCAAAGCATTCGAAACCTCGGGTTAACATTAAAATGTAACTAAATTATATGCGAGTTTTAATCCGTAAAAAATACTTTTATTTCAAATATTCATATTCTCAATTTCAATTGTTAATTAGTGTAAAAGTCAAATGTTTATGTATAATAAATTAGCTATTTATTAAATCGATTCTTTAAAGGTGAGTAGGATATTGAATATCAAAGTATTAATTATCTGAAACTAGCAACTATTGTATACGTGTTAGCACTAAGTGGCTTCGGTTTCTTAAGGCAGGAAAACGGTACAACAAAATAGATATCGATACTTTCATTATCATTTATTGATACAAATAATCAGGTGAAGTATAAAAGTAATAATCAGGTGACTTCTTCATCTGATTATTACTTTCAAACTAACAATTTCAAATTTTACTTAATTAATCATAATGGGGGGAATTTTATTTATAGAATTTTTATACACTTATAGAAAATATTAATATAACATTAATATTTTATTTATAAGGCTTTAATTCTTGAAGACAGCGTTATATAGCAAGTTTGACTCGCTTTCTCACATATGAGACGCATCTCTGCCAGCGGAATTAATTTACATCGCTCTAGTTATGTTGCTTTGCATTTTTATGGTATCCTAGAATTAATAACAGTAAACTTGTATTGGCTTTCGAGGTAATTAGTTAATGTATGTTTTAATACAAGCTAGATTAGTGATGTACAGTGTTTTAGTGTAAGATGTATTCGTCTTAAACTTTATAACTTTTTTTTTAATGTAATTTTTAAAATATTATGTAAACAGAAGTTCACACGAGCTCATTTTGGTATAGAATTTATGGAGATCTTCAGAATAGATGCTCATTGCTGTCATGTTATTATGAGTTATATTTTAAACTACTTGTCAATTTGAATATAAGTAAACAATGTAAACAAAACTAATATAGAGAGGCATTTGATTTTGTATTTACGTCTATTATAACGTAAATTTTATAATACAATTAGTCTTCCAATTGATTCAACAAGCTCCCAGAAAATGATCAAGTTTTACTATTTTAACAAATTTTTTAACAGTAGTTAAGGAACATTTGTGTGCTTGCGGATACTATAGTATTTCTGAATATTTGCGTGTTGAAGTACCCTGAGTATAAAGTGATAGCTACCAGGCCACTGCAAGTACTAATATAAATGTAATTTAGCCTTTAAGTATGGCTATAAAAAATATATTAAAGACAATCCTGCTGAGTTTCTTTCGCCAGCTTTTCTCAGGTCTACGGCAATCTTTTCGAGTTGGTGGTAGCTTTGACAATGATCTAATATTATATAGAGAACTTACTTTAAATAAAGATTTTGATTTTGATTACGGCCTTCCTGATGATATGCATGACTGTAAACATTATACCTAGAAAAGGAAAGCAACTACAGTTATGCATAACGCACTTTATTTTACTTAGAAATTGTCTATTGATTCTAGATTAGTATGCACTCAGAATCTAATTGTCAGAACACCTTTTTAAGATTTATCTATTGACTGTCCTCACGTGCGTAGCGAATGCCGCGCCTCGGGTACGGCTACTGTCCGCGGCTAATCTCCCTATGCTTGTTGTTCAATGAACAATTTATTCTGTATATACTCCGCAACGCTACTGCTCTGACCTGACTCACCATAAATGCGTCTCTGGAATGGATCGTTGTTAAGTATTTTTGCATGGACGGGGGCGACAAAGTATTTTCTTTTTTAAAATAATAGTAATTCGGTTGAAAGCATATTAATAATATACTGTCCTGCACAAATTTCACGTCCGAGATATCTATGTAGTACTTGTTTTTAATTAATACAGCTTGTAGGTACTTCTTCTTGCCTAAGATGGTATTAGTATAAACTAGAAATACACTAAATTTGCAAATTTGACAGATAATTTAGTTCATAACGAACTGTGTTGAATTAAAGCAATCCCCTAGAGCGAAGTAAACCTGTTCGCGCGTGAAGCCACAGGGTGCAATAAATCTTGATTGCAACAATATAAAATTTAATGTAATTTTAAAATGACCTTTTCGGTGACGCTTTATATTGTATAGGTTTAATTTAGATATTTATTAATCTCGGGCGTGTTTAATATTTTAATAATATTCGCAAAAACAAACCCTCGATATTTAATCAAACGGGTATGTTTAGATTACATCTCAGTTAAACGATTACTAGATTAGAGAATAGATTAAAATATTATACGATTGATTTAACATGTAATTTGTCCGATGATTTATGATTATTTATTTATTTGATTTATTGTTAAATTGATACAGTTTGATATGTATTTGATTTATTTTTAAATTGATACAGCGCACCCACTGTATATTATTTATTTATTTTTTTTGTGGAAGGAGGGCAAACGAGCAAGCGGGTCACTGATCAAATGTGATCACCGCCGCCCATGAGTTCTTGCAACATCCGAAGACTCACAAGAGCGTTGCCGGCCTTGGAGGAAGGAGTAGACGCCATTTTTGAAGGTACCCATGTCGTATCGATATGGAAACACCGCCGCAGGGAGCTCATTCCACATCTTTGTGGCACTTGAAAGAAAGGTACTTGCAAACCGCACAGTAGAAGAACGCCATGCATCCAGGTGGTAAGGATGGTAATGAAGGCGGTGACGTGCTGTGCGGTGATGAAATTCGGCGGCAGGAATCAGATCAAATAGCTCTTCGGAACACTTCTCGTTGTAAATGCGATAGAAGACGCACAAGGATGCCACGTCTCTACGCAATGCCAAAGAGTCGAGCCGTTCACAGAGCGCTGGGTCCCCAACAATCCGTACGGCTCTCCGTTGTACGCGGTCAAGTGGTAGAAGCTGATATTGGGCTGATCCGGACCAAAGATGAGAACAGTACTCCATATGTGGCCGGACCTGCGCCTTATAGAGCGCAAATCTTTGGCCAGGATTGAAATACTGCCTCGCTCTATTGATCATACCCAATTTCATCGAGGCCAATTTGGCCTTGCTCTCCAAATGACCACAAAACCGACAGTCACTCGAAATGTCGAGTCCCAGTATTCTGATACTTGGCGAGGTGGCAAGGGGTGTGCTCTCGAAGAGCGGCGATACGACAAATGGGGTTTTCTTAGTGGTAAACGCGCAAACCTGTGTCTTTTGGGGATTAAACTGAACGAGGTTCAGTTCACCCCATTCTGAGACCATCCCCAGGGAGGTCTCTATAGAAGACACAAGTTTCTTTCGGCATCCGTCGACGTTTTCCCGAGAAAGACCTGCTCGGCCGGAATACACCGCATCCCCAGTGCTGTCATCCGCATAACAATGTATGTTGGGAATATCCAACATATCATTGATGTGCAGGAAGAACAGGGTTGGGGATAGCACGCAGCCTTGGGGTACACCAGCGTTCACGGGCTTGGGGTCCGAGCAAAAACCGTCGAGAACGACCTGTATGCTCCGCCCAGTGAGGAAGCTGGTGATTCACTTGCATAAACTCTCGGGAAGCCCATAGGAAGGAAGCTTCGAAAGAAGCCCCTTGTGCCATACACTATCGAAGGCTTTCGCCATATCCAGACTAACTGCCAGACCTTCTCTCTTGCTTTCAATAACCTCAGCCCAACGGTGTGTAAGATATAACAGAAGATCACCAGACGATCGACCATGGCGAAAGCCATATTGCCGGTCATTGATCAACTGGCGTTCCTCGAGGTACGCGAGGAGCTGTCGGTTAATGATATTCTCCATTATTTTGGAGAGAGGAGAGGTGATGGCGATAGGTCTGTAGTTAGTTGGATCCGAGCTATCATCTTTTTTAGGGATCGGATGGACAAAGGCACACTTCCACGAGACCGGGACTACGCCTTTGAGATAGGAGTGCCGAAATAAACGCGTTAGTACTGGAGTCAACTCAGGGGCACACGTTCGTAGCACCAATGGGAATATACCATCCGGCCCACTCGACTTATGAACATCCCAGGAAAGTAGAGAACGACGAATGGTTTTTTGCCGGAAAATTATTTCTGGCATTGAACTCTGACACCGCTGGATGGTAGGCGGTGTCTGCCCTTGGTCGTTCAAGGTCGAGTTTGAGGCAAAAAGAGTGCCCAAGAGATCGGCTTTCTCTTTTGCCGTATGGGCCAGAGAATCATTCCCCGTGTGCAATGGCGGTAGGGACGGCTGGCAAAAGTTACCCAGAGTGGCTTTAGAAAGCGCCCAGAACTTGCGCGTGCCGAGTGGGTACCTTGCCAACTGATACCCAATTTTGACGACATGCTTGAACTTTGCTCTAGCGATTTGCCGTTTGAAGAATCTGGAGGCACGATTATATTTCCTCTTCAGAACTCTACAGTTCGGATCCCTTTTGACTAACGCTTTAGCCCAGGCCTGGTATGCCTGCCGTTTGCCGGCTGCTGCAGCCCTGACAGACGCATCAAACCAAGGCCGCGATCTGCCACCAAGTGGTACCACAGAGCTTGGTACGAATAGTTCCATACCATGTAGTATCACATCAGCTACAGCCGCCGCGCAGTCACTGGGATCATTGGAAGGGAAGCAAATCGGCCCCCATGGGTAGGATGCAAAGAAAGACCGCATTCCATCCCAATCCGCTGACTTGTAGTGCCAAGCACGTCGGGTCGCGGGTGTTGTGCGAGCCCGACGTTGAAGGGGCACTACACTCCATACCAGGCAATCATCGGAGGACCCAAGAGGGGCTTCAACAATAACTTGGTACTTTCCGGGATGTGTAGTCAGCAGAAGATCCAACAAAGATGGCATGTAGCTGTCCACATCTGGTAGACGAGTGTGCGTCTGAACCATTGGGACAAACCATTTGCCAGAGCAAAGTTAAACACAGATCTCCCCGCGTAGTCAGTGGAACGCGACCCTAGCCACTCGGCATTATGCGCGTTGAAGTCCCCGAGGACTATGACTTCAGCTAAAAGGAATCTGTGAAAGCAGGTTGTCAATCTTCGCCTGAACATGGCCCAAGAGTTGCTCCGTTTCTGCATTACTACTATGGGATCTGTAGAGGCACGCGTACACATGATCGTCCATGTCCACGCGCAGCCAGAGTAAAGACAGATCCTGACCTTCAAAATTCTGGAGGCGAAGCTAGCAGATATCCTCCCTCACGAACTCAGATACCCCGGCGTGTGGTATAAAATGATGTTCAAGTTTATACCCGGGGTATGACAGGTACACTGTGTCGCTAGGCTGAGATATCTGCATCTCCGTCAAAAACAACAATGCCGGCTGCGCCGTCTCAAGATGGTAGTGGACGGCGTTTAGGTTAGAGTGAAATCCCCGGATGTTGCGAAAATCTACATTGAAAGTGGAGCGGGGTGCCGCTCTGTTTCCTCGTCGTTTGCCCTCTATAAACACAAAATGCGATACTTTGCCCGCCCCAGATACGACGGGCTGCCCGAGCAAAATCGATGTCAGGTTTCCCTGATTTTGCTTGGGGAGAGATTTTCCGGCTTTATGAAAGCCGGTACTCTCCTGGGGTATATTTATTGTAGTCATCGCATTCATGTTTTTGCGAGGGCAGAGGTGGGAGGGGGGAGTTGGGCTTCCGGAAGCTCTCACTCACCGGACGGAACATAACTAAATAAGTTTGGTTACTTCACGCTGCCGCGGCTGCCGCGGCTGCCGCGGAAACGCTTCAGTAACGACGCGCTTCTTTTACGCATAAAAGCTTAAAAGTCATTAATACGTCTTTTCGCGAACATCAGCGAGGCACTGCAGCGCCACGGCAGCCCCAACAGTATCCTGAGTGCATTATTATATTGAATCCGGAGGTCGCTGTAAGTATGCATGCTGTAATCTGTCCACAAATTGCACGTGTAAAATAATTGGAAATAGGTCTTAAATAGCGGTATTTTCACATGTTCAGTACGTCGTGCAAAGCGATACTTTGGGTATTGATTTGTAACCCTTTGCTCCAGCCTTAAAAACTATGATTTCGCTTTTCTTAACATTGTACTTGAGCCCTTGTGCTTCAGCATATGTTTCACACATTAGTACTAATTTTCTCAACGCACTGATCGATGGGCTCAGCAACACCATATCGTCGGCGTAACTAATGTTATTAATTCTAACACCATCCACATGCTAAGCCGCTGTTATTGAGCTCACCTATCAGACGATTCATATTTCCTCCTGTCTCACCCCGCACTCCAACCGATACACATTTGACAAGGATTGCTGCCACTTTACACTGTTGAGTTGGTTGTTGTACCAATATCAAAAGAAATTAATAACTTCAAATGGTAACGTGGTTTCAAGTTGAAGTTTCTGCCACAAAACCTCATAATTGACCAAATCAAAAGCTTTGGAGAGGTCAAAAAAACAAGCAAAAACAGGCGTCTGCCTACTAGTGTAGTACTGGATAGTCTGCTTAAGGCATAAAATAGCACTCTCTGTTGATAGACATTAAGTTTAATATTTTTAAGTAATTGTTTGTCAAGCAGACAGTCCAGCACCTTGGCCATAATAGTCGCTAAATTTAAATTTAATTTAAATTTATTAATTTTAAACAATATGATTTTTTTTTTTAAATAATAAATATATTATTTTATATTAAACAATAAATTGATAAAAATATTGACTCATCATAGATTAATCAAAACGAACCACATATGTAGTCGTAAAGTATGGAAATTGCTATTGTACATGTACATATATATTAAATTAGTTTGCAAAGTAAATGACTGTCACTAGTTTAGCTCAGCAACAGTATTTAGACTATAGCTTGCATAATCTGCACGATAGCTATCTACCGGTGCTCTTCCGTCGTAGTAAATCCAGCGTGGTGACTTAACGACGACATAAATACCGAAGGGGCCTGGCTTGAAGGGGGATGAAGGGGCTAGTTGGTGTTTGGAGGGGGGAATTTAGTGTTTAATTGTATGCCATCTATCAGGCGACCAGGGATGTGCGCTATGTAATTATTTTGATATAACTTTTGCTCTATAATGCAATTAGCTAGTTAGAAGTTAAGATTATTTCAAAATTATTTTGCAATTGTAAGATTGGTCATTAAAAATAAGAAGAAACGTCTAATAATTATGTACCCTTAATATTTGCTCTTGTACTTTCTGCATATTTCAAAAAAAAATTTTCATCCTAATTGACAATTGCAAGATTTGTCATTGAAAATACAAAAAGTAGTACAAACACTATATTTATAAACTGATAATGAAAGTAAGAAATTATTAATTAAATAAATACAACACTACACTACATCCACTAGACATAAAGCAATAGAAATATTTGACACATACTTGAAGACATTTATCTCAATATATTTTCATAATATTTCCTCTCCATTACATAATACTAAAAGCATACCTATATCAGACGTTTAATTCACCTAATGGAGCCCTGAACGTTCAGAGATGTTCATTTATTGTTGCGAAGGGCGCTATTGTCGAACCACCCGATATCGTGACAATGGGAAAATACCAAAATTTGAGGACAATTCTGTTTGTTCACAATAGATTGAGTTTTATTAAGGATAAAATATCATTGATGGAAAAATCTCAAATTTCTGATATTATATTGCTTTTCGTTTTACTCTTATGAAATGAAAATAATTAATATATAATCTTAATTATATGACTTTTATGATTTGGAATTTTGATGATTAATTGAAATGGAATCAGTGATTTATAATATATATATTTTATATATAATAATAATTTGATTACAACTATACTATACTATACTATAAAGTTATAATCAAATCATTATTATATCACAAAACTCAATATTAAGATGGTGTTATCTGTCTGTGTTAGAGACGTAACGTGTATGATCATAAATGTATTTATAAATTAAAAAATACCATTGATTTTACTGTTACATTAAAAATTCTTAGAAGGAAAATAAAAATTTCTTACATGTATGAAATTTATGTTTACAATGTACAAAGTTAGTGTATGTATGTAATGTATGTAGAGTTTCAGGTTTTAAATAATAAACTACATATCGAATGATAATATGATATAATCCCGCGGTAACGTGACGCGCGAGTGATGCGAAGAGACGCAGCTCGGATTCATTATACCAATTGTTTTATTCAGTGCTAAATGTCGCTTTATGTCAACCCTCGGGGTTCGTAAATTCAAATAATCTGACTATAACTTACCGGTTTACATCACTTGCAGTTCTATTCACAAGATTGTTTAGTCCTGCTTCCTATATAAACTTAGGTTCAAAATGTAGTAAACAAACATTATCTAAAATTCAATAAACAAACATCTAGAATCTATTATAACTAACTATAAGTATTTTTTGTAGTTATCAGTAAACAGTATATCAAATTAACAATATTTTGAACATATGTACTACAATTGAATGCTTAAATAACACTTCAATAACAGAGTATATTATTACGTTTGTATCAATAATAAGAGTGTAAACCAATTCTTATACATTCCTATTTTTGAAGTGCTGCAAGCTTTAACGTGTGATCATTCGCATTTACAAAATATCTACATCAGAAAGCAGTTAGAATATTTTCACTGAAAATCATGGCATTCGTTGCTTAAATGTCCATGTCATAATGCCCACATGACTTAGAATCTTATTTCTATGCAATAAGATTTAAAATAGAGTGTATGTGATGAGCACTGCAACTGGTGCAGCGTGTTGTAAATAAGAATAGGAGTTGTGATAACCTAAAAGGTGTAACAAAGAGGTCGTGTCGAGGGCGAGGTGCAAATGTGCATCTCACGAGATGAGCCGCCTGAACGTATCTGCTGTTATGCTAACTTGAAGTGAGAAACAGAATGGAGTGTATATATTTTTATTTATTGCATGAATTTCTTTTAAAAAATAAAAATATATCTGGTTCATATTAGGCTCAGTAATTAAGTATAGGCTTTTCTTAATATATTTTGATAAAATACAATGTCAATGTAATTTATTGCAAATGAAATATACGTTAGGAAATTATTTATTTAAAAAGAATTGTCCTCGTTAAATAAAAAGAGAAAATATTTTTAATAAAAAATTCATGTCTTATTTCATCTAACTGTTCCTATAAAGTACAACTGCATGATAATTAATATATATTATAAATTTACCGTATCAATAATTCCTGTAGAGTTGGTTCTCAGCTCACAATGTGCCTCAGATTGCTCTCTGCATTTCTGCGATTGTCATCTCCCGCTGTTAGTCTTCTCTTTACTTTTGGAATAAACATGTATATTATCTGTCTAAATAACAATTGTGTGTAATAAAGATAAACGAAGAATTATTAGAAAACAAATGTAATAAATAAATAACTTGCAACATTACACATGTGCGCTATGTATGCAGTGATGTGCGAGCAATTTAATAGGCACGTTTTATTTGAGTTGTTATTTGAATAATTTACTCTTAACATAAATGATTATAGAGAATAAAATATATACCAATGAATTTCCAATGTGTGTATATTATAAATATATATATATATATATATATATAATTTGGATATATTATAATATTTGAGTGTCTGTCTCTGATTTCAAAATATCCTTGTCTTTTCAAGATAACTATAGACTTTTTATATTTTGTATTCTACTAAGATATAAAGTCTTTAATAACAATTTAACTTCAGGTAGTTTTTGATTATGCTTAAATGTTTTTTAATAGGTTTTTCGCTCGTTTTATTCGAGCTACATATATATATATATATATTTTTTATGGAAAAGGAGGGCAAACGAGCATGCGGGTCACTGATAAAATGTGATCACCGCCGCCCATGAACTCTTGCAACATCCGAAGACTCACAAGAGCGTTGCCGCCCCTGGAGATAGGCATATTTGATGCTAGACACCTTTATAAAAGCATACACTATTTTATTTTCAAAGTGAAAGTAATGATTATCTGCTGTACGAGAAAGGCTTAAAACCTAAAAAAAATATCAGTTTTAATGTAATTTTACTGTTGACTTAAAGTTGAATCGGAGAATTATGAGAAATAGTGAGCAAGTTCATAACTTTATGAAAGAAAAATATGCTATGAATATTTTGTGAATAAATGAATAAATAATAAAGCTCAGGCACTTTGGACCTGAACATTCTCCTTCTTGGAAAAGCTTATTAATAACTTAAATCGTAAAATATTGTACTCAAAGCAAATAACGTTTATAATATAATTTTATATCGCAAATTAGAGAAAAGAAAAACAGTAAAAATTCTGAAAACTAAATACATGCAACAAGCATAATACTTAAGTTTAGGTTAAATCAAATTGTTAGGGAATTTATAATTTACCGCAAATGATATACCGAAGGCCAGTGTGACCATAAATCATAAGCACTTGTGTACATTATTTATGGCAGCTTATGACAGCGACCCTATTAGGCGACCAGTTACTTCTTATTTCTTAAAGTCTCTAAACGTCTTTGCATTAACCGATACCGATTGTTTAAAATAAATAATACCTCAATGTGATTTTTATACGACATTAATATTTTATACACAAAAATATAAAAAGTACCTGCTACTTAAAAAAAATTGAAGCTACATATTATGAAAATAAATTTATTTATAAGTCATTCCATTACATCATATTAAATTAAAATCTAGTTATTGTACTTAGCATTACCAATAAAAGCGGCAGATCAATGTACATCAAATAAAACCTAAAACTACCGACTATTCACATAAAGGTGAACCATGACACCCATAAGGACCATTTACCTTTAATAAACAAAATCGCATCGGATGAAAGCGACTCATTCTCACCTCTTAAGCTATGCTTCATACAATACATTCATTACGTGCGAGTCCGCGCTAATTTCCCGCGAGGTCCATAAATTACGTACAGTTTGTGCTCACTTTCTGATATAGAATTTTTGCTTAAATTATTTCATTTTAACATCTTTTGTCATAATACCGAGACGCGAATAATTATTCTTTTAGAAAGTTTTATGATATTAGTTTATTTTAAATTAACGTTTATGCATTTTTTTTATGAGGAGAAAAAACAATCAACGATGTACTGAAATAATTTTAATAATTATTTTAATTTATTTTGTTGTTTATTGGAGTCAAAGCATTATTGATTAAAATATGTCATGAGTAGAAATGCACTTACATGTACATCTATTTTAATAAATGTATAATTCGATATCGAGTTAAAATACCTTCACTATTTAAATAAAAAAATATAAACATTGAAACAAATATATCAGATACTCTACTTAAATAATCTAATACATTTGACTAAAGGGCAAACAAGTTAGAAAGTATCCTTAAAGTTAACAAGGCTAAGGCGCCCGAATTTCTGAGCAAGAATATGTTCGGTAGTGTGTGAGTTTTGATCTATTTTTAGACATTTTATTTAGACATCCATAAGGTTAATGATATGAATTTAAATAATATATTTCAATTTAAGAACTTTTGATCCTGGTTTTATTGTATTACCTCCCAGCTACAATCCCAAAAAATATATTATGAATACCACGACAACAATACTATGTGTCGGTTCCATATATTGGTATTGGTTTTTACGAATTTTTTAATTGGTTTAAGAAAACAATAAATGCTATCAATACCATCTTACCATCTTACCATCTGTACACGAAGCATATAATACAATATATTTATTACTTATTTTTAAATTTAAATTTATCTTAATCCAAATTAAATACACTTACTCAAAACAAAAGTACTACATTTCTATAAAATATTGTCGGTTATGGTTTCAGAGCACCATAGTGGCAGCGCGTTGTAGCGGAGGCTTTATGAATTGTTTTCTATTGTATACTCTAAGTGTACAATAAATATCGCTGCACCCTCGAGACCACAAAACGGGTAGAGTCCGACTTTCAGCGAGACGTTTTGGTAAAGTATGTAATATTTGTTTCAGAAAATGTTTAGTGGAATAACTGTATATAATATTTAAAACCTACTTATAAGTATTTTTATAGCTTGGTCTCAATCAGCGACCAAGTCAGTTATTATACTTTAAAAACCATTAACCATTTGCTTGATGACATATAACTTACCTTTGTTACTTAGCAACTTACCGCTGCAATACGAAATATTTTAGAGATATACCTGTTATAGTTTCATATAGTGTATAGTTCTATAAAAAAAACCATGTGATCGCTGATTTGTAAGTATAACTACAATAAAGGTTCGTTACAAAATGTGGCAGCTTCTAACACCACAACATACATCTATCTCTGTCTGAACATCCTTAACAGTGAGCTCCAGGAAAATGGCTACCAGTTAACTCTGTATATATAAAATGCAGTGTAAGCACGTGTACACTGCGGTTACAACATTGCCAAGGATGGACTATGATGGAGCGTCCGGAATGTGGTCTTTCATGAAATATTTCTCTAACTACTTAATGAAGGGTCCTTTAGCGGAGTGCTTCTTATTATATTTGTTTTATAATTAAACTCTATTACCGTAGTGAATTATTATAGATATACATTGAATCGTTAATAATACATCCTATCTCGGAACGGTTAACGACCTACATCAGAAAGTAATTTTTGGAACAATAGGTCATTTGATGTCGTGATAAACTGCATATTGTATTGAACAGATAACGGAAAAGCTTTTGTTTCGGATCGTTTTAATTATAAAGTTTTGAGATTTTAAAGGGTTTTATTAGTAATTTTGATAACCGCATGCAAACACCCAAAAGTCGATATCTGTTATGACGTCAAAATATAGTTAAAATTGACAAAATGGTGTAGAAAGAAGATACAACAGTAAGCTTTAAGCTGGCTTTCTTTGTGGTATAATAAAACAATTATATTTTAGCCAGAATAAGTAAGTAATCTTTTAGTAATTTTGACTTTTTATACATCTTGCTGACCTAAACGTTATTCAACAAATAAATATAAGAAACCACCTAATAAATATAAGAAGCAGTCATTTACAAAACTTCTCGAAAAGCATAATTAAATAATAAAATTATATAAGGTTATAATTTGTTCTAGTTTTATTTATAATCAATTGATTTTCTCAGATTTGGTATTTGCAAGTTTTATTTTGTATGCTACTTAATCTATTATTATTCTTATGTTATGAGGAAGATAAACGAGCATGGATGTCACCTTATGATAAGTGATCATAAGCGAAAACGGTTTCTTGCATTATCTGGGGATGCACAAAAGCATTACTGGGATTTTAAAAAGTAGTACGTCAACTATTTGTAGATAATCATCGATCTGAATACACCCCCGGAGGAAACCTATACCACCACCTTGATACACTTGAGGTTTAAAGAGATGTGAAAGTTTATATGCGGAATATGATAGATATGTTCTATCTCGACACTCACCTAAGTTAAACTCAAAGGCACTGGGCCGCTGCTTCACGCCGGGTTTTTGATAAGATTATTTTACGATCCATGATCCATGATCCATGATCCGGTTTAATCGAGCCATGATTTTATAAGTTTTAAGTTTTAAGACAAAACAAACCAGTATTTGTTTTGACTCTTTAAAATATCGTATATGTTAACGTAATCATTAAAACTATAAGATTTTAAAGTAGTAAAATCCATCAAATCCAATACGAAAATTTTTTATTATTTTTATGTGGTGGTATATCAAAAAATAAAATATATATATATTGTCTAATAACCAATTATTAATAGATATAGTTCCGTTACTATTTTAAATATAGATTGCAAATTATATTCACTGATGATTATATGGTGTTTCGTCTCATACCTAAGCATGGATATGTTATTAATAATGAGTATTGATTTACCTTTTAATACTACGAAATTCGTTCAAAATCTACTTATCTATTTTTAGCTTATATTTTTCTAAAGATTTCAATTTTCACGACAGTTATTATATAAACGATTGGTAATTTATTTTTCGCGTGTCTCAAGAGAACACGCCATGTTAATGGTGTTTAATGAATTTGAAATGTTTTGTATGACCTGTCTGTTTGTGTTTCTTGTTTGTTTTTCATACGTTGAGAATTATTTTTATTATGAGCGCTGTGTGACGTCTCCGTTAACGTTAACGCGTTATGAGTGTTCCTGCGTATATAAATATTATTTCATTATTTGGTAGGTACAATTTATTTATTCGTTATGACATTCTGTTAACACCGACCGACAGATATAATTATTTTATTAATTTTGAAATCGATGCACTTATGATGAATAGGAATATAAAATATATTCATATAGATAATAAAAATAACGTAAAGTGCCTCTAAATATCTGAAAGAGATGTATACAGGATAAATGTATATGATATACAGGATAAATTATACTTCTAATATAATATTTCATAACCTTAGTAAAGTAGGCACCACAAAACAAACCTTTAAAAAGATTATATATTCCAGAGAACTAAGAGTAAACTGAAATTGATAACATGACTCCAAAAATAATGAGAAATGTTATTTGTCATGTCATAATTGTCGCTTTAATTAGATGTAATCATTCAATGTCTTTTTAATCAATCAACCTATTAAAGTCTCTAATATTAGAGAATTTTTATTACTAAACTTTTAGGTCAATAATTCACCTAGTGCATCTAAAATAAAAAATACGTTTTAAGAATTAAAAAAATTTAGATCATTATTATTAACCATACATTAATATTACAAATTAAATTCCAGTATTAGTCTAAATTCCATAAAGAGACACAATTCTCTCAGGAATTTAGTGATTTCTGCACAATTCCTGAGCTATGGGAATCAAGGATTCTCTGCAAGTTTTAGCTGCACCGCTAACGAATTGACTATTTGGTGTAGGTGCATTTGCCTGTGTTAGGAATTCATGACGAGATTTCGAAATAATGATGAGCACTTTGTCCCATTAATGAGCACGTTTTAAGTGTGTTAAGTATTTGAATATTTTCTATTACATTTTGAAGTTAGGTATTCCTAGATTTTAATGTTTATGTTTAAAAGATATTTTATCTGGCGAATATTCATGGCAAGAAGATATGATGTAAATGTAATGATTTTTATCATTACCATATCTTCTTGCCATGCATGCGTTTATTAAATTTAAAAAGTATATTTTAAAAGATAAGATTATACGATATACTTAACATATTAATGATGTACTGTACAGACATAAGTACCATAATAATTTTAGGTATCATTGTTACATTACAAATAGACCTGACTAGCTATTATGCGTTGAATAAAAAAGAATGAACAAGAACAGCGAGCGCGAGAGGGATTAGGCTTCCAGCTATCTCACTTCCAGTACAAAACAGCTATTTTATAAAAGAATGTATTAGCCCTGGATAAGCCTGTACGTATGAACTGCAATCTACTTTTACTATTCACAACTTTTAAAATATTTAGTGCTATAAATAAATTACATTTAATATTAAAAGAAATTAATATTAATAATAATTTATATTCTTAATATTAATAATAATTATTATTATCATGGTAAATACATGCACTAAAATATGTTACTAAATACTAAAACAAGTGTGTCACTACAGTGGTACTAGGAATAACTATCAAGTAATTGGTTACTGAGATCAAGCTCCTTAATATATATTTATTAAAGCATTAATAAAATCATACATTTATTATTCTGACAACTTCATACTGTTCATAAACAAGTTGGCTATCAATCTTCAAACTAGACCAAACCTAAACGTCGCAACAATAAAAGTCAATACAGTAAGATATATATCGCGTCGGGCAGAGTTAAGCGAAGTCGACATAAACCTGCCCGGGCAAAGATATTAGTTTTCAATATTTAATACGGTCGGACGTGACGCGAGCTTCGGTATTCAGGATCCGCGCTGACGTTTGCTTTCTAGGCTGTGCTTTGATATTAAATACGATTTTTATATTTAAAACCTTTATTTTGTGTTATGTGTTTGTTCCTTGGAAAAAATCATTACTGGTATATATAGTTTTAGAGACTCAAAATGTCATGACGCGGACGTTTAGACCATGCCATACTCTCTAAAACTGAACATAAATAATCCAGGAGATTTAAAACGGTACTAGGGATGGACTAAATAAAATCAGTTTTAAGCTCTCATGAAGTCGAAACATTCTTTAAATATATGTACTATAAACAAAAAAATGTATTTATTATAACATTTGTTAAAAATAAAAAGGTAGGAGCAAATTAAATGAAAATATTAGCAAATTAAATAAATATTTAAGATACACCACACCAAGTTATAATTTAAGAAATGACTATTTACCCATCAATAACACTTTATGTTTTGCAATTTGCTAAGAAAGTCTAAGAACATTTTACGGTAATCGCTTTACAAGAGAAATTCAAAACGCGCTCCGTCGCTACTGCGTTGTTCACTCAGTATTGTATTCCTTTTGTGTTGCTTATTTGTTTCTGACGCCTCGCCTTACTGTCGTTAATGCCCTTGTTTTGGTCATTTAACTCGTCTTAAGTTAGTTAAAAAGTTATAATGATATATAAAGCTATTCTCAAATTTTGATTGTAGGAAAATAAATATTAATTTTGGTGTTACATTAAAAATATTAAATAAAACTTACACTAGTGACCATGTTATATCAAACTATAATGATCCATGGTACTTTACTTTCAATCAGGTTCAATTAATTTTGTATTAAATATCAAACTATATAAATACACGGCACAAATAGAGCATTTTTTAATTTAGGGATCCCACCTTAAATTAAAAAATTTGTATATACTATTTAACCGTTTCATAATAATGAATAAGTTATCTTTTATATTATTAAAATACTTTCATTAAAAAACTTATTTTCTTCTAGATTTAAAAAAAAAACTCGTATATATATACTATTATAGATATATATAAATATCCATCTGTATGCCTTATCTAGTATAAAGGTAAAATATCCAAGATTTTCCTTCAACATATGAATCATGTAAAATATAATGGAGTGTGTATAAATATTAACATTTTGTGGGAGCCCTTTTATAAAATAAACGACGCCCTCATGTTAATAAACGAAGTAATAAGCCCGAAAATACAAAGAAAAATGTGTGTGCGGTGCGCGGGTCGTTACAGCGCGCGCTTGATTGCTTGCACGTATCTCCGCGACGCGTTTGTACAAAACATACGGGGTCGAGAATCTACACAATTGATCGCACGTTTAGAAAAACTATTACATTTAAAAATCAATTTTATTTGTATTTAAAAAAATATAGAAAACGCTCATGTAGCCATGCTTGTCCCTTATTACTGTTAGTACATAATAAATTTTTTTACTTATATAGCATATTAAATTACCTGTATAGATACTTTAAATTTTCTTTGAAGCAATGATTTGCGGTTACTGCTTAGTATTATCTTTTGTTTACTAATAAATCCAACACGATCGTCCAAAATCGCAGCCCGTATATTTTAAGAGCCGCTAAATAATAACATTTGTCGCTGCCACGGCGAGTGAAGTACGCTTACTCGTTTCGCGACCACTCCGTCTTATTAACTGCACTGAGCCACCCCGACCTCATACCACGCTGTGAGAAAATATACGTGACGTTTTAAGAAAGCGAGTTCTTAAAATAAATATGTTTGGACATTTTGTAAGAAGAAGTTTTTTATTCATTTGTCTCCAACCATGTCTATCAAAATATTTTATTGTACTCATCAGTCAAAATAGATATTATAAATAAATATTGTTAGAGAAAAGAAGTTTTGCGGTAAAACATCTATAAATGGAACGTTTCAATCATATTTACATTTATTTGCTGGCTTGTTCTCGAATCGAACGGACGTAATCGTTTAGTGGTTTCGGTATTAGTGTAACGGTAACGTAAGCCATTTTTGCTGATCGAATTACGAAAATAATCGTTACGTTTATATTTTAGTTGAATTCTAGTTTATGTTTGTTGATTTATTGTTAATTTGATTCCCAGCTTTATTACGTTTATTTTACAATTCTGTTAAAAATAAATAAATTGTAATTGTCGTTGGATTCCTTTTTTTTAAGTAATTTCCATTTCTGATTTTTATATCAGAAGTGGGATAAAGGACTAATTCGCCCACTTAAAACAAAGATATTTAGCTATCAGCGGTTTTTATTTTTGTCCTACCTTCACTTTGTTTTTTTTTTTTTAACTTTCCTTTGTCATTACTCGTAACGATTACTTGTTTCACTATTTGATTTACTTTTTATTTTTTTTTTGTTTTAACGTAATGAGTAGTAAAGAATTCTGTGGTAGTGATGCACCGTACACTCGAGGCGGGTCGCGGGATCCCGAGATACAAATATCTCGAAGTAAGCGGAATTCAAGGAGAGTAGGTCTCGTAATCGATATGGTGGGGTCTCACGACGTGACTCAAGTGGTCATAGATGTGAGTCGAATGATGGCTTGCGTGTCCGCGATCGGGTAGATTCGCGAGATCGTATGGTTCGTCAGTCGGTCGACAGAACGATGCGTTGCGTGTCTAATAAGAACCGGTGTCGTACACACGATAGGTTCGTGCATTGTTCGCGGAGTAGATCTAGAAGCGGGTCGCATAGTGTTTGTCGTAGTCGTGAATATCGGAGTCGTATCCATAATAGGTCGCGATCGTCCATACGTCGGTTATCTCGTAGACGAGATAGAGATCTCGTGAAATTTTGCCGAAACCGAGGTAATAAGTCAAGGTCAGGTTAGGCCGAGTCCATGAAAGGGGCTCGATAAATTCGATGACTTCTCGGCCTAGCAGGTTGTTTTAGGCGTTATATAAAAGATTACAACTCCTCATCGGCACGGAAGCGACGACAGCCATAATTCGTGTACTGATTCATGACATAGCTGTTGAAGACCAAGCTCACAATCGGGAAGCTTTGAGGGAAGTGACGAGGGGTAGAACACATCAATTGCTGAAGGACAACCCGAGTCGACAAGATGAAATAACTAACGGGCATCGTCATACACGCCGTATGCGTAGCCCCTACAAAATAGTAAAAGTACTACGCAGTGGACGCTATGCTCTACGACTGCTGAGCGGGAGCTATGGGAAGACAACTCAAGCTGCGGCCAACACATGGTTCCGTGGGGGGGCGAGTTGTGCCCCGATACGTGTGCTGCATTCTTTGAAAGTGAGATATTTAATCCTTGTTTATGGCATATGTGCATAGACACTCAGGTTCTGGGCCTGGCGTTAGTCGCTATACCTTGGCGTTTGTCGCCTGTTATGTAAAGGTATATGTGCATAGACACTCATGTTCAGGGCCTGGCGTTAGTCGCTATACCTTGGCGTTTGTCGCCTGATATGTAAAGGTATATGTGCATAGACACTCAGGTTCAGGGCCTGGCGTTAGTCGCTATACCTTGGCGTTTGTCGCCTGTTATGTAATGGTATATGTGCATAGACACTCAGGTTCAGGGCCTGGCGTTAGTCGCTATACCTTGGCGTTCGTCGCCTGTTATGTAAAGGTATATGTGCATAGACACTCAGGTTCAGGGCCTGGCGTTAGTCGCTATACCTTGGCGTTCGTCGCCTGTTATGTAAAGGTATATGTGCATAGACACTCAGGTTCAGGGCCTGGCGTTAGTCGCTATACCTTGGCGTTTGTCGCCTGATATGTAAAAGTATATGTGCATAGACACTCAGGTTCAGGGCCTGGCGTTAGTCGCTATACCTTGGCGTTCGTCGCCTGTTATGTAATGGTATATGTGCATAGACACACAGGTTCAGGGCCTGGCGTTCGTCGCTATACCTTGGCGTTCGTCGCCTGTTATGTAAAGGTATTGTGTGCTGAGACACTCAGGCCAATGTGCTTGGTGTTTGTCGCCGCACCTTGCCATCTGTTGCCTTTTGTAGACGGTGTCGTGTGCTCAGACACTCGAATCCATGTGCCGGGCGTATGTCGCCGTACTTTTGCAGTTTATTTTCAATACTATGGCATTCGGCGATCTACGAAAATGAATTCATTATGTGGAACAGAAAGTCCTGGGCTTGCACACGGGTGAAAACGAGACGGTTGTAACGAATAAGGATTCTACGCCGGTTCTTTCAACACCTCTGTTGAATGTGGAGACGGAAGTTTCAGAACATTGTGTCGCAGGTCCCGGCAATATCTCCCAAGGGAACTATGTCGAGGACGACATGCCGTCAGGAGAGGCCGTGTTAGAGAAAAGAAGTTTTGCGGTAAAACATCTATAAATGGAACGTTTCAATCATATTTACATTCATTTGCTGGCTTGTTCTCGAATCGAACGGACGTAATCGTTTAGTGGTTTCGGTATTAGTGTAACGGTAACGTAAGCCATTTTTGCTGATCGAATTACGAAAGTAATCGTTACGTTTATATTTTAGTTGAATTCTAGTTTATGTTTGTTGATTTATTGTTAATTTGATTCCCAGCTTTATTACGTTTATTTTACAATTCTGTTAAAAATAAATAAATTGTAATTGTCGTTGGATTCCTTTTTTTTTTAAAGTAATTTCCATTTCTGATTTTTATAATATAATAAAATATATAGTTTTTATATTTTTATACGAGTACCTAACGTAAGAAGTCTACAAATTTCTCTGACAGAATGACTAGAAAGTAACTCACATGTGGTTTTACATGTCAGGGGCACATGCAAGTCGCAGCCATTTGTAAGGGATAAGCCACGTCTCGACAGCACTGAGGAGCTTGGATTCAATGGAGTGTGGAAATATCTCCAATGTTTAGAAAATTCATGTTTGCTTTTTTTTTTTAATTATTAAGGATGTTCTATCTATTAGAATAATTATCATCAAAATAACTTATTATCTATATTAAAATAAGTATTTATAAATTTTACGTTATACTTACTTTTGAATCAAAATAGTAATCAGATTCCTTTCGAATGATTTATTTCTTGTAAATATCGGTTATTTGTTTTTTGTGTGGGCCGTTCTCTTTTATTTTAAGATCAAGATTGTTAGGTTGTAACAACCTGTACACTTAAGTTTATATAAAGTGCCGTGTCACGCGTCTGAGATATGAATTTGTTAAATTTATTACACGTTTATTAGAATGAGAGTGCTTTTGAACAGATTATGTTATGATTCGAGAGAGATAGATAGAAAAATAAAGTTAAACAAGCGGATTACTAGAAAATATGCAAAAACGGTTTCATTGCATGGAGCCATGATAGACAACGTTCATACAAAATGATTTGAGTAAAAAGTATTGGAAAATAAGTGCGATTGAAAAAAATATTATTTTAATGAATTGCATGTATACTCGAGTACGCTTCAAGCAATTTTTTTTATATATTATTGAAATATTTATAGGTACATAATATATGTATATTATAAATGCCATGAGATGATGTTTTCCTGTTAGTTGGTCTTATTTATACTTTATGTAATACTTATAATATTTACTCTTGTTTTATATGAAATCCGAGGTTACTTAAAATATTTATGAATTAGCATCAATAAAGTTCTGAGTTTTAGAAATAAAATCATTTAAAAAATTATATATATACACTTATATATATAATGGTTAATTGGTAGATACTTATAAAATGAGAATATTAATTTTATAAATATAAAAAACAAACAAATATATTAATTGAATAAAAATGAATGCCTTGCAACAATTATATCGACGACGACGGTTGATAAGTTGTATCTGTCATGAGTGATCCAAATAAATATATTTTGTACAAAAAAAAACAAATTCTTTTTAAGTAGGTATACATATAAAAAAAACTGTTTCTGATTTTTGCTCCGTGCTCGGTGCTCAATTCAGAGTAATTTGATGGTTCCCAGAAATCACAGGTGCCAATCCTGCCCGTATCAATGATTTTATTTTTTCTTAATTCTAAATTTGTTTATAAATGCAATATACACGTCAGAACTAAACAGATTTATAAATAATTTTAAACAGGATATTTTATTTTTAGTGTAAAAGTTTTTTAGCAATGCTAATTAATTTTGTATTATTACTTTAAATGTAATTTCCCGAAATCACATTTGAAGTCAGCGGGTCGTAGTGAAGTCGCGAGCTTTAGTTACTAATAACATAAATTGCAAACGCTACATCAACCACAATATATATTTACCAAAACGGGTATAAATCAGTCTGAAATGAGTAAGGAATTAACATCGACGTGTATTCGAATAAAGCGACGAACGGTTCATACATAGACAATGATTAATGTTTAAAATTATTTTGCCACAATGCGGTCACTTTTCAAATATTTGGAGCTCTTATTAACATTGAAATAAAGTTAAAAGTCCTTAACAAATTGTCCCTAACAGCAGAATGTAACAGCACATTTATCCAACAAATGCACCGCTTAATTCAAAGCGTCGATGCTGGCAGAGCGCCGCAGCGGTAGGTAATGATTGATTTCGGGATAGACTATTTCATTTATATATCTCCAGAGATTTAACCGCTTTAAGCGCTTAACGCTGCTGTGGTATAATCTATAGTCATAAATAAACATAAACTAGTCAACCGAAACAAATGTTAGAATGATTAAAATATTTTTAAATCGATGGTAATATTTATTGTGACTAAAATTTGGAATTTCAGGAAACTGTATTTAGATTATTCCTACCTATTACAATACTGGATGATTTAACTAGTTCTTCCTCGATAACTTGTAGTGGCGATTTATAAATAAGTGTAAATAATCTGCAGTAAGCAGATGCGGAACACCGGGTGCCGGCGGCGGGTCATCTATCACTGGATAACGGCGGGACGCTAAACTTGCGGTGGATGATACTCACTAAAGCATAGAATGTGTGATGAAATATTTTTTTTTTATAATACGTAATTAAATTTAAGGGATGTTAATTAAAATAATGTGAATTATTAAATCATACTTATAAATAATTCTCAAGTTAATTTTAATTATTTCTAAAATTTCACCTACTAGATCGCCATAATAGATCACATTTATATATCAGATAGTTTATTTGATAGCAAGTGCTACCGTATCGGCATTGGAATGAGTTGCCTACCTTTTGGGAATTTGTATTAAAACATAAGGAAACATAATTAGAAACGGAGAAGTTTTTAGACATAAGACACTCTCAGTAGCAAGCAGGCTTTAGATGGTAATTTGATTAAAATAGAATTAAAGGTTAAAGAAATTAATAAGAAAAAATAGCACAAAACTCGATGTTAGTGGCCAAACCCATGAACTCCTTAATAAATGCCCCATCTTTGCTTTCGTATATAATTTCTCTGGTGGAAATAAGGTGTCTATATTGTGATGCCGGGAAAATGGATTTTACGGAAAAATTAAATCTCCTTTCAGTTTGCTGCAAGCGTTTCTCGACAAATAGAATGTTCACGGAATCGAAAGCAAACAGTGAATCAAATAGTAATCTCTGGGTTGTTATTATTTTAAAAGGTCTTTCGCTATTCGCTACGGGTAACTTTGATTACTTCATAACCGTCTTTTAATTTCTTTCTTCTTTACATAAGACATGTTTATTAAGACCTATTTTTGCATATTATCATGTTTTATTGCCGAGTGACTGAGTCATGTAAAATAGGAATCATTTTATATAAGTCATTCATTTATTTGATATTTTGCAATCACATGCTTACTTAAAATCTATCAAAAGTAAGTAACACATTGGTTATTTTCTATTTTTAAGAGACAATGATGATGATGACGAGATCATTGCGAACGTTTTGAATCCTAAACGCAAAAATAAAAATGGCATTTTGTTAATAAAATGAGTATATTTTGTTAAAACTATATGAGGTTTGTTGAAGTGAAATTATTAACATCATTCATCTTGGTCATTTTGATTACGAAAGTTATTGTAATTACCCCAATTTTTGCAATTAAATTTTATGTAATATATTTTTGAGATGTCCTCAATAATTCTAGCCACTTTTAAAAAAATATATATGTGTATTAATGTGTTTGTCAGTGAACACAGCCGAAACGCTTATATACATACACACAGTTTCGGCTCTATTATCTTGTGATTATGCAATTGACTTCGTTTGGTACCAAAACATATTTAAGATAAATTGTTGCCGCTTATACTTTTCAAAAAACCAACAATTTACATAAGTACATATCGAAAATATTATTTGTCTTTTTAAGATGAGGAGAGATATAATTTTTGATTAACGAAAGTTTATAATAGTATACGATTTATGAAATCCTTTTTTGTTCTCAAATTAATTTTTATAAGCAAATCTCTCGCTCAGAAATTTAATAAATAATTATACACCAATCCTAATTTTATTTAAAAAAAAATAGAATAACATTCAAATAAAAAAAGTTATTTAAATTTTAAATATAAGCAAGTGGGATGAAAACATAGAGTAAGAATATATATAGTTTTATGTAAGTGGAACTATAAGAAGAGACATGGATTAAAATTTTACATACATAATTAATAACTTTTTTAACTTATTAAAATGTGTAAAATGAAATTATCGAATATAAAGCGAATATAACAGTTGCAAAGTGCAATAAACCAAAATTTGTATCTAGTTCTTGTAGGCTGTCTATCTGTGTATCCTGCATGCTGTGGCTTCCGACAAGACAATGCTCTCAACGGCTAGAGCGCGTTTGTTGCACAACTGTCGATAAGTGGAACGCATTGGCTGCAAGTGGAACAAAGCTGCCAAGAGTTATAGTTTTATTTAGAAAAAATATATAGAAATAAAGTTGTAATTAAAATTGAACTTCATACAGTCATAACATAACATATACATACATAATATATTTGAACATGTGGTCTGTACGCATTTTTGTGAACGAATAACGCAAAACCTAGACGACAGATTTCGATTACCCATATTTTGGGTATCGTGATAGCGGAATGTCCTGGTCAACATTTAAGATACATTTTACTACAGGAAAATGTCTAATTTCAACGAAAAATGCGTACGTGCAATTGGTTTTGCTTTCCAAAACTAGATGGCACCACAAGATTTTCAAAACTTGCTATTGTTTTAAGGAGATGACTTAAAAACGTTTCTCTTCTTAATTTCAGATTTGATCGCATAATATTTGCTATCGGTAAAAACGACTATGGATTAGGCTTCTAGCAAGTAACTAATTCGATTAGTATATAGCTATAAACTTTCTTGTTGCGGTTTCGTCTACGTTAAATTTTCCAGAAGGAATGAAATGTTAAGCAGTTTGTGAAATCAATACTATATACTGACAAAAATGTAATGGTTAGTACGTTTTGCCTGTAGTTTCTTTCGGCTCCTTTTTCCAGAACAAATACTTACATAGTCCTCACTATAAATTTTTGACTTAAAAAAAATATATCGTTTCTATTTTAAAGTAAATTATTTACAGTTTAAGTTAATAAGTTTTATTTATTTAGTTATTTATTTATGTTTCAGGTAAAATAGAAATTACATTAGAAAAGAAACAAAAAAAAAAGTTGTATAAACTTTTCTTCCCATGAGAGTGACAAACATCATTCCAAAGTTTTGTAGAGTTGAGTTCAAAATTCTTTGAAATTGGACACACTCCACCACTTAATTTTTATAAGTTCAAGTCAATAAAGCAAATTTATTAGTATTAATTACAATTTCAAACAAAAACTATTATGTCAATTTTTACCATTAAATCAAAAACAGGCGAACATTGTGAGCTTCTGAGTTAAAACATTGCCTTATTTTAAGGTTGCTGTATTTTAGAAATAATATTTAATATAAACTAAAAACTTGTTGGCACGTCATAGGGTATTTCTGGATAGAAGTAAATATTTGCGCCATCACGATGAAGTATTAGAAATCATAAGTGAAATGGTTAGTCTATTGAAAAACAAAGGCAAAAAGGCTATAATAATTATGAAACGATCTGTAGAGTTTATTAAGGAAGGCTTGTTTAAAAAAAAAAACAGAAATTATTTCTTAGATACGGTGTGCGAGAAATAGTACAAAATCTCTGAGGATATTGGTTTTACGTCATCCAAACTGGACACATTCCTGTACCTAATACTCTGTACATCACATATTTAGGATTGACAAGTATCAGGAACTGATATTACTTACCAGGAATAGGATTATAATTAATTTAAACGCTGCAAAAGTAGAAGCCAGTAGGTTAACACCGAAATCTCACTATAACCTTCTAAAACATATTTCAAACGCGGCATCCGTAGGTTCGTTAGAGGAGCGTATTTAGTAGTATGCACGTATATGTCTTTTCGAGGACCTGTAACCTTAATCTGGTTTGCAAGCCCCGGCACTATTAGCACTCCTCTATCTGCAATCTGAACGCATCGATACTCGAATAATCTATGGAATGCAAAAAAACATAGTTTCAATATCCAAACTTTCTAAAATTGCCCATAAATATATAGCTTTAAAAAAAACGTGTAATATACTAATGTATAAATGCATTCTTCAATGTAAGTAATAATTTAGTATAATACTAAAAACTTAGAATATAGTTGACAAAGTGTAAGTTTTACATCCCAAAAGGCCTTGGGTCAATCGTACATAGTTTTGAAACAGCAACTGAAAGGCACAATAATCATTAATTCCGCCCAGCGAAATCCTTAAGCGACGATAAATGTAGGGAAATTTGTATAAATTATAGCTGCGACACACGGTCGCGGTCACGTCGCAATTTGCGCGCTTGTAAATCAGCCCCTGGCCACAAGGCTTAGTTTAAATGCGGCCCTTTCTAATGCTACTTACCGTCCCATCAATTTATTCTCAAGCAGTTTTTGGAAAAATAACAATTAAAAAATGTATACATAGGTGTATCGTCAAAGTCAGTTCAAAGAACATTTCAAATAGACACAGATTTCACTTACAAACAATCAACTTGCATTCTTTTCATAAAGGAAATTTTATAAATGAGACTTTTACAGTATTGAGAATGTACCAAGTAACAGTAAGCAGAAATTGAATAAGCGATAAGAGGAGAAAAATATAAAACTCATGCAAATGCAATGAATGCAAATTTATAAAATGATCTTCTTACATTTGAAAATGGACAGGAGTTAATAAAAATTAAATAAAAGAATTGAAATAATATTTTTTAGTTAAGAAAACAAATGTACAATTAAGTTTTAAATGTTATTAAGGTTTTAAATTAATAATTTTATGTTATCAATGTTGTTTTAAACTTTATACTTTCTTTGCAATGCAAATAATGTCTTAGTTTACTTATTATGTATAGAAAATAAATTTGAAAAAAAAATCAGCTAAATTTGTGAAAGATATTAAACGTTTAAAAGCCATCAGTCAACATTTAATCTTTTTATCTTTTACTTTTGCTAATTAGCAAAAACAGTTTTTAACAATACTCACGGACTACTGCGTGGCGTTAACACAATTAAAAATAAAAAACGAAATAGAAACAGGGGATAAGTGGAACTGAAACTGCAATTATAAATCTGACAAGGATTAGAGAAATCCTAAAGACTTATCTAATGTTAGTAGCGCATGATAATCGCAGAGGTAAGCACAGAATTGCGAAAAAAAGCAAAAATAAAAAACTCGTCGCAACGGGCAGAGGGGCCGTGAATTAGCATTTATATTGTCCTGTTGTGACGCACACTGCCACAAACCCGGTTTGCTTTCATCCGACTTGGATGAAGTGATCTTTACACCGTTATGTATTTTTATTATTCCAATTAAAAATAATAATAAACTACATAAGTTTAAGGAGATTTATTTATAACAACATATATTTTTTAAGCTACATTTCTAGTTAGATAGCCGACTACTAAAGTAGTACATAAAATATACCTTCATACTAATATTTAAAAGAAGCTTTAAATAAAAGTTGTTTGCAAAAAATTAAATTAAATTAAATTTGTTTTAATATATTTATACCAATATGGAATAAACATCTATTATTACTTTGTTTTAAAATACCCTCGTTAGGGTGTGACAAGTGGCGAGTTCAACAGTAAAACTACGCTCGCTCGCCAGTTGGATACTTGTTTGTGTCGTTTTCTTTTATAGCGCCGTCAAGTCGCCTCTAACACAACTCCGTATTGACTAATTGAAAAACTTTAATTTGTCTGTCGCTCAAACAGAGTGACAAATAGAAAGGGGCATATAAAAAGATAATTGCTGAACTTATTTTTGCTCACTTCGTAAACTATAAACTTGAAATTGCTTATTATCAATGAAATTAATTATTACAAAAATAATTTTGTAATTGCCTTTTTTTAATCAATTAAATAAATATAACCAATATAAAATTATATTTATTTTAATTTCATTTTAAAGGTAAAACGTTGAAAAGGTAAACGGCATTTATGAGGAATTTTTCTTGTGATAAAACAGAATTCTGTATTTAAAGACTTCATTTACTTCATAAAGCGTCACTGACCCAGGGGTGAGATATCTTTCAATAATTGCCGGTAACTGCCTAAGTACGCCATTTAACAAGGTACTTTAAAAATCGCAGATTTTTTTAAATTCTGAATTATTGACGCTCTCGCCACTTTATATTTTGCTAAGTTCCAAATAGAAATGCCAGAGTTTATAATTAATATATGGACTTTTATTATAATTGATCTCAGTGTGTAATTTCTTTCATATAATTAAATTACATCTAATTACATCTTATCATAAAATTCTATAACATTTTATTGGTATTTTAAAGATACATTACTATATCAAAACATTAAAAGGCATTTCGTTATTTTTAGTGAGTGACATCTAAGGCAAATTATCTACATCAATAATTTATAAAATAAATGATCAAGTACCGTTTTTACAGTATCATTAAATATGCAAAGTAGAGATAATTATGATTGACAGCTATAATACACCGATTGGTTATTTGAAGCTTTTACATTATCCATGCGCCATTATATGTTACCTACCGTGTTTTGCAAGTGTCCTCATCGCTTTTGCTTGCATTTGTCCGCAAGCAATGGTTAATTAAACTTCGGAGAGAAAAATATTTATTATTATTTCATTTATACAGGTCTTTGAGAATTTTCCTTTCCTATTTCTTTGATAATTTTGAATACAGTGACTTTTTGTTTTAAATTAGTAACAGTAAGTGATTTATATTAAATAGATACTTAAATGTTATATTATTTTACATTTTCCTCCCTAGAATATAAGATATTGTAATTTTATTTTATTATGGATTAGATTCTTTAAGATGGATATTTCACTCTTTCCCTTCAATTCAGTTTTCGTGTTTGTAAACCGATGGATCTATTATCTATTGAAAGTACAATGGCTCCCGGGAGCCGAGTTATTCGTGTATTATAACTTTGTTAGTGAGAGCAGCTATAAACCGTCGCGTTATTTACTAGTTTTTAATATTTTTAAGGATTTATGCGACGCCCTTAATTGTCAAATGAGTCGTGTTTACTTTACATAAAAAAAATTGGTTCTAAAAATTAAAAAAAATATGTAAGTACTCATTTAGAGAAAGAAACAGCATTATAGTTATTGGATTTTATATTTTTACACGCCTTTTTTTAATGGTTCCAAAAATAATCAATTATAAAATATTTAATGTGATAAGCAAAAAAAACTTTAATGAAATAAAAAAAAACTTTAATGTCAAATCGTTATAGCATTAGTATGGTTTCACAGATGCGTCTATCACTGTGGATCGTAATTACATATTGGCTTCGCTTGAGCGTCTCCTGCACAAAAGCAGAAGTCGCCGTCGATTACTTCAAAATCAAGAACGTGCCTTATCTTTGCTATTTAACGTGTGGTTTACTAAAAGGTAATCTGCCTTATTGGTATGTAATATGATTTTATTCATCTAGTCTATATTTTTACACAAACTTCAACTACATTCGCCATACAAAATTAAGTTTAGTACGATTATTACAATCATAATATACATAATATTTTTAGTTAAAAATAAAAGCTTGATGAAAGTTTTTCTACAAAATCATGTGAGGATATCCGTGATGCGAATCGACAAGAATATCTATCAGTTAAACACCATTTTGCGGCAGTGGAATGTTCCTGTTGGCATACTTTTAGATGGATCTTGTGAGGACACTGAGGATGTTTTAAAACAGGTGATAATAATTTTAGTTGCTTGAGATATTGTCAAATTGTTTGTAACTATTTAAACATTACAAGAACTTAATTTTTGAATTGCTAAATTTCTGGTTTTGTTTTTATTATTAGGCTTCAATGTCGTCACTTTTTGACGCTATGCATATGTGGTTAATACTAGAGAAGGAGGATTGGAAACATTATAGTTACGTACGAGTAGAAGATATTCTAAAAAGAATGAATTTAAGTATAGATGCGGATATTGTTATAGGCTTTAACACAGGTGAAATAAATAATAATATATATTAAAAAATATATCTTCTATTAATATATAATAACAACTTGTTATAAAGCAACATCATAGTATATTTAATATTATATTGTGCATTGTTCAATATATATTTGTATTATCATAATTGTTGTTGTAAAATGAATGGAAAATATTATGTAAAGGATAGATAGTATCGATGATGAATAAATATAACTGGTACATTATCGTTAGTTTTTATTTCACAGAGGACCATATCCAACTAATGGATGTATTTAACTTTGGAAAGATCCAGGGTAACAATTTGGAGAAGACATTCATAGGAACATGGAGTCCGGGGAGAGGTGAATAATTTTTAGATAAAATATTCATAGCCCGGGGCAGTTTCGCGCTGATTCGTGTTTCACAATTTCAGGTTTGAACGTTTCGTTGAGCAGATTCAAATATTACGATCGTTGGGATTTGCACAATTTGACTCTGAGAGCCGTAACCGTGGTAAATGTCATTTGTATATTTTGTAGAAAATGGCTCTCTATCTTTTATCAAAAACTTTAACTCGTGACTTAAAATAAGTTATATTTACTTCAATTTACAAAATATTATAACCCAAACCATAGAGTTGTCTTATTTCCTGAAATATAAAATGAGTAACCCAATATATCTGAATCATTTTATTTAATTTTTTTTCTTGCATGAAATTTTAAAATTGAGCCTATCTAAAAATAAAGGATTTTTTTTTAGATTTTGGATCATCCTAAAGTATTTAAACCGGAAATGTTATCAGAAATTGGATACGTGAAAGGTGTTTCTGTGATGACCAAAGTTGCTACTCAACTCCTTTTCCTACTTAAAGAAATACATAATTTCAGGTACTTTTAAATTAAGAAAAGTATGTATCGGCAAAACTATTAATATTATACATTTAAATAAAATGTATTGTTTTAGGTTCAATTACACAATTGCAGGTCTATGGGTCGGATCCCCAGAAAGAAACAGTACTCTGGTATATTTCATCATGTTTTAAATATTTTAAATATGCATATATTTGTTACAGTGATATCATATTAAAAAATAAAATAATAATAATATGTTTTCAGGCGGTCACGAACTCCCTGTTCTGGGGCGAGCAAGACATTTCATGTACATGTTTGCGGATATTTTCTCTGTGGCTCGATTGGGTGGACTTATTTTTCCCGCCAACGACAAAATTAGAGTCATTATTATTTGTATTACATGTAACTTACTATGTTTAAGATTAAAATTCAAAATTTTCTTACTTAGCTCAGTGTTGTGTTAAAAAGTGTGTAAAACGTCAATCTATAATTGCAAACATATTAGAAATAGATCTTAATTTAGAGAATCTTAATTTTATGGCAAAAAAAAATTATTCCGACTTAGTCCTGATGCCCGTTATTAGCAACAACATCTAACTTTTAAGGGACACCCTTAAAAGTGTGACCTAGCATTAATTGTAAAACTATTTCAATTTAATTTTGTCCGAATTCGGGCTTTCTAACATAATGTCCTAAATAAATGAGACATTTGACAAATAAATAATAAATTTGTCTAAGAAAACCACAAAACGAGATAAGTACTATCAAAGATTAGAAATCTATATATTTTTTATATTTATATACTTTTTAATAAATGTACGTGAAATATGGCGACTAAGCAATTATTAACATATTAATTTTTTAAAATATATTTAAATTTATAAGATATATAAAACTTTAAGAAAAATATAAAGGCAATTTTTCCGGTTCAAAATTGTTAATTGAGTACTTCTGTCAACCAGTACTGAATAATCAAAGGGATAGATGAAGAAATTAAAGATAGGAGGCAATTAAGATGCAGTTTATAGCTGAAGGAGATTGTTTAGTTTCCACTGGTAAAAACGGGCATAAAACTTGCTTTAATTATAAGATTCTTTAAAAATATCTGTAATATATTTTGACATCTTTTCCTAAAAAACATATATTATTATAAGTCGAGAAATTATAATTTATAAGTTCCACAATGCAATACATGTTCTAATAATTTGTAGAACGCAGTTCTACTATCTTGTTCTGGACAAAGGGATGGGAAAGTACGAAAATCGCTTTCTTACCCCATTATCAGGCACCGTGTGGTGGTGCACTGTGGTGGCGAGTGTCAGTTGTACCGTGGTATTGGCGGTGTCCGCTATATTGGAAGACAGGGATGAACCAGGATTGTATGCAGTGTTCAGCGTCTTTGCTGTTATTTGTCAGCAAGGTTATCTTCCAAAAAAAAACTATCAAGTTATACTTTAACTTAATGGTTATGACTTTTTATGTTTAAGAAATATTGTAATCAAAGAGTATAATAATATTATTCAATTACAGCTTACGAAGACGGCATTCAATTGTTTGAAGAAGTATCGTCTAGTCAAGGTAAGAAACAATTATCTCTTACAGTGTTTTATCGTAAACATTTTTTAAATCTTTTTCAAACCGTGTACATATATTCTGGATACAGTATATTTAATGCATATACTTCCTATATACTTCCTATATTCCTCCTCAGAAGATTGGTGTGGAGTAGTTACTAAGGTTTTGGATTTGAATATGACGAGTAAAAGAGACGGAAGCTCAAATTTTCTCTCTCCTTCTCGTATTTTCTAATATCCTGCGTTCCGATTCCATTAGACTGAAAACGTATCTGCAACATTCTATATTAGTAAATGTCTAATGTCTGAATTCACTCGTTTAAAATCCAATGCCAAAAAACAAAACTCTTTTTTAGGTCGTCGTCTTATTCTACTGGTAGTAGGTATAATGAGCATGCTGCTTTACAACTACTACACTAGCAGTGTGGTGTCGTGGTTACTCAACGCTGCTTCGCCCACGTTGTCCGATATAGATGAACTGGTCAATAGTGATCTAGAGTTAGTCTTTGAAGATATTGGATACACAAGAGGCTGGCTAAACGTAATTAGAACTCACCTGTATACATGTTTTATTTCATAATATAACATACGATATAAGTCTTAAAAGCCACTGCAAACATTCTTCATTTTGTAGGTTATAAATAAACTTATGTAAATGAGCTAACCTCAGTCAGTTATTCCTTTAATATTATAAATATTTGCAGAATCCCGGATTTTTCTACTACAGTGGCTGGAAAAATCCAAAAGAAGATGTTCTAAGGGCAAAGAAAGTGACGCGTGCAAAGCGCACGACGGAATTGCTGCAGCCCGCGGCGGCCGGGATCAACCTTATTCGCTCTGGCGGTGCGGATGATTTATGTTTATGGACTGTTGGGATTTTCTCTACTAAAATTTTTATTTTTATAAATTTAATTTTAATTCATAAATTTGTTCCTTATACAAAAAACAAGTTTCCAATAATTGAATTGATTATTAGAAATAATTGATTTCGTTATGTTATTTGTTTTTAATTAATTTTTATTTCTAGATTGTGATTGTAAATTCTGATTTGCAGATTACGCTTATCATACTGAACCCTATACAGCATACCAAGTTATATCTAAAACGTTTGAAGAAAAAGAGCTCTGTGCGCTCGGTTCTCTTCAGGTTATGAGTCCAGCTTATGTATATATAATGGGACAGAAGAGAAGCCCTTATAGAAAATTCTTTGTTTGGAGGTAAATATTTATAAGAACTAACAAAACCAAGGAGTTTTAAAAATTTATTTATGTTCAACTTTTTTATACTGTACGTACATAAGAATCATTCTAATTAGAACAATTGATTGTTTTAATTTATTGCTGTTATGACTTATATTAATTTCTCTTTTTTATACTGACATGTATGGAGAGTTGTGTATAGAGTTTATATTATTATTGAGTATAATATATTAATATTTTATTTTGCAGTCTCACGCGCCTCCTAGAACGTGGCCATACTTCTGCAGCCAGAATGCGAGTGAGCGGTTATACGCCCACCTGCTCCGGTACCAACCCGCGCGCGCTCTCTTTGGGACAAGCCGCTCCTGCATTTGCTATATTAGCTCAATTTGCTCTTGTATCTGTAGTAATTCTGCTATGTGAGATTTTTTGGCACAAGTGAGTGTATATTTATTTAAAAATTTTTTAAACATACTAGAAAACACTAATTAAAACACTTTGATCACTAGAATATATATATATATCTCTAATCCATAAACATGTTTTCAGGATTCCTAACAATAAACAATTCCAAGCGCTCCATAATCGTGCACATAACGCCCAAGAGGCAAGGAGAAATGATTCCCTAAGAGCATAAAAAACAATAAGTGGAAGAAATTTGACGGCCCGCCGTGAGCAAGTGGCTAGTTAAAGGACTTACAGACCCGACCGAGTTCACGTTATGTTCTTACAATTACAGCTTCATAGACAATTGCGATATTTGTTACAAACAAATTTTATTAAAAGTGTTTGTTTCATAAATTTCAAAACGTAAAAACAGATATCGTTTTGATATTTATTTTGTGTCGTGAAGATATAATGAACGGTTAAAAAGGATTAAATATATTTCTTTTTAATTGGTTGATGCAAAGTTCAAAACCCCTTGATATTTACGTATATCATTACCCCCCATTATGTCTAACAATTAAACCTTCGAAAGAAGTTTATATTTCTAATAAAACAAAATAAATAAAAAAACATTAACGATTGCCCAGCGTTTATAAAACTCGGTCAATGTGAAGCTTCTTCAAGATGCTTGACGCTCGAGCCGTAGTGAATAATGGAAGCGCGTCGGCGAGCTATCTAAATCGCGAGTTATAAACGACGCTATCAATTCTTGTTTACTCTCGAGGGCCAAGCGCCTTCATTGAATACCGAATTCACTTAGCTTAGTTGCACTCAAGCGTTTGTTTTTTTAAGTGTTTGAAGTGGTTTCAAATAAGGTTCTATTGATTTTTTGTTTTATTAATGTTTTTTTTTTATTTTACCACTTAAAAATTATATATAAGAACCTTTTTATTAGAACTTACACAAGTAACCTAAACTATAAAATAAGTCGTAGGGAAGGTCGAGTAGAACTTTAAAATACATAATTTATTCGAGCCGGTTCATAAATAAGTAGCCATATTACTTCAGGTAGTGAACAACCATTAACGATACCGTTTTGTTCTTGTGAAAATAGCTTACGTAATGTATTTTAATATATAAATGACCTTATTTAATTTTTCTGATAATGATAAAGTTATTGTTTTGCTTAAACTCGTTATTTGTTATCTGGAACTAAAAGTAAAATTAGTTTTAAGAGAGCAAGCGAAGTTAATATTTTTAGTTGTCTTAAACGTTCTATCTCAAACACGTTTGAAATGAGTTTTACTAAATACACTTACTTAATTCTATGATATGGTAGATTGTATTTTTTAAGGAATATCCTATTTTAAATGGAGGGATAGTATAAAGGTTTTGAGAAACTTCTACTAATACCTTGACCTCTTTTGATGCCGAGAGATAACCAGGATTTTTTAGTAAAATGTAGTCAATCCAATAGAGAGTAGTTTAATTCTTAAAATATTACTGATTGATAAATAATGTAAAATAGTGATTATTTTGAAACTGTGAAAACTTTAAAACATTTAAATGTCTTCAAAAATTAAACATCTATTTTATTAATAACATTTCGATGTAGTGGAGTTGCAATATAAATAGAAATGTTGACTTTTTATGTTCTTTAGCTATAATAAATTTGTAGTCGAATTAATTTTTTTTACAGTTTACTCCACACTGTCCATACTTTGTGCACATCTTTTTCCACTGCAAATTAAAGAACTGCTCAAACCTGGTATCTATAAGTACACAGATGGATACGCAGCACAGTTGTGAACCAATATCTGCCGTGTGCTTGGTCCAGTAGGAATCAAGAAAGACCAGGTAGGAAGAAAGAAAACCAACAAATTAAGAAAGAAGCCATGGTGCAGCGATTGAGTGACAAATTTCGGGCAGTCCCCAAGTTGGGCAATGCCAATCTTTCTTAAATTACACAATTTAATTAATTTATCCCCTTTCCATCATCGGACATTCGGACACTTGGCGAGATCCATCCTTACGTCGTCGTCGTCTCTTGTCCGAACGAAGCGCTACAATTTGGCGATTTTTTATTCTTATACTGAGGGACTTATATAGCTAGCCTGTGTCCCCAACCGATTCTATTGTGACTTCCATTAAAATCGGTTGGGAATATCAAAAATGCAAAAATTCAATGCAAAAGAAAAATAGGGTTTTAGGAAATTAGTGCGATTTACCATCTTTTACTATATCATAATTCCTATCATGTGTAATAATTGGTTTATATATAATCATATAAAAAACTAATCATAATTTTAAATTCTCCAAATTATCCTTAATACAATAGCTATTAAATCTCGCCAATTAATAATCTGTTATTTAGAGCATTTCGCAGAAACTCCGTCTAATTAACATCAAAAGAATCTCTACCAAATTATAACGGTTTGAATTTAAGTTTTCATAGCTAATTAAATATTCATATTAGATTCTGCTCTCGATGAGGAATATTAGATCGTAATTGAAAATTATTGCAATATTACTGAATACTGTGAATTGTGATTACATGCGGTGGAAACTTAAATTACTATTTCAAACTGGGTAAAACATACTTGGCCATAATTTTATATGGAATCAAGGAATTTAGAGGTCTTAGTATATATATGATGAAAATGATATACGGGACAATTATCAGCGATATTTTTTTTTTTTAGTTTTAATTTACATATGTAATTTATTTTGCAGTATCACCTCATTTTTAAAATAATACAAGTTAAAATTAAAACTTTCCTCTAATTTATTGGAAGTTAAAAAGACTTTCTGCATCTACTCCTAATCAACGCCTCCATTTGCAATATTTCTGATAGTAGATTAGTAGTAACTTTTCCTCATATAACGGTTTATAATTATTGTTATTTATTTTTGGACTATTACTGTGATATTTTACTGAATCCAAAATTTAATTTAATAAATAAAGTATTTATCTCGTTGTTATGTAAAAAATATTTTTGTCAGAAGACTATTATTTACTCCACATATCACAATGGTGTATAAAAACTTTACCAGTCATAAAGTTCACTGCCAATATTGAACTCCAATCTACTGGAAAATAGTCCAAAGATTTATAAATAACGTCAAAATATTGATTGTTGATTGTTGTTGTGACATGATTGTTATTAATTTATAAGATATCATTGTAGATATTTAAAAAACACGGATTGTATGTAGAAGATATTTATATTGTGCAGCCTTGTGTCTATTTTTATAAAAAAGCTTTGACTTAAATTATCTCAATATACTAAAAAAAGAATATAAAACAGGTCACTATTTATATATTTTGCATTGTTTGAAATATCCCACTTAATAAGTGAGCGAAGAGGTTTGTAAATTCTATTATGCAATAAGAGAGAGATAACAATAGTCACTCCATCTCTCTCACTCAATTTAGTTCGAACATAAACGTCAGAATGTGCTAAGGACCTAGAATTATGTTTAATGATAAAACGATTAACAATAATTATATAACGTCAAGTAAATATTTAAAGATGAAAATTCGTGTGAATATCATAATTTTTAATAGGTTTAAAACCTCCCCTGATTCAAAGTTGTGTGTATTACATATATATGGATCCTGGAAATTAAGAATTATCAAATTATTTAAAGATCAGTTTTGAAAGAATAAAGTTATAAGCGATAAAGTCATATAATCACAGTTAAAATTTATAAGAATTAAAAACACGTCGTTTTGAATTTCTGTAAGGTATACGCGGTGTTCTCCAGCCCTCTGCAGGGAGCCGGGATATCCATTCGCCTCATCGAAACAACACGTAGAAGATTTGAAGAACAAGTAAAAGAAAATTCAAAAATAGTATATCGACTGTGTGACTCGACTGCTCAATAAATGAAAAGAAAAATTTTCTGTTTTATTTATTTATTTATATATTTCTTTATTATATATATGACACACCTAAAACATTTTGTTAACAATTTAATAGCAATAACGTAGTTCTAGCCGCTTAATATAAAAAGTTGTATGTACTTTAGGAACAGAAATTTGTTTTTAATAATTAACAAAAAAACATGATATATACAATATCGACAAAGATTAATTTTTTTTAGAACTAATGTTTGAAGTAGAGAAATCCTAAACCAAAATAAAAAGAAATAATAAAAAAATAATATTAAAAACTGTTGCGCATTAAAAAAAATCTAAATTGGGAATTTGTAATGCAATATTGTCATAGATTCGACTCATTCTAACCAAAGGATTGTAAAATGATGTGTTGTTTTTATACACGTACAATCTGAACACTCTTGAAGCCTTGCATCGATGCCGACTGTTAATATTGATGTGTGCTAAGAGATCAGCACAATATAAATTGCAATGAATAATTTTATACAATGTAGTTAAGAAAGCGATTTTACGTCGAGCGTTAAGAGGAACTATTTTGAAATATGTTGTAATATGTTAGGTCCGTCGCTTTCAGAATAAATGTTTTTGAATAGCTTCAATGTGGTTTGAATGTATACCACAACCATATTCCATCCTGTTTAATTGAAGACAAAGCCTTAACAGTTCACAATCTGAAAACTGTACCCAGATCCACGAGGGACATATCACCAGCGCTCTTTTGAAATAGTCTTCAACGATTTCAACGACAATGTCTTGGTAGTTCAGCGGACACGATCTGCCCAAATCCCCAGCGGAAGGTTTGCATTAGCAAAGCCTTTTTCATGACTGCCATCGTAACAACTTGCTGGACCGCAAACCCCTGACTGAAACAGTTAAGGTTTGTGTTTTTTAATATTTTGAGCAATATGTTATTGATATATTATTCAGTTAATATTTTTTTTGGACAAATGACACAAGATGAGTCTGGTAATTAAAATAGGAAACAAAATAAAAAGAATAATACTCGTACTACTGCCAGAAGGTTTCTAGATTCTAAAGCTATACACATGTATAGGTTTAGTTTTACGCCATCAAGCATCTATAACATATATGTGTTATATATAAATATAAATATATATACATATATATATTCATTAAAATATGTAGACAAATGATAGTATATAGATATTATATAGCATATGTGATATTGTATAGTATTATTATGAATATTTCATATTTTGGTGGTTGTATATTCGTAATTGCTTTTAATGTATCTATGTATAACCTAAATCCACGTTAAAAATTTATGTCTTCTTCCCAAAGGTTGCCTGGAAGAGATTGCTTTATAGCAATACCGCCGCCTTTTGTATTTGTTTTTTTTTTTTTGTATTCTTGTTGTTTTTGAGCGAGAAACTTATCAATCTAATCTTATCTTATTCATTACAATTTTGTAATCTATAAATCTTTATATTAAAAGATAATTGACAAAAATACCAATGGTACAATTTGTAAGATAGAAATCAAATTAAATATTCAAAATGTCGGTGCTTATAAGACTAATCGGAATTTGTTTTAGTAATCTAAATTGCTAACTGATACTAACAAAGCGAACAAAAGCGCTTATGGCATAATAAATCAAAGTTGTAAATCAGTGGGTCCCTCGAAATGTAAACCGCTCAACATTAAAAGTTGTTCGACAGTCGGCTCGCGGCTAAAATGTCAGCTTTTCACTTTGTTACGATTTTATTTGTGTGTGGCTGTTGCTTAATATTCGATTACTCAGTGACAAGAGAAAGCGATTTTTGAATTTTAGGATAAAATAAGTTGTATAACGGAAAGATCTACATGAGGAATAAAATTGATGGTTTATTGAAATATTTAGTTGGAAATAATATTATTTATTTCTTTAAGATAAAAGAAACAAAGACTGACAAGGTTTTGTTCATTATGATTATATTATTAATCTAAGGTATTTAACTAATGTTGGCGAGAGTGTAAGTTTCTCAATGTTTATTATATATTATATTATAACAAATAAAAACTATAATAGTGCATTAATTACGGCCGATCATTCGGTGGATAGCTTGTCTCATGAACCGCTTGCGCCTCATTGATCTCTCTTCTTACTGAAAAGGGTTCAAGTCTAAGCCTGTATAGGTCCATCCAAAAAAGCTTTGTTAGATAAGACTTGTTTGGGCCAATCTTTTTTCAAAGCCGCGCTATCAATTTAATCATCGGATACTTTTTATGAGAATTTTCTGCTTAACTTTGTTGGAGGGTCAAGTAAATCCCGACTCAAACAAAACTTAATATCCAAAATCACGACTACTAATAAGAAAATTAAAAAAAAGAAAACTTTGCATTGAAAATTCAATGCAATTTTATTATTATGATTGAATAATTGTAACTTCATTTAGCTTGTGTTAAGACTACAAATACTTATCAATGTTTTTACATTACTTATTTTTTAGCATATCTTCTAACTTTGTATGTTGTTAACATATAACATATAACAAAGCTTAGTTAAAATAGTAATCTATACAATAGTAACTACTATTTTTATTATTTTATCAGCTTTACTTGTTTTTACTTATCTCGGAGTCTTGGGCTGTTTGATATATTTTAATGCTCTTAAACGTCAAAGGAGAGTAAAGAGCGTATCGATAGGACAGAATTAATAATGCTAAGTATATAATGGATTAGGTTCTTAAGAACCTTTAATAAAATATAGTCACTGAGAAGATGATGGGTAAATGGACTTAATATTTATGCTTTTTTCATGTAATAAAACTCAAAAGCATTACAGTAATGGTATATGAATAAAAGCCGACTTATAGTTTGATATCTTTCATATTTTATTTAGATTGTTTTCATGAAAGTGAAAAAATTATCGGCAGAGACAATCGAAGGAACCCTTATATTATATAAAAATATTTTTTTTTGGGGTTGATTACGCTTAACCTTCTTACCAGAGAATATTCAGGATATTTCCTCTAATATCAAAATATGATTTCAACTTAATAAACATACAGATGGATTTTTATCTAATAATAACCTACATATACAAGATACCTGATTTTGTTGTACAGTTTTTTACAATCGAATTATTGTTATAATTTTCAGAATTTTGTTATAATAATAATGTTATGTAATAATTTGGTTACAAGATCATATTTATTTAATATCAACCAATATGAGAAAAGTATTCAAAATGAGATATATGTTCACAATCAGATTGGCTTACAGTGCTCGCAAGAACTCAGGTCTAATCCGGTAATCAACGAACGGAGCTAACCTAAACATTTTGAAAACTTGCCTGGCGGAAGATGATATAATCTATAGTCTATACCACAAGACAGAGAAGAGATCCAAGAGGCTGATATCCGAACGTAAGGTTGTTCATATTCTTCCAATACCTAGTTAAGCTTGAACTACTGAAAAACGAGGAATAGGCTCAATATTTTAAACAAACAAACAGCCGCAATATTTAAGTTCTGTTTACAAAGTAATACGAGCTTCAGAAAAAGTTATTTAAAATTGAAAACTGTTTTATTTAATTCTTTGTAGAACGTTTGTTTATTTAAAATATACTAAAATAATTACGTTTACTGTATTATAATTATTATTTTCTATGATTTCAGCTACTAACAGTATTAAACACATTCATATTTACAGTGTTAAGAGTGATAAATGATCTAAATAAGCTTAATTAATTCTGTCGAATGTTTGTCCGCTTTCCTACCCTACGTTAACGAACATTAATGATTTTGATATTGTAATGGCCAGACGTAACGTCAGTACATTCGGCACAATGGTATAACGCGATGTTGTCTCGAACAACAGCGGGTCGCATGAATCATTTCATCATAAGTGCATATTACGTTTGTTGGAGGGGACATATTCACGTTCGAATTTTTTTACGACGAAGTTTTTTTAAGTGTATCAGTTTACGAGATATTTATTTTGACACTTTATTTATATTTATGTACTTGTAATTTTAAGCTTCGTAAAAAATGTATTCCTCCAATTGTTATATACCTGTTGTTCAAGTTTTGTGAATTTGTGTTTTTATTTTATTTATTTATTATTTAACTTATCAAGTATATACACAGAATTATTATAATGTAATATGTGTCGAAGGGGATCATCTTTAGCAATTGAATTTTAACCATAGTGCCATCATCAAACGGACTGATACTATGCACTCTTCTTGGATTTTGAGAACAATAGAGGACAATCTAATTAAAAATCAAAATTTCGGGAAAAGAAGAAAGAGTATTTTTCCAAAAATAGGTATCAAATGAAAAGTTTTATAATGACCAGAAAACTATTTTTTGATCTAGACATTCAAATGAAATGATTAATCGGACATAGCATAAATAGCAACATTTTGCTATTAAATGTTATTAAATGAAAGATCTTAAATAGCAGACCATAATAGAAAAACATTTTTTTTTGTAATTCAACTTTGCGAATTTAACAACTTAATAGCAAAAATGCTATCATGTTGTTATATAAAAATAACATAGGTATTAAAGGGAAGAGCAGCATGAGATAATCATATTATTTGATCCCTAAATATACAACGGCTTATATGACATCATATATAAGATTTAAATCTGAAATAAAAAATTGGAAAAAACAATACTGTGGCTCAGATACAAATTTAGTACAGCCATATTTATAATTAAATTGTCTATCTAATGCTCCTATAAAATGAAATATTTTGCATAAAATTTTACATTTCAGAATAACCCAAACCTATCTGTATCTGTATCTGTTAATACAATATTCTCAAAAAAGTTATTTTGTTTATTATCAAAATATTTATTAAAATAATATATATTTCCCTTTAAAAATATTTAACTAAATAAAAAAAATACATTTTATATTATTTGCGGAAAATGTGGCAGACTAATTAGTAGAGGGGCGATGGTCTTATAAAAATGACTGCGCAGTCATTTTTAAACAAAATTACCGTCAGATTTTGAAAAATAGTGGAAGCTCTTCCCGTTTGTTTAGTGAAATACCTAAACTGTAAATTAATCAAGTTAACACTAAGTTTTGATATTGTTTAAATAATTTTTGTTACTTAGTATTGACTTATTCTTGATAATATAAAAATCATTACTAAAGTGTTTGATCTATTTTTTTTTTGTCATTAACAACCTCTGGCCCTTAATAGTATAAAAATTAAAAAAATATTTACAAATTCCAAGTTTTATTACCTAAATACTATGTTATGTTTATATTATAAAATTTTAACCTTTATCAATCTGTTATAATTTAATTTTATTATCTGTCTTTGATTTTTAAAATAATTATGTGTAGTAAAGGGCTATAATATATAATTATTTAAATGAAAATACCAATGTCATTATTTGTACACAATAATAAAATATATATTTTATACATGAAAAACAAAATTACAAGAGTGAAGCCGTTGCTTTTATTTATTTTGTTTTCATCTATATCAATTAAAAGTTATTTTTTAACTATTATTAAACAAAACGACGCATCTCTTCTTGATGTCATCATTGTCCTTAAAACAGACAATGTACTTGAATATGGTCAACTTAATGCACCCTTTTCGTATCAAGATCTTTTCCTTCGTTACAATTAATCTATCCCTAAACATAATAGGTAGGTAATTTTACGCTGTAAGCTCAAGAACATTAATTGTGAGGCTCTAATGCGTGACGTTTCTCACTTAGACTGATCACTATGTTAAAACGTAACAAAGCAAAAACTAATTGTAAAAGAAATTCAAGTATTGAAATTATTGATAATTCAAAAGCTGTGTAATCTACACTGGAATTTTTCTCTCCTTTGCAGAAATGGAGACAATATGATTCACTAGGTCTGGGTAAAACACTTTTAAGCTTTTATCTTTTTAAAAACAAGCAAATGCCTCTCCACCTATCTGTCATAGTTTTAGCTTCCAAGTTACGAAGTTACGACTACAGATATTAAGAAGGATATCCTGTCAATCTCCACAAAAGAAGTCGGTAGTGATAATTTTAGTGGTGACCTGCTTATTCCTATTAAAGATTCCTTAAACTCGTTAATTACACACATTGTAGATTTCTCCCTCAAAACTAAGTATCTCCATAACTGGAAAGTGCCTAAAACCAATAACCCTACCTCCTTTTCACAATTTCGTCCTATCTCAATATTACCCGTTCTATATTAGCTTTTAGAATACACTGTTTTCAAACATTTGACATCATCTTCAAATATCCATAATTTGCTGAACCCCTTAAAATATGGTATTCGTCTTTACATAATACCACAGTAGCTTTACTCAAAGTAACTTGTTAACAAATATGCTATGGACAATAAAAATGGTAATAATTCTTATTTTATCAGTTTTTAGTAACGCTTTCAATTCTTTAGACTTTGATATATTACTAGGTGCCGGCAGAGAATTTGTATAGATGAGGATAACTCAGACTAGGCAGCCATTACTAAAAAGAAATAATTCTTCTTCTTTACCTAATCTGTCATATGATGTAATAGATATATACCTTTCCTTGAAAAATCAAAAAATCTTGGTGTTATAATGGATTGTTACCTCTCTTGGTCAATGCAAATGAGGAACTTAGCAGAAAACTTTACTACTCACTTCAATCACTTAGACAATTGCAACATTTCCTGCCTTTATGAATTAAAATAATGCTTGCACAAACTATTCTGCTTCCACTTCTCGACTACGACGACGTCTGCTACTTAGATGCCTCTGAGAAGCTACTTAACCGACTTGATCGATTTCAAAATTTGTGTATCCGTTTTATTTACCATTTTCGCAAGTCGACCATATATTATATGTCCGAATATCGAAATCAATCAACATCAATCTCTTTACTTTATAAAATTTTGAAAACAACCTCTCCTACATACATACATTTGGAAGTGGATAGGTTATAATATCACAATCTACGCAAAATCTTTTACTGTCATTGCAACTCGCTTATGGAACTCTCTTCCTTAGGATATTTTTGATGGCAATCTTAAACTTAAAGAGTAAACTACCTCTCTACTTTAGATTAATTATTATAAAATAATGTTTGTTAGTATGTAAATGTATATGTGCATATATATATATATATATTGTTTTAGGTAGTTCATTTTATAAATTTATTTAAATTGATATTATATAAGCATTTTTTTTCTGTATTTGAACGTACCGCGCATATTTAATTAAATACTGTCTCTCACTAATGGGTAACTGGTAGAGATCTCTTGAAGAGATAAGTTGATCTTTTGTACTTTTAGTTTTATTTTCTGTATTTATCACCTTATTTTATAGGGGTTTTAGTACATAAATAAATAAATAGAAATTAAGTACGACTAAACATTAATAAAAACTTTAAGACAAAACTGTACTACTTCATAAAATATAGGCGGCAGACGACGCATTTTATAAATTTCTATACCAAATACTAAAATAAAGAAAATTATAATTCGATTATAACCAGGATCTATCACTTATAGTTTTTTTTTTGCAATAGTATATGAATCCTTTGATCAATTAGAATTATATAATATCTTGATTGTTTATGTTTAATGACTTAAACATCATCGTTGGAGTATAATATATATAAAACAATAATACCATACAAAAAAAAAGGTAATATCAGAACATATGAAACAATAGCACAAGGTATATTAAGTATTAAGTTTGTATAGGTATAACAACATGACGTTATAATTAACTTCAGTTTTACGCTTCAGCTCTCTGCTCTGAGAATATGTTGCTTTTGTTTTGAAATCTCTGTTCATGTTAATAAACAACTTTTGCTCTGAGTACTTTGGGTTTTAAAATATTATATTATCCTGCATCTAAATACGTATAAAGCAAATTATATTTTCATAATTGCAAGATCGTCAATAAAATGTTAATGTGACCAAAATATTATATACAATGAAATATTTATATTCCTCCCACTCTCGGGAGCCTAACACAAAATAAGAATATAATATAAGAATACATAAATATTGTTTTCAAATAGTGTTTATAAACTTGGAACTTGGCCACTAAGCTAAAACATACATATACACATACACATACACATACACATACACATACACATACACATACACATACACATACACATACACATACACATACACATACACATACACATACACATACACATACACATACACATACACATACACATACACATACACATACACATACACATACACATACACATACACATACACATACACATACACATACACATACACATACACATACACATACACATACACATACACATACACATACACATACACATACACATACACATACACATACACATACACATACACATACACATACACATACACATACACATACACATACACATACACATACACATACACATACACACACGCACACACACACACGCACACACACACACAGACACACACGCACACGCACACACGCACACGCACACACGCACACGCACACGCACACACGCACACGCACACACGCACACGCACACACGCACACGCACACACGCACACGCACACACGCACACGCACACACGCACACGCACACACGCACACGCGCACCCGCACACACGCACACGCACACGCATACACGCACACGCACACACGCACACGCACACACGCACACGCGCACCCGCACACACGCACACGCATACACACACACGCACACACGCACACGCACACACACACACGCACACACACACACAAATACACACACACACACACACACACACACACACACACATATACATATACATATACATATACATATGCATATGCATATGCATATACATATACATACACATGTACGTACACATACACATACACATACACATACACATACACATACACATACACATACACATACACATACACATACACATACACATACACATACACATACACATACACATACACATACACATACACATACACATACACATACACATACACATACACATACACATACACATACACATACACATACACATACACATACACATACACATACACATACACATACACATACACATACACATACACATACACATATACATATACATATACATATACATATGCATATGCATAGGTAGACATACAGTGATATAAGATCTGCATTGCTTTTATTCACCACCCTGGTCTAATAAATGTAAATCCAGTCCCGTCTTATCAAAATAGCTTTAAGGAGTAATTGTGGTGTAGGAAAATAGAACAAGCCTGGCGGGACCCTCAAGCGTGCATTACTTGCGAGCTGCAAGCATTCATGTTTTATTAAGCTGTCGTTCCTCTGAGGACGTTTCGGGAATGTAACAGCCGTCGCAGCTCGTGTACTAGGACCTTAAATCATATTGAAAGTTCCTAATTAATCATATGTACAAATTAATGCAAATTGTGCAATGGATATTTTTAATGTGTATAGTCTTCTTTAAAAAATGTGTGAACTTACAAAATACTTATATTTGTATGTATATGTATATATAAAATCATGTGATTTTATATATATATATAACATATATATATATATATATATATATATATATATATATAATAACTATGCACATGATTTTATATATATAATCATATGCACAAGAAAACTACATAGTTTTCTTGCAATTAAGCTAGAGCTGTATATTATGTGATGTGAATGTATTCTTAAAAAAGAGAACTAAAAGAATTTAAGATATAAAAGTTTGAGTACACTGAAGGGAGTTCTCTATAAACTAAAGTGATAACAAAAAGTTATTGATAATATTATAAACACTAATAAGTTAAATAGTTTGTGATATGATTTTTAAATAATACATTTTATAATTAAATTTTAACATAAAATTATCAAGATTTGCAATAGTTTATTCATTAAAAATATTTTTTACTTGATTTTCTTCTCGATGCGTATTAGCGTAACTTAAAGCCTTAGTGTTCTAGTATTTCGAAAAAACTGAAAACTACGTTGGCTATTTGTCTAAAAACCAACTGCATGATCGAGGTGGTTATGATATGATACCAATCGATGCGTATTCATGTAAATTAAAGCTGATTTGGTCTCCAACAAAATCGGTCCATTGATTTTTAGGTTTTTTTTTAGACTGAAAACCACTTATTCCCGAATTTAAAAAAAAGTAGTAAATAATATTATTTTATTTATTTTTATATTTTCCACTTTCAATCAATACCAAAGATCACTTGTGTTCGTCAAATGGAAATACCAGGAGGGCCTATTTCGATGCCTTCCATATCGAAATAAACCCTTCTGTAGAATCACTGTCAAACTTATAACTAAAGCAACGAGGGTTCATAGCGCGCCCTGGTCTGAGAAGAACCACACAAAAAACTCAGCCGGGTTTTTTTTTGTATTGTGATCACTGTTTCACAAACGTCCATATATAGTAAACAATTTACGAATAACTAGAACCATCAATCAATTCCTTGTGGAGGCTAAATTGTAAAAACCAATTAAGCAAATAAAATAAAACTATAATTATGAAACTGAGCCAGCAAGACGACCAGTCACCGCAAGCAGCACCCGTTCACGACAGGTACGTTAGTAAACAGGAAGTCAATATAATAGTTGTCGTAAGCATTACTGCTTATTTTTATTCTAATCACCTCGTGAATCATAAATGATTATTGTCTACAATGGTATTTAAAGGTTTCCCAGTAAGCGTTTTAGTAAACAGTACTTAAGAGTAAAGAACAGTAATTAAGAGAATATATATTATTATTTGCAATTTTACCGAACTTTTATTCATGTATAGCTCAGTATACTTATGAAATACATCTTTTGTATTTTATCTTAGACAATCTAACGTGATGTTGTCTAGGACAACAGCGGGTCGCATGAATCATTTATAAATGCAAATTACGATTGTTACTGACCGCGATTATTCACGTTCGTATCTTTGACGCATTGATGCCGGATCCGTCGCTTCACGATTTATTTGATTTTGTTATTCCATCTGTATTTAATTTTATTGTTTTTAAATGATTTCTTATTCTGAATTGTATGATAGAAGAAAGATTGGCAGTGTTACTTTATCTTAAAACTAATCACAAATGCAATAAATATTCAGCTTTTTAGTAAATAACGTCGATATGTCTTGTGCTTTCTAAGAAATATATTTACGTGTGTTTATCTAATCTTATTATAACAACGATAAGTAAGAAGAATGGAGTATCTATAATTAGCCGTAAATTTATAATTAACATGATATGTACTCGTGAGGCAGCGGTTGCTTTACATGACATAATAATTAACATCAGTACATCGCTTCAGTACGCTGCTCTAAGAACATTATGTTGCTTGTGTATTTGTAAGTGTTAAATTTACCTGATTCATAGACCATAATAATTTTTACAATGCCCTGATGTAAAATTATAGCCATTCAAAGAAAATATATTCACATTTTAGAGTTAGCAGGTTCAGATGCTGCCAACTCTGTTATGATTTATGATTAAATTTCTCATCAGTAATGGCTTTTAATTTTCCATCATTTTTAATTATCATCTCAAATCTCATTGTTTAAAATAAAATGTTCATAATCAAACACTGGTCTTTCAGTGTTTAATTTTCCTGGTCTATCATACATTATTGTTATTTGAGGACGAATACGTTGCTCTATTTTACCAAGTTTACTATTTAAAAAAAGAAACGAACATAGTATTATTTCCAATAATTTTTTAAAAATTTATAAAAAATGATAATATTTAAAAGAAACATACGTAACGTTTAAAAGAAATGTCAATGCAAAATTTTCCTAAATACAAATCCTGTGTGTATGAAAATTCTCACTTGAGAAATGCGGACCCAATGATTTCATACTCTTTGTAATTATTAAGACTTATATATATTTTGAAAGAAAATATATGTTAGCACCTTTATGTCCTTTAAATTTTTTTTAAATGTTTTATAAGAGCTTTTTGTATTGTTAAGTCATTATTTTTCTAATTAAAGTCCCGAAATATGTCCTTTAAGTTACATTGTTTTAATATCATCCAACAATATAAATAATAATAAATATTTACTTTTAATGTTTATATTCATATGAAACGTTTTTCCTTACCATTTGAAAATATCTACAAGCCAATTACTTTTACCAACGATACAGAGTGTAAGATTAACATGCATTACTGATTTTCTTACAATTAACAGGTCTGTATTAAATTCAAGGAGGGCAATGGTCATAGTACATGTCGCAATTCTCTTAACATTGTTCGCATTGATCACTTACTGTAGTAAGTAGAGCACGATTGAGACATACAAATGTTTGGCGTAGGATTACTTTCCAATTGGTACGTGCCTGCAAAGACAGCCATGAATCCTACTTATTTAAGTTTCAATTATACTCAAGCTCTGAATAAATAGTCATAGAATTCAATTATGGTATTCTTAATTTTATTAAATACATATATATATATAGATAGATAGATAGATAGATAAGCACTTTATTGCATATCAGACAATACAAAAAAAAAAAAAATAAAAATAAAAAAAAAAGGAAAAACTTACAATATTAAATGAAACACGAACACGAGAAACAGAATAATATGCAAAGGCGGTCTTATTGCTAAAAGCAATCTCTAACAGACAACCTTTAGGTGAAAAGATATCAGAACAGAATACGGTAATGTGCAAAAAAAAAATAATAATAATTTAAAAATAATTAATTGAATACAATAAAACAATACAATATATATAAAAATATATAAAACTACATATACATACATATATACACTTATATTATATATAAATGTAAAAAAAAAACAATAATACAACTTACATATAAATACTACATAATAAACTATTTACTGCTAATATATATAAAGACACAAATGAGTGATGACAATGTTATACTTAATTTATTGTAAGGACAAATAATAATTAGATAAGCGACTTTTAAATATAAATAATGATTTAGAAGAACGGATATCAGAGGGAAGAATATTCCAAAGCTTAACAGCTCTCATAGAAAAAGAATTACTGTAGTGCTTAGAGTGTGCTGTAGGCAGAATTAATTTGTTATCGGTTCTGGAGCGGAGCTCAAGTTGACATGATCTCTCAGAACCAAGAAAACAGAAACGATTTTTTAAATAGCTAGGAGTTGAAGGATTATAGAGAATTGAGTAAAGAAGGGAAAGCATATGTAAATTGCGACGATGTCTTACGGTTAACCAATTGAGCCGTGTTCGGAATTCTGATACATGGTCAAATTTTCGTAAGTTGAAAATAAACTTGATGCACACATTTTGAAGTCTTTCGAGTTTGTTAAGCTGTTCTTCGGTAACATCTGGATAACAACAATCTGCATAATCCAAAAGCGGAATTAAAAGAGATTGTACTAAGATTACTTTATATATATATATATAATATTATTATATAAAAATATGTTCCTATCAACAACCGTGAACGTTTAGATTAATTTCAAAAATGTCTGTATGCTGTACAGAAATTTGAAAAAGATTTATGATAAAAGTTTTTTATGTATTTCAGAATTACAACTGGACATTAGATTTTCTTATGGAAAAACATTGTACTATGAAAACTTCTAACATTTACATAAATTCTTTTAGATGATACTAAAAGAATTCAGAAATATTTGTTGAAATATTTTAATACATGCATAGTTTCAGAATTTTACAGAAAGTATGGTGATGTGAAGAAAGAAAGTGATGGCTAAATCCTGGCGTCTTAAGATTAATTAGTGGCTCTTATAAAATACAAAAGTCGCTTCATTACTGATAATTTGACATTAAAAATCATACTGTAATCGTACAGAGGGGAAATCTCTACATTGTAGATTGTAGCAGCATTCTCTGTATATTATAGCGCTTTAGCTGAAACAGATCATAAAATTAGAATTTAAAATGTTTGAATTTAACGAAACTCAATAACAAAATAAACGCAAAAAGTTCTATTTCGTACTTGCGTCTAATAAAAATATATATAGTATAAAAGTTTATTAATTTATAATATTAGACAAAGAAAGTGAGTCATTATTTTATAGGTGGCTCCTGGTGGTACAGCGTTTCGATTTCTTCCTTTAATTTTAGTTGATATTTCATCTTAAGTACAAGAAGATCAAGTGTTAGATCTATATTTCTGTCTTTCACAAAAGTGAAGTAAAAAACAATAATGGATTTACAAAATAATTTTGAAATGTTATAAAAGAACATAATTGTGATATTTTACACTATTAAAGATCAATAATAAAACTAGCGTTATTAAAGTAGTAATTACATATTTTTACGACCCGGAACTCTCAACGGGAAGCGACTATATAATTTTTGATAGAGTGTCCATACGAATAGGTTAACGTCAAGTCGGGCGATGAGGGATTATTATTATTATTGATTGATTAAATGATTAATTTTAAACATTTCTATCCAAATAAGTAACGAACGTCTACGAATATCAAAACAACAATTTGCAACTAAAATCTGAATTCAACGATAGTTGACAAATACAAATTCTCACCTTCAGATATGAAGGTGAGAATGATAGGCGGAATACGGTCTACTGTCATCCTATAAAATATAATTCTGCGCATGGCTCTGAAAGTAACAAAAGCAACAAACCATCAACACGGCTACAATTTTATTCTATTGACGATCCGGATGGTTTTCTTAAAGCCATAGATTAGAATGATGCCCATTGCAATAAATATTCAACTACATATCCATTTTAAAAGTAACTTTTCAAATAATTTATTTAATGAATCGCTGTACTCCTGTAATTTATAACTAACGTTATCCTAAATATTTTTGTATTGTTTCTTTACATTTATAAATAAATCAACAGATTTTAGTGCAAAATGGGTAGTTGGCAATATTAATGAAGTTGATTATTTACCTTGGTGGTGAATTACGTATTCGAGATATGGCCATTGTGTTATAAAATTGTTTGACGTAGCGTGGCAATTACAATTGGAACGTGCCTTGGGAGACAGCGTCTGGTCCCACTTATTTGAGTTTCAATTATCTGCAAGCTCTGAATAAATAATTTCGGAATTGAGTCATGATAGAATGCAAAAAACAAAGTGAAATTCATTTTAGTATTTTTGTTTCAAAAATAGAAAAGAGTGTAACATGATGATAAGAAAGTATATTTGCTATTTTTTTTTAAATTGACGAAAAGTGAATATTAAAAGATATGGAATAAATTCCGTAAATATTTGAAATATCTCTTACATAGGTATGGCTTCTTATTCTTTTGGAAATAATTTGAAGTTGTTTCTAGTAGAATGGTGCTGCTTACCACAGAGCCAACAAAACAATCGCTCTTTTGCGAGAGAAATTCAATGGCTGTTTTATCTCATGTCGTGCCAATGTACATTGGCCGCCACCATCATGTGTTTGTAATGTGATTTGACCCCGTTGGACTTATTTCTTAAAGGATATTTAAAAGAAAAACAACCTTCAGTTGACCTCGAAAATTAACCAGAAATCCAAAAAATGAATGAATAGAAACTTTACGATTTAAATGAAAAAACGACCCCTGAAAAAAAGTTGGTTTTGTCGAAAGCAACTGAAGAACGATTTTTTTACTTTGCTGGAGTTGACTAGTTTAACATTTATCATTTCATTCCCGAGGTAACAATAGTGGGTTCGTTTCAAACTTGGTTGAGTAGGGGGAAGAGGGTTTTCATTAAACGTGGGCATTTTGAAGTATCCCTTACCTACAGACAGGTTGTGATTCATGTATTGTTTGCACTCCTCTAGCTGCAATGTGATGAGCCCCACACCTGCACGACAAATCCATGGAATATTAAAAATTATATATTTTTTTTATAATAATAAGCATAGAATGGCTAAAACCTTGATATAACTTTATTTTCCTTATTTTATTGTATTTGTCAGTACCTTAACAAGAAATTACAGTAAGTAATTATTTTTATGTTTGAAATTAATTACAAATTCACTACCACTGTGAATGTTGAATTTATTTTAATAATATGACCTAGCTGGCCTACATCATATACGAATCGGGTCCGGGTTTTGATTTCCGGTGCGATTAAGTTTGACACGATAGATCAAAATTTCAGAATACCTTAAATGTATTTTAAAAATAAAAAAATAAAAAAGTATTCTTTAATTTAATATCTATCCCTTTTCATTTTCAAAGAAAAATCATATCAAAACGACTACCAAGTGTTATAAAATAATCAGTATGTACTTGTACAAATTATACATAGTAAAACTTTCTTAAAAAATCTTATATAAAAAGAAAGCTTTCTGCAACAAACTATATTTCAAACCATTGATAGTAGTGATAACAAAAATCTTTTAGTCGCATAATCCTAATATATAAGGAAATGTGTAGACATGCGACATCAATGTAATTTACGTCAAAAGATCTCGAGTAAATAACTTTAAAATTAAACAAACTCGAACCTCAATTTTTCGTGCTGAACTTGAAGCAAAAGAGTTCAGTACGAGACATTGATTAGGATATAATACCACTACGGAATTAAGAACAATGATCTCAAACTTCTGATTTTTGACATGTCTAAAAAAACTCAGATAATTGAAGTAAATAGAAAGAGATTGTCGGGGCTAATTGATAAAGGGTATAAAGGGAAGTGCAGTAAGCTTTAAAAAGCGTGATCTTAACTGGAATCGAACAACGAGCAAATCTACGAGCCAACATGTTCGCCCTGATAGACAACGCCCTGCGTTCTCGCTCGATGTCAACATCGTCTTTTAGGCTTTCTGTGACCACATGACCCAGGTACCTGAATTGGTGTACTCTAACAAGTTTGACCCCGTTAAGTTGTATTGAGGGTATATTGTCCGGTGCTTTAGTGCCAGCCTTAAAAACTAGGTATTCACTTTTCTTGTTATTGTACACCAATCCATGCTCCTCAGCATATGACTCACAAAGAGCCAGCATGCTTCTGATAGCAAAAACAGAGAGGGCCAGCAATACCATGTCATCAGCGTAGCTGATATTATTAAAACATACGCCACCAATATGGCATCCGACCCTCATGCTGCTGAGCCCCTCAGTCAGTGCATTGACATACAGGTTAAAAAGCTTAGGTGAGCTCAACCCTTTTTGCCTCACCCCACATTCCAACCTATACGGCTCCGAGTACTCGTCTGCCCACTTTACCGTGTTTATTTGATTACCATACCAATATCTAAGCAAAGACATCATTTCCAGAGGCACTCCCGTCTGCTGCAGCTTGTTCCACAAGAGGTTGTAAACGACCAGATCAAATGCTTTCGATAGATCTAGGAAGCAGGCATATACAGGAGTGCTTCTATCTGTGTAATACCTGACAGTATGCTTTAAACTCAGAATTGCACTTTCCGTGGATAAATGGGTTCTAAATCCGAATTGGAGTTCGTGAATGTGCAGATAACTATCCAACTGAGCGCCAAGCACACTGTCAAAAACCTTGGCTATGATGGTTGCTAATGATATAGGCCTATAATTTGAGCTGCTAGATGAATCACCAGTCTTGTTCTTAATAATCGGTACTGCAACGGTTTTAATTAAGTTCGGGGGTAAATACGAATGTACTATACACAAGTTAAAAAGTGAAGCTATCACCTGAGCAAGACAAGGCCCCGCATGCTGAAGGTGCTCAATGCTGAGACTATCATGGCCAGGCGACTTGCCTCTTGTCATCGACTGTATAATTTTCGATATTGATTTAGAAATTATGTAGGTGTTAACAAGCTTAAAGTTAATCTCAGCATCAGGCCCCTCCCCCGGAGATTTCTGTTGGGGCCGTACAGCAAAATGGTCCTTAAAAAGATTTGCTATCGCCTGCGGTTCACCAACGCCATCTATAACCGCTGGCCGGCCAGGTGTAGAACTCAGTCTATTCGTAAATTTCCAAAAATTGCTGAAATCCCCCTTCCTATGATGAGTCGCGAGCACATCCATCCTAATTTGTTCTTGATGGTTTTGACACCATTTCAGTCTACTTTTAAAGATTTTACGACAAGCTACCATATCACTATATAGTGTGCCACTCCTAGGCCTGCCATACCATACCCACACAAGAAACTTCGACCTGGCCTCCCTATGCGCACTATTTACATGAGCATTCTACCCTTTTTGTCTAGTCGGCAAACGAGCACTCTAATTATCGCAACTTATGTCATAAGACACTGTAGCTGCTTCAGACAGTATTACTATCAAGCGGTCACACAAATTATCAATAAGACATCTATGTTTCTCATTATGACAAACTTCCTTTCGACAGTTTTGACACTCATTTGGAACATCAATATTCTCCAAAAGGTTATTACAAAAATTAAAATAACAATTCAACTGTTCTTTGGATCTTTTTCCCCATTTAATTTTATTAATAAATTTTTCATTTTTAGTAACTTTTCCTAATATTAAATTTAAGTTTCAATTCACAGTTAGCGGGAGATGATCGGACCAATATGTATCGTAATTAACTACAACACTACTAACACATTGCCATGCTACCTCTGTAACCACACAGTGATCCAACCATCTCCCACTGCCGTGAGCATCACTAACAAACGTAAAAGTCTGAGGTAACATTTGTAACTTACATACATTCGTAACTTACATAGATCCACGACTGCTCTAAACAAAAGTTATCTAATTCATAGACAAACAACTGTTCGTAAGAATTTTTTTTGCAAGCTTTACCTTTAAACTAATCTCAAAAAGCAATAAAGGATCGTTAGTGTGCTTGCAAATACAACTGTATTTCCAAATATTTATACTCTGGGTATGAGCGATTGATGCGAGGCAATTTCAGTTTCAATGTTTCAGTTTTAAAATTTTGGATTTTTTTATGTCATAGGAGGGCAAACGAGCGTACGAGTCACCGGTGAAATGTGATCACCGCCGCCCACGAACTCTTGCAACATCCGAAGACTTGCAAAAGTGTTGCCGGGCTTGGAGGTACCCATGTCGTATCGATCTGGAAACACCGCCGAAGGAAGCTTATTCCACATCTTTGTGGTAGGTGGAAGAAAGGTTCTTGTAAACCAAACAGTAGAAGAACGCGATGCATACAGGTGGTAAAGAAGATAATGAGGTCAGTGACGTGCTGTGCGGTGATTAAATTCGGCGTTAGGCACCAGAGAAAATAGCTCTTCGGAACACTCAACGCAACGCGCAAACTTTTGGAGATGAAACTGAACAAAGTTCAGTTCACCCCGTTCTGAGATCATCCCCAGGGAGGTTTCTATGAAATACACAAACTTCTTTTGGCACTCATCGACGTTTTCCCGGGGGAGACCTGCACGGCCGGAATATACCGCATCCCCAGTGATGTCATCCGAATAACAATGTAGTATGTTGGAAATGTCCAACATGTTATTGATGTGCAGGAGGAACAGGCTTGGCGATAGCACGTCTTGGGGTCTGCCAGCGTTCACGGGCTTGGAGTCCGAGCAAAAGCAAAAGAGGTAGTCAGAAAGACAACAGTCGGTGCAACGTTGATGGCGGACAGATCTGAGGACAGGTGGGTTATTTAATAAAATATGAAACCTTCAATTAGTAATGTATGTCTGAGATTATGTTAGGGCCCGACAAGACTTTCTCCATTTTACAATAGTAAGAGTATTCCTCATAGATAAACTTGCTAGCAATATTACCATTGTTTGATGGTTTCTTGCATTGTTGTATAAGTGTCGTGTCGCTCCTAACTCTGGAATAATTTTTTATTGGAAGGTTTTATTAAAATTTCAACAGGAACCACACCATCAAAGATTTCTTTACTGAATATTGAAGATAACTAAAAGATGAAAAGAATTGGGGCAGACATGAGGAATGAAGGAAATAAGTGATAAAAGAAAAGAAAATATATTGTGTCTACAGTATGACTGCATATAACTTATTATTAGCTAGATATTGTTTAATCCCCATTTTGTCACATTTTGTATTGTTACATAATTGAAGATTTATAAGTTTTCTTCATTTCCGTTTCCTTTACTCATACTTTTACTAATTAATAATAGTTATTATAATAATTATAATATTTTTAAAATGTATTAAATTCAATTTAAAACGCAGGAGCCACTAAATAGGAAAAAAAATCTAACAGAAAGGTAAATCGACTTCAAAAATTGGGTTTGGAAATTGTGTAGGAAGTCTAGGAAGTCTGGTGACCACAAAGTTTTGTTTTTACATTTTTAATATGGCTTCACTTTTCTATCCTTCGATAATAATTTTCTCTCATAATTTTTCTCCAAAACTCGCCGTGTACCAATCAGTGCAGTATCCAATATAGTCAAAATTAATTTATAAAATAATCTTTTTTTGCAAAGACGGCAGACGTTATATGTATTTAATACACTTCCAGTATTGTTTACACAAAAAGGGATGAATTTATAAAAAAAAAAACAGGAAATTCTATTTACTTTGATAAATGAGACGACTAATCACATGAACTCTTTGTTCACTTTTAAACTATTCTTTGTTTATTTTCTTAATACTTTTAGAGTATTTATTATATACTAGTAATATTTAAAAATCAAACATATTTATGAAAACCCATATATAACATACCCTTCTAAAGCAAACAATGTAATTGAAAAATTCATAGTAACTTGACTCTAATACCTGCAGGCTATCTTAAGAAAGTATCTTCACAATCATTTAAAGAAGTGTTGGCAGTTACAAGACACAGCGAAAAGTTGACATTTAAAAGTTAGGCTCAATAAGGTCGGTTTTTGCATTTAAAGTGTCCTACACTAAAGCCAGACTATACTTGGAAACTTGAGGGACACACCGATAATCGAAAGTATCGTTTTTTTTTGTTTAAAACTCTTTGGAGCTATATTTATTTGATTACGCAAATAGTTTTAGTATAATAGTGTATTTTTTTATTTTACTCCACTTGGAGACAATTTTCAGGTCTGTTTCAATTATATTTCTTATATTAAATTTATAATATTTATTTCGTATTTATTATATTATATTATATTATATTGTTATATTATGTTATGTTATGTTATGTTATGTTATATTATATCGTATCGTGTCGTGTCGTGTCGTGTCGTGTCGTGTCGTGTCGTGTCGTGTCGTGTCGTGTCGTGTCGTGTCGTGTCGTGTCGTGTCGTGTCGTGTCGTGTCGTGTCGTGTCGTGTCGTGTCGTGTCGTGTCGTGTCGTGTCGTGTCGTGTCGTGTCGTGTCGTGTCGTGTCGTGTATTATATTATAAAAACTGCAGGCTAGCGAAGTCAGTGGAAAAAAAAATGTCATTTCAAGTTTTATCAAATTCTAGTTATATATTTATACAAAGAATACATTATAGTATTATTTTATATTTTTATGCGAGCCCTGCAACAGATCGCCTGAAGTACCATTATTTCGGACGACCACCGGTATACACTACTGCGCAGAGGCCTATACCCCACCTTCGGTATAGCCATTTCGCAAACCCTTGAAAGAATCTTTCAAATTGGATATCTAAATTGACGTCAAATTTTATTGGTCAAATCACGTTGAATATATTAGCAATAAATTAATAAAATTTTTAGTGAATACCATAATACTGGACAAGGTATTTCCTTTAAAGTTTAACTTTTATTGTATAACTCACTCACTGATATTCTCACAATCCTATGGAATAATTTACCTATTTAAATCTACGTTAAAGACATACTTCTTTAGGTAAAATTACTTCGTTATTACTCACAGTCTATTAAGTTTGTAAAACTAATTTAACACCACTATCTTGTGCTGACATTGGTCGAAATTAAACATGATGCAATCCTATACCCTTCTTAGTACATATTTCAAAAGAAAAGATAGCAATATTTTATTCTAACGTGGGTTATGAATTAAGTGAAGAGACCTGAATCTTGCGAATAGATTGTTTATTTATATTTATTGCATTTGTTGCTGTTAATGACCTTACTTTTTATATAGAAACCTAGTGGTTCACATTATTGTTTATTATAAATTAACATATTGTGTTGTATTTAAAGCAATAATCGTACACAACTTTATACATTCTTAAATGTCAATTGAATTAATAAAATTATTTTAACTTTCATAATAAACTCTACTAATGTTATAAATGCGAATATTTTTGAGGATGTATGTATTTTTTCACGCAAAAAGTACAAAACAAAAATTTTTTTGGAAAAATGACAAAAAACTACAAAATAAAAAGTACCAAATACATAATTTTTATAAAAATTAAATTTAATAAGTTCTTAAATAAGCTATAGGAGGAGGAGGATCCATTAAAGTAACAGGTAGTTAATGTATAGTATTCAATCGATTGTATATAGTAATTTTTTATTTTTTGATAATTCCAAAAAAAATTTCGTTAGTATATCAAACTTTTATGTGGAAGCTATTAAATCTAAATTAGTGCTCTCTAAACATAAACATAAAATACACACCTTTAAGTATCTATTAAATTTTTATCAAAATTAAAAATTAATACATTTATTGTTTTTAGTATTTAATGTAAATAAACTTTGACTTTTTAATTAAGTAACTTGAATAATTATCCGCGGGTAGGAGTGAAAAAGTTAACACTAGTTTTTTTAACAGTACGTCTTTATCTCATTAATTAAAATAATTTTAAGCAATAATTTTACTTACAAAGTTATAAAAAGCCATATATGTAACTTAAAGTATCCATCAGTTCATAAGAATCCTTCATAATTCACTTTTTAAATTTCATCACTATATATCACAACAATGGACTCCATCAAGGATTCTATCGATGCTATGGTCACTATGTTCAATAGCCGCATGAATGAATTCCAACAAGATCTTCAAAAAAACGGTTCTCCGATGTCTTCAAGTTCCCTTGCAGCTGAATTTACAACCTTTAGAAGTTTTATTTTAACTGCTCTTAATGGTCTTCAAAGGCAGGTAGAATTTTTAGCCAAAGAAATCGATCGCCAAGAGATGCATCGTCGAAGAAAAATGCTTCTTTTGCATGGCATTACAGAAGAAAAAGCTGAGAACTTATCAGTACGAGTGGCAAACATTTTCGCTGAGCACTTGGATTTGACAAACTTTTCTACGGCCAGTATCAAATACTCACATCGTTTGGGACGACAATTGATCGATAAACCTCGGCCAATTATTATTAAGTTTGTCGATGTTGCAGTCCGGGATAAGGTTTGGTTTTCAAAAACCAAATTAAAAGGCACAAGTATTACTCAATCCGAGTTTCTTACTAAGAGTCGCCACAGTGTTTTTCTTGAAGCCCGAAAGCGGTTTGGCATAACTAAGTGCTGGACACGGGACGGATGTATTTATGCTGTGGCTGCTGATGGATCACATCATCGAATAGAATGCCTTGCCGATCTTAATAGTATTTCTTCATCGAATATTAAATCTCCAGAACAACCTCCAGTGATCACTCAAAATAAAACTTCTGTGACAGCCACGTCACGCACTAAGAGACTTGCAGTAAGAAAACAATAATTCTTTTCTTTTTACTGTTTTAGTAAATTACTTATTCAGTTTATCTGTTTATTAGTTGATGTTTTGATTTGATTTTATTTAAATTATTTGATATTTAAATTTTGACAAATGTCATTTGTCAAATGTCATGCGTAGCGTTCAGTAATTTAGTAAGTTGTAGTTTATACTTTTATAGTTATTATTATTATTTTTTTTTTTTTTTAAGCTTTTATTGTTTTTTGTTTATTTTCCTTTTTTTATTGTGTTTTTTATATACTTTGTCTTTTTCTTTTTTTTTTTTTCCTTTTTAATTTTTAAAAAAATTGTTCTGTTTAGTTTGTTATTGTGATTACTTTATTTTTTTTTATTTTATTATAATTTTTTTTATATTTTATTGTTGGGTAATTTTAACATTTTTGTTTGTTTTTTTTTTTTTTTTTGTTAATTTTGTGATGAGAATTTACTTTTATAGTAACTGGCGGATATTTAATTGTTGCATAATAGGCTTACATCGTTTTGTTAATTTATTTACTTATTATTATTATTATTATTTATCATAATATTTTATAGTTCTATAAACATAATTTAAATTTATTTATTTATATATACATTTATTTGTGTTAAATAATGTCTTTTCAAGGTGACTTGGATCATAGCTTTCACTCAATTTCTTCTGATGAAATAAACAGTTGTAACAGTGTTCAAAGCCTTCCCTCTATTAACGATACTCTTGTCTCACACTTCTCAGACTTACTGAAAAATTTTAATATTGTACATATAAACGCTCAAAGCATTCCCGCACACTATCCTGATTTGCTGTCTACTTTCGATAACACCAATATTCATGCTATTTTAATATCCGAAACTTGGCTTAAGCCTTGTTTGCCTTCATCTGCATACTCGATACCCGGTTTTTCTTTAATACGTAATGATCGTATTGGGAGGTCGGGAGGGGGCACTGCGATTTATCTTCGGTCTCATATTCCTTTTTCAATTATCAGTCAATCGTTAACGCTATCCCCAGGTGAGGCTGAATATTTGTTTGTCGAGGTAGATTTTTCCCACAGCAAAATTCTTCTTGGCGTCTTTTATAGTCCATCCATGACAGTAGACTATTTTTCAACATTTGAAAACCTTTTAGAAAAGTTCTCTCCTATATATAGACACACTTTAATTATGGGTGATTTCAACACATGTCTTTTAAAAAATGATAATAGATCACGCCGCCTCAGTACATTAGTTAATTCTTCTAACCTTCATATACTTCCTTTATCTGCTACACACGTTTTTCCCAATTGTAACCCTTCACTTCTAGATTTAATTCTTGTATCGTCCGTTGATTATGTTGAAAAACATGGCCAATGTTCTAATTCACCTTTTTCATACCATGATCTTATCTATTTGTCTTATAAACTTAAACCCCCTAAAGCAAAATCAAGAATATTTCTACAGCGAAATTTTCGTGGAATGGATCTGGAGGAATTACGTCATGATGCTTCCAAAATAGACTGGATACAGCTAAACCATTGTCAAACTATTGACGAACAGATAGCAATATTTAATTATGAAATTATAAAATTATATGACAAACATGCTCCTATAAGGCCAGTTCGTATGAGGCATTTTCCTGCCCCATGGCTCAGTGGTGACATTAAAATCCTACAAGGGAAAAAGAACTGTGCCAAATTAAAATTTAAATTATCTCCTACTGACCTTAACAAAGAAAAGTACCACAAAACACGCAATAAATGTAATAAGGTGTGTAGAGACTCGCGTCGACGCCATATTCATAAATCCATAGTAGAAGAAGACGACCCCGATAAGGTTTGGATGTTTCTTAACTCACTTGGTATTGGGCGTACTCAGCAGCATATAAATTCCTCTAGTGTTAATTTAAACGAGCTTAATCAGCATTTTTCCTCTACTGTTACCATTGATGGTCTGGCTAAATTCAATACTTTAAATCAACTCTCAGGCCTATCCACTCCTGGTATTTCCCTTTCTTTTAGTCAATTTTCTGAAAGTGATGTTAAGAAGAGCCTAGTGTCCGTTAAGTCGGATGCCATTGGTTCTGACTGCATTAGTCGAAAAATGGTCATTCCTATTATTGATATCCTTATCCCTACCATTACGAAAATATTTAATAACTCTCTTCGTCTTAACCAATTTCCTTCTATCTGGAAAGATGCCCTAATAATTCCGATTCCTAAAAAAACAAACCCTTCATCTTTCTCTGACTATCGTCCAATATCTATCCTTCCTTATCTATCTAAAGTCTTTGAACGTCTTGTCTATAATCAATTAAATAGTTTCCTATCCAAGAATAAAATCCTTAATCCTATGCAATCTGGCTTTCGATCGGGCCATAGTACGACTACTGCTTTAGTTAAGATTACTGATGACATCCGAGAGGGGATGGATAATCAACAGGTTACAACTATGATCTTGCTAGATTTCTCCAACGCTTTCAATAATGTTGATTATGATATTTTACTTGGTATATTATGTTCTCTTAACATATCTCCTGAGTTAATTGACTGGTTTCATAGTTACTTGTTTGGACGCCGGCAGCGCATTCGAATTAATGACTCATGCTCTGGGTGGTGTCTGATGAATGCCGGTGTTCCACAAGGTGGCGTGTTGTCTCCTCTCCTATTCTCAATATTCATTAATACAGTCTGTAAAAGTATTTCTTCCCTTTATCACTTGTATGCTGACGATTTGCAAATCTATTTGAAATCAAAGCTAGATCAACTTCCACAAGCTATAAACACGTTAAATATCCAACTTTCAGCTATTCAGGAGTGGTGTAATTCCTATGGCCTAAATATTAACCCATCCAAGTCACAAGTGATTATTATAGGAAGTCAAAGACTTATATCCAAAATAATCTGGTCTCAACTTCCGGAGGTTAGTATAAATGGTGTTCAAGTTCCTTACTGCAGCAAAGTTAAAAACCTTGGCATTATTTTCGACCAATTCTTATCTTGGACCCCACAGATTGCTGAGGTTAGTAGAAAGATTTTTGCTACGATCGGATCGCTTCGAAGATTACGTAATTTCCTTCCGGTTTCCACTAAGATTCTACTTGTTAAATCTCTTCTCTTTCCTATTCTTGACTATGCTGACGTGTGTTATTTAGATTTAAAAGAGGAGCATTTAAATAAACTTGAGAGACTCCAAAATCTTTGTATAAGGTTCATATTTGGCCTACGTAAATATGACCATGTTTCTGAATTTCGTAAACAACTCAAGTTGCTCCCAATTCGCCTTCGCCGGAATGCTCATGTTCTAAATCTTTTGTACTGTACGCTGTTCAATCCATCTACTCCTCTATATTTAAAACAAAAGTTTAAATTTTTAACGAATTCTCATTCCCTTTCTTTACGTTCCGAAAATAATTTCCTTTTAAAAATTCCTTCGCATTCCACTTGTTTTTTCACGAAATCATTCTCTGTAAAAGCCTGTCGACTATGGAATGCTCTTCCTATACAAGCGAGACGAGCACAATCTCTTAATGTTTTTAAGAAACTTGTTAATGATTTTTATTTAACGCTGCAATAATATTTATTTACTTTTAGTTATCTTAATCATATAATATGTATATATTTATATTTGTATGTGTATGTGTATATATATGTATGTTTGTAGATTTATTAATTTTGTATATAGTTTTTATACGTGTATATGTCCATGTATTTAGTATATAATTAATGTATTTATATAAGAATACTCTCCACCAACTTATTTATTATAATTTATCATCTTGTGCACCCCTACTCATACGCTATCTTTTTTTCTGTACAATTGTATACGTCAAGGTTGCCTGGCAGAGATCGCTGCTTAGCGATAAGGCCGCCTCTTGTACATTATTTAATAAGATATGTATTGTTTTGTTTTAAATTTCTAGTGTTATTGGTGTACAATAAAGAGTATTATTATTATTATTAATTTCAAAGTTATCACAATAAGGTTGACTTGAATGGGCACCAATAAGCTTCTATCCTGAGTCGGCGCCACGCGGTGTAAAGTGCAAGTGCAACTTGCTATTTGGTGAATATTTTTATCAACATCACGCGGGCGGAAGCTATTATTATATTAAAATTTTAAATCGTATTTTTCTTTCAAAGTGAATATTAAACCCGTTGTTTTAGGATGGTTGTTTATGAAAATTTATAAAATGTAAATGGTAAAGAAACAAACAAATTGCATAGAACACTATTAATAAAGTCAAAGCAAAGTTTTTCTTGGAACGAGTCAGATATTAAATACATAAAATTACTTACGCCCTTTACAACCGACAATTAATTTAAATCTTAGCACTGTTATCAAAATATAAAGCTTCATTGGTCAACTCTATTTAGTGGCGAGTTGCTAAACTTATTTTTAATTAACAAATATTACACAAACTACAAGATTTCAGTTACAATCTTAAAATTTGGTCTAAATTTAACCGAACATTGTTCAATACAATTTGTGTCGAATAATAGAATTAAGTATTTATAGTTGTAACTTTATTCAAGGTTTACGAGAAATCTTGTCGCAGTAGTTTTCTAATATTATTTTTTATTTACTTATCATAAGATTCAAAAGAATGAAATTTATAATTATCTCAAAACTCGTTTTACTTTACAATCATCTCTTTCCCCAGTCGAAAGTTTATTTTCGAAAGTTTCGCTTTTATCGTGTGTGAATTGCATACACAACTTCACTTTTTTTGTATTTGAAATACAAGACAGAATTATGCGTCAGTTTCAATACCGCACTGTGTTGTTTTAATATTAAATCAAGTACTTGGTGATTTGCATTTTCAATTTCAAAATATAATTTACGCCGATCATTTAATGTAGTACCTGAACAAGATCGAGACAAATATTTCGTGTTGGATTACTTTCCAATTGGTACGTGCCTGCGAAGACGGCTATGGATCCTACTTATTTGTGTTTCAATTTTACACAAGCTTTGAACAAATACTTACAGAATTGAGTTATTGCTTCCATAATGTCTATTGTTATAATATTTATATTACGAATATTTCAAGCTTTATTTATTAAAAAAAAATCTTCTCTGTATGGCTGCCATATAAATAATGTAAATATTGTTATATATAACTATTATAAAATTGTAAGTAAAGTGGTAGTATAACGTATAGATGTTCCTTTATTTTAATATTTTTTGAAAAATAAGTTTTATTATTTCTTACATACGTATAACATAGATCTCATAGAGATTACATTTTTTATTTATTTATCTGTTTATCGGTTCGTACATTAATGGACTGGATAGATATTATTGAAATTTGGAACTTTTATAGGTTATGGATCTAACCAATTTGTTCTATTACCGTTACTGCTCCTATTACTCTTATTATATATAATATTAAAATGCATTCCATTATTACTTACAAAAAAGTTATTAAATAGAAAAAATATATTGTAGAAAAAATATATTTCATAACCTTAAAACTTCAATACTATTTATTTCTTTTCATTTTATTTCTTTCACAAACTTTTGGGCGAAATTAAAAAAAACCTAATTCATAAATTAAAGAAAAAAAATTGAATAAGTATTCAAAATTAAAAAAAAAATTATTAAGTAGTTCATATTGTATTTTACAAAGTTAACGATTTTCATTAAAAATTTAATATTTGACATTATTCATAATCTAATTATCTATTTCCTATTAAAAGGTATGTTGTTTATTTTAGTATATGTTGTAACGTTGTTATTTAATATTATTAATATTATTATTTTACGAACCAAAGTAAATTGTAAATTTGTAATTTTGATAATTTTTCTGTCATAATATTTAATGTTTGACACCATACATATTTTTATACGATGTTCTTACATTTCGAATTAAACTAATTTGAGATACAAAAAAGTACGAAATATATTTTTTAATTGCGATCACTTTTACTGACATAAATATGTGTCGATTAATATCATAAGCATACCAGTACTGCAATAAAAGCTTTTATAAATCGCAAATACAGTTAAAAAAACAAAAACTGCTTGGTTGATTTCGTTGAAAAACTAATCTTATCTACGTACGTGTATCGATTGATACCAAACCAAAATTACATAATCAGGTCAAGAAAAAATGGAACGAATAAAAATTTTTTTCATAAATACATATCATTTTTCAAAAAAATATTTTGAATTGCTCAGGATACCTAAAAACGTATAGATAGTAGAAAAAATTTCGAGAATCGGGCGATTACAATGACTTCCTTAATTAGGAAGTTAATAATGTATAAAAATGGTTACTAATTCTTAATTTTTTTTTATATAATATTTTAATATTCGTATTTAGTTTAAAAACAATCAAGACATATGAAATGATATCTGAAATAGAATCCTGTTACAATTATTATTTGATACATATTTAAATAGATAACAAGAGAGGATATTTTATTTTGAGTATTTTTTGGCAATTATATTGAATAACTGTGGGGATTGTCTCAAGTTTTTCAATATAAGTTAGAACAATATTTCGAGGAAACAAACGATACCTTTGGGGAATAATCATGAGAATATTTGATTGATTTAAGAATAATTTGGTTGTTACAAAACAGACCAATTCTGTTTATATTATAAAAAAAATAATGCTGAAATGATACTGTGAAACATACATACGTATTTTTTTATGGCAACATATTGATATAAACGTCCAATAGCATAATACGATATCCAATAATAATATATAATTTAACCTGTAATAATTGTTTTAAATTCCGAAAATTGTAGTTGACATTTTACTATGAATTTCATATCGCATTTATATAGAAGGATTTTATAGTAAATAAGATTTCTCTATAACCTCTTTCCATGAATGAAATTGCAATTATTATTTTGTATTATTATTTAGTAAAATAAAGAGGATATACGTGAAAGTGGTAGGTCTCGACAATTATATTATTAACTGATTTTTTTTTTGTACCGATTTATAAAACATATTTAAAATAATATAGAAGTTACAGGTATGTCGTAGGTCATAATTCTATGTATTTTGAACAATACATTAGACAGGATATAATTTCTATTAGAAAGTACTTTTAAAATTAAAAATTATGAAAGTAAACAATTTTTAGAAAATTTTAAATCTTGAAACGAAATCTAATCCTATAACGTATGTTCTATATACCCATTCTATAACGTAAAAGACATATACAATATACAACACAATTTTATGGTATCAAAATGGACTTTCACAAGTGAGCACTGTTATTGATTCAGAGTGGAAAATAAATAAATAAACACAATCCAGAAAAATAATAATTATAAAACAGTATAATTAGTACGCGAAAATGTAGCAATTTACAACAAGAAGCTATGAATGTTACAAGTGCTATGAAAAACACATCATTACGCGTACCTAGAAAAATATAATGTAATTAAGCAGTGCGATATTTATACTATGATATAAAGAAAAGTTTTTCTTTAAAAAGTATACATAACGGAATATAAACTATATTTAAATAATATATATTTAAAGAATATCATTAAAGTAATTAAACTAATTGATTTAAAATAAGTTCATTAATCGTATACTATACTGTCCAACACAAAAGAATAATGTAATTTCCAAAATATAAATAGGCCTGCATTGTCGTTCATTCTCAATGACATTCTTGTTTCAATCTTCGGATATAACGGAGTTCCTTGGAACAACATACGCTCCCTAAATAACAAACGGAAAAATTAAGAATATTGAACTCCTCAATTCTTGATTGCTCCTTTGCTCCATTCTGCTGCATCATAATTCACTATCAAATTGAAATGTGATTAAAATAAAGTCTTGCAAAAAAATGTTCTTATATTATGATCCAATAAATATTTCCATATTTAACCCAGATTTTAGTTTCAGCTAAAATTTTCTGAAAATATTGAAAAAAGTTATATTATTTAGTTTATTAGATCTTATGCAACATAAAAAAAAATATGAAAAAAAAATTAAGTGTAAGGCTTTCAGGGAAACAGCCGTCCTATATGTAGGACAGTAGGATAATAAGAGGAAATAAAAGACCATTTATGACAAAACAGAATGTAATCAAAAAGTGTAGTTTATTAGATAAGTATTGATTATATTACCCATTGTTATATGTAATTTACTAGATTAACACTATTTATGAATGATATGTTTCAAAACACTTGACACACACTCCAACATCACATTTCTTGCAACGTGTCAAACATTTTTTGTGACATTGACGACAGTGTGTTTGCTTCGATTGAGGAATAACCAGATGATTCATTTGGTCTTTACGACTATCAGCACGTTCATGATGGGAGGGTCGTCTAGGCCCTCTTTTGGCATTTTTTCTGTTTGATTCAATCAAAGCAATTGCTACCCTTCTGCGAAAGCCAAGATGATCCAGTTTTCCATGATTTATTTTATATAACTGCCATGCATTATGTTCGGCAAGATCAATCATGTGTGTGAGCAAAGGCATGTACCATTTCTTACCTCGTATACCAATTCGGTAATGAGAAATATTTTCATCAGACCGATCCACTCCTCCCATATATTTGTTATAGATGGACACCATATGTGGTTCTTCTATGACAATGTTTCTCTTTTCACTTTGTGAGAAGCGTTTGGCAGATTGTTTAGGATTTATTCCTACAGCATTAGAAGCAATAATGAATATATTATTGTCATGCCATTTAGCAATAATGAACGTGTTGTCATGTGTCGTTCTGTAATCGACAGCACCACGTTCCTTTTTTTTCAGTAACTTCGATGTAATCAGAGGACAACTAGATGTCCTATTTTCTCGAACTGTCCCAGTGCAACGAAGGCCTTTCTTTGTTATCTCTTCCAGCAAGGGCGTCCCAGTAAAAAAATTATCAAAAACTACGTGGTAAGGAAGGGCGAAGCCACGTGAAATCAGCACATCGCAAAAAGTGAGAACAACGCTTGCACCCAGCCCCAATTCTTTATATATTGGATTGCACATAGTTGTAGCACCTTGGTATGGTTCCATCCATAAAACATACCCTAACCGTGTAGCACCAACCCAAGCTTTGAACCCGTACCTAATAGGTTTACCTTTTATGTGCTGTTTGCAGCCATGTCTACCATAGTAGGAGATCATGGCCTCATCTACACTGTAATGCTCTTCAAGAGGAGAAAACTCTAAGAACTTTTTATTTAGAAGTGTAACTAGGGGGCGTACTTTTGTGTATTTGTCTTGCAAATCCAGATTATCATTGACATGAAGGTGGCGAAAAATAAAGTCAAATCTATCCCTAGTCATAGCCGAGCTGATCAATTCATTCTTTGTATCAGGGGAGTTTTCCCAATACATTCTTCTACGGGGGAGCCATGAATAACCACTAACCAACAATATGCCGATGAAACATTTCATATCTTCAGTGGTTATGTCTCCAGGCAAATTCTTTTTGACAGCATATTTATTGGTCTCTGACACCAACAACGAAATAACATCTTCATCTAAGAAGTTTTCAAACCACTCAATTGGGCGCTTATCTTGGCAAGCGCCTTGAAAATCTGGCCAATTCACGGGATTTTTTGCCAAGTCCCGTTTTCTCCATGCGTAGGTACGCCTACGTTTAGTTCGACCTGTAGAATCAGAAGGTTCTTCTTTCGTATCACTCACCATAATCTGCCCTTGAATCGTTACTTCAGCGGGTTGAAGCAGAATGTTTCGTGGCAAATTATTCAAAGTTACATTATCTTCTTCACCCGAATCTTCGTCAGTGAGACAGTCAGGATTAACAGGAGGAGGTAGAATACATCTCAGTCGTTCTTTATAATCTTCTTCATTATCAGAAACATTTTCTAAAGCATCTAAAATTTCATGCGCAGCTAACGGTCTGTAAAGAAAAAGTTGTATTATTGTACTAAAATCATGTATATTATCCTACTGTCCTATATATAGTACGCTAGTATTTGTAACAAGTTATACGTAATTTATTTATATTATTTTGCTAGAATATTTATTTAGTACAAAAGTTAAGGTTATCAACTAGATATTAACACAGAAAAAAACAACTCACGAGTAAAATATAACTTTTTAAACATACCTGTCATTTGCCATGTCTGCAACGCACTTTTATTACACACTTATAAGGTAAAATATAAGATAAAAACTGTTAAAATAACTGTTTTTTTATTTTTTCTAATAAAGCTGACACGTTTCTTACTGCAAATCATAAGACTAAATAATCTTAGATAAAGAGGGTATTCTGATATTTTTTTTTATTTCTACTGTCCTAAATATAGGACAGTAGGCTTATCTGGGTTAATATCCCTCCATGTGTCATTGCCGTGGGACGCCCCCAAAACTCTACGCTTTAACTTTTATTTTTACATATCATTCTTTACGGGCTTATTGTTTTTATTTTGCGTTACCTTTAAACTAAACTTAAAATTTTCATCTGTTCCATTTCTTAATTTTTTTTTTGTTCTTAAGATTCAAATAATTGTGTTTATAAGATTTTGTAAAGTGTACCTATATTATATGAACCCAAATCCAAACTTAATCATTTAAAGTTTGTTTTACTTTAAAAATAAAACGTGGTTTCGGCTAAGCTGTTAAACTTAAATAAGATGTTGTGGGCTTTATTGTTAAGCTAAAAGTAATGACTTTTTTAACATTTTATTCCTTTCTTTCAAACCATTAAAGCAGCACATCCTCCATGTTATGCATTTGTGTTTACTATAAATACATGCATTGTCAACCATTTTTCAACAAATATATTTACAAAGAATAAAAATACTATAGACATATAAAAGAAAGTACTCATAATATAACTATCTACCAGTGAAACAAATTTCAAAATTATTTAAAGATTCAAAAGAAAGTTTTGAGCTTATAAAATAAATTATAGTTTCGGGCTTTGTGCTTAGTTATCGTTCATTTGTAATACATACAAAAGTGTCGCCATCTTAACTGACTTGGAATTTTTCTTTTTATAAGCTTAACACCTTTTTGTCGATGTCAGCGTTATACCGGCTGGAGGCTATCATTCATATTTCAGTGCTTCTCAACTTTGGACTATTTTAATAATAATAAAAATTGCTTTAGTTATTTTAATGATTATATGTAATAAAGTAATGCGGGCAATTATTTGGATTCTAACTTTACTAAAATTTCATTTATGAAATTGCAGAATAAATATGCAATGTGATTATCCATTTATAACATTACTTTGTCTTAATAATTCTTAACGCTTTGTGTTATAATGTAGATCAGTATTAAGTGAAAAGTATCAATTGCGGATATTTATTTCAAATGCCACTTTTGTTGCAGACACCTATACCATACCGTTACATACATACCGTTGCCCGCAATTATTTGAATTGCCACTACACGTATAAAATTCGCAATATGTCGGGCATTTTGTCATTCACTTACTAATATACTAATAATCTATACGGTTAATAGTATGATGTCTTTTAAGCCTACTGCCTATAGCCCTTACTATCGACTGAAAATGCCACCAAACATAAGAATACGAATTTATAACTTAAGAGCTGTTCCAATCTTTAAGAGCTGTTCCAATCTTTAAGAAGCTGTTAAATATTTAAAGGGCCATCAGTATTCGGCCGTAGATGACAGAAAAACTAAGTATCAGAAATTAATGTATGGCCTTTAAGGTAGGTGTTACCACTAGTATTGCTACTTGATACTAAAAATGTCTTTTGTTTTATAATACAATAGAACACAAACATTGTAGTACAGCTTAAAAATGAATTAACAACGATTAAATTAAATACATTTTATATTAATATTTCATATGTATAAAATATTTTAAATCAATTATATTTTTTGTTTTGTAATGTGGCAATCAGTGTTTCAAAACTGAAATTTGAGAAAACTTTCTCAATTTTCATGCGCAGTTCATACAATGACAAAATTATAAATGAATGTGCAAGTTTCAAATTTAAAGTACAGAGTTGTTTACCTTGCCTGCTTGTGTGCTCATTTGTTTTGTAGTAGGATGATCAACACTAAAATGGAAACTTGAATACATCCATAATTTTGTCATTGTGTATACTGGAATGCATGGATATAAATGATTTAAAAAAAATCCTAAAATTTTATTATAAAATATAGCTTAATGATTTTTAAAAAAGAATGGTTTTGCATTAATTTTTTAACAGTGCTATAGTTTTAAATTTAACTTTATTATTAAACTAATGTCTCTTTAATGTGGCAATATTAATAATACCTACTTTAATAGCCGTATATTAATTTTTGACATTTGGTTTTTGGTCACTTATATTATTTGTACTGTGGCATAGCGGGTGACAATTTCAGTAACCTTTCGTTTAACTCTAGAAAGTTGATTTTCTTAACCAACAACAAAAAGTTAACTGTTGAAAGTCGATTTACAAAATATGAATTAGTATTTCAGCTATACCACTTTCGTAATATATGAAATCATTAATAACTCTAGTAAATCAAATTAAACCCAACTAAAATATTCTTGTCTACTAATAAAATGTAATAGAAAAAGAAATAGAATAATATAAATTAAACAAATTGTTATGCGTATAACATAACACACTAGACATATTTAGTGCTACGATAGATAGTCGATATTTTTTATAATTAAAAAATTATATTGTGCGTATATAGTAGAATTTTATTTTTTAAGGAGTTTATGGCTTTATTAATGAAACAACAGAACTTATAACATAAGATTGCTTAAAAGGTTGCTTAATGAAACAACAGAACTTATAACATAAGATTGCTTAAAAGGTTGCCTAATGAAACAACAGAACTTATAAGGTAAGATTGATTAAAAGGCTGTTAAGGAAAAAATAGAGTTTATTCATCTAAACTCATATTAGAGTCAGCGCTACCACTAGTACTGACAGTATCGCAAGGGTAATCAAGATGGTCACTGAGCTAATGCGGTATAGAGCAAAAATGTTCTCAAAAAAAAAATCATAAGTCCCATTTTGATTATTTTATATAACTAAAGTTTATACACGTAATTACTCTGCAAAACTGAATAACATACTAATTTTCAAAACAATATAAAAGAGAACTAGATTTATGCTGCGAGTATCGTAAGCGATAAAAATGGAATGCATAACGTCCGTCCCTAGTCATGTAGTACTGACAGATGTCATCCGCACCATGCCACAGCGCAAATAGTTGGTGGTTTAGTCATTTTTTGCTGGTTTGTATTAAGTGTCATTAATTGTGGAATACATTTCTACCTTTTCATTTGGAGTGATAATTACATAATCAATATACAAGAATTACTTAGGTTTTATACTAGCTCTCTCCTGTATTCTACAGTTATTGTTCTTTTTAAGTCATTTTACCTGCAACGCGGGCCGAGTTTTTGATTTCTTTTATTACGAGAAATAGACTCTGTATTTTAGATGTAACAGTTAAGTTATACAATGTTCTGAAATTAAGGAAATGTGTAGGTATGAGTAAGATAATATAAAATTAATGTAATATATTTAATCAGTTAAGTAGTCCTCTACCTGATTTACTGACAGACACTTACATCTCGTCTACTCGTGAACACGATTGCTGCAAAGAATTCGAAACGTCAGGTTAAAATTAAAATGTAACCAAATTATACGCGAGTTTTAATCCGTAAAAAATAGTCTTATTTCAAATGTGTACTCGTGGAAATCTAAGAAAATAGTAATATCATATGGTTTGTTAAATCAAGGTAATTACAATGTTTCATCTAACTTATGAGTTCCTCATAAATACTGACAATTATTTCCAATGTCATATGTTGTTTCAAGGGCTCGGATAATTAATTTGATGTCCCAAAAATACAGAGGTTTAATTCTTTAATGTCAATTATTGAAAAACTACTCTTATCAAACATTTTATTTCTCTGATGTAACAAAAACAAACATAAAACACCATTCTATAAAGAGATATTAAATCCTTCAACAATATATTGTGGCATTTAATACATAATTAAAATGTGACGAACTAAGCTTTATGTGAGACCATCTCATTTCTGTCGTGTATACCTACGAATGATGTTTGCATGCCAAATTTAATTTAGCGCACTTATTCCCTCCGTTTAGGCGTAAACTGTATATACGTAATGAATAAAACATGCCTTACTCATACTTCATTCTAGTCTTCCTTCAGTGGCCATTAAACTGCCGTTTTTAATGGACGGAGCGGGAAGTATCTGTAATATTATTAATATATATTAATGCTGTTTTAAATATCTTGCACTCACAAGTAGGTTTTTGAGAAATTAAACTTTTATTTATTAAATACGAATTGTAAAAATATAATTTACCTAGGTATGATATGTGAAAAATAAGAACTAAATTTAAAATAAATAATTTAATAAAATATAAACCTCATTACTATATACTGTTAATATTTACGATATATTTGAGTCGTTATTTTAATGGCTCTAATAGGGCAAGGCAATATAGAGCTTTGACGATTTTCTTTTCAGAATTTCAAGCGATTCTAAACTCCTTTAGAGTTGTATAGCGCTGCATTTTATAGAAGCGCTTGCACTTTATCTATGTAAATACGTATGCCTTATTGAATCAGGATATATGCGACCATCCTTCAGGCCTTTTTATTATATATTTATAAAGAATGCAGTTGAATGGAGATACATATAATATATGAGACTGAATAAACTAGAGTGATAAACTCATAATGATTGAGCCTTTGTTTTATTATAGCACATCATATAAGTATGTTATTTGTTGTTTTTATTTTTAAAGTAATATTCTATAAAAAAGATATGACATTTGTACATATGATTAATCAAAATAATTAAAATAAGTTTAGATAATATTTATCTCTAGTTTTTTTTATATATATTTCCAATTATTCATATTTCCTATGAGAAAGGTTAGATTTTAATTAATAGAAATTTATTTTATTACTTTCATTAAACAGTTGAACGGAATAAATGGAATTATAAACTGAATTTGTGTTGAGGTATACATCATTTTAAAATAAATTCTTGTAAATCTTATAGTGACTATTTTCGTCTTTTATAATGTCGACTTTTATTAGAAATGGTTTAAAGGCAAAGGTTTTAATAGTAGAAAAAAAAAATAACGACCCCCAACAACAAATGAGTCCAAAAGTATTATTTTTATATTTACAATTTTTTTAAGTTTTATTATTCAACATTATTTAACAATAAATATTTTATAAAGACAAATGTAAACCCGTTAACTAACTAGAATTTATTATTTTATTATTATTTTACGTTTATTTTCCTAACTAGAATTTCTGAGTTCTCGAAAAGTTTAGAATATAGCAAGGTAATTGAATATTCACAGCCAATCCCTCTGAGACAACGTCAGTGCCACATTTGCATACAATGCTTCATTTATATAATATAATTACACTTATTATTGTTACCTAGAAATTTCATTTCTAGTAACTATTTAAATATTTTAGTTATATTCTCATTTTTATTGTCTGTCAAATTAACTATCCGTTGACAGCTCATTACAATGACCGAATTAATCTGTGAAATTTCATAGTGCTTGAGAAATCGATTGTTCCCAGTTTCAGGGTATTAGTAATTACCTTAAAATGTTATTAAAAATACTCGTATCTAGTCTTATTTTGTTAATAATTAGTATTTAACTTAATTTATAAATGGCTATATTGTTAGTATACTCAATTAATATTACTTTTAAGTAGCTGTCATTCATTTCAGAAGCAAGGATGAAACCTGAGTTGTTTTATTAATATATTTAATAATATATCAACATGAAAAAAAAAACTTCATGCACTTGTTTGTTCTTAAAAATATTAGTGTATTGTTTCTTATTATTAGTTTGGTTATTTCTCTTGGTAGTTATCTCCAACTTACCCACTTTTTTAACGTATTGTATACGTTAAAACTCCGGTTGCTTATTTGCATATTTTGAATTCAATGTCTTGAACTTGTATTTCATTGTTTAAAAGATTCAAAGATAGGACAGAACAGTTTACAAATTGTTGGAACATAATTCCTCAGTTATTTAGTCCTTTACTAAAAAAAATGAGGTGAGATGACTATGTTTAATATTTTACGTCTTAACATTTCAGTATTTATCCTGTTTCAACTATTGGACAAGACATATTCTATTGACTAATTGTTATGCGTTTTTCCTCCTTAAGGTATTATAATTTAACGTTTTTTGAATAGAATATTGACGAACAAGTGTTTTTTTAAACTTTTTATTATCAATTACAGGAGGTTTATTGTAAATAAGGGTAAATATAATTTTATTGTGTGTCGTGAATCTTCGGGGCATCGACGTGTTTGTCCTTCTTCCTTGTTCCCAGCTGATGCTGCATTTAAATCTTGGTATTATTGTATTATCTAGTGATATACAATTGAAAATATTTATTCAACAATCTCCATATCAATTATTTTAATAGTATGAAGGAACCACAGTCAAACATTTGCTTTGAAAATAATTTTGGTTTTTACTGACAAACAAGGGTGCTGTTCATATGTCTTCTTGATTTTAACTGGTGGCTAGGAATTCACAAAAATGAAGTGAAATCTTAAATAATAATATTGAAAAGAAATAATTCAGTATTTAATTCAAATAACCCATCGCGGATTCTACAAATTGGTACAAATTATCTATGTATTGTTAAGTATTGTTAATTATAACATGAGGTTCATTATATGTTAATAATAAATTTAATTTTTATCCCTACATAAGTGACATTGTAAAACAAACTTTATCATAAAGAATATTGGTTAGGTGATAAGTAATAGAAACATTCTTTAATTTTTAAAATATATTATTATAAACCCCTTTTTATTTCTACTTTATTCAATCATTTTACATTTAAAAAGTACAGATTTAAACTATAAAGTAATTTAGTGATCAGTGTAAATTTATTTACTGCAGTTTTTCATTGAGCGAGTGGATCGAGCGAAGATCTCTAACAGAGACTTTTATACATTTTATACATTCCTTTGTGTAAGCATCAATCGAATATTGTATATCTAAAAATTTTCAAATTTTGCACACTGATAGACATCAATCTGGTGGTGTTTTCAATTATTTCAATTATTCATTAAAAAATTTCAATTATTCGATGTAGCTGAGGAATATGTAATTAAGAGTTGAGCATGAAGTAAATAAACGTTCTAAAGTTTCATGGCCTAAAGTTTGCAATTTATAGGTTTTACTTTTTAATAAATTCCGTAAGATTTAAGGTAATATGTCTAATATCTGAATCATGTTTAGAGTTGATTAGAAGTTTTTTTGGATTTTTCAAAATATATAATCAGACTATAACTCTTAACGTCTTTTTTTCCCCTTTTTTTCCTTAAAATAGGTTTGAGTTTGCCTACAGTGTACTTTATGTTGAGCATAACTGTAGTCTTCGATGTTACCCGATTACTTGAAAGTTTTAAATTGTAAATAGGATTCAAATCTAGATTGTAATTATCAAGAAGCATTGAGATTCCGTAGTTTCGCCGTCCTTGCAAAGAAAATGGAAGCAAAACTCTTTGTATGGGACTTTGAAATTTTCAGCGTAAATCGATGTTTTCTTGCTGATTTTCTATTTGTTCGGTAATGGAAAGAAGCTGAAGGTATCAGGTTATGTAGCTCTGTTGCACACTCTTTGAAATGTAGTTGAGAAAAGATCGACAAACTATAGCGATATTCCAGACTTTGGAATTTGTCTTGGCAAAGGTTGTATCACACACGAGGTTCTTGGTCCGTCCTTGATCAAGTTTAATACCTCTAGTTGGTATTATAATGATCGTGTGGTTACGAAGCCAGTTCAGGTCCTATTCGGGTAATAAATTAAATGTATGCTTTTTTTAATTAAAATCTTTCTTTTTATTGCGAACATCCATGGTCTTATGCCATTGAGTTGTAATCTAAATTAGATGTACGTGATGTCTGAGTACCTCGGCGTATTCACAATCGGGTCCAAACCTTAGGAGAGCTTTTCCAGTTGATGGCAGAAGAGTTTTTCAGGAAATGAAATATATATTAACTCCTTTCCGTAGCACATCAGTTACCTAATTGGTGCAGGCATTGGGACAGTGATTAAAACGACCTACGTTTCTCGAGGCCCCCCAACTGATTATTTTGACAAAGCAGCTTTTTAATATTATGGAAAAACCTGAAAATCTTGTATTCGCGATATATAAGAATAGCGTGATCGCGGTGATTGTGCTACTTATCATATGTATATTCATATAACATAGAAGTGATTAAATTCCAGGTAAATCAAGTGAGTGATTTATTAGTTTTTTTACTGAAAGATGCGTAATTGTGAATTCTAAAATACTAATTGTGCCATCGGAGTGGGCTAAGTTATTTTTCCTGTTTTTAAAAGAAGTTTATCAATGACAAAAAACTATCTTGTAGTTTTTTTGGAAAAAAAAATAACAGTATTATTATTTTGTTTAGATTTCTTAACGTCTATTATCTTTCCTTCAAATAGTTGTTTTCTGATTTCAATTCTTTTATTTCAGGTTATTGGCTGAAGTTTATCGTCTATCTTCCAAATAATAACTAAGTATTTTCTGTTTTTGTTGTTTGCATTTCTTTATGATGGTGTTAGTGCATGGAACGGAGTATAATTAATTAATTAATTATTTCAGTCATTAGGAAGTATTTCTTTTATGTCGTGTTCATTTAGTAAGGTTTAGATGACACTTCTTGTCAACTATTAATTAATTATTTCACTTAAAAACACTGGCACCAATAAAACAAATTTGTCACTTATACGCGCCTATGACAGGAAATATATTTAAAATATATTTTATACATTAAGATCACAGAGATAATATAAAATAAAATGTTTTCAGATTATTATTAGAATATTTCTTTATGACGTAGAAATTATTGTCATAATAAGCAGTTCCAAAGTATCTATAACAGTTCCAAAGTATATATACAACAATTAAAAATATATACATTAAAAGAATATGATGTGACTATGTTGAACAGTAATAACACATTACTAAACTTTCTCATATTTACTATAAAAATAAACATTCTTTATGTTTTTAATTTTAAATAAGTATTTAAAAAATGTTTCATTGGAAAGTATTCAAATAAACAGCATGCTTGCTGTTTAATTTATTTTTAATTAAAGCATTTTTCGAATCATTCGAATTTGTTAAATATATAAACACATTGTTTAGAGTATTATTAATAAAATTAAATACAGTGAAAACAACACAGCGACAATATAATTTCAGTTTAAATCATACCCTCGTAATCTATAGCCGTTATTTTATTAACTTCATACTAAAAATTTAGGTTTACTTTTAATTTTCATATGTAGAAGTTTTTATTTTGTTTCCTGTTTTGTTAACACGCATGTAAAACATAATACTAAGTAATATATAAAGTAATATATAATATATATAAGTAATATATAATAACACTATATACATTTTATGTAATACGTGTAATGGATAAGTATAGTATGCTTCAAAATATAAAATAATTTTTGAGCTCTGTTAAAATATAAGAATAATAACGTTCTTAAATTTCATTTTTGCCGTGTATTAATTGCACACACACCTTTTTTCATGGAGTTTTATATTCCGTTATGTCTTGTATGTTTTGTACATAAATGTTATTTTTGTAAAGGCGGCCGTTTTGGATTGATAGTATTGATTATTTGTAATTGCATTGCCATCTGGAGTAAAGGTACATTGCAAATTTTAGCTCAATTGGATAAAATTAACTGATTTCAAATTCAGTTCCGATATCTGTTCTTCAGTTCCGATATCTGTTCTTCAAAACAGGGCGATCCGTGCTGTTTTTAAACTATTATAATTTTTTTTACGTTTTAAATCAAAGAAGAACTATATTAGTTTATACATATGAAATAAATAATATTAAATTATATTTTTATACTTAAGACGAATTTATTGCTTATGCATTGAAACTCATGATATCGATATCTTGGATGAAAATACATTTCGCAATCAAAGGAGTAAGTTGCACACAATGCTTAGTAAATAAATGTAGTGAATAAGTAGCTTTGAATGAAATTCAATTCATCCACTCATGACAGAGTTGTAGTCTGAAAGAACTGACCGCTTTAAAAATGTATAGTATTCAGTTGCACGAGAGTTCTGAAATTACTGTCATTGAATGTTATATCAAGAGGAATTGGAGATGGAATTTTATAGCTTAGCCATAAAACAATATATAGAAAACAGACTAGATTATTTGATGTTAAAATGATTGCTAAGATTAATCAATATGAATTCCAAATATTTATAGCATTAGCAAGAAATTGATGTAGTTTATTGACATGCAAATTGATGATTGTATTGATTTACAAAAATATTATTAAAATTAATTAAAAATAGTATTAATATTAACTCCCTGATTAAGGAATTTAATATAATCACCCCAATTTTCAAAATCGATTTTTTATAATATTTAGGTTTTGAGGTGTCCTGAGTAGTTCTAGCCACTTTTTAAAAAGATTTATTTATTTATGCACATAAGCATTTGTTTGAACTCCATTTTCTCGTGACTTGATTATGAAATTGACTTCGTTTTGTTACCAATCGATGCGTATTCACGTAACTTAGAGCTGATAAACACGCGATAATTTGTAAAAACCACATTTCGTTATTTCTTAAATAGTAATTATACGATTGGGATGATTGTGATACCAATTAATATTAATATTAATTCATATTAAGATAAAACTGAAATAATAACGACAAATGTAAAATTATTGTTTTCTCAGAGTCGTTATAATTTCGTTATTTATTCCTTCAGTTCTTTAACCTTAATCTAATATCACAAATTCTGTAAACAATATTCGTAACATTGTAGTAACAATATCAAATTTCAGCGAATAGAGTGAACAGCAAATCAAATAATCCAAAAGCGGTATTCTCACAGTCCCAAGATAATACGAACATTCAACCGATAGAAATATTATTTGATAATTCTGAAAAGAAAAATTGTCGGGAACAATAAACAGTATTCAAATAAGGGGAAGTCTCACGGGACGGAATACATTGCTTATATTACAAATTTATTTAATGTAAAGCCACCAACTGAGCGAGACTCATGGATACCTCTGCCACTAAATTAAGTACATAAAATGATATCTCAATCCATATGTGCCTTAATTTTTTTCCGGTTAATACAAAAATCTCAAGTGAGGAATTAATTACAATGGCAATTACCAAAAATGACATAACTTGCTGAGCAAGTATTTATTATCAAAACATTTTTTGTCTATTAAAAAGAATATTCTTATTTAAAATCACTTGACTTGTTGTAACTTCATAAATCTTAATGGTCTTAATCGAAATTATTATAGAATAAAAATTGAGAACGCTGGAAATTATTAAAGAATACAAATTGGGAACGCATTTGTAACCGTAAGTATTTACTGGAAGAACAGAAGAATTGTCGATCTCTTCCCGTGTTGGAAGTAAACTCATGAAGATATCTTATAAAATTTTCTTCCTAAGTTAAAAGGTGTCGGTATTTTACATTATATATACAAAGAATAACTATATTACTATATAAAAAATTAATATAATACAAAACATACTATAAAAAGTATGATAGAGGTAAAATGATGCACATAATAGATAAATGGCCTGAGTTAGGTTACCCGGATGAATTGGTGGTTATGGTTAAGAATTTAAATTTTATTTATAACATAAAATAAATAAACTTTAAATTATAATTTATATTTACTAACAATAAAAAGGAAATTTGTGCCTTCTAGACTCAACGGTGGATTAGTTGAGTTAAGCGCTCATTTATATCTATTTAAAAATTAATATTTAATTTTACTACATTTTATAAAATTCTTAGACTTCACTGACAATGGACAATTAAATACAGACAATATGATTAGCACTTTTTTGTCAATTCCAGGATCGCAGTTAAATACTTGAGCTCGAAATAATTACTTTGTTGTGCCTTTAAATATTAATAAATTGTACTTTACCAGAACTCGGACATACGACAATATCAGACTTCAGAAACAGGATCAGCCGTGACGACATCCCAAAAATTCATGTTTACTCGCGATAATTTATATTTTCCGGTATCAACGAGAATACCTCCTTAAGAAGGAAAAAGGCCTCCAAAAGTCATTAGCCTTTGCCGACACCAATAGTTGAAACAGGAATAAAAATCTTTTTCCAACAAACTTTGTCTCAAACAACAACAGTCTGAAAAAAGAAAGACTCTAAGGGTATCTTTTAAAAAGCAGTTTCTAAATAGATTGAAGATAGGTATTTTGCTTTGTTAAAATTATTTAAGATATGAGATATATAAGACAGTGGATAGGTGTCTTCTTTGCTAACAGCATTGAGGTTACGACTATCCAAACTCGCCATTAGCTTTAGAAACAAGCAAAACAGAATTATTCCAAGGGCTAGCTAGGCTTTACAACCCCCATTTTTAACATTTCTAACATGAGTGAGTGAGTGAGAAACGTTTTTTCTCAAAAAAAAAACATTTTCAAAATCTATCATCACTTCCTACGGAATGTTAATTTGGGATGCCGTACTATTCTCAAGAAATTAAATATAACTGTAAGCTACTTGAATATAGTAATAATAGTAATAACTTACCTTTAAAGAATCTTAAAACTCTATCTAATGTTAGTATAGTTTATTGTAATGCCTGTAAATTATTCTGTACATATACATTTTAAGTAAATTACGAGTTCACTAAACGACTAGCTTCTAAGAATACGGCACCTCATTTGTTTAAAGAGAGAACCTAAAGAGACGTATCTCATTGCTCTTTTTTGGGTGTTTAAATAAGTAGGAAGTCACGTCAAGGCGTTTACGTCGTAGGGCCAGTGAAGTTTATCATAACCAAGCACACTGATGGTGGACTAGTCTGCGGGGACGCCCAAACGTTCTCAAACGGTAGTCAACCAGCACGATAACGCACTGGATTTTTTGACACAACATCCTTTCGTGAGTGACGAGCTCACAATTAGGTCATCCATGCAGTGTACCGAGCCTCGAATTCGGCTATCCATTAAGATTAGACTCTCGAAGCTTATAGTTTAATATACATCTTATTCAGCATATACTCAGTAACGCTACTGTTCTAACCCGTTTTCCTATAATAGGTTCACTAGATTACGCGCCAGAAAATGTCTAGTCTACTTGGCGATGCGACTGAGTCTGATGTGTGATCACCTGCCATAACCGAAACCTGCTCCCAGTTGAATGTGTCACCTGTTTAGCACCACCTCAGGACCACGTGTGGGGTATCATTAAAGGGTATACTCCCACGGACAGGGGTGATACAGTAATAATTTAAAGACTTGTTGTATTGAAAAACCTATTAAATAAGTTTTAATTACCCTTCCAAAAGAATAAATTAAATATTTTATTTAAAAGAGAAAGTGTATTATAATAAAAATATAAATAAAAACACAAGAGTTGCCAGTTTAAGCGAGAGTCTTTTATTTTGTGACAGCGAATCTATTCCTTATCGGAGTGATACTAGAGACGATCGACACTTCAAAATTACAAACGTAACTTAGATAAAAACAACTTATTTTAGGCCAGTTATAAACAAAGCGATTACATACGCAAATTGCAATAAAAATTAACCTTTAAATTGTAAATGGTTTTTTAAGTTTATAGGGCTAAAAGGAGGAACTAAGATAAAAAGTTATATTACACAGCTCTCTTATCTTAGAGTTACTTGTGGGACGGGATACTTAGAACTCCTAGTGTACAAGCGTACCAGTAAAAAAGGGATTTTATATAGATACTTTCAGACAAAACCATTTCGAAGTAAAAAAAACTTTATTTTATATAAGGTTCAAACATTTGTCACAATCTTGATGTAAATTGTAAAATTATACTTTAAGTAGTGTCCAAATTAAGTCTTACAGCAGTTCCATTAAACTTTATCTACTAGTCTCAACAGTCATTAACATCTGCATTTGAAAGTGCCCTTACCTTTATTCTTCTAGTCACGTGCTGGCACCTTGATGTAGGAATATAATATGAAGCGCTACTCGCTGGAGTTACGTTAACACATTGTTCGCATCGTAAAACTTTAGTACCACGATAACTTAGTATCTTTACTTTTGTTGGGCGGATTTTTTTATTCTACTCACTTTTGTTAGCTAATGTATACCTTACCTAAGTATTGTAATATGACTGTAAAAAAATATACATATTTTTAGATAGGTAAAATTTTGCAAACTCCTATTTTATTGTTTATTGTTTAGGAAATTAAAATGAGTCTAATTATTTAATGAAAATTACAGCAATATGATCTTCAATTTAAAATAACTAACAATAGTATAATAAAATGCCCTTGTTTCTTAATATGATTATTGTAGTGAAAATTGGGTGAACACTGGATAAAATTTATCCGCCCGGGGGGAAATTAGCAGGTGTGGATAACAGCTTTAATGTGACCTGGCTGCCCATTAGTTATCTTCGTTGGTTAATTTACTGTGTAGAATTAAATATCTAAGTACACTCTACACTTACACAGCCAATTGATATAATATCTTATGTAAAAATATGTGATGCTGTCCTACGTCACTTTTAGTAAAAGAACAAGAAATGGACTTTAACTAAATATTCATATTAAATAAATTTAAACTAAAACATTTAAGGTATCAAAAAAAAATATATACTAAAAACATACACATTCTTAAACATTTTTACAGAAAAATAATCAAATTATAATATAGTATAGTTTTATTAATAAAAATATTTAATACACAAAAAGAATACATATTTTGTTGTAAATTCAAAACTTTTAACAACTATTACTCAATTACATATGAAGTAACAGAAAAAGTAACTAATTAAAATAAACTAATTACATGCTTTATAGCTCTTTCTTTGTTATTCTAATGGCTGTAGTACCGCAATTGTACTACAATTACATAACAAATTATATTTCTCAAAGATCTTGTCGCCATGAGGATTAGAGTAAGCCTATATAGCCCGAGTGAGACAGCCGACAGGTGAGATATTATTCATTGAAACAAGGGCTAATTCCATTAAAGCTTTAATAAATGTAAAAAAATATTTAACATCTTTTTTTTGGTTTGGGTTTAAGTCATCGTACCACAGACCATCTTATTATTTCTTTACTAGCCTAATCAAATCTAAGCTCTAAAGCAACAAAAATATTCCTGTTATTAGAAACAAAAAAATATGTTAAAGATTATTAAAATTACAATTTGTAATGAGGTTGTGTAGAACAATATAATTATAGTTTCTCCTAAAAAAATAGTTTTAATTTCGGTGCATTTTTCTTTACAAATATTAGTTTTTATTTTTTTGTTCTTTTTACAATTCTACGCTAATTTAAATATTTTGCTTCCTTGCTTACAAACGTTTTATGTAAAATTTGTATTGTATCATTTAATTGTGTCAAATAGGTAATAAGCAAATCATTAGTAGGTATGTAATGTGTGCGTGATTTGGATGGAGATTATTATCGCAGACAACAGTTAGAAATTATATTTGATAATCCCATCTAAAGTTTCGATCACAATAACAATTCAAAACTCTGCCTCGGTACCTATAACTACACATGAAATTGCCGCGATCCAATTAAAGTAAATCCCTGAGTCGGGGCGGTACAAAGCGAAATGAAGTTAAATAATTAGAGTACGAGAACGGAGCTTGCATGATTGAGAAACGGAGCAGCCCTTCTAATTAGTTCACTGAATAAACTTGATGCAAGCGCCGTGTCATACCATTAGTAAGGAAGATTGCTTTTGAAATTTTAGATAATTATCAAATTTTTAATGAACAATTCATTAAAATATAAACTTATTGCCTTTTGTTAGATGCAATGAATAAATTTAATAAGAAAGCAATGATTTTTTATTTCTAAGTGTATGCGAGTACCAAAATAATCTCAAATGAAAATATGGAGTCTTGTAAATTGGGGTTGCTCAAGAAAGAGGTCAACTTTGTCACAGCCAAGTGCACTGCACTTGTTCGCTTTAATCTACATGCTAATATAATTAAAACCTTTCTCTTTTTTATTTTTTAATACAGTTTCCTTCAAATTAAGAGATGCCATTTGCAAGTTTTAAGCGACTCGCTGTAATTTTGTATTCACGTGTTTATACATTTAGAACAACAAATATTTAAATCAGGTTAAAAAAGTACATGTTCGTGAATATTCAAATTATATATATTAAATAACATTGCATAATTTCACAAATTAAAGGGATGCAATGAATTATCTAGGAACATCTTTTTGTCATAAAGTCTGCACTTTGTTACAAGTCTGTGTAACAACCGCCATTTTGTTATGTTCGTATTCTAAGGACGCATTACCCATATATCGTTGCGACTCAAATCGCTTGCTTTGCATACACCGCTCGGGCAACGCAACACGAACGCTTAACAAAAAAATGGGGATAGTAATACACATATTGTAACTTACATATATAATCACTAATATATTCTTAATATACGCTAAGCAAAATATCCTTTTTTAAATTCTATTGGCCGAATACTAAAACGTCCTATAAATATTTAACAGATACTTATGGATTTGAACATCTCTTAAATTATCTGAGTTTGTTCATCTTTGAGGTATGTTGCATTAAATTTTACTTAAAGCCCACTCAAGTGATATATCTGTGTACTGAAATTCAACTCAACGTTATTTATTCGTAAAATGAACTATCACATCGATTTAGGCAGCTATTAACTGTGAGAGTGGTCGCGAGATCTCTTAAATATTTTAGAGATTATTATTCAAATCTTTAAGAATGTTTCTTTCATCTTTATCTTCTCTTTCGGATCAAGCCCTAGAACGAAAAATATAATGTGAATGTTTTGCATGATTGTGCATCTCGAAACAGACAGTATGTTTGAACTTTGTATTTGGTAGCACTATTGCACCATTTTCAAAACAAAATAGAGCCTTACAATATGCAAACCAAAAACTTATAGCTTTACTGCTTTACGCCAACAGACAGGTACATCACCGAGTTAGAGAGAACGTATCTCAAATTAAACAAGTTACTAAAGTTGAAGAACAGTCCAACTATAATTGTACCATGTGCATTATTGCACTATATTGCATTAAGGAGACAGGATTAAATGATAGAGTAAGATATATCCAAATTAAATAACGAAGAGGCCTTGGAATAAAACAAAATCTGTTATTATAAGTTAAAAAAAATATTTTATTAAATTATATACTAGTATTGAAGTAAACTGTATTGTCAAAACATACATTTATTAGTACTAAAACATGCTTTATTTAAATCAAAGCTTCTGATTACAAAGTTCTGTCAGTATATTGAATTTCATCTCACACAATTAGCATTAATTACATGAAATTATAATAACACAATAAAAATCATATGGGCATTGATTTCTTTACTTTCAGTAACATGCTGATGATGAAACAGGTACTTTGGAGCACATGAACTGGTTTGTAATTTAACAAGAAAGTCAAATCTTTAGTATTTCAATGTTTTTTTTTGCGTATGGACACAATTATTTATTTCAATGAGCTAAATAATAACTTTACAAGGAGTTACTCCTAACTTTGTATAAAAATAATAATTTTGTATCAAATTCTTTAAACATATGCAAGTGACGCGACTTGAGTATTTCATCTAAACGACAATGTTACAATCCAACTGTGGTCACTAAATATAACATTATTTCATTAAAACCCATAATGCTCAGACAAAATTTATGAAATAACGAAATAGTAACTAAAAATATATTTCAAATAGAAAGTTTACTGTTCTTTCTTTTGTTTTGAGTTTATTATTAGTTATAAAACTGTTTTTTATTAATAAACCGATGCATAAAACGAATACATAAATCAAAGACATACAAATAGCAGCCGGGAGCAAACCAATGTAAACAATGTAGGCAATGTAAACAATTGATAGTAGTTTGAAGTTACTTGAGTTGCTAAAATATGACATATGTTAAATTTTAGTATTTGGCCATAATATATAATAAATTAACTGTTATTATAATGTAATTTTGTAATGTTATGTACGCTAAACTAATTACTAGCTAAAGCAACTACTAACTAATTTCTTAAGACAATGTCTTATACTTATTAAAAAATATAATGTTATCTCATTATAAATTAAATTATCACAAACAATACACGTAACATGCGTGTATCTATTTTACGACAATGTTATAGTGACATAAACAGCAATAAAACGTTATCCATCAAGGGCCTACAATAAAGTGGCGGAGAGTCATCAAATTCTCAAGTTGACTTCGAGTTCCGAAACTGCGTAGCAAAACTATTCCCATGTGGGAGAGGATACAGTGCGTGATGGAGCAGATATATAAATATAAAAACCTATTCAAATTCTTATAAAGAGATATACTTTTTGTTTTGTATAAATGATTATAGTCTTTGTGTTTTTATTTTTTTTTTAAACCTAGGTGTTTTCAATGAATTTTTTGTTTCCTGATTTGTATATTTTTTTTTATACGTACGAGTACACACCTAAAGCAATTGTCTCGGAATCTTAATCCAAGAAGTTGAAGTCCTTGTAGTCATTAAAGGCTATTGATATGACCTACATACAAATCATTGTTATTTTTTTATTTTAGTCATAAGTTACTGATAGTAACATTTTTAAATGACATTGTAATTTAGTAATTATTTTATATAGTTTATAAACAAACATACAGTTTACGCTAAGCTTATCACAATTTTCACTCACTGGCCCTAGGCAATAAATGAGTGGCAATTGCGAAGAGATTACCGCAATCGAGAAGGGCTTGAACACGACCGCAAGGGGTCGGTGGGTCATAGAAAATTAGGCCTCTATGTATTTTACGTGTCCCGTACACGTAAAATTGAAATAATTTATTATTTCTGTAAATTTATGTAAAATTAATAATTCCTATAGAATATAAAGTAATAAAAAATCTATATGTAAAGTAATTTATTGACAAAATAATTTTCAAAAACTAAAAAACTACTTAAAATGCTCCATGTCAAACCAATTTGCACAATTCAACAATGGAAAACAACAAAATCAAAATGCAATATATGTATATATTTGTATTCTAAGAAAAAATAGAGATATAAATATTTTGTTTCAATATCTTAATATAATTGGTTTAACTTTTAAATAAAAGTAAAGATTATATTTCCTAATAATCCTATTTTAAGGCATTTTAGTTAAAGAGGTCGGTGTCTGTAAATTTGAAAAGAAGTCCTAAAATATTAATTTTTATAACCATCATCTGGTATAATATAAGATTAAAAAAGGACCAGATCTATTAAAATATCTCAAAGACAGGTAACAGATACAATTTTATACGTCGGTAAGAACTTGTATTTTGTGTTTAGAAATTGAATAATTTAAAGTAGGTATATTAAAAAAACCAAGAAAGTCTGACACATTACAAAGTGACCAGAGCGATAGTAGTTGGAAAGTGTATCTAAGACAGTGCTCTGGGAGCATCAATCTCCACTCAGGATTACACTATAATGCAATACAAACCAGCAAGCCAGCCAGGATACAATTTTACTAAATTAGAAATAGTCAAAATAATTATATATTATTAAACATTATTATTATTATTCGAACATTAATCTGTCCACTCATCTGAATGAAATGTTTTAATTATATTTTTACTATAACAACTTCTTACTATGAGTGTTTTGAAGAGTTTTATAAAAAATATGTTTTAAAAGGTAACTTTTAATCTTTACAATTTTATATAATAAATGCCCTCGTTACGTCACAGACTATGCGTTAGTTTTCAACTATTTGAAAAGTACTTAAGTTATAACAGAATGTAGGTTGAGTATCTTTAAATTTGAGTAAAATTTTACTGAGCACTCAAAATTAAATATAAATATATATAAAGAAGAGTAATTGTAATGACATATTCTGTATTTTACATATTTTCCTACGGCCTTTTAGATAACGTCCGTCCGTAAACTACGTTCAATAACAATAAATATTGATTACACTGAAACATAACCGCGAAACGTTCGCGAAAATATTACCCTCGGCGCAAATACGAACAAACGGGGGCATATCATAAATAATGAGGGAACCCTCATATAGCCAGGAAGATAGCAAAACCGATGCCCCGCTGCTAACTGCGGAAAGTTACAATATTGAGAATTCGTTGTTGTGAATATTACTTATTGAACTGGAATTTTCCATCGAATTGGGAGTATTTTAATAAACATTTTATATATTACTTGTGACAAAATTTACAGATAAAATGTTACTGGTAACAACTAAAAATAAAATGTGATTGGAATCATAAAATAAAAGATTATATGACAAAGGAGCAAACTATTGTTTTTACAGCGATGCATGGATGCCAGAACAGAATCTCGAGCGTAGCGAGGTATGATAACGTAAAATCCTGAGTACAACCAGGGATTCAAAATACATCGCCCGAGGGAAAATTAATTGCTTTCGAGTGATAAACTGTACTTTTTGTCCCCTTTCTATGAAAAATATATACCTAATAATCATAAGAGCAGAGACGTAATTTCGCGCGCTTTTATTTTCTTCTTCCAATAAGCGCGGGCCACCGCGCAGTGTAGCCAACACGTACCAGCCAGTAATTCACACAATGTGCATTCGATTTCTAAGAATCCTATATTCTAAATTCTAATCTCTTCTCCGCACGCTACAAAAATTCTATCGGTATAGAGCTATTATGCTCCCACTTACAGAAGAACAAAGCATCACTTTTCAAATAGAAGGAATTAAAATAATATTTTAACAAAATTTCATCATATATTTTTTTAATATAAATTGTTGTTTCAAACATATAGATAATCCAATCTAAAAATAGAATGGTATTGTATAAGAATATTTTAATTAATAGGAGTAGTTAAAAAGTTAGCAAAAATTATTCAACTACAAATATGGAGTTCTATAAACTATAAACCCAATATTATTATTTAAAATATTATTATTGTTGCATACATGACTTACCACAGATTAAAATGTTTAAGAGAACGTGTTGTCGCAAAAAAAATAAGCAATTTCAGTGAAAGAGCCTTATACCCTTGTCACGGCGGACGGACGCATAGATCGACAGATTAACGCTTTATGCCACATTTTGGCGTAGTATGACAGACGTATTGAGCCCATTTGGTGTATTAATATGACAATAAATTTAAGTGCTGGTTAAGTTGTAAAACTGAGATTTCAAATATATCCACTTATTTTACTAATTTTATTTAAAGAAATATAATTTCATTTACAGAAAACAAACAAACGATAAAACAATGATACAAAAATGCTACTTTGTTTTAGACGAATTTAAATCCTCGTTAAATTTTATATGTTTGAAACCTCGTTAAATACTTAAAACAATTTTTTATTCACATAATATACTAACCTAAAATTACAAAATCAAAACTCTTCATAATAAAAGAATAATATAATAAAATATATAAAAAGGGCGTTAAACTCTATATTTGGTATGAAATTCAAAGAACTGTGCTTATCCTATATTATTAGTATTTAAATAATAACAATAATAGTATAAGTATATAGCATATTATTTTATTGCATAAACACCTGTTCCTATATTACGTTTGATTTTATATGTGTATATATTTTATTCTTTATTTTATTATATATTGTATTTCCATTATTGCCTTTTTCAGTAGCTCTTAATTGAGTTACGTGGATTTTTTATGTAAATCGCTTAGGTATTGTTATTCCAGATTGACATAAAGTGTTAACGTATATTAAACTAGGTATAGACTTTCAAAAATTATACAAAATAAAAATTGTTTCTATAGTAAAGAAATGGTAAAAAATATAACAAACTAACCAAAATGAAATTGTACTTTTTGCAAAGAGAAACTTGCAATCCCACAATGTTGGCATTACATTAGCATTCTACCGTTTAAAAAATTTGTATACGAAAAAGTTTTTATTCAAACACTCCATAGTTATGGATTTTTATTTGAATGGGTTACAAAGTGGTAACTTTTAACAAGTTTACACACGGTAACCGAGAGTACGTATATTATGCGAAACAGTGTTCGCAAAGCGCAATTGACTTGCTTGCGAGTTACAATAAAACTTGCTTGCAGCGTCGAGAGACGAATTACACATTGGAGTAAGTTACAAACTACTTCATTACATTACTGCGGTTTTCTGCTGTAAATAATAAAGACTATTATTTTAACTAAATTTGTATTGAAATAAATGTTATAGAATTTTTAGTAGTATTATAATGTCTTAAGATAGTATCAAGGTACTATTATCAATTGAATTGTATAGTAATTGGAACAATTTGAAATTATTAAAAAAGATATATAGGAACAATTTATCTAAGCTTGTAACTTATACCAAGTGCTAACAGAACACGACGCGGGCTTGCAGGCCGAACTTCGTGGCAAACTTAGCAGTTGCGAGGCACACCTTCCTAATTGGGTAAATAAAGGAGACGAAGCACTCAAATTGAGATGAACCTTGCAATATGCGTTCAGTTGTTTCCAATCTTTCTTATTATGTGCATAAATGTTTCCATTATTACTATATTACATATATATTTTATTGATCTGTATTCGAGGTAACTTTATCGATTTGATTGACTAGTTTAGAATCTTCATTTTAAAATGATAAATAGGTCCTTTTTTTAGAAATATTTATTGTTACATTATTAAATAGTCATTAGATTTTAAATTTTAACTAAATATCTTTTATGTTATAAAATATCCTACAACAGAAGTTAAAAAAAAACATAAAAAAGCACAATAATCATGACAAAATAAAACAAGATTTATTAATCACTTTTCTATCAGTTATAAAACTAGTAACGAATAAACTGTTCCCAGTTAATATTCAAGGTTCATTGTATACGTTTTTACAATAATCGACCTACCTAGCCTTAAATTTTTCCATTAAGAAGTCTAAATCATATAAAGTAATTGGATAACAAAGTACTCTTATAATGAAAAGTAATATAAACGACGATATTGTCTGGAAATTAATTTTATCTTAGCTTATAATTAATAACCTATGCAATTTGGGTAACATTTTTGATACTCTTATCTAAGTATCAGTTTGTAGCATACTCGATCCCTTAGAAATCAGTATTAGCAGTTTGCTTTCCTCCCTCAATTATGTCAAAGAGGCTAACGTTTGCGTTATGGTTGTGAAGGGTGCTGCTTAAGGTGGCTGGTTATCTAACAGGCCAAGTTGCAACACTAATTGATTAAAATAATAAGGTCTTGATATCGAAATGGTTGCGATGGTTCTAGTTGTTTGCAAATAAATCATTAAATACCAAAATTATACTTGCAAAAACTCTTCTTCTTCCAATTTTTCACTACGCCGACGCAAGTTATCTTAATCTTTCTGAAGAACAACTTCAAGCATCAATTTCATATTTGGGTTGCGTAAATATGACCATCTATCACAATTTCGTAATGATCTCAAGTGGTTGCCTATTCGACTTCGCCGGAATCTTCACACTCTTTCCTTGTTGTACTGTATCTTATGTAATCCTTCTAGTCCTTCTTACTTAAAAAACAAACTTACTTTCGTTGACTATTATAAAATACGTGTCAGGTCATCTCGAAGTCTTGTACTCAAAATTCCATCACACAATTCCATATTTTATAAAAACTGTTTTGTTTTTTAGGGCTATTCTATTATGGAATGCCTTACCATTAAACTTAAGACAATCGCCTTCTATTGTAGTTTAAAAAAAAATTAAAATTCAATAACAAGTAAATTAGTATTATAATATCTTATCATATTTAAAACTTTCAAAATATTATATGTAGTAAATTCTATTATATATACGTATAAAATTATCAATTATATATTTACTCAGTTTTTGAGTATATCTTTTTTGCAATAAAAGTGGTGTACAATAAATAATAATTAAATACATTGACATTTGTGAGACAGGGGCACATTAAAAAAAAATTAAGAGAAGGCTGAGTTTGCTTGATTATCCTTAACTTTTACACTACAATTACTATGTCCTTAAGGACTCTTTTCTCTAAATATGATATCAAAATATACCCTCTTAACTCTTCTAATTGACGCACAGAAATGATCACTGATATAGATTAAGTGGAAAATATACAGATAAATAAATTTAATCTTAAACTCAGCATTTGTTGAAGTATTAAGATAATTCTGAATATTACAAGTTTTGAATTTTTGTATAAGAGCTAATAAGAAACTTTATATAAACGCGACTATTATTAATTATTTTTGGTTTTTTTTTAAACTAGGTCAATATATATTTGTATAGTAATGAGACTATTGAGAAATTTATATTAATGCCGTCGGCTTGCGCAACTCAGAACTATCACGCGTACATATCGTAATAGTAGATCTCGGCGTATGAGTATCTTACAATTATAGTATAGTCAAGATATTCGATGAAGCTGATTGAATTGAATTGCTTAATTTTAAAATCATAAATTATACGTAGATAAAATCAATTCTCATAGGAGTATAGAATATATACATACAGAGTAGTAATCTTAGTTAGTTATGAAATTTTTGAATAATAGTAATTTAAGAAAGTATTCTACAATGTTCATAATATCAAAATGTTTTTAGCAGAAAACTAAAAAACTTTAATATCTATTACGGTGACAAAACTTAATACCTATTACGGTATTACCCATAAAGATACCCATTTTATTACAAATTCATTATTATATTAATAAAAACTAGAAGGGAGAACCAGACCTCAATTTTGACTCGCTGCGCTCTCGAAAGATCTCGGTATGTGTAGCATATTAAGCGAGGCGAGGTGCAAACATCACCGAAGTTGCATGTACGAAATGTCGACTCATTCTGTCCTCAACTATTTTTTTCAAGATAAAAAAAGAAAATAAATAAAGAAAAATTCTATAAGCTTTTAAAAAAATGCGCCACACGCATGTTGTTAAGCTAAATTTTCGCGTGAAATTTTTTTCCGTTTCAAGTCTATGGAGTTTTAATTTTTCCGTGAATATTCCTCAACGACATGGAATATTTTTTTTTTTTATAAAACCTCCAAAAGACTGATGACTATCAGTGTGCAAAATTTGGTAATTTTCGGATATACCATTTTTGATTGATGGTTGCACAAAGGGTGCAGAAAAGTCTCTCATTGTGAGCTTTGTTTGCTTCGCTCAATGATGCTGTCTATCCACGAAACTAACTGAATGACAGCTTTGTTATATTGAAACTTATATATTTAAAAATATAATTGTAACTTACGTGATATTTATAGTATTAAAAAATATTTAAAGTGAAGATTGAATTTCTTGGCATTACTTTTGGTATTTTTTTTATTTTAATGTTTTTATGATAAATCATAAGAATGAATACAAAAATATCTACATATTTATGTATGTATGTACTCGACTACAGCGCTTTTTTGTGGGTCCCATTGATATCGTTTCATACGAAATTGAAATTATGAATCGTCTAAATACTATTTCTTGAAAAAAACTAAAAAAATCGTCAAATAGTTAAGGAAGAACAGAATAACGAAAACACCAGGATACCGCATTTTATATAGTATGAATACATATTTGGCAAACATTACTTTATATCGAAAATGCGGCTTACACATTTTGCAATATTTGAACAATTTTTCAAAGCGTCAGGATTATTGGTAGAAGTAGTATGATCAGCAGCGGTATTATCAACATCAGTATTGTTAGTTTTACTTTTATCAGTACTAGTACTATCAATAGTACTTTTTGTAGTAGATAGCTCTTGGTCTGTAGCAGTAGGAGTTTCTTCTACTGATTCTTCTTGACTAGCATCCTCTGATAGCAATAAGTATGGTTCGGTACTTGTAGTTGTACATTCTATTATCGGAATATTGCTATGCAGCACCCCGATAAGAAGAGACTAAAATTATGACATTTAATAATAATAGCACATACAAAAATATCACTAAGTTTTTCACAAAATTTGTAATTATATATAAAAATCTGTCACAAAACATAATCATCCAGGTAGCAATAACATAATAATAATACCTACGATTCTCAGTGGTTTCGCCAGCGAGAGAATTTGAAACACAATAGTGATTAGCAGCACAGTATGTATATGCATTTTAGATTCCTCTAAAATTGCATTTTCTCTTTGATGGTATTCCGGAAATACACTATTGTTATCTGAATTCGAATGAACTTGTAATCATAATGTTTATGTCATGCTCTTTGAGCGCAGTAAGGTTTAAGATATTATTTTTGGATTGAGTACAATTTTTTTTTGTCGTTGTATTTTAACTTCATATATATTTATTGTAAGATATCACTTAATAATTTGTATTCAACTTGAAAGCAAAAAAATCTCTTCTTAAGATGTACAGGTTACGTATTTTGGTCTTTAGCAGTTGCAAAAGGGGCTAGTTGCTAATTCTAACGTTTTTCCAAGTGGAGTTCAACAAACTATGTCCTGTTTTTACTACTGGAAACGAAAAACAACAAATAATTGTTAATTATATCAATGAATCCTTGTGAATTCCTTGTCAATACTAACTTAGACCAACTTTATTGAACTAGGCGTTTAAATCTTTTAGCTATCATTCCAGACAGTCAGCAATTCATTTATATATAATATATTTGTTTCTTTATGTTTTGATCTAAAGGCCATTTGTAGTTTTTATAAAGTTGTAGCGATTTGTAAAATATAATGGAATTATAAAAAACTAACATATAAATTTATATGTATCAGTAGTACAAATTCATAAGTCAAATGCTAAATGTAATTCATACGTCAGACCACGTATCAGATATCGATCAGCTACTGTTTGAGTTTCATAGTCACATAAATTTGCTTAAATTATCGTGAATTGTTTGCGTGTGTTTTTAACACGATGATACCGCTTATACCGGATATTAGCACTATGTTTGCGGTTTTGTCATTTCAAACATAGATATCATTTACAAATTGTATGCTTAGGGACGCTTTATTTCTACTTTTAATTTATTAAAACATACCATAGTTAACTGTACAATAATTGAAAACAAAATAATTGCAATTTATAAGTCAAAAACGTTATGACAAGAACAACAATATTTAAAATTATTATTTACAGTAAAATTATTTAAAGTTCACTCATTATAATTTAAAAAGTGATCAGCGGTTTAAATAGGAAATATAAACGTATACATGTAAATTATGTAATATTTTATAATATATCAAACATCCCAGTAGTTGCGGTTTAGCGGCTCATTCACACGTTGTTATATCACGTATTTTATTTCACATTTGTCAACGTGTAAATATGAATTTAATTGTTTAACCACTGTTCAAAACTAAGTTAACATAATAAATAATATTAAATATTGAATTTGTCAATGATTGTTGGCTCCCTTATTACTGATAAAAATGTATTATGTTGTTGTAATTTCATAGCTCTACTATAAATGTTTGGTTTAAACTAAAAATAACATAATAATTTAATTCCTAACTATTACACTCAATATATTATCCAATGATCGATTTTTATATATTCTTATGCCAATTCATATATTAAAAACATAAAACGGAAAAGGCGGATTTCTTCGGTAAACTTAATAACAAACAAAAGAATATGGTTTTATGTGTTACGGAATCCGTTAGTTTAAAGTTTGATGTATAAAATATGTTTTACATTGATTCAACTTGTAAAAAAATATGTATTTATATTCGTTAATAATATCAAATATCAAATAAATAAAAAGCTATCCTAAATAGAAAAAAGGAAAAAGTATAGGTATAGGTAGTTTCTTAAGTATAATAAATTTTAACATAAGAAAGAATCAATTTCAATAAAATCTAAAATAATTATGTATTAGGTTAGGTAGGTACTTACAATAAAATTCCATAAACTTTTTACGAAATGAATCATTAAGGACCATAAGCTATTTGTCTTTTTTGAAAAAATGAAAAATTTTAAGTTCATTGAATCTCATTTAGAACTGGTTGTTTTACATTTTCATGTTTAAAAACTGAGAGCAGACTAAATACAAGTATTTTAAATCCGTCTTTATGAAAACACTTTATGGTTAAAGAGCTGTGTCTGGAGACTAAACCAATCTAACGAATTCAAAGTTCCAATTAGGAGAATAACTATGAAACATTGTATAAGGTTCTCAATATTGCTAAATGTATAGATGTCCAAATACTACATCCTAAAAAGCATAATTAGTGGAAACTTTACACTATTAAATAAAAAATATTTGATTCATTAACATTTTTTATTAATGCTGTTATCACTTTAGCTAGACTATTACATTTATAAATATACTAAGACTTCCGTAACTAACTTTCCTTCCATTCCTTCCATTTTTTAGCCACCACAAAGATGAATGCCTCCTTTTATATCAATATCCAGCAAATTATTTCACAAATTACATGTCTTAGATTCACTGTCACAATAAAATTCTGACATATTTACATCGGAAGCCAAAACAGAGTTATTTAAACATCATCCAAAAACAAAAAATAAACATTAATATGGTTTCTAAATAAATAAAATAATAATAAAAGAATAACAAAAAAATTTACAAAATCTCAAAATAATAAATAAATTTATTCACATCTTATATTTGGCAGTAACAAATACATTAATGTTAATAATAATTAATATTTATCAAATACTAAAATATATTGTTTAAACAAGCTAACGTAAGATATTAAAATTGTTAATAATTTCTCTTTTATTATTTTTATAAGGTCAGTAGTTAAATTTAAAAAAAAGGATTTTTTTTTAAATTAAGTAAAGTAATAAAATTAACAATAATACTAAATACAGAAATGAATTTAATCTATGTTGCATTAGTTACTTTTTGTTGCTTTGCCCGCCGTCGTCATAAGAATATTTATGTTCAACATATATTTCTATATGTGAATAAATAATTTTGCTCTATATATATTTTTTAAACTTTAAATAGGTTCACGTTTGATTACAGTCTGCCTGATGTTATCCATGACTGTAGTCTGCGTCATGCAAATAGGTTTTTACTACCTATTAAAAACCTATTTGCTCTGAATTTGGAAACCCCTAGATTATAAATATCAAGAAACACCGAGAGTTCCAAAGCTTGAAACAAAGAAAGAAACTTTGACAGACAGTCCGTCCTGACAAAGGATTAACTTAATCCTCAAATCATAAAGACTACTCATTAAACTGACTAGTCATTAAAAAAATGAAATCTCTGCCTACACATGTGTCATATACCAATATATTGTTTAATCGTTAAAAAGATATTTTTTATATTACCACATATTGTCAAATCGTTAATTATGCAATAGTGGATTATATTATAATAATAATTATATTAAAGCCATTTAATCCATATTTTGTTTTACATATAAGTCATAGTTAGTAAGTTATTAGTAAATTGATTAAATTATTATTAGTATGATTAGTCAAAGTTCAGTTAGTCAGTCAGTCTTCAATAATTTAAATATGGATCCCTTATTGGGTAAAGGCCTCCTCCATTTTTCTCCACTTATCTCTGTCCTCACATACGCTTGTCCAGTTTTTTCCTCTTTTATTCATTATGTCATCAGCCCACCTTGTTATTGGTCTTCCTATGTTTCGTTTCCCCACTGGACCTTTCCATCGCGTAACTTCTATAGTCCACCTTTTATCCTTGTGTCGTGAAATGTGACCTGCCCACTTCCATTTTAAAGTAAGAGCATGCTTTAGAGCGTCAGTGATTTTAGTTTTTTGTCTTATACGTTCGTTCTTCACTTTATATATTTTGCTTAACTTCAACATGCTCCTCGCCATTGCTGTTTGGGTGCATTTTATTTTTTGTTTTATTTTGTTTGTTTGACATCTATATGTCAAACTAGGTAAGGGGCATGTGTCAAACACAATTTTTTTCAGATTCAAATCATAATTTCCTTTTAAAATTTCTTTCTGGGACCAAAATTTTCTCCATGTTGCATTAATTCTCCTTGTTATTTCATCTTCATTATTCGATTTGTTAAATGATACTTTTTTCCCTAAATATATGTAATCTTGGACGTATTCTATGTTATTTCCTTTGATTGCAATAAATCGCTTATGACTATAAGTTAGTATCTTAGTTTTACTTAGATTCATTTCCAGTCCAATTTTAGAGCTTTCGCAATCAAGTTCTTTCATCATTTCCTCGATATCCCCTCGAGTTTCAGCAAATATAACTATGTCGTCAGCAAATCTTAAGTGGCTTAGATAGTTCCCGTCAAGAAGCAAACCTTTTTTCAACCAGTCTTACTTCCGGAATATGTTTTCAAGTACTGATATAAAAAGTTTTGGTGACAAAGGATCTCCCTGTTTGACACCTCTTTCTGTTCTAATTGCTTCACCTCCATTTTCAAGTTTTATTCTACTTATGTTCTTTGAATAAATATTTTTTATGATATTAATATATTTTGGGTGGATGTCTGAGGTATGTAGTGCGTTCCAAATTGAGCAATGGCTAATACTGTCGAAAGCTTTGCTATAGTCGATAAAATCCATATAGAGAGGTTTATTGAATTCTCGATATTTTTCTATAATTTGTTCTAAAGTTTGTGTGTGGTCTAATGTGCTGAAGCCCGATCTAAAACCCGCTTGCTCTTTTGGTTGTACCTTATCAATATCTTGTGTTATTCTCTTCAGAAGTATAGATGAAAATAGTTTGCACATAGTTGGTAGTAGACTTATAGGTCTGTAATTTTTTATGTCTGATGGATTACCTTTTTTGAAGAGCAAAATTATGTCAGCTGTCCGCCATTATTCTGGTAAAACTTCTGTATCCAATACCATGTTAAATAGTCTAGTCAGATGGTGAACTAATAATGGTAGACCTATTTTAAGAGCTTCATTATAAAATCCATCTAATCTCTTCTCGTTTTTTAGCTGTTTAACATGTTCGTATATTTCAGATTCTTCAATCGGTTTTATTTGAATTGTTTCGCTCTTGATACTCGCTTGTATTTCGATTTCGTCATATTTATTGATTCTATATAAATCTCTATAGAAGTTCGTTGCGTGGATTAGAATATCTTTCCTTGAATTAGTTGTTTTTGAGTTTTGTTCTAAATTTTGTATTCAAGTTTTATGTGTACACAATTCTTTATAGGCTCTTTTGGTACTACTAAAATGCATAACATTTTTTGTGATAATTGCACATCTATGGTTATTTCTTCTTCTTCTTGATTGATCTGTTGGTTTCTTTGTAGATATTACTTAGTTCCGTTTTTATTTCCTTTGTTTTATATTTTACTTGTAATAACTCGTTCCGCCTATTTATAAAATTAATTGTCTCTTTACTAAATATTTTATGTTCTTCTGTTTGTGGTGTTTTTTTTTGCCTTCAAACTATCCAGTACATTCTTCTCGATGAAATTATAGAAGGATTGAGTATCGATTGGATCTAATTGATCTGTTCTTAAATTTGTTAGTAATTTTTTTAGATATTCTTCGATTTCAACTTCAGTTTTGGGAATCTTAAATGGTATAGTAAATTTCTTTCTATCGTTTGGTGGGTGGCTTAGAAGTACTGCTGCTCTTAGTAATTTATGATCTGACGGAAATTTTATATTGCCCAATATTTCTAAATTTTTTACCAATGTAAGGTTGTTTATCATGATATAATCGATTTCATTCTTAGTTTTTTAATCAGGTCAAATCCATGTCCATTTACGGTTTAATTTTTTCTTAAAAAATGTGTTCAATATAGACAATTTGTATTGGAAAGCATAGCTAAGAAGACGATCACCTCTTTCGTTACGCTCTCCAAAACCATATTGACCTAAGATTGGATACTTGTTTGTTTTTGAATATATAGTGTTCATATTCTTCGATATTGTGACCCAATTTTCGACCCTCTGAGAGAGCCAAGATATCGCATTTGATGTCTTTTAAGCCCTGAATTAGTTCAACATACTTATGGGTTGATGATAAGGATCTTACATTAAATGTGCATACTTTTAAATTTGATACTTTGTCTTTTTTGATATTCGATATAGGGTAGTGGTCTAATTCCCCACGAGGACCAGTCGGCTTGGGGAATGATTTGTTATCGGTTTTGTTGATTTTCTTTCTAGTTGTTACTTTATTCCGGTGGCTGATGATTTTATCCTATGCTTCATGTTCAGTTGATCGTGTAATAGTGGAAAAGGAGTTGCGTCTATTTCTCATTATATCGAATGCATCGAGTGTATTTGTTTTAGGAACATTGCATTTCGCATTAGTAACCTAGAATGTAAAGATTGGATTTTTGATACGGATCTGACCCTCGTAATTCATCGCAATACAATCATTTAAAAAAATATATGAAATTAGATATTCTAAAATAAAAAACAAATTGCTATCTTTGCGTATAAAGTTTGCATTTGTTTCATAATGATTAAATTAACATTAAATACAAAAAAAAACAACTTAACAAGAGTACTTTTATATAGCAATTTCTATTTCTTTAGCAGTACCGGATACATAACGACATTTTGCCAGTCCGTTGCATTGGTGAATCACCTCCGTTCCATCCTCTGTAGTCGGATCCACGTCATTTAACATTTTGTTTTTTGTATTACTATCAGAAACTGTTTCATATGCCAAGCAGCCAAAAATGTCATCTTCATAAGAATCTATTCCACACAAAGGCAAAAATCCTCTTTTAAATATTTTAGATTTGTATAAATTTTCCTTGTAAGTTCGTGTCGTGGATGGAATACTTGTTTCTAATAATAATGGATTCATTCGATTTGTGGACGGTAATTTTGGATGAGAATCAATTTGGCCTATTAATGTCAATATCACAATTACAGATCTCATTATATTATATATTTTTGTGTATTCTTGATATATTTAGTAATTTATTAATTATAATTGACAGTAATAATTACATCATGTAATATTGTAGCATTATGAGTTATGTTTATTACGGTTTGGTTTGTTATCGCTAGTTATGAAGGAGCAAATCAATAACATTTTTTCAATCTCAATATTAATAAACGTGCTCCACAGCATATTCTAGTATAAAATTCCTATAACAAAACAGTGTGGAAAGATAAAAGCTACTAAAATAACAACATTTTCATTTAAGACGTACAGCAAGTGAGTGCGATATAATTTATTACCCGACTATTGTTTATGCCAAAAATGTAACTAACTAACATATCAAGAGTTCACCGTGTACTGCTTTTATCTCGGTGGCTCTTAGTTATTACGCTTTCCGTCGTCCGGTTGACGAGGGTAAATCCCCTTTCTTCATATACACGTCCCATGGTTTTTATGTCTGTCCGCGCGAATATGACGCGAGACACTCCGAATACAGACTCTGACAGCAAAAATTGTTTAAACAATTTCTTTTGTATCTTTTAGTCTCTTAATCGTGTCAGGTAAGATAGCCTTTTTTCTTAATAATCATTTATAAATTTAAAGCAATTAAAGCAAAATTTATAGTTTCTTTTTGTTTCATAATTTTAATAACTACAAATTATGACAGGAAAGAACATTACTCTGTTGGAATATTTAATAATAGAAATATAGCTCTTTCAGAGATAAAAATATCAGCATGCATTTTGGCATAATACAAAATTAATACGCAACAATAAACATTATGAGAAATGGTTCAAAACTTTTCCATTACAGGAAAAAAAATAAAATTATATAAATAAAACTTAATAACTAAGGGGTAAATTATCCATTTATCAACGTTTTCCTTATATTTTATTTGTTTATTATCCATATTTTTAATTTTATAACGAACAAAAAACCTTTCATTGAATTGTAGCATTTAGATTTAATTCAGCATGTTACAATCGTGAAACCCGGTAATGTATCGTCGATACTGAAATAACATGTGTATGAGACGACAAAGTTGGAAAGTGCAAACTACAGCACTAACCTGTAGGAAAGTTTGTTAACTTTGCAATTTAGCGTCTTAGTTAATTACCTGTCAAATATATCGAGCTATTTCAAGTTTAGAGTGCTACGAATTAATAAATCATTTTAAAGACTTGAGAACTAAAGCTAGTTATTAACGTAAATTAAGATGACTGCCTCGAGCTTGATCCTTGTGATGCTTAAAATATAAGTTATAATATAATAGACCGACTGAGGGTAACCCTGGAAATTTATGATGAAAATGAGAACTACTACTATTGAGAAGTTAACTAATGATTATTGGACATGTGATGGTTAGTGAATTATGAAATATATATTTTGCCTTTAGTATCTTACTATATCTTTATGAAATGTACTAAAGATATAGTAACATGAAAAAAATATATTAATAGCTATATTGACAAATATTTTATTGAAACAAAAAATAGGCCAAACATTACTTAAAAATATTAGTAGATATTTATTATTATTACCATCTATGTTTTATGTAAAGTGAGGTAATAATAATAAATATACAAAAAGTTATTAATTCAAATTTATAGAGCTGTATTTTCTTACCTACTTTTATTTTTGTACTCCTCCCCCCAAACCCGGCAACGCTTTTGTGGGTCTTTGCATGAGTTCATGGGCGGCGTAGATCACATTTCCACTATGACGCGCATGCTCGTTTGGTTTTCTTTTATAAAAAAATCCTTAGTGGCATTTAATATTTACCCACTGTTTTAAACGTTACTTACAATATAAAATAAATAAAATTTTGAAACGATTTACTTTGTAAATAAAAAAAAATAATACAAAAATATTATTAATGTTCTATAGATGTCTTTATGAATTATTCCTAACTCTTTCTTACTTCTTGACGAATACAAAACCGTCTGCCATTATTTAAACATTTTTAGAAAGCACTTGAAAATAATTTCAGTCTATATTTGTTCTATTTTTCCCTAAAAAAGGATCAAATTTTCAATAAAAATTAGTCATTTGTTGTCTTACATCATAATTTCATAAAATTTGTCCAGTATTTGTATTTTATAGTGATTATAACTAAAATAATTTTGTGTTGTTTGTGTTTTCCCTTGAAAATAAAAAGAACCTCAATCAAAACTCTATCAGTAGGGTTTGAGAAACGATCAAATAAACAGACAAATAGAAAAACCGTTAAACAAACAACTATTATGTTCATATTTGTCTTCCATACTGAACATAAATCAATATTTTTAGCAATCTATGGGTTTTATTCTATTATTATTTTATACTTATTAGATATATATTTGATAACTTTGAAACACATCGATTGGTAGTATAACAAAGTGAATTGCAAGTCACCCCAATATAATAAAAAATATATTACAAATAATCCGAATCTGAAAATCAGCGTAATTACAATAACTCAATCAGGAAGTTAATAATGTGATATGAATAGACACTCTGAAAACAATATTTAAGTAAGCCCTAAATCTTAAAAAAACGTTCTTTTATTCTTAAATTCCATCAATTAGTCAACACAAATCTTATGCAAATCGGTGGTTAATTACAATATTCTTTGTTACCTACCAAAGGGTCTTTCATTCGTTTAAATGAACTTTGTATTTTTAAACTGAGAAGACAAAGGTAAATGCAGTAGTTGAAAGAATATATTAGAAATATATGGAGAATCCACTGTCTGGAGAAACGCTTACTCCGAACCCATACTTGCTAAAGTTACATTATTAGGAATGTCTGTGGTTTCCGAAAAATTACTTTATTTTAATACCACTACATTCCATATGTGATTTATTTGATTTATAAAAAAAAATAAAACAACTGCCGTTAAAAGTTATTTATTGCTATGTCTACCATAAATATTTTTCATGTTTCCTATTTTCTTCTTAAAAATAATAATATAGGTACCTAATATTTCACTTCTTTATAAGAGTAAAATATATGCACCCAAATTACATATTTATTAAGATATTTTCTCTACATATATTTTGTGCATTTAAAAATCCGAAAATAATAACTGAAAATTTCAATATATTTGCTTAAATAAATTTGTTTTCGCAATATGCCTTAATACTGCATTTATAAATTTGGTATTCATAACACGTCCTTAGAGTTTATACAGAAGTTGTGTAGACGGTAAATTTTATAGTTAAAACATTCAACTTTATTTCAAACTAGTTATCGTACGCGACTTCCTTTGAAAATTATACGACTTACAGTTTACTTGAATTTGCTGCTGATTCCAACTTACTAGTTATTACGGATTTCACTCGGATAGAATTATAATTAAGTTTACACCATATAGGTACAAACTTCATTCTTAATGTTGTTGAAAATATACTACCTTACATTACTTAATTATTAAATTTTATTTTAAATGTATCCAGTCCTAAACTTAATTAATAATTATTAAGTATCGGCAATATATTAATTTTTCAACGCTATCTTGCGTTATTTAAGTAAAGACTTGCTTAAGTATGATATCATATTTCATGGATACCTTACTTCATCATCCTTTTATTATATAAAAATATACTACATTTATACTTAAGATTTCTCATTAGATGCTTTTTTCTGTGACCATAAAATAAAAAAAACTCTTTTTAGTCACCGATATCTCGTGTACTATTTTAAAACTTTCTTTTACTTAATCGTTAATCGTGTACTTTTTTCCATCAATCCCAAAAATTGGATACATCTTCCTTTCTTTTACTCGTTTAGCGTATTAACATAACGGCCCTTGTAAGGCGGTAGGTCGTATTACTATTTTATTGATTGATATGATTTTAAAAAACATTCAACATTGTCTAATTAGTATAATATTGTCATTTCAAGTCCGGTTTGGACCTCAAAACGTCCTCAAAAAGAGCGACGAACGCTTTCACAAAAAAGAAAATGACAATGTCGCCACCAAAAAGTATATAATATAAAGCTAACAAAAACTCCTTGGAAATGCGTATTCAAATTCAAATTCAAATTCAAAATATCTTTATTCAAATAGGCATTTACACGCACTTTTGAATCGTCAATTATTAATTATTAATATTATTTAAACCATTTGGATCTGTAGTGATGTAGTATGACATCTGCAACTTATCGTACATTTTGAATAGCCGATTCTTACGGCGCCCTTTGGAAGACATATTGGCTATTTTAATCTACCTACTCAAAAAAATATATTTTTATTAATTGATTTTAATTGACACTCAATATATCAATAACAGGTAAAAATATATATTTCTTTAATGTATATATAATTAGATTTATTAACATATAGTATTTAAAGCTTAAGAAAAAAGATATAATTTTAAAATAATTCAAAAACCCTGAATATTTTAACTTCAAGGCGCTACGTTGCAGCTCGGAACGCTTCGCGGAACACTTGAAGAGCGTTGCAACTTTTATTGGAAAACTTAGCCGAATTTACATGTCCCGCACATTATTAAAAACGCTTGTAAAAGTTAAAACGGCACTAGAAGTTCTACCTTGCACCCGAATTAATATCCGCAAAGACAAACCAAATTTTTATTGTTTTAGTAGGCACAAGTTATAATGAGATATAAAATTTAAACTCTGGTCTGTTAAAGTTAGTAATGATGTTTGTTGCACTACTTAAGAATGTTATGTCAAGAGGTTGTTAGAATTCTTCACCCAAACTTAATAAAATTAATATTGATTTCTTTGCTGTTGCCGTCCTTCCTAATGTTATACTAAAATATATATAAGCCCTACTAAAATTTTGCAACAACAGTAGATAAATTAACATAAAATTAACCACAACATTGTAACATATACATTGACAAATATATATATATATATATATATATAAATTATGGATGATGAATTTTAAATTTAATTTTAATATATGCCATTTGATAACCGAAATATGAAAAAGTGAAATAATAAAATATATTTCTCCCATGACCACAATATATACAAACCGTGACGAGAATTTTTAGCGTAACAAAAAACAAGGATAAAAATATGATATTGCTTTTAAATATGAAATATTACGCCCAAAGTGTTCTTATGAAGAAAAAGGGTTTACCCGTGTCACGGCGTAACGGACGCGATGTGTCTTCATTGTGAAAACAATGAATTGGTATTACACTCCGTATATTATTAGTTACTGGTCGTGGATTTAGGGATTGCGAATTTTTGCGTCCTATTTTTTTAGATATTGGTAACTTATTTTTTGTTTATTTCATAAACTTGTTAACGTAAGTTGGAGCACTTATCGAATAAATTATTTATTATGTGATTCCTATTGATATATCTAAACAGTATTTAAAAAGTTAATAATATTAATATTAAATATAACAATTAGTTCTAATCTTCTTCAACTCCAGAGATTTTCCACCCACTCTTATCCTAACTTTCATCCGATGATTCATTTCTGTTAACTATATTTTTTTTCTGATATTATATCTAAAGCCTCATTCGTGCCCTGACATTATTTTTCCTTTTTAATAGAATATAGACAAAAAAAATTTCATTCCTCTTCAGTTATGCTATAAATTTTTTTCTTAGTCACTGTAAAATTTTAAAAAATAGTAATAAAAAAAAATTAATTAATTAATCAATTTATTTTTTACTGTCCAATGACATTTAAATTTCAAGTTTAGAGTCCCTGAAAATGTACAAATATTACTATAAATCCAAAAACGTCTCTAATGTGATATACCTGTACTTAAATATATCTATTTGCAACAGTAAAAATCATTTGACAAATTGAAGTAATTGTTAAACGCTAGAAATTCTACCGTCTATTGCTAGCTAGATATAAATCGCTCTTTCTACTGTGGTCTGTGAAATCTACGAATATCTGTTGGGTGAATCAAGCGTCAAAAATGTTGTATTCTGTCTTTCCACAGTTAATTAAACTTAGGTATTTATTCGCTAGTAAATATGTCCTAGTTTAATTATTTGTAGTGAAATTATTTATTACGTGCCGTATCACATTACAAAATTTTATCAGATATTATACATAAGTATTAAAAATTGCTTTAGTCTATCTCTATTTTTTTAATTATGTTATCTCTATTCTTTTTATTATTTTATGTTTAAGTAAAGTTACTTAAAATAATAATTATAAATTAAGAAATATTATCCAATGTATACGTTGTACATTTTTTTAAGCTATAGTATAATACAAAATTAAAACCTTTAGATTGTATTTTCCTTACATTAAACTAATTTCTTTCTAGCATCTGTCAAAAGTTTCATAAAAATATGTAGACACGCAAAGTTATGCATATATCCGAAATTTTATTGACTAAGTTTATAGACGCCCGTTACTCTTTCCCCTTCATTTGAACCATCTGTGTATCCTTTGACTTTAGGTAATCCATCCTCTTGTTGGTTTCCATCTTATTATTTATATTAGTAAAATAACAACCTTTGTCGTTCAAGTACATAATTAAAAGTGAAAAATAAATTAATATTGCAATTGGAGGACGATCAAACTTTTATCTAATATACAACTCTAAACTTTAACACCGCTTCAAAGAAAGCATTAATTATTGTGAATAGATGTAAAATTTTCATACATGAATTGTTTAAAGCACATTTGTATATGCTCCAATACGCCGACAATGCTCATTAAAATTTCCATGAAAGCGGTATTTGAAAGTACAGAAGTCCCTAGAAAGCTGTTCATGTCCTTCCTTATGTTACTTTGTATATGTAAGCCTTAAGGGTAATCGCTAGGGCTTTGAGTTATATCTTGTAAAATATACAGTGTCTGTACAAGTACGGAATTTCTTCCGTTTTCTGTATATTAATAAACACGAGAATAATTTCTGCACTTTTATCTTTGTAGGTTTTTAGGTTTACATATGAAAGAATTTATTAATTTAAATCCAATTTTTTTTTAATAATTTGTATTATAATATTAAATAGTACAATAAATTTCGGATCTACTTACTTTTTAGGAATGTTATAATTCATATAAATATTTTTTAATATTTAGTATTTAAATTAACAAATAACTCTATATCCGACTTAAAATTATTTACATTTCTTTTATAAAACTGGCAAATACAAAGAGGGACTGGCGGATAATAAGATCCAAGACTAATAATATCAAAACGTATCCTTATCTTACCATATTATATAAGACGAATCGTAATTGTTCGTGAAATTTTACAAGTGTCGACGGACTTGAATCATCCAGTTTAGACAGTCCACTGAATGCAATGTATGTTTAAGTACATAGTTTAAAATAATATGTAAGAAATAATATATTGTTTATTCAATTTTAGCGTATTCTTCTATGATTTTGCATGTATTTAGAAACATTTACCAATAATTTCGTATTTACTAACATAATTTTTTTTTAATTACTCCATAAGAAGAAAATTTAGATTTTGATTAAAAAGTTTTATTTAAAATTTGAGAAACTTTTATATTGATTATAACACGAAATAGTCAATATGTTCCAGATATGTAATTATTACTTATACCTTTATGCATATGGTTTGCTATTTAATATCGTATTTACAATAGCCCTATAAATATAAGTAAATATATAATTTGTAATACTCTTTTTTTTAAAATAACCAGAGTAATAAGCAGCTTTTCCTCTTTGTTCAAACAGTTCAAAGCAGTTTCTCAAAACATATCGCTTTCCAACTTCACACTAACAAATTCTTGAATAACCAATGAACCACCAAGAAACAGTTACGTCCATTAAAATTGAATTCTCGATTCAATGAAGCATACACGGCCATGTTTAGCAAAACAGTAGAAAGCTGCAGTGAACTATTCAGAGGCGCCTGGGATGCGGTAGCTCGTGTCAATTAAACTTGTTCTCTCTGAGATGCGGTTTTGTTCTCGAAGGTTGTGCCAAATTTACTGCGGAATTACGAGACTTATGCCTCTTTAAAGCCTATATGGTTCTGGGTTACATAATTTATAACGGTGTGAAATATCAATAGATTATGAATATACCCCTGTAAGTTACATTGACGATATCTACTTTTCTGTTTTCGAGTTTATTTTACGCTTATTATTAAAGTTTTACAATCGCGAGATACACATTATTCATGTTATTAAATCTTAATATGATTTATTTAATCAATAAACAAAATATTTTCAGGTCTCCCTTTAATTTTTTAAACATTGTATGTAAAATTATTAAGTTTTTTGTACATATGATTTTGAAATATAAATATAAGACCTAAGAAATAAATGGGGTCTTAAACATAATATTCCACAAGGAAAAAGCAAACAACGAACGTTTCAAGAAAATCATCTTTGAATTTCTTTATTGGGGTGAGAAAATTAGGTTGAGCATTTTGAACTTGTTATCGAGGTTAGAATTTTCGAAGTGTCAAATATTAGTTTAACTAATAGGAGAAAATTTAATTTGAATCAAGAATTAGGTAACCAAGATAAAATTAAGATCGTGTTGAGTTGAGCTTTTAAACATAAATATTGTACTTGTAAAGTAAACATAAATATATAATAATGAATGATTATATTGGTTTAAAACCAACCTAGACAAATTATTTAAATATATTAGTTTTAATATAATGTACTAGTATTTATTTAATTTCATTTGGTCATATTTAATATGAGAATAACTACTAACAATTTATGCATGTAATGGAAATTCGGATGCCTAAAAAAATCCTAATTATGTGATAGATTTGACAAATAAACAATGAACTTGTAAAATAAAACAACCAAACAAATTTCATTGTAAATCGTACAGATCAGAAATTTGTATTATTTGTTAAATCTGGTAATAAAAATATGTGAAATATGGAGATCAAACAAGTTTATCAACATCGTACTTAAAAAAAAACGTATTTTAAAAAATATACTTATTAATATATACAAAGCTTTGATATATGGAACATAATATTTCATTTTATTTAAAATTTTTTTGGATTGTTACTAAAATTATATTATTAATTTTAGAAGCCGCTGTTGCTATAATTATAATTTATATTGTTAATAATTTCTGTTAGTATATTTATATAATAAATATATGTTAAATATATTTTTTATTGCAATTTCTGTTGTTACTCCTATAGTTCGTAAATGCGGGTTATCTGCAAGAAATTACCTTAGTGATAAGGTCGCCTTTCGCATTTTTTTTTTGGTGTACTGTAAGTATATATCTTAAGTGTTTGCAATAAGGCCATTTGAATTTTTAATAATAAGGTTTTAGAAAAATTAAACACAATTTCTTCCCATAAATATTCTTAATGGAGCAATTCTGTCAACCACAAGAGTGACGTGATCGTGAAAGGTCTCACTTATTGTGTTAAAATATTTTTAGGACACAAACTAGTTTCAGCTGCCACTTCGGTCGAATGGTGTATGGATGAAAAATATCAAATAACAAGTTGCATCGAGCCTTCGCATCCGCTTCACTCTGCGTCGACTTATAAAAAGCGCTTAACGCTACTTTATTCGGTTCATTCTTAATGAGATAAGTTTGAAATTATTTGTCCTAATTACTTAGAATAAAAAAACAAAAATCATTTAGATTCTATATTAAAAACGATAAATTTATAAACTTTTATAAGAATAAATAGTTTAGAATTAGTAATTAAAAATGTTTTAACGTATCAAATGAATTTGTATTTATGGCTCACTGTTTTGTATGTAAAAGCTTCTCCATAAAAGACAAATATGTTGTTGCGAACCTTTATTTAGATATATTTAAAACAAATAATCATACAAAACATTATCTTTCATTTAGGCAGCGCCCGCCAAGATATCTCTCAAATGGCAAATCTTTCCGATTTACTCAATAACTATCGCTATATTTATTTCAAATTACATAAAAATAGTTTTTTCGGCAAATAAAAACAAACTATAAATTCTCATAAATTTTTGCATTTTTAATATTAGTACATAACCTTTTTCTGTTAAATATAAATTCTCGATACACTTTCGAAATAGTGTGAGAAGAAAATGTTTTTACCGGGTGCCTGGAGCGTTCATAAATAATTATAAAGCTCCCGCCTGCTATTTAAAAGAGCAGTATTTATTTTCAGTTTTATTGGGTATTCTTTTTAAGAAAAATTCGTTAGTACCGCATTTGCGCTGAATTCCGATTAGAAAAAGACAAAGGAAGTTGGGAGCGTTAAAAGCGGGAAATCAATTAAACGCCATTGATTCAGTGGAACCGATAACGTCTGTCAGAGTGGGTCGGAATGGCCACTTGATAAGATTGTTCGACCCACAGATATCTTTTAATTTAATTATTTTAAATGCTGTCGAGATTGTCGATTTTTATTGATTTTCTTTTGTTTTGTAATCTTGAAGATCCGATAGCAAAACAAACTTTCGTAATACTGAATCAAATTTTTACATTATTTTTACTATTTAGTTTTTTACTATTTATTTTCACCTTTGAGTACAGTTTCGATTAAAATAATTAACTTTCATGCGTCTATACGCAATACTAAATATTCGTAATTTTATTTTTCTTATTATTTTATCACTTCATATATAGAATTATAATATTTTTGTTTAATTAATATATTATAATGTTCTAAATATAATGAATTAATATAATTCAGGCAATTAAATAATTGCCTTAATGACCATAAGTCATAGTATATTACTAATTTAAGAGAATATTCGACTTAGCCATACATTCTGTGCAATTTTTAATAATCACTGACTACAATATTTTTAGCATACTTTTACTGTAATAAACGATTATAATATAATTTAAAAAGTACGGTATAAGTATTTATTAAATAAAACGACTACCATTTAATGTCATTCTAATTTAATTTAATATTATTATGTACATAGATCTAACAATATTTCTTATATATAATAATAAATATTTTTATACATTCAAGTACATAATCTACTTTAATTATGATTAACTTTTATTATGAAATGTTAAAAGGTAACTTATGTGCAATTTATTATTATTTACAATAATTAAGCGTGAGGGCAAGCCGGGTTACACTCTACGGGTGAGCGCACATCACTGAAGACTGTTTAGATAAGGTATGTGTGACATTCAAATATTATATCCGTCACGTGTATCGTGTGCATATTCTACAAAAGAGGTTGCTCCTAGTTTTACTTTGGCACACTGGAACGATTCACCGCGAAGCATGGCACCATAACAATACAATATAAATAAATACTTATCTATGTTTTAGAACACCCCCTTCCCGTAAATGAATTGTAATGGCGAGGTCTAACCATCCAATTTATTTATTATAATAACATTTAAAACTATTACAAAATACTTTATAACGGTAATAAATTTTAAAACGTATCATTTATTGTTTTAGACTAAAGTAATGTAAGTTTTAAAAGAAAAGTTACTTAGAAAAAGTTATTTAACAGTTTTTTTCAATGAGATTTATATTTCAAACAAATGGGATTATACAAATATTTCTATATTTCTCACTCATCTTAAAGAAGGATATGACTGTGATATGTTATTTCTTATCTTTTGAATTTCATTATCTTTTGAATTTCAAAATAATTATTGATATGAATATTCTATCTTATAGAGTTAAAACAATAAAATATATTTGTATTTAAAACAACAATAAAAAAAATAGTTTTAGAAGTATGTTCTTTTGTGGTCGTTTAAAAACAAATTATAAAGATGTCAGATAAGAAATCCATATGTAAGAGAATCATTACAGCCAAGAAGGATTGTCGCCAGCACTGAAGATTCAATGTACCTGAAACAAATTATGTTTAAAACTATCAAATAAATGTTTAGATCTAAGTTTTTTTTTTTCATAATCACAAAACTTTCAAAAATTTGTTTGAAGTTTTGTAAATATTAATTATAACACGTGACCAAAAACTAAGTTAAAAGTGAACATTGTCGAAATAAAGAAACGAAGTAAGAAAATAAATGAAAAGTAAATGAGTCTGAGCAAAACATGAAACAAAATACAAAAGTAATGCATTGTGCATTTAAGCGTTAAAAAGCTAAGAGAGGACCGCATTTCAGAATTTAGATACAATCAGGTATTTTTAACTGGAACAATAGCTTTGTAAAGTTTTATATTAAATATTTTAGCCAGAAAATTCATATACTAGTATTTTTTTTTATCGGTAGTCTCTACATTTTTTTAACTTCATTATTTTACCACGTTTTAAATTTTTTTATTGTGTTTTTTTCATAAGGTAATCCTTATGAAAAGACCGAATAAAAGAAAATAGATTAATATATATGCATAGTCCTATTCCAAAGATTCTAAATAAATTAATTATTTATTCATTTTTCTCTCTCCTACTAAAAAAAAATATTATTTTATCCAAATTACTTGACGGTTGATATAACTTTAAAGGAATCAATGACCTATGGACGAAAAATATAGTAGAAAAAAATTGTTATTTAACATAATAATGTAATGTAAGGTAATAACCTTATAATTTATAAAATTTTAATAATTTCAAGTATATTTTCAAACACCCCTGCAAATTGAATTACTGTTTAGAAACTTCTAGTTTAAAAGATAACCGTATTATTTTCAAGTCAGATCACGTCAATTGCATTACTGGTATCAAAGATTGGCAACAGACACCTTTAAGGGTTATAGTCAATTTCGAAAATGGTTTCTTCTTATATATTATTCAAGCGCTTTTGTCTATTTGATATCATATTATTGGGCTGTTCAAACACTTTTTCCTCAAGCATGGAAAGTGAATGAATTGATTGTACGCGGTCTGCACTGAATATTTATGAGGGTTAAGTGTGTATGCGAACTCGTTGAATGTTTAATCTCTATTTGGCGGTAGGAGGAAAGCGACCCGGGTTCACCACATGCCTACTTCAAATGGAACTTCTCCGAAAACCAAGTTTATTTTCGTATATTTCAACAAGAACTATACATTTATAAATATAAAATATTATACTATCTCGACATAAATCAAAACAATTGACACCCGTTGAATTCATAACAAACCTTCTGAAGACCGAATATAGTAGACTTGATATTATTCCAAATTTTATTGACTATAATATGACACTATAAAAGAACTATAACTTATAAAAAAAAGTCATATAAATGTATTATAACATTTGGATTCATCTAGATATTCTGATATCTTTAAATTTGTTATTTCTGAACGCGTTTGTTTTTACTTCAGTGAGGGGAAGACGTCCTTAATAATTCAATGTATTGTTACAAAGAATACAAAGCGGTAAGTAAACCCCTTACGATTCAACGTTCTGCAGACTGAAGGATTGTAAAAGGAGAATTGGTGGGTTTTTATGTTATTGTTATAATTTTTTTATAAGACAGGGGCTGTGCTAGAACCATTTGACAAATTTTAAAAAAAGCGAGATAAAGTGATTTTGTGCCTGATTAGAAAATTAATTTAAATCACGGACTTTGATACAGTTGCATAATTACCTAAATAATTAAATAAAATATGTTCGAGTGGTATTTTCTTAAACTAAAGTGCATAAAATTGTGCAACAAAACTAAATTGAGTATTTAATTAGTGCATTTCTTCTACGTATTAAATAATAAAAAATTGTTTTATTTATTAGTGACATATATAAATTTTAATTTAGTTAATTTAATTAAAATCTAAAAGTAATTTACAATGCCTTCTGATTTGATACTGTAATACATTGTAATCGTAATGATGAGTAGTCAGTTGGCATGGGCGTACCTGATGCATGATGTGGGTGTGGCGCGCGGTAGACGTGCGCACGATCCGGCGCGCGGTCGAGCTGAGCGCGCACGACGCTCGGCCGCTCGGTCGCCACCTCGTGCGCGCCCGCGCGTGTCACGTTCACGCGACGCACGACTGCAACGCCACGTTACACTAGCGACTTTATTTGTGGACTGTTGCGGGGTATAGCAAAATTGCGATTTTGACATTGATTTTTTTATTGGTTACGAATAATTTAGAAATGAGATTAGTATATCATATTTTTAAATTTAATTAAATTTCTAAAATACCAATACCAGTAAAAATAATAGATCAAGGAAAAATTTTTCCATGAAGTGTCGAAGTAAAATACGAAGAAACTTTTTGGGGTATACTTTTATGTAAATAGAATATGATGATAATTGTTATCTTTACCACTTGTAAAGTTTTATTAAAGGTTTATTCTCGTCTAGAAATACACGACAATAATCATTTTTATAGATTGTGTTGAAAATACTTTTAATTTATAAGTTTGATTCTTAAGAACACTTTTTTAAAAATGTGTAATAAAAGTCGAATAATTGAAGACTTTTTTGACTGTAAACTACTATCAATAAAATGAACAAATCCAAGCTTAGTTCACTCCTCCAACTGCTTTGCAATAAAATTCAATGTTTAGATCAAATGGCACTTGATATAACAGTCACTGCTGTACTATATATAAATTATAATTGTTTGTTATATTATGTTATGTTTTAAATTGTGACAAGCAATTGAAATATACAGATATGTATTTTTTGTTTTTTCATTTGTGATTGTAAAAGTTTTAATATATATATAAACATATTTAAAATTGTTCATATCATTTTTTAATAGATCATGTACATTATCGTGATTTACGGAGTGTTGAGAAAGTGCGGAAGGACAATATATATTATTATTAATGAATATTAAAAGGTTATGAAAAGTTATCATTCAAGTCTAATAAAATAAATAAGGTTAGGACAATAGAACCAACTGATACGTATAGTACAACAAAAGGTACTTTTAATATACTGTTAATAATATTTTCTACAATTTCCAGAGGAAAGATAATTAAGTTGGCAAATTGTGACCGAAAGGCCAAACATAAGTATTAAATATTACGAATTTCACGGAATATTTCATTAATGAAAAGAAAACTATTTTGGTAATTAAAATACTTAAAATTTTTAACACTATGTAAAATTTTAATAGCTTCACATCGCTAAAAGTATAGAGACAAGTTCAATCATGAACTATTAAGTTAAGAAATATAAAAAATTCACACTGCATTGCGGAATTTAGCAAACGTTGTGGTTTTTAATGCTCGCTTTTTAATGTGTTATAACTAACAGTCGCCACTTTTTAATATATATTGTACAGTACGAGTGCTTTAGAACAAGTCTTTTCTTTATATGAGCCTTACAAGTGAATTAATTGTAAGAGTTTTAATAGTCTCTTTACTCTTCTTATATTGTAATAACAAAATAATAATTTAAATACTGTATAAATTTTGTTTTGACTTAAAAAGTGCTTTGTTTGACTTAAAATTTTGCGGTTAAATAAAATATGAAGGTAAGCAAAATAAGTTGAGTATGATTTGAAATATAAATGATAAAACTAATATGATTAAAAAATAATATTTTTTAAATTATTATAACGATCTGATCACAAAAAGTTTTGGCGTTATTAAATAAAAGAATTCACTAAAAAAATCTCTTCAAGATTTACAGATATTATTAGAATGACAGGATAATGAAAATAAAAATCTTACTTTCTTTATTAGCGTTGCTTTTCATTTCTGTAGCCTTTGGCGAAGTAGATGGCATCGGGATTTCTAAACAATAAAAACAAAATCAATTTAGACATTTAGTAATATTATCGTTATATATGTGATAACATATTCTGTTGTAATTTATCAAATACAATAAATTTCAATATATTTTTTGTAATAAATAATAAAAAAAAAAATGTGTGCCTCCAATTCTTACACGCCAATAATTTATCTTCAGAAAAGCAGCTTAAAGTAGTGTCCCTACAAAATTCTTGCTTCTTTTGAAATTCAAAATACAATCATAGTAAAGAAATTGCTTTTCAAAAATATAAATAACAAATGTTGATGTCAATTATTGTTTTATTACTTACCATACAGCCTGATAGAGCCTTCGGTTTCTCCGAGAGAGTTTTTAGATATACATCTGTAATTACCAAAATCCCCGTTCTGAAGGTTCCGAACAGTCAGTTTCATGTGGGCCCTGTTAAAAATTTTATTTTTGTTACTATAATTTACAGACCCTTAACATTATATTTTTAATTGGATAATTTAATATTTTTTTAAAAGCTTGTCTAACTAAAAATGCGTTTTTAAAAGTGCCTGCGACGATAAAAAACTCTGTTTGAAGTATATTAATAAATAAGTTTAAATTTAATATTTTTCATCAAATAAAAAATTTATTAACTTTATAATGGAAAATTCAAATAGTGGCGGTGATCAAACACTTGTCTGACACAGTCTCTCCGAATATATAAATTAAATTACTAATATAATTAACTGAAAACTTATTACTTCCCTTCAAACCAATTTAATGACATGATATTAATTTATTGATTGAAATTGCCTTAAAATAATTTTAATTAAATACTATTTTATAAGAAATAAATATACGGAATATAATTCCAAATTGGTGGGGTGTCAATGAATTAATCAGTAAATAAGGCAAAGATTTTATATTTACTTCATTAATGCTTAAGTTATATAGGAGAAATAGTTCTCAAAGCTTTTAGCAGACCTTGATTTTTAATGAGCAACACAAGTTACATTATGCAATTTTAACTAAGTTTAAAACGATTTTTCCTAATACATCAATATTATAAGGTGAAGTTAACGTTTATTACTATTTTTTAATGTATTTATAATTATTTTAAATTCAGGCTAGAAATAATAAGGTTCCATTTGCTTTAGTGAAACTAAATCATAGGAGCCTAATAGATTGCTATGTTTGTAGACATGTTATAAATATAAATTATTTAAGGTTATTACACTTATAATATAATGTACTTAGAGGTCCCATTTAAAAAAATATACATACATTTTTTAGCTTTTCATTTCGACACTTAACAAGTCTTTCATAGTGTACTTATTGTATTGTTTAATTTAATAAGTCTATGGGTCTTTACCTATAAGAATTTTCCTCCGTGTTGATGGCATATTTCTTAGTCGGTAACACCATAACGCTGTCGTACACCCAGTAGGAGATCGCGCGGGGGTGGGCTTCTGTATGACAGTCCACTGTGACGTCAGTGCCGGCTGGGGCACCAACCAGTTGGTTGGGCACCCATATCATCGGTGAGACTAGAAGATTATTATTGATATTGATGCTAATAATATGTATTGAGGATGTGTCTCTGGAAGAATTTAAATGAGTCAATAGATATTTCAGTGGCATCAATACAATTTAGAACAGTGTGACGAAGTATTTACAACTCATGTTCGCAACAGTTTTCATTCACATGGTCCAGTGATTTTACATTCTAACCAATCTACTAGCCACAACAAAAAAAAAAGGAAAACCAGTCATGGTGCTTAAATAACGGATAGAGCTCTTCGACAGTTATGTCCTAAATTTTAGCTTCTTTATTACAATATAATATATAAAATAATTACCAAAATTAATAATATTTTAATACAATTATATATGAGTCATATAAAAGATGAGTCATATTTTTAGTTAAAACTTTATAATAAACCATAAAAGACGAAGAGTCTTAGCATTCCACGGATTCACCATGCCAGGCCAATACGTTGCAGGGAGAGGAGTGCAAGCAGTGTCTGAGACTTACGAATAAGATGTAGGTTTAAGGCAAACCTTTGAAATGCGTATACACGCTCCCCTTCACTATTTACAACGAACCTACCAATGCCGCTTTTGAAGTACGTTCTAGGAATGAACTGACGATAGTTCTAAAGAAGTCAAGATCTTTAAGTATGTTATAGAGAGATTTCGTTGTTATATCTCTCTCTTTCCTTTCTGTTGCGTACAAATTAACTATAAGCCTATTCCTGGTTAGCTCTTTCATCAGTTCGTAATACCTGTTTTTTTAAATATGTGAGTTCTGGGAATAATATGGAATAACAGTCTAAGTCTATTCAATAAACCGGAATCTTCTGGCTTTATATTTAAGGCTTTCCGGTATTATTTTATTAAGTTACAGGCATCCAGAAATGTCAGACATGACCCCTTTTTGGTAATGTGATCTGAATTAACTATTATTGATCGTGAATTGCATCATTTTAGTAGAAAGAAAAAAATATCTTAAAAATTGTGTTTGTTATAGCTATTTATATATGTTGTATCTAGCGTTCTTAGGCTTAGTGACATTATATATTTTTTTCGAATGAGGACTGATAATCTAATAATGTTCTCTTGATAATTTATGATTTTCTATTGACTATTAAAATATGAATTTAATAAAACAAAAGTCCTTCTGCATGTAATCGTATTTAGCGACTGATTGTAGAAGAAACATTAACAACTCATTTAACGAGTAACTTATTATATACATATAGATTTGACTTAACCGTCCCCCTAAAGACGAATCCTTTCGAAATTTAGTAATTATTGATTTAACATAGAATTGAAAGTATATAAATCAATCAAAAAACATAATCATATGTGGGGTATATACAATTTTCACATAACTAAAAAGTGCTTTACATAGCAAGTTATAAACATGAGATAAATTTGATTTAAAATTTTAACTTGTATCAATTGGAAATATACACAGTTTATTTTTATGCCGTTTAATTACACTATCACTGCTTTTAACACTATATAACTCTCTAACTCTTACTCTAACTCTTACTCTCAGGACCACGATGTTTATCTATAATGCGGCCTGGAGACTTTTTAACTGGTAGTTAATTGTCTTACCTTATGAGAACGATATCACCCAAAATAATTTTCGATGATTCAATTTTGGTCATCGTTGTAGTCTCTAAACATACTTTTTTAAACGTTTATTGTCATATCTTGACTTAAAGTTTCCTAGACTTGAGTGTAATTTGCATTTGTAACTTAAATTTTGCCTCAATAACAATTTCGCTTCACCCAATATACTGGATTTCAAATAATTTATTTTCTGTACGTCTGACAACCTGGTATTGTTATGCACTAAAGAGAGTTACTAATCGTTGAAAGAGGGCCACTCTTTATAATTTCACGTGATCATCGGTAACTGTATTCGTGGCAAACTTACTTATGCTTGAAAGGTTCCTTCACGTGACGAGTTGTTACTAATTCTTACATAAGGTTCCTTCGTAGCTTTTAACCAGTCCTGCAGATCACCCATTGTACATCGTCTTTTATATAAAACTCTTTGTTTACGAAATATGGTAACATTCCACGTTGTTTTCTTATCATAGATTTAGAGATTTTATGAGTTTATCTTAAGGTAGTCCAACAACCTTCTAGACACTGTACTCTAGATTGTAAATATCCAGTAGTCATCCGTGGCTTAGGACACTTTTTTATATTTATTTGAGTCTTTTGTAACAATGTGGCAATTTCTTCTAGTATACTTATCGATTCTTCAGCGCCAATACTCATTATTACTGAATAATTTCCATAGCTATAACTTTTTAAAAACCATTAATTATAATGTTTTTCGATATATTACTCATCTTAGCCATAAACAAGTAAAGAAATATTTTTGTTCTCACTAGCGTCAATCGCACGATGCGCAGTTATAGATTTTCAATATAATGGTTTTCTACTTACTATTGGAGTGTGAATTTATAAAACAACGTATACGTCGCTAAATACTATTGTATGCAGAAGCATACAATAGTATTTAGCGACGTATAAGAAACGTATAACAAATCACGTTCAACGCGTAATTTTTAGTACGTTAAATTTATTATTTGTATACTAATAAATTTAACAAGGACAAAAATTTCTTTCTGAATGGTAGTGGTATTTTCTTTTTTGACCAGATTTCACAGAAAATACTTAAGAGATGTTTACTAACTGACGAACATTTTTTATAAACTAAGTAAGGAGGGATACCATCAGGACCTGCTGTTGATTTAAATGGTTTCTCTTTAAATATTTTGTCATTTTACTCCAAAGTTAGTGGGTTGGATTAGAAATCAATAAAAAGTCTCAGGTTTTTTATCGTTTCGATCTTTATATAGTATTTTGGTTTTTGGCACTTCATATGTGCTTTTGCATAGTGATCGAAAATTTGCTCGTTGGTGAAGAGAAGCTTATATTTTTCTTCATGGAAAATGTTTTTGAGTACCTAAAAGGATTTTTATTGAAGTCAAAATTATAATTATTTTTAAGAATTTAATTTGATATACCTTGACATAATTGAAGAAGTGGCCGTAATGCCCTAGACAGGTGGTGACTAAATATATTATGGCTATGGTCCTACAAGGTTCTATTATTAGGTCTCCTTTTTTACTCCTAATTTTCAATTTAAACGTGTTTATCTTTATTTTCTTTAAATTTTTCTTATGCGAACATCAGCATATCATCGACAATTTAATTGTTGTTGAGATAACAAGATAGATATTAAATTAAGATAGAACCACCACCAAAGTGTCGATAAAGAAACAACATAAAGAAAACATTTTCAATTGGTCTTGTTTTTGTATATAATTACAAAATTTGTGAACATTTACCTTATATAAATACGGACTCCTGAAAATGATGCCATACAAACTTCAAATAATATATTATTTACACTAGATATAAATCATACCAATTTAAAACAAGCCAACAGCGTGCAACGTACGTAAAACTATCGGAAACTGCGAAGCAATTTATAAACTCTCAATAATGATAGATAGTCGCGAAGTTCACCGAACGCGCCCGAACGCCGACGATTTTTCACATCTCCCTCGGATAATAAAATCCACAGTTTGAGATCGTAATTCACATTCCCGGAGTTTATGGCTGCAATTTTCGGGACGAATATTACTCCTGCGATACGGTTTAATATTCTACGACGTTTTAAAATATTTATAAAGTCCACCATTCTTTATCCGTGCATAGGAGATGACTTCATTATCTTGTAACACACCTCTGTTTTTATATTTCATTTTTTATTTGGAAATATTGTTTGCGCGTGTTTGTGCTATAATACATAATTAATTTTATTATACAATTGTAATTTTGTATTCCATGATTATTATTATATGTGTAGGGGCCTAAAAGACTAGTTACTAGCTGAGATTGGAGAGTGCAGCAGCCGCCTCCTAGCGCCCATAGCACATGTCACTGTTTCGCCATGCTCTGAACCCATAAATAAAAACCCCGAATAAGTTTACAATTGGCTGTTATATTTCAATAGAATTGAAGTGAGTACAAGCGAATAATTATTTATTTAGAATTTATATATCACAAAAGTCTAAATGTAAAAATAACACAAAATTTTAAAATAACATGTTCCTATATTCGAACCCCACGTTCGGTTGAAAGATGGATAATCATTTGTGTGCACTTAAAAAAATCACATGTTCAGTATTTGATGAAAATAAATTTAATAATCTTTAAAATATTTAAATTCATTGAAATACTATTGTATACTATCCGCCATACTCCGAGCTCATGTATAAGGGCTTCAAATGGGTTCGAAATTAGTCGGGCAAATGTCGATAGAATTTAAAGAAGTATAGCCGGATAATTGTGTATAATAGTAATCATGGAATACAAAACTTTTAATATCAACACTTATTGATATATACCATTTTATAAATTAAAATGAAAAGAAATACAATATATATATATATATATTGTATTTCTTTATATATATATATATATATATATATATATATATATATATATTGTATGTATATATATATTGTATTTCTATATATATATATAAATATATTTTATATCTTCTAATACGAAGATATAACAAAAATTATCACAAAAATCTTAACACAGTATTTGTCAAGAAAGACAAAATAGCTAAAAATTTTGAGTTTATTCGAAATTTCAATTTTTAAATATTAATAATAACTGAATGGTAAGTGGGAGTGTTCGCTAGCGTTTTGATTTTATTTACAGTCAATGCAATTCATAAGAGCAAACAGTTTTAACTAGCTTGCGATCGTTTTCTATTTGCTTTTTCTTGTTTTGAATGTTTTCTTTTATAATAAATATTCAATATTTTATTTTTGTAATATTTATATTTTAATAAATAATACTTATTTATTAAATACTAAGATGTAAATAAAATAATCATTTCATATTTCTTTTTATCTTGTAATGTTAAATTATAAGGATAATTATTGCCTGCAATCTCAAACACCTTGAAAAAATGTTATTTTTCAATTACTCGTCGTTACGGTCGTTTACTTATCCAGCTACGACTCGTAATAAAAGAAAACTTTATAACCTAATTATAATAAAGTACACAAAAAAAAATTGTAATAAATTTAATAATGCCACATATTTTTATTATAAATTTGAATTAAGTTCTTTTTTTTGGTTAACAAGAATCTCAATATTATTCACTGTTCGCGATCATATTTCTTTACAATCTAATCTTTACAAACTCTATTATCTACTCACATTCCACGTCCACAATAATGCGCTTGGATACAGAAGGGGGCACTGCGTTGGTCGCGATGCAGAGGTACGCGCCCATCTCAGTGCGGCTGATGCGTTGTAGACTGAGTGTGTCGCCCTCGTATACTGTTACTGAAAGAAGCTAAGTTTCAGAAAACTGAAAACTATTTCACAGTCTTTAAATCGTTTAATATTTACGTTGAAATAAATCAATATTTTGTAAAAATAAAAAAAAACTTATATTTATATCGACTATTTAACTTCATGATTTTTATATCGTATACAGTAATAAATAAAAATAAGCACCCGAGGCAGTTATCAGAACTGCCCCTAGAAGTGAAAAACTAAAACTGTATTTAGAAAATTTCAAACTATTGTATTTACATTATTTCAAGTTATTATGTCATAATTTCAGAATTAAACTTGTTAACAATAATCTAATTTTTACATCTATTGGCACTCCGAGCAACAAGTATAATATTTATGTACTTTATGTATGATATATTTATTTGTTAAGTCATTATGTTTTCATAAACGCAGTACGTAATAAAAATACAAGTGATGAAAGTAACAATTAATATATATCCTTATATTATTTTACGTACTATATCTATTTATATAATTTTATAACAAACAAGTTTTCAGCATTATTTTCGGTGTTTATATTGGTATCATCTTTAATTTCAGAAATTCATATTTTTTTTTATTTCCAATCAATTCATTATACTTACTCTAAGAAGGATACAATAGAACTGTAGTAACTGAAATATGAGAGAAAAATGTATAATTGGAATTTATCTTAATATACTATAAAAACCGCATCGAATGTATTTTAATATATTAAATTATACTGTTCTTAACAATTACTAACCATAACTTTATTTAAATTAAAAATTTGAGTCGTTATACAAACATACATAACAATTATATTCTACTTACAAAGCGGAATTATATGAGAGTGGAGATTACGAAAACAATTTAAACATTTCAGAGATAAGTCGCAACAGATAACCGAGTATAAGTAATTAGCGACTGAATATTAATTATTATATGATAATCAGACCAGATTTACTGGAAATTGTTCCTAAAATGTTTTTGTATTAATACACCCGTATTATTACGATGAAAGTCATAGCCTTTATACAATTAAAACAATTCAAATATTAGTTAGTGTGCTGAAAATTATTCCCGTTTATTTAAATAATAAAAAGTTATTAACATTTTCTTTTATATATATATATATATTATTGATATAATATAATAATATTTTAATAAAATAATTTTATAAATGTTGAAATCACCAAATAATCATATATTAAAATTAGATACGATATTTGAAATACTCTGACTGGGTCATCTAGGGGCAAGGTCTTACTTCACAATGATATTAATTAAGTTGGTTTAAAAAGTCATAAGAAAATCAAAATTCCGAGCACGTCTCTTGTCCCCTAGCAAGTGGCCAAATGAGTCTGTATTTACAATTACGTAGCTTGGTAATCGCAATGAATGTAATGAGCAGCATGCGTCGCCTGAATATATTAAGCAATTATACTAAGAATTACCTACCATTTTGGACTTAGTCCTGTTTTACGATACCAACCATTAAGTATTAAATATTCCGAAAAAAATTGCGTCCTTGTTCTATGTCTAAATTTATTTATTGACCTTCTAATTAATTCAGTAAGGTTTTGCAATCGCCGGAATTGTCGAATTCGTTTTTTCTTCTATAATATTTTAAAGTTTTTTCCATGATGTTTTTACTTGTCGGGTTCAAGTTTTATTTAAATATAATTAATACAACCGGAATTCGCGAGGTTATATGGTTTCATATGAAAACATTAATTTAAAGAAAATTATAAAGGAAAAATACGAAAATAGATTCTTAACATTTTCTAGATTAACTTTGTTTTGACGTTAGAAGGCTTCCATTTAATACTATTCTCTTTTATAAATGTTCGCTTCATAAGAAAATAGAACGAATGAATTAAGTTATAAGTGTTATGGATTCTGCAAAATTATATATTTTGTAATACTTTTTTAGAAGCCCAATTTTGCAAATTTATAATTAAAAAAAATTAACTTGAAAAAACAAACTATAAAAACCAAATAATTTTTCGCTTATAAGTAAAAGTTATTGCTTTTAAAATATCTTTGGGGATGAAATTGTAAAACCACATAATGAATAGGCTCTTAAAAATGCCTCGAGCGGGAAAATGGAGTCAAACGTTCCGTTTCAGTCTTAAATCGCAAACGCTTTCATCCACTTTGAACGAACTCTTTCCATTAAAGCTTTCAATAAAAAACGGATCGTATTAATCCAAACAAAGGATTAACGCGTGCCGAATTGAAATCGAGAACAGTTTTGGACGCGTAATTAAAACATTGGTGAAGTCCGCAAATAATCGCGTCAGATGGGTCTGACACGTCCTGGAGGACCACACACAATTAGTGACGAGTCCCATTCACACCTTAATTCAACCAACATTTTTAGCATGAACGAAAAAGGGTGAATCCATATTCAAAGGCTTATTTGTTTAGTTTAGATTTTTCCATAATTATCCTAACACTTATTTCCTCGTCCCAATCTCCCCGGGTTGGAATGGATTTAAATGACTTAATTATCGCGCCAACAACAGCTGCATTTCATAAAATATACATTAAATGCTTTCAGTAACAGCCATGAATTATGTTAGGAATAAATTGGCAAAGATTATAACAATGGAAATTTAAATTAGCTTGAGAAATATTTACAAAATAGTTTTCAAAAGTATAACCCTTTCAAATGATTTTTTTAAGTATTTTTATTAAACAGTATGTCGTTAATTTTAGGATTCGATACTTTTTTATGAGCGATAAAAAGTATATTAAAATAAAATGAATATTTTCTAAATATACACAGCACTCATACCTTTCTTTCTTCTATCAACGGATATAGGTTGTCCATCTTCCCTTCGCCACATAATTTTGGGTGTTGGAAAGCCATCTGCCTTACAGACGAGGCTTATGTTCTGATTCTCTCTTACTGCCACCGCTGACTGTGTGCTTTCGTCATCCAATATATTTGGAGGTACTGTTAATTTGACATACATTAACAGTTTTAATTATATTTTCATAAACCTTATTCTTACTCTTATTTTTTTACGAACTACATAATTTTGAATATTAAATATATAATTCATATTAGGAATTGTACTTTTATTAATTATATTTTTTTTTCTCCTTTTTTTTGTATAATTATATTTTATTGTTAACTATAATAATAAAATTATTATAAACATAATTTTCAATATACTCTTTAAATTATTTTCGAAATTAAATTATTGGAGGTGTAATATTATATTGAATACTTCTATTTGAAAACTTTTGTTCCACTTTCTCAAAATATTTCAAGTGAAATATTTACAATATAGTATTTCTTTGTTACAGACAGAACGAAGTTGCTGAACTATTATATATTTTTATAATTTTGGCGCAGTGCAGCAACTTTATTTTAAATTTACATTAATTATATTTTAAAATACTTGAAGATATAAGTAAGATATTTATTATAATAAGAAATCTTGTGGAATGTTATTATAGTATAGTAATTTAGTTAAATAAGAAGTATCACATACTTCTGGGTGTACTTATGTCAATACTATCGACATTTGCCCTATCAACAAACGCGGATTGAATTGATGCCGCTATTTCTTCATGCTCCAAGCCCACGAATAAAAACTACAAATGATTTAACATAAGTCCGGCAAATTTTGTTAGTTTTGACGTGAGTACAGCTGAATATTTATTTATATTAATATGTTAAAGTAATCATGGACCACGAGTCTAAATATATAAAATTAAGGCAACAATACATAACAAATATAACTATAACAAACGTTAATTTTAACGTATTCGCAGATAAATTCACGTTTATTATGGTTCATGCAAGAACTTAGAACGGGTTATAACATTTTAAAAATTTTAGAGTCGATAAAATTTTGCCTTTATTTCCTTTAGCTCACTACTTAAAGTTTCACGGATGAAAATCTCAAGAACTTTAAATTCCAGAGGGACGTGATATTTCAGCAGTTACGGTACAATCGAGTAAGTTTGTGGTACGGGAATTTTTAAAGAATACGTGAATTTTTGAATTGCTTTGTATGCAAATACTTCTTCAAATAAATACCTTAACCAAATACACTTTTCATTTTGGTCGCCATTCATTTAGCAGGGGGAATATATGACGTCCCATTAGTATATTCTTCCTACTTTGGCATCAACAGAAAATTATCGTTATTAAATTATTAAGTAATGATATAAAATATATTATTTTGGTATACCGATCTATTGTATAAAAATAGTGTAACATTAAAAACTTTGAATCGTTTGTGGTTTTATATCTTGTTGACTTTGAGGGCAATCAAACAGAGATAAAAACGTCTGCAACGTGTTTTGGGTTTGAAGTGACACAGACCCTCGATTTTATTCCCACTTAAAAGTTTGTGCGAAATTGTGGTCGTATAAAAAGACTAACCGTACCCCAATCGGTGGTTTGGGAATCGCATGGCTACGTTCTCAAAATAAAGTTAGACTTATCAAATAAGTATGCCTTTTAGCCGTTAATAAGAAATAAAAATATAATTATTTAAACATACCTACTCTTATTTCCCAGTAAAGTTATTGCGTTCCTTTTTAAATAGGTTATAATATTTTGATTCTTTACTAGTTACTTCTATTGAAATTGTTATCGTTTGAAGTTTAATAATTATAACTTACCCACAACTTGCAGGTATCCAACTTGACTGATCATTGGATTCGTATTCACCTGGCACATGTAGTACCCACGGTCCTCTTGCTGTACTTGGCTGACATGTAATAGCCAAGTCATGGCATTATCATGTGAGACACTAAACCTTGCGAGACGCGTAATTACGTGACGGTGGATTGTAAGTATCATTTGACGATCAATATGAATCCACGCTACCTGTGAATATAACCGATATAGTTAATAACAATAATAAATTCTGGTTTTGCGGTGAAAAAGAGAAAGATATGTGTGTTGTCATGTACTTATTTATTCGTCACCAGAGTATGTTATTTATTATGTATATTTTACGAAATGTTTATTTAATTGTTAAAGAGTCTAACTAAATTGGTCACTTCTAAAGATAATATATTGTCAGAGAGAGAATTAGCCTTTTAATATTTCTGAAGCTCACGTTATCCTAGGAATAAATGAAACCCTAGTAAATTCAATTCTAACTCGATCGGAAATTGAATTTCAACCACATACTGTTCTATCTCTTATAATAGGTAGTATTATTAAACATAATAAATTTAGTTACAAGTCCAAATAATATTAATTAAATTGCCGATTTGAATGCTTCTTGATTTGGTAAGATTGATCTATTTAACATTTAGTAAATAAAATAATATTTATTTGCAAAACGTCTCGTGCAAAGTTATTCTCAATTATTCTCAATATTCAATAAATTTTTTTGACTATTAGTGGACATTTTGGAGTTGTCATTTAATCAGTTTAAACCTATCAATGAATCACTTCTTTTTTTCTTTGTTCATAGTATAATTTAGTATAATACTTTAGTAAACTATATTGTTAAAACAATAAAATTTATGAATTTAGTTATATTAAGTGAGGTGTAAAACAAAATTGTGAATAAACATTAACCTTTACAAATTATTATATTTATTTATAGTCAACATTATCTAAGAATTCTCATAATAAATCAAAATATTATAATAAATCGTAATCTAAAATATTATATAATCCAACAAATCTGAAAAGCAAAATATTCAAATCCTAGTAAACAGTCCTAAATCTTCATAAGTTAGGATATAGCGATCCGAATCAAACAGTACCGGATCAAAATCTCGAAACTCAAAGACAAACAATTGTACATTAAGCTCGGGAACTAGAAAGTCAAGCGAGCACGCATCGTTGTTTACTTTGGAGTCACAGCCGTTAAATTTACCCGGGTTACCGCAAACGCGGTATCGTGCCGCACTGCGCACTAGTCAATAGGATGCATATTTTATGAGTTCTCAACTTAATACCCTCTACTTTTGTAGCGGTATCCGTGGATCTGCAACTATAGGTGATCGATAGTATTTGAGCAAGTACATACTCTAGGGATTTATGTGAATGTTGAGAGATAAAACATAATACCATGAAAATAGGACCGCTACAATAATAATATATTTATGTTATGTATTATAACGGCGTTTAAACTTTAGTCGAGTAGTTAAGTGAGCCAGTTATAAGATAGAAGTCCTGAGTCTGAACAATACTTTTATATTTATATAAATAAATATAATGATATTTTATATTATTTTTTGTCTTCAGTTTTACTTTCGTAAATATAATATGAAACTTAATAGATATATATTTATATTTTATGTATAATATATATTGTAAGTAAATATGGAATAATGTCTACAGTATATTTATTTTAGTAGAGTGGATAAAATTTTGATTTTTCTTGGAAAGTTATAACGAATATGCCTGTAGGGTATAAAGTCAAAATCATAGGAAATACTTTCCATCTTACCTTTGACCGAAGAATACTTTTTGCTTAACTTAACTAAACGTTACTAGTAAGTAATCTTAAAGTCTGGATATATAAGCTTAAAGCAAAGATTTAATTTTTTAATAAGTTCATATTCCTGTTTCCTTACAGTAAGGACTAATTTATTTTATTTTCTTGCCACAGTAACACTTTATAAATTACATAGCTGGTACAAATGACGTAGTTCTCCTTAAATATAAATCTTAACTAATTCATATCCTAATTTTATTTCAATTAAAAGCTCCTTAATAATACTATTTTTTTAAATATTAACTATAAGCTATTATTAGCTTTTTGAGTTTTATACATAAAATATGAGTGAAAGATTGTTACTTAGCGACAATCAATAAATTATGGCGTCCTAAAGTCCAGACGTTATTAATAGTTTTACCTCGTCGATTATACATCCATTAGTATCACCTGGACGAATATCAAGATTTAAAGCACTGTCGTTTATTCACTGAAACTAGACTTTTTCAGTGCTTTGTGTTAGATGTTTTTATAAACATTTTTACATATTTCATGATTTTATATATTAATATTTAGGAATATAAGGTCCTGTATAAATAAAGTAATACTTCTTTAGAATCATTCAAAACGTAAAATCACAAACAACTTACATCATTCCATTTTAAAACTTATCACCTAAACCTAAATATATACATCAAAGTATCTAGGGATAAAGTGAATGATTTTACCATAAAAATTTTTCAATTAATATTTTCCAGATGTAAATCATAATAACAATATTTATTTAATTCCCTCCTATGTTTTAGTTAACTACGTACCCCTATATTTTGTATAAATGTAGAAAAATAGCAATTTTTGCAAATTGTGACAAATTAACTCATTTAATGAGGACAATTATCTCAAATAAATCAGACAGGATAAAAATGATGATTCTCTAAATTTTTATTGTGAAGATAAAAAAATTTATAATCGTAGCGATTTGGCATGCTTAATATGAGTTCATTAAAATAACTTTAAGTAAATACCGCCCATGGAATTTCAAAGAAGTCAAAAAGTTGTTGTGAAGTGAGCACGCTATCCAAAATCGGCAGGACTCTGCTTTGAAACATTGCGATTGAGCAGATCACGGCAGAATGTTGATACGAGCTTCGACAAAAATGCCTGTTACGAGTCTAGCAGTGTGTGGACGTGCATTGTCGTGCATTAGTTGAAATGAATCACCCTACCAGCCTCGCGAAGAGATCAGTACACCTGAAATAATCCCGCCAATCTCTGTGTTTGCGAGCCCATTCTAAACAGGACGTTCACTTGCAGGGAGCTATGCATGGGACTTTCAGAGGCCTTCAGGGATCCACTTCACGTAAACGATTTGGGATAGTTTGATCGCTTTTTAGGAAGAATAAGTGGCAGTGGTGCTTGGTAACTAATGCCATGGCAGTCATGGTTTGATTTCGTTGAGCAGTATTTTGGATATTCCCGTTCTGTCTGCAAGTAGTGATGCGAGATCGTCCTTCATGTCACTGTGGCTGCTGATGACGCTCTATGTGGGTTTAACGACTTTCAACGTTCCGACGACTCTCATCATCTCTTCTCAATTTAAATGACGTCTTCTCCTCATAATAATGTAATTTTTTTCTGTTCCAATGCAGATATTGTAATGATATTGTGAAAACGTCATTACTCATTTTTATACAAATCCTCATTGACAATTGATATTATTTTGATTATTGAAATTTATACAATATTCATAAGTTAAATATTGAAATTCACTATAAAGAATTAATAGCCATCAGAGAAAGTTAATATAAGACACCTAATTTGCAGCAATACTCTTAAACGTACTTGATCCCTAGACACTTTAGATCAATGCATAAGAAGGCCTTGGTAAACCCCTTCTCGTGACTAATAAACCAACTAAAGTGTAAATATACAATCACAAACGAACTTATAATTTTAGAAAAATCCTAAAATTGTAGTCTAAATAAAAATTAACTTTGTTCACCATATGTGTTGTCGAATAATCGAATAAAGTGATTATAATTTTAAGTTTTTTCATAAATATGCAATATGTTTATTTTTAACTCTACCATGTATCTAAACGTCTTATTGCAGTAAAGTAATTCTAGCACACTCCCGCCTGTACATATAATGTAATGTTTAAGTATAATGATTGTAAACTACTTTTTAAAAATTAGTGTCATGCCAAGTAGTCTACTAGAGAAATAAATTAATAAAGAAATTTCTAATTCTTATTTTAAAAACAAACAATATTATATTATGCAAATGTACCATCAAAACATTGTTGGCCAACATGGGGCTCGCACAAGAGCTACAGGCGGGAGTGTGCTATAATTACTTTACGCTCAAAAACTTGAACGTGCTGAATGCAAAATAATGAAAATGTTACACAAACCCTGCTGTTTTTTTTGTACCTCTGTACTAGAATATTTTTTTAATGTAGAAATATTAGCTCCAATTTATTAATTGAGCAGCAGTTAAAACAAAAATTTTGACTAATCAATATAATTGATGGAACGTTCTCGAACTGTTACTGCATTCTTCAAAACCCCAGGACCCCAGCAAAAGAAAAGTATACAAAACACTCTCCGGTATCCAAAGGGACTCTACTTGAAGAAAAACGCCGACAAAGTACATGCCAACCTATCGTCGGTTCCATTTTTTTTGTTGTTTGTATAGAATTTTCACTGAATACCCTGAATTTTAAAATTTAGTATTTAAAATGGTATTGGGATTGAATCTCGAACGGTAAAGATTTACAGTACACAGTTAAAAGGTATTTTTTTTATCAGAGCATACACAAGTCTTGTACATTTGCGGACATGTCGTAGTTCGGAGTATATCAAAACAGAATCCCGCGCACTTCGTTATCTGTCAATCACAGGACTCAATACGGTCGTCACACATAGGTGCGTGTGTCATATAGTATCTATGTAGGTGGAGTTGATTAGTCAAAATAAAGGAAGTAAAATAAAAGGAACAGTGGTTTTTTATTAATTCCTACGGTTGTAAGTAATTTTCATAAATATGGTGCGGAAAACTGTAGAAAAATAAAATTAAACCGCCTTGTAAATATCACACAACATAAAGAATCACAACTCAAACTTGTCTCTCTCATAAAGCCACTAAGCTTCTTTACCCCTCTCTACCACCACATACTTAACGCCAATTTCCAGAAACCTACGCGTTATCTTGCGAATTACCTCAACTTTGCTTTAACTTTGTTTTTGCTTGCGATTGTTATGCTTAGAAATTGTTGTCGCTTTGGGAAATTTAATTTAATATATATATATATATAAATTTTTCTACAGCTTATTAAAAAAAAATAGATATTAGAATACGAAAGATAGTATATAAAAAATCACTAACTGACCTTTTATATGCAATCATTATGTTATTCTATTTTTCTTACTGTACTAAAAATATCAAGCATCATTGAATGAATTGGGTTCAAGTTAAGGTATATTTGATTAGGGTCTCAGGGCCCCACGTGTGCTCATATTTATTTGCTCCTTTTATTAAATCGATGTCAAATACCACTTTCTGAAAATTGTGAATTCGTTTTGAGAAAGGTTCTAAATTTCATACAGAATACTTTTTGATTTATACTGTATTCCAAAATATTATTTATTTATGCACCAATAAAAAAATAAATAACAAAATATAAACGGTAATAATAAAAATTACAAAGGACCAACTTATTAAGAGATCTTTGCCATTTACCTACTAGTTAGTAGTTTAATGAGAAACAGATTTGCAATAATTTTGAGGTAAGTTGAATTTAAATAAAAAAAATTGGTTTAAATAATAATTATAATTTTAAATTAGTATATTAATTAAAAAACATGTAGCATTCTCTACGTACATATATAAGAACATGTAGAACATACATATATATGTGTTCAGAATGAAAGTAAAGGAACTATTGTTTAAAGAGAGTGGATTGTCTCAACGGTAATATATCTTTATTCAATTAAATATATATATTTGCTAGAAGAGACAAAAATTAACATACTGATACACTTAACCGCCCCTCCTTTGAAGGCGATGGTTCCGTATTAGTATAAAACCGGGAAGAGAATAGATGGATGAAAAACAGTGTTTAAACAAGGTCTCTGACACGAATATACCATCAACTATTAACTAAAAAATACGACAAGGTCACGAAATTATTGATGTGAATGAAGTTTAGAGATTTATTATTACTAAGAAAAATACATCGAACCTTACCATGAAGAGGATTAAAATCGTCATCAGTATCATAAATTATGGTCAGCGCCGTGGGAAACTTTCGAGGAGAAACATGAATTAAACTATTAACATAAAATAAATTATTATTAAAATTAATAATTATAATAGATAAATTATACAAGATACATTTTAAAATATATAATTAATTTAAATACAATTAACTATAATGTAATATAACTCAATCCTACCTGATCTCTACTAGGCTTATAAAAGTGTCAATTAAACTGAAAAAATATTAATATAAAACATAAAAGAAAAAGAAAACACACTTCTGCAAATGTATGACGAAATTCACAAATGTTATAATGTAAGTAGTTTAATAGATATATCATTCCTTAAAAGAATTGTAATCTGCCATCAGGATTTCCGGATTACTAGAGTGTGATCATCTTTTCTTACTTGGGTGTGCTTGCGAATGTACAAGTACTCAGACCTATCGTGTTTGTCTCAAAAATAGCAACTATCTGCTCCATGTTTTTACTCAGTTGAATATGTTAAGCCATAATGCTTAGTTGATTAGTATTATGAATGCAAATGTATGTTCCAGATTATAAAGTAATTTAATATTTAAAACAAGAAGATTCTAAGTCGTAAAAACAAAACTTGTTGTTGTTTATTTTCAGACTACCCGCATAAAAAACACTACTTTATTTAAAAAAATATATTTATATTTATGTTATCTGAAAACCAAGTGTTTGAAAATCTTTAATAAGTACTTTTAACCGAAATCTAGCGTGAAAAAAAAATGAAGTAACTTAACAACCCATCCAATTACTTTAAAATTCTAAGGCACTCCATTGCTGCTTAAGTATTTACGAGGAGGCAGTATCACGATAATAGGTCTCGTAAAATAAAATAAATAATTAGAGCCGCGGCAAATTCATGAATTAGTAATTCTGAGTACAAGTTACAGTATGAGGGACGAGCCACACTTTGTCGGTTCATTTTTATGATTGTGTTATAATCAATACTCTTTTGTGTACTGTCTCATTTAATCATTAATAATAAATAAATATAATGATAATATAATAATTTACCAGATTATACGCAGTCATGGAACCTCCAAGAAAAAATATTAAGCGCAAATAATAAACAACAATAAATATAACAGGTTAATTGCTCTTACAGTTAATATCTTGCCTTGCAAAGTATTTAACAGCACAAAAATATATAATAATATATAAAAGGATAAAGTTATATATAATACTTCTAAGTGCAGAAACATGAAATTTTTTAATAACTTTTGATCAAAGTTTTCCTAATAATATACTCATTTACCCTTTAAAAGAAATATCCGAACCATAACGTACAGGTAAAAATACATATTAAGATGAATAACAAGTTCTCTAAACTATATACTGTTAAATTAAAAACGAATTATTTTAAAAATTACTGTACAACAGTTACAAATTCTTTCGGAAAAGTGTATATTTTCCCTATGTTCAACACCCTCTCTTTAATTACTGTGCGGGTGAATTTTGACACCCAGTTTATTCACGGAGTCTGAAGTTATCGTGGCTGGCATGAGAGTTTACATTTAGGAGTCTAATCAAGAACGTCTAGAATTTGTTACTTTATTTTAAGTCTTTGGGGATATTAGAAGACCAACGTCAAGTCTTAACGGGTTATACTTGTAATAGTATTTTTTTGCTGATTCTAGCAACTTCACAATTCTTTTATTCTAAAATTATATATTATTTTTTAAAAGATACACAATTTTGCCTATTCTGGAGATTGTTGTTTATGTTCTATTAGATTTTATTTTTTAAACCTTTAAGGAAATTAAATGTACAATATTGATTAAATTTATTAAATAAACGAGTTTTTATAAAGTTATTAATCACTTCGAAGTTAAAACACCTTACTACAACAGCTCAGCACAAAAGAAAATTGAAAAAAAAAATATCTCGACTCACGTTAAATTCAAAACCATTGTGAAGTTTCTCTCATCAAGAATGCCGTTTGGAAACCACAGTTTATTAACCGGTACTCTATTACGTATGTTATTATTTACGCTTTTAAATATAATATTTAAAGTGAATGTTCTTTTTCATTATTAAGCTTCAATTTAATATTAAATTTAAATAAATACATATGTACCTAGTGCTACAAATAGGCATTTTTTTCTTTTTTACCTAAAATTTTAGCAACAATTTAAAAACTTTGAAACCTTCTTCTATAAACAAAAAAAAATGAAACCTAAAAAATCATGTAAAATCAGATGAGATTTCTATACAAAACAATATTAAAGTACAAATAATATTTGTAGCGCAGGAGATTATACAAACATTAAATAACAGACAAAGACTACGCACAAAGGTTTCTGTCAACCCATAACCTTGGTTCTGCAATCATGCTAAACCAACCAATAGACCATATGATACGATAAATACAATGTATTTATTTAAATTCTTTATTGCACAACTGTACAAAGGGTGGGCATGACTAAAGCATTTTCTACCAGCCAATGAGATACAATGACTAAAGATGAGAAACATTTAAAACTAAAAAATATTACAAGGAAACAAAAGACTAATTAAGCAACATTACACTAATAGTAACAGGTACTCATAGATTCAAGTCCCTTCAAATGAACTTCCTGGTTAGGAAAAATGTTATATTATATACAAAACAAATTCAAATGCATAATCAGGTAGTGACATACTCAAAAACACACGATTTCAAAAAGTGTCGAACAAATATTACTCAGGACATCTCAAACCGTCAAGATATTTCAAAAATCTGATTTCGAAAATCAATTAATCGTAAATTTTATAATAATTTTCTTAACTAGGAAGTTAATAATATTGTTTCAGATTGATTTAGAATATTGAAAATTTGTTGAATTTTATAGCTATCAAAGAATTTCATAAGGCCCAAGTAGTAGGACGTCCTTTCATTTCACTTTGTTTTATTTATACGATGTTTCATGTATACGAACGTTGAGCGTTATAAGCTAATTTCTTTGGTAAAAAAATAGTCTGCGTTGTAAACTATAAAGGAAAGCGATAAATTTAAATAAAGTTAAATAATATTGTAAATTTATGAAACAGCGGCGGGAGTAAAATTATAACGTCGAGATAAGCTCGGAATCTCTAATTATTATCTAAACGACAACACACGGCCGCCTCATGAATAATTTAATTGGTCCGCTGCAGTCCAAATGGGGGTTAACTGGTTCACATCACATCCTCATTTTCTAAAAGCCTGAGGGTTATACGAAAATGGGGATTAATATTACTTTTACTGCTACTTCAAGATTGAATAGAAATCTATTTCGTAACGGTCTGGTAAGCGAAAGTTAGTGAAATATATGAAAAATATTTTTGTTAATTTTGATATATCAATGATTATTTTCTCAAGATCAAATCATAACATAACGATCAATGAATTTTAAACATCGATTTAATACTTAGAGTACAATCACTAGTTTTTATTTTACATGCTGATAAGATGCTCGTACTCCTGTATATTATTATTAAAATTTAAAAAATACTACTCTATAATAAATAATAACATCAAACATATTTTAATAAATGATTTTTAAATAAACAAGAACCATTTACGAATGTTTCCAGCGATCTTCTACCAATTGCCGTGAAGCGCATCCCCGGGGAAATCTTGAGCGTCTGTAGCGAAACGGCGCGTTTTGAAATGTGAATGACTTTTCATTTGACAAAGCTATAAGTTTAGTGAATACTATGTGAAAAAAGTATTTAAAATGACAGCCGTATTGAGTGGCAGTAAATAGATTATCAGAAATCCAACAATTGTCATTGTTAGAGATAGGTTTGTAGCAATTAAAACAAAAGTTACATTGGAAATCATTGTTTTAGAGGTTCATTTTATTAGGATAAGTGGAAACGTATATTTTTTTTGTTTTAAATAGTCTTTCAAAAATTATCAAATCTTAAATAAATATAGAACTAACCGAACCTGCCACCTCTGGAAAACCTTCCCGTCACTCTAGTATTTGAGTATTTAAGAATCGCTGCACGCTTTGACGTATTTAGCATTTTATACACACCTATCAGGACGGAGATAACATTCGAAAATCTTTACCAGTATTTAATTTTGCCGTAGGTAAAGAATAACAATTAAAATATGCCACATTGTTCAAAATTAATTAATATTTGTCATCTTCTTCTTTGAAATCTGTCTTTAAATGCATACAACTTCCTGTTTTTCTTATTATCTTTCTGATGGAAATATTTCTGTGACTACAAATTTACCTGAACTAAGACAGCTCCTTCAAACTTTTTGTACCGTTAATGAAACTCAAAATATGTTAAACGTGATTTGTTTTGACTGATTGCAAAGTGTAATTTTACTTTATGAGACATATTTATGGTGAAACTCTGAGTACGTTGACCGAGAAGTCAAAGAACCATCCCAGTAACCAAAAACGCTTTGGATTTGGTTTTTCTACTTTATTTGCTTGGGTCCGCACTTTTGAATATTTATATTATATTAAATATTGTTTATATATAAAAAAAGGCTGTTTTGAAGAGATAAAACCATTAAAGCATCACTCACAAGAGCATATAGATATAATTATGAAACCGAAACAATTTCTATCTAAAAGAGCGTAAACCTTAAATATGCATCAATAATTATGATTAGTAAAAAAAATATTGTCTTGACATTTCGTACTCGCCGAAACATTGTGCCAAAGGTTTAATATTCTGTAGCACTGCATTAACACAAATATAACTTTCATATCATAATGTTTTTTTATTATATCCTAAAAATATTACTTTCTAGCTAACTCTATCCCTTTCATAAATTTAGTATCGAAATGGCACTCCATTTTCAGAACACTCGTAACTTAGACCGAACCGAAATACTCGTTCGAGATTAGATACACAGGGTACAGACACTTTATTTTATATTTTGTGGAGGAAATTTGCAGCTCAATGGCGATATAGTATGGCTGTCTGGGTTTTTTCAGATAATAGAGTAACTTTTAGCTAGTGTAAAATGCATATGTTAAAAATCGAACTAAAAGAAGTGTAAAGAATTGTATTTTATATGGAAATTTCTGTTCAATTTTAAAATAAATAATGCTTCGGACATTTGAATGTTAGACTAATATTTGCGATTCGTTAGCATTGAATAGAAATAGGGAATTGTTTTCCTATTTTTTACAATGGTTGTCAGCAGGTGTAGTTTGAAAAAGTTGTGAAATATTAGCAATGTAGGTTTGCAAAACCTTGACATAAACAGTGGTTTTTCACTCTAAAGGTTTTATATTCTTATACTGTTATTTATGAGCAATTTTATTATATGTTTATTATTAATAGAATGTATTTTAATTTACAATTCTTATTATATGTTTAATACAGATATATTTGATCTTATAATAAATATTATTTATTGTGTGTATTTTACCTTATATGTTCCTAGATGTTCAACTACACAGGGCAGGCTGGCATCTCTACCGAGCGCCACCGTCACATTAGGTATCGGTTCTGCAAAGCGTGGTTCTTCAGTCAACACTGTAAACAATATTTTTTTGTATATTTTTATAAAAATATTTGCGGTATTCCTACGTAACAATTTAACAATTGAATAATGTGTCTATTCTAATTTAGTCGGTTTTTCATTAAAAATGGTTAGAAACATTGAACACTTTTAAAAATACCAGTTTGATTACATTCACAATAAAAAATATCGAAAAATACGCAGCAGGAATATGTTATTGTTGATAAATAGTTAAAAGATTGCCAAAACAGTGTGGAAATGTAAGACGTGAGATTAGATTTAAATAAAAGATTTTATTAGATCATCAAAGAAGGAGCTAGAAATAAAACAAATTTATGCAAAAAATGGTTCCATCTTTACATTCGTTTTGTTGTAGTGATTTAAAGATTATTGAAACGGTTGTAAATTTTAATTCGTTCTCAATCAAAGCCATTTTAACACTTAACTACTTTGACTTTACTTTCCTTTGATGATCATAACCACTGGACCACCATAGTTATTTTTATAAACTCCCTGAGCTTTTTAACGCAGTTATCAGAAAGGAAGTTTTTGAAAAATATACTAAAAGTACAGAAAAGGTTTTAAAAAAGTACCTCATTTTGACAAGAATAGTTACAATAAAACTAAAAATATAGATCTATTGTTGAAGTTTTAAGTTTTTATTGTTGGGATAGTTTTATATAAAGTACATAAAATAAGATATAGACGATATATTCATTTATTAAATAGTTTCCCACTATGCATTTTTACAGCTGGGTGCAGCACTGACCTAAACCATATACACACAGCGTTTTTTTATAAGTTACAAAGTCCTTGTGATATTTATATTTATCTTCAGTCTGGGGATTCAAAAAAGAAATATATGACCAATTTATCTACCATAAAATAAAACTAATTCTAATATAAAATAATAATATTCTACAGAACATTTAAATTTAATTATATTTATTCGTTACATTATAACAGAAACAGGATGAAAGCTCAAAATTTTAAATCACAAATTAAACTCTTACCGATGACAGGCAGGACATTGTTTATTAACTTCTCGAGCTGATAATGCCTTTGTAAAAGATATCGTTAATGATGCTCGAGAAATTTTCACAGTACGGAAATTAAACAATGAAGGATTACGGTTAAACAGTAATCCCTTGGGCCCCAAACCAATTTTGAATACTTAAAGGGAATGGGATTGTTTTCTTGTATTTTAAAATAGTATTATTTTTAAGCAAGATGCAGGTCCTTCTATTTAATATACTAAGACCTTACGTTTCTTTCTCTTATAATTTAATGTTATATTAATAAAAAAATAAACAAAAAGCAAATATCAATTTTCTAAATAAATATAATTTAAAATTAATATTAATCGAAACAAAAAAGTAACATTTTTCATTTTACCTTTCCGTCCTAGCGCCTATTGACTTTAATTGGATACCGGAGAGCCTGTAAAACATTTTAACATATTTTGTTTAACTTTTGGATAATAGAAGTTCTAATTAATGTTACATGACAAAGCATTCCTTTATCGGCTGGGTACTGATGAAAGTATTATCTCCTGTTTTATGAGAGGGATTATTTAGCTATTATTATAGTTTTAGATATTATAGTAGAATTTATTAGCCGGTTTACTCTTGGGTTACTACTATAAAATGTACTAAGAATGTATAGCTTTTTAAGCATAGCAGAGACTTTGATTGCATTACATTCAAATAAGTTTAGTGAATACTCTTATTAAATATTATTAATCATTTTGAGACAACGCAATTGGCCTTGCTGTTGTTAATGGCGAAACAGATATCAGGATATAAACTTTTAAATCACTTTGTACCACACGCTGGAGTACGTGTTCGTAAAAGACGACATTTTGGCAATTATAATGGTAGGAACTGGTCAATAATCTGGATACGAGTACACGCGAAATTACTCTGGCTGAAAAAACAGCTGATTTTGGACACTTATTGAAGTTCAAATGAGTTTGTCTTGCATTTAGAATAATAAAAATATCTTCAAATTTTCACAAATATACTTACTATATATTTTGGTTATTTTTAACAGAGATGACGGAGACAAATTAGAAGGATCTTGATAAAGTTCGGGTGTAGATAGCTTTAACTCTAGAACAACATAAAAGCTACTTTTTATTGCATGGGGTGATACCGAGAGGTTTAATTTGTTGAGTTCGAGTTAGTTTAAATAACGGAATATGTTACAGATCAATGCAGTAGCATATTGCAATAATATAAATGGTAAAATAGCATTGCAACATGTCGAATACAGTTGTTATCTGAAAGAGCTATGTTTTTCTAAAACAGAATGTTCACTTTTGATAACTGAATTCTAATGATGGCTGTGCTTTATTATTAATATTTCCATTGATCACATTTTTACACGTCGATCCATACAGTTATAGTATTAAAATTGTCTTTAGTTCGCGCTTCAATTTACACTCAATATGGCTATCACCTAAAAAAAAAGCAAACCAGTTGTCCAGGGCATATACAAGTTTACTTGTCATTGAAGTAAAATATACCTAATACTAAAAATCTCGACAAGAATGGCTCATTACATATATGTATGCTTCGACAAAGCATCCGTATTAGGAAGGAATAAAAGTTTAGCACCGCGAAAATTACCTAAAGCTATTGAGATCATCCGTCTACCGCATTTTAATAGGGAAAGTGATTCAGTGATAGAGACTTGGATACCGGTTAATAATATTATTATATTAAAAAACTATTTAGAACATTACAAAAGTTTTCCTTATGGAAGGGAAGGGCAAACGAGTGTTCGGGTCACAGATGAAATGTGATCGCCGCCGCCCACAAACTCATGCAACATTCGAAGACTCACAAAAACGTTGCGGACCTTGGGGGAAGGTGCATATGCCTTTTTTGAATGTGCCCATGTCGCATCTATTTGGAAACACCGCCGAAGGAAGTTCATTCCCCATTTTTGTGGTACATGGAAGAGTCGTTGAAAACCGCACAGTGGAAGATCGCAACACATCCAGGTGGTAGGGATGATAATACAGGCGGTGATGTGCTGTGTGGTGATGAAATTCGGCGGCAGGCATCAGAACAAATAGTTCTAAAAAACACTCCCCATTGTAAATGCGATAGAAGACGCACAAAGGAGCCACGTCTCTAAGAGTCCTGCGATTCACAAAGCACTGGGTCCCCGACAATCCGAACCGCTCTTCGCAGTACGCGATTAAAAGGTAGAAGTTGATATTGGGGTGATCCGGACCAGAAATGAGAACAGTACTTCACATGTGGCCGGACCTGAGCCTAAAAGAACGCAAGTCTGTGGTCAGGATTGAAATACTGCCTCGCTCTATTGATCACATCCAATTCATCTAGGCCAACTCGGCCTTGCTCTCCAGATGATCATGACACTGGCAGTCGCTCGAAATGTCGAGTCCCAGTATTCTGATACTATGGTGAGGCGTCGAGGGGTGTGTCCTCGAAGAGCGGTGATACGCCAAATAAGGTTTTCTTAGTGGTAAACCCTCATACTTCTATCTTTTGGGGATTAAACTGAACGAAGTTCAGTCCACTTCATACTGAGACCATCCCTTGGAAGGTTTCAATAGAAGACACAAGGTTCTTTCGGCACTCGTTGACGTTTTTCCGAAAGAGACCTGCACAGACAGAATATACCGCATCCCCAGTGCTGTCATTCACATAACTATGTATGTTATGTAATATGAGTAACAGGGTTGGGGACAACGCAGTCTTGGGGTACGCCAGCGTTCACGGGCTGGGGTCCTAGCAAAAACCATCGAGAATGATTTATACATGCTACCGAGTGAGGAATCTAATGATCCACTTGCATAAAATCTCGGGAAGCCCATAGCTTGGAAGGAAGCCTCTTATGCCATACACGATCGAAGATTTTCACTAAATCTAGACTACCTGCCTGACCCTCCCCCTTGTTTTCAATAACTTTCAGCCCAACGGTGTGTAAAATATAACAGAATATCACCAGCTGATCGACCATGGCGAAAGACATATTGCCGGTCATTGATCAAATGGTGATCCTCGAGGTACGCTACGATCTGTCGGTTATTGCTGTTCTCCATTAATTTGGAGAGAATAGAGGTGATGGCGATAGGCTATAATTTTTTCAGGAATCGGATGGACAAGGGCACACTTCCACAGGACCGGGACAACGCCTTTTAGATGGGACTGCCGAAATAAACGCGTTAGTACTGGAGTCAACTGTGGAGCAAAAGGTCATAGTACTGTTGTGGAAATGCCAACTGGCCCACTCGACTTACGTACAGGGTACGTTCCAAAAGACCCAGTAATTATTTTTCCCGCGAGCGCTACGCGCCGGCAGAGCGCGACTCTGGCCGAGAATAGTAGTGGGGGATCTGTGGCGTAGAACGCCACTTCCCGCAGTCGCCTACGGGCAGTGGTTCGGTGTGTATTTGTCTCCGCGCTGGTGTTGTTGAAAAAGCTGGTCGGGATTACGATGGAGCAAAATCTCGAACAGCGATACGCCATCAAATTTTGTGTAAAACTTCGCAAGAATGGTGCGGAAACGCTCAAAATGCTTCAGGATGCCTACGGGGAAGACGCCATGTCCCAGAACCGGATTTACACGTGGCATAAAAGGTTTCGTGAGGGTAGGGAAGCCGTCGACGACGATGACGTCAAAAACTGACACTGCGACTGAAAAAGTGCGTGAAATTTTGAATAAAGACCGAAGATTAAGTGTCCGAATGATTGTGAGACAGAGTGCGATGCGTCCGACCGGACATCAAGGGCAAGTGGATCCTGCATCACGACAATGCGCCCAGTCATACAGCGTTCATTGTTGCCGAGTTCCTCGCGTCGATCGGAGTGGCAACGCTGCCCTAACCGCCGTACAGCCCTGACGTGGCACCACCGGACTTTTTCTTGTTCCCCCACGTCAAAACAGCGCTGAAAGGGAAACGCTGGGGCACGTTGAATGGGGTAAAAGCTGCTGCGACGGCGGGTTTGCGAGGAGTTCCCGTTGACGCCTTCCAGGGCGCGTACCGCAACTGGGTGAAACGCTGGCAAAAGTGCATCAACGCGGGAGGACAGTACTCCGAAGAATTCTGAAAGATTTGTTACCTTGTGATCAATAAATAATGTTTTAAAAAATAATTACCGGAACTTTTGGGACGTATTGTGTATACATCCAGGGAAAAAAGAAACAGTAATTTTTTTTTGCCGGAGATTTATTTTCGGGTTGCTCTGTGTCTTCATTACCACTATGGGACCTGTAGAGATACGAGTAGACTTTGCCATGATCGTCCATGTCCATGCGCCGCCAGAGTAGAGACAGATCCCGACCTTCAAAAATCTGGAGGCGTCTATAGCAGATGTCCTCCCTTACAATGATGCTGACTGCGCCGTCTCAAGGTGGTAGCGGACGGCGTAGAGGTTGGAATGAAATATCGAAACTCATGAATAAGGACACCAAATGGATTCGAAAATAGTTATATGAGTACAGAACACTGATGCAATCTACAGTATGTAAAGCAATGGCTTTGTGTATGTAGAATGTTCAGTTAAATAGTGCTGCTGAAACTAGTGTTTTAGGAAATAATTAACATTAAGCTTTTTTAAAAAAGTAGGACCAAGTATCTTCTTGGGTTTTCTTGTACTGGCTAGAGGGGCCGAATACTATCCGTAATGAGTTTCTTTTTGCGGCCGGAAGTTTGGTATGGTTGACGGCCTTTTTTTTTTCTTTTTTTTTTGTTCGTTGGAAAAATCCGTTACGGATACCCCGTCGGCCAAGAAGGTGATGGCCGGGGGGTTATGTGGGACTACCCGGCAGCATAGAGGACGCTGCCATTTTTAAGGCTACCCACTAAAAAACCAACGGTTGCCCTCATCGCCTTATCACCGTGACGCCCCGGCGGTAACCCTCCATACGAGGGTGCTCCGAGCAACTTAGGGCACCCTCACGACGCAGGCCTATAGGACGTGAGAGAGGTCACCCTCCCCTCCCACCGAGGCACTGCAGACTAGGTAACGAAGCGGCGGGCATAATCACGCATTCGTCTACCTAGTCTCCCACGACGGAGCGGATCAGCGGTAGAGGCAAGCTCCCTGATCCGCTCCGCGGCCTCCTTCGCGGCAATGATTTGCTCGCAGAAGGAGACCATGGCGACCCAAACCGTCTCACTATCCAGCATCTTGCGTATGACACTAGACAGTGAAACCCTGCTATCAACCACGACGGCCAGCTCTTCACGCTGGCGGTCCCACGCCACACATTCCTCCAGAGTGTGACGAGCCAAATCCGTGGGCTCATCACAGTGGTGACAGCCAGGGGTCGCCTCTCTCCTTGCCACCCTGTGCAGATACTCGCCGAAGCAGCCGTGCCCCGAAAGCATCTGCACAAGGCGGAACGTCAGTGTCCCGTGATGGTTGACGGCCTTATCGAAATAGCTCTTAATAAAGAAATATTTGAAATATTGGTATATAGCGAATAATAAGCGTCTATCGAATCTTACTCCTAGGCATTTGGTTTAAGTAAGTTATTGTGATCACCCCGATTTTAGAAATCGTTTAAAATATATATAAAACATGAGGTGTTTTAAGTAAGTCCAGATTTTTTTTAAAAGGATGAATATTTTATGTATTCGTTTTTTTTCTTCATTTTTCGTCACCTGATTATGCAATTAACTTCGTTCGGCATCCAAAATATTCTTAGAACTGATTAGTTTTCCAGAAGATTAATTAACAACGGCTTTTTAATATTTTTCTTAAATTAACAACCTCGTATTGTGGTTTGTAAATTTGAAGTGTAAATAATTATATTTTTAATCGCATAAACATTCATTCATTCATTTAAAGGACATTTAATTTGGTTACACTCGTTAAACTAAAATATTTTTACGACACAAAGTTGAGTAGAGAGTAAGTAACACAAACAGCGAAGTTTTCAAGTAACCTTAAAACCATGTGTTAGTTAAATTGATTGACACCGCACCTCATACTGAAACTGATTCTCAAAGACACGAGATATGAGAAACCAGATTTAATTACAGAAGTTGGGAACCCTTCAAAATATTGTCTTCATTAAGACTCTACGCCCTTTGAGCTTGTTTTATTTGAAAAGTTTTGGTGTAATTTCGAAAAGTTAGTTAGGCTATTAACAGTTTCATTTATGATCATCTCACATCTGAGTCGCCAGGGAATGCCTGTTTTTGAATTATACACATTCTGCATTTTTAATTTTTATAGAGGTTATAATTTAAATGAGAAAATAGTATATTTTCGCAATAGATCAAACATGTCGATACAGTCAAACTCATATAGGCAAATCCCTTGATTTCAGACAAAGCTAACTAAATAAATAACAAGCGATAATGGATGTTAGCCCGAACATAATAACTTTCTGATTAAAGATTAGTTTTTTCATCTGTAGGTACGCATCGAAGACACCATTACTGAAACAGATGGTGAACTAAATTGGTTTGTGAGAATATGGAACTTATTCATTAACATACACACACACGGGGATTAGTTAAAAAATAGAAAATAAATAAATAATGGGATAACAAAATCAACAAATATTTTTTATATGCTTAATTTTTACATATAATTATTAAAGAATATATATGGCACATTGGCAATTTATTTCGCATTACCTCGTTTCTTTCTGATGTACAGACAAAATTAGTTGATTTTTTGAGTACTATTATGAAATGTATTTAGGTAGCTTCATACTCTCTCATGTTTCTAAGAAAATAAGAAAATAATTTATTTTCGTATTTACTAAATAATTTAAAATTAATTTGATTATTTTGTAAGGAAACGGTGTATATAAATTTTGTAATATATGTAAAAAATGATGTATATTTATATTTAAATTTGAAACGGAAACTCAATGTATTATTGTAAAGAGCTGACGCTAACGTCAGTTGTGTTGTCATGAGGGGTTACGAATGGCGCCAACGTCTTAGTGATGACGAATTAGGGTTAGGCCGTCACTCAAATAGTCCAGCGTTAATTTGGTTTTGGTTGTTTGGTGATTTAGCGATGTGCGTACGCTCGCAAACCCATGAGGCTCATTGATAAGAATTGATTTATTTTTATAAAAACGTACTATTTAAGTAAACAATATTTCCAGAAGGATTTCCACGGCTTCCTCTTCTACCTCGGTCTCCACGGTCGCAGCGGTGGGATGGCTATGGGAGTCTGTGGCCGAATCGTGCCTGACTTTTAAGATGAAAGGTGATGCGGCGGTATCCGTAGTCGACTCGCTCCTCTTTCAATAGAGACCTGCTGGATTGGGTTTAGAATGCTCTTTCTGAGCGAGGATGTTGCAAGGAGGGATGACTTCTGTAGCGAAGTGAAGGTTAAGTAGAGGTGGTATTTTTGAACCGCCTTCGTTAGAGAAGGAGTGGATTCTTCCTGCAGCACTCAACGTGGCGGTGGGAATTTCGTAGCCATCGTGGGTAGGGTAAGTAGGTTAAATTGGATCGGTAATCCCTGATTTTGAGTTTTTCTTTGTGTCGACTCGATAAAAGAGGATATTTACATTTGGCTCAGGCGACTTGGGTTGGGGTGCAGGGAAGCCCTCTCACGTTTCAAGAAGCTGCTCAACGTCTCGGTTGTCAACAACAACAATTATAACAACCATACGAAGACGTATACGTAGGGCATGCGTTGTTGATATTGTTGTTATTGCCACATATCTTCTATGATCACGTGAACTACTGAAATGATATTATTAAATTTCTTACAATCAATCAATTATGTAGATGAAAATATATTTCTGGTTCTTTGAAGATAATTGCGTGAACGATTGCTTTGAACATAATGCATTACTACGACTACCCTAAAAATTAACAAATGTGGGACCAATAGAACTGTAAATCTGTTCCTTTTAATATTTATTTTTAATCTGATTTTTTTTTGTTTTAAATAAGTTTATTTCCTCATTACGTTCACTAAGTTCATTAACAGAAATCATTCAAAACTTCATACTATTTATGCTAATAAATATAGTACTATTTATTATTTATATATTGTGTAAATCCTTGTAATCACGTTTTGTTGATATTAGAACGCGTTGATCGTCACTTTGTCGTGACGCCTCACTGTAACCATCACGAACACTCAATTGGCCCTTTAGGACTCTCGAGTAGGCGGTTTTCATATTAGTGAAAAAAAGATTGGCTAATTTTACTGAATAAACAGATATAGGTTACTGGTATATTTATCGATTAGTACCAAACCGAACTTAATGGCATAATCAAATCGCGAGAAATTAAAGACAAAAGAACGTTTACATACATACATACACACAAACATACACAGACACAAATAAAAATATTTTTTTTAATTGTCTAGAATTACTACGTAAAACTCAAACCACAAATATGGTATAAAAAGTCCAGAAGTTCCTTAATTAGGAAGTTTATACCATTATAAACTTCCTAATTATTAGAACTTATTTAGCATACTGCAAAAAATATAATTATAAAAAAAAGAATATTTTTTTGTTTGATTACATAAAAAAAATGGTAAGTTACTTCAACCGCTTATTCCTTTTATCTACACAATGTGTACAAGGATGTCTCACATTAACATTTGCGTACAAGGTAAGTCTATTAAAAGAGACTCACTAATACTAATTAGTTAATATTTCGATAGAACAGCCAACAAAATTCTTTGAACAATTATGTACTTCATTCATTTCCTTAAATATCATTTAATGAATTATATATTTTTTAATGTTTTAATAAATTTTCCTTTGAAGTATTCTAAGTAATTATTGACTTAAAGATAATATTGACCTTGACATATAATAGTGATGATCTGTATGATGCTGATAGCGAAACTCCTGAAGGGTCCACGTCTCCCAGTCATAATGGCATCAGGATATTACCAGCTACTAGGAACACTTCTCAATTTCTTCATATTTTTTTATTTTCTGGAAGAATAAGAAAAACTTTAATGTAGTGAATACAAGTTTCAAAAAACAATTTGTTAAATTTATTATCATATTATATCGGTTACGCAGCAGATTACTGTATATATACGGTATTTCGTTTTAGTATAGATCTGGTTTTGTTATTTGTAATTAACTGATATAACAAAGAAATATAAAACTATCAATGCATTCAATAATATATGCGTTTGACGTAGACATGGTTCGCTCGTTATTTTTATAGAATATTGTTTTGATATTCTTTTACTACTAATAGTTATAAAATATTATAAATATCTCGAAGCATTAACAAACACAAGACTGGCATTAACTTGAAATGATATTATTTCGTAGAACACAAAGCATGTGTAATTTACTTATCGTTTTAATACTTCGAGTCTTCGAGCAAATATTGTATAAAATTTTATAAAATACCAACAAAAACAATTTTTTTGTTGGTAAATTTTATTAATTGATAAACATTAAAACGCCGGCAGTCAATTTAGAAGACAGATTGATCTTTACCAGAAGTCAGTACAAAAACTCATTAAGTAGCCTCAAACGATTGTTCTGAAGCTGCGGTTAAAGAGACAAAGAAGTTAATGTTTGGTCTAAGCTCTAAACAAATTTGAACATGATTATGAAAAACATTTTTTTTTTTCGGCTTAATAGTAAATTATGTTGACTTTTCTTGTCATAAAGATTTTGATTTGATGCCATGAAAGTTAAATATTAAAAATATTTGGAGTAACTAAGGAATTCAAATAATAAACAAACGCTATCTCTCGTGATCTACAGACTATATCTGTAGGAAGGCAGCCCCGCTCCATGCTCCTAAACCTGATTTGCTCGAAGATCAAATTCAATTGTGTCAAACGATAAATTGACTAAAAATTCAACTGTCGCTGTCTATTCAATATTTTTATGAATTTGAAGTCTCTGGTATTACGCAATCGAATCACACGTCTTTATTAATTAAAGAACTTTGTAATTTTGTACTACTTTGTAATTTTGTCTTCGATACCAGGCTACAGCTATGACTCGAAGGCTTTATCTTATTATGGTGATTTATTTACGTAAATTATTCTATACATGTTTTAAAATTGCAAATTATTTAAAAATCACTTTAATCATGTCTAATTTTATTTCATTGAAATGATACTATGAAACGTATATATTAAAAAAAACAGGACTTCTGATTTATTTCGTATTTTGTATCGTTTTAGATCACTATACAAATATTAAATTATTATTATACAAATTATTGTATTAAAATAAGAATAGTTAGTTATATAGTAAGCCATAGTATTATCAAAGCAACAATTTGATTTTAGTGTTGATTTTAAGCGTGGTCTATTATCTACTTAACAAACAAACTCCTAAAAAAGCTTTCCGTTTAACATAAAGATGAATTACAACTAAACAGTTTCCGCCTCCGGCATTCAACTTTGATGTCGAATTTGAAATTCTATTGTTTAGAGAAAATGATTTTATTTTCCTTGCATATATTGAATCAAATATTTTGACAAAATATTTTGGGCAAATCATTTTTGTCGTCCGTGATATCACTGTTTGCACAAGTTGGAATTATATTAGATTTGTTATCGTACATTTGATTGACCGCTGGCAGAATCTTCAATATTTACACATATAATTCCTGTCTTATTTGTCCATTTACATAACTGACAGAATAAACTATAAAGTTCTTAATTAAACCATACTATCAATTAAACAGCTAATTTAATTAAAAAATTGTTTAATAAGAAACAGAAATTAACATTTTTTTTGGTTGTCTTTTTGTCAGTGGCTATACTTAGCTTAATAATAACCTATTATAACAACTAATTCTCAGCCTTTCTCTGAAAAAATGTTATATATCTCAGTGAACGGGTTAATGTTTGTGAAAACTTTTGTTACGTTTACATTAATAGACCGGTAATCACTCGTCTAGAAAACAAGGTTTATTACACTTCATATAAAACTATTGGAATATACATATATTATTTAGCTTTTTTTTCTCCACTCCCAAGCCGCCGCAGGACATGAGTGCTTTTATGCTTAACTTGTAGAGCACTCAACCCGACTTGTAAGAAACAACTTGCATTTTTCATTTTTACTACATTCAGAATATAAAAGTCCACAAGATAATCTGGTTATATCACATGTAACATCTATACCATATGTGTCTATGTACCATGTTCCTAATTTATAAATTGCTAAACCTACTTTTATTTTAACATACAGAGATTTGACAATATAATCGTAATATAAAAAAGCTAAAGGTAAAATCTTATTTTGTACTATTCTTTTAAGAAGCGCCGTGCGATTCTATTACGTGAAAAAAGCTGGAGTATTGGTGGAGCCTTTTAAATTTTTTTGGGGAAAAATATGAATATTTTAAAGGGTTATATTGCTATTAGAGAAAAATATCAAACTTGGAGGGTAATAAGGACCGTGACTATGAACAATTTTACCTCATCTTCCTATATGAAACGTTTAACGTAAAACCTCAAATGAGAGAGTTATAATACGGGAAAATGGGAAATGAATTTAATAATTCTCTTCAATGGTTTCAAAATATGTATTTCATGGAATTATAACATCAAATTTAATGTTCTTATAAATAATTATTTTATTGCATAAGTGAAGTAAGCTCTAATCTAATATTTGATAACTAATTTAGATAGGATTTTAAAAGTTAATATAAACATAAAATAAAATTAAATAATATCATTAAACCCGCTTTCATACATTTTATAAAGCATAAAGTTTTAATGCAATAGTTTCAGATGAGACGAAAATAGCAACCGACAACAACAAATTAAACCTTGAGTTTTTGTATTTCAGGAAACACACATAGTAAGCTTTTATGATAGTGGTGTGTACCTTTTGCGCTGACGTCACTCACACCGTATTTCGCATTATTTGTAAAATTTTAACTTATATTCCGAATGTAGCGGCCGTTCAAAAATGGACAAAAAACACGAATGATATATACGAAATTGTCCTCAACTCGACGCGTTTTATTGCTGCTATGTGTAAAGCACGAAGAAAAATTACTCGCGACTTACTGCCGTCTTTTATTTGTGACGGGATTGTGTGGGAGGGGGCGATAATTTTTTATGTTCTCCCCATCGAATTGCGAAGAACGTCTCTATTTGTAGCGTAATGGTGGGATGAATTCATTGTTCTTAGTCGTTATAGTTCATATTTATGACGTTCAGGTATTTTTTTATGGACCGGATGTGCTACAAATGCAAATGAAATCAATAAATATAACAATCTTAGTTATGTATATCCTTTGGATTGATAGGTTTGTTACATAGTAATTAGGTTATAACATTCCGTATCTAGAATTGGAAAGATTATTTAAAATCTGCAAGCATTTAAAATATTACAAATAAGTGTTGTTTGAATATAGTCTTTTCAAATAGATTATAGCCTTTGAAACTTGCAAGGAAATGAACTAAAATATATATCAAAGTATCCTTAATAATTTCAATGTATTTATTATATTATTGTGCGTAGAAATGTTCATCTTGAATTTAGATTACAATATAAACCTTGTCTTCTTACATTGCGAAATTACATTAGCAATTCTGTGTGAATAAGTAGCTGAGTATGGTTTCCGTTCTAAAATTTTACATTTTTGTACAATTGTCGTGATATCCAACAATATAAAATATTATAATTTTCTAATGTTAAACTAATCTACTCTTTGTCATCAAATAATATATTTTTTGCATATATATTTACTGGATAACTACAAATTCACAATAAACAGAAAAAAAAAAAATCATAAATAAAAAAAATCAAAATGTTGTTCAAATTAACCATGAAACTATTGAAGTTCCTAATTAGCCGGTAATCGCCATAATGAATTACGCCCCGCGACGAGCTTTAATTGCACTATTGTACTTCCAACAGCGTTTTTATGTTCGTATTAAAAAGATAGCATTCTTTAAATATAAACAAAATTCTGTAATATTGTTAGGCAATTAATATTTAAATTAATTTAAAGTAATAAATAAATTACTTAAACTTTATCCATCACAACTTGTGCTAAGACCAGCCCAGTATACAGAAACTTAAGCAATAAATAGCAAAAGATAACAAAGCCTTGAGTACTAAAAGATAAAATGTCTGCAATTTTAGAACATTACAGAAATGCTTTTATGAGCTCGAAAGCTGGACATGGCCAATAATAATTGCTCATTTTGAAGCCAGTCAACTGTCCTTTAGAAATATAAAACGGGTTTCTAGATTGAGGCGATATTTCATTTTTGCTATTCTTTGATATTAAAGAATTTGTACAAGCTTTCGTCAAGACCACTGTCTTGCATTTTCTTAAATGCTAATAAAATTAGGTGTGTTTCGAGTAATATTTCAACAATTCAGAAAGCATTTATAGAGCTTAATTACTATTATTTATTTACTAATAATAACATTTTATGAACTTATCTTTACTAAATAGTCATGTGAACTATTTATTAATAACTTAAAAATTTTAATAGCTAAATATATAGTTTATACATTCGAAAGATGTTGAAAGTAGATCAACTAATAAAGGAGAGACATATTCCATGCAAATTTATATTTTAAAAAGTAATAGTTAATGTTAATAATAATTAAAATTTAAAATAAAGACTTCACCTAAAACCTAACTTTTATTAAAGTTTGGACTGCGAGTTGCTACACAATTTTCTTTCATAAAATATACAGTATCCAAAAGTGCCGGCAATTCTGCTTCGTGTCAACGATATTTCATTTCACCCACTAGTCTCCTCGTTTTATTAGATTTTCATTCAATGTTCGTTTCGCTTTCTCCGTAATTTTTAGGAATAATTTTTTTTATTACCTAATTAACTATAAAAATATTTAAAAATTTTCAATTTTTGTTCCTTATGATTAAAATTTTGTAAATATAATTATAAAGCATTTATTTCATAACATTCTGTTACCAATTTAGCTTAAGTAGTTTATTTATGCTACGTTCACTGTATACTGTTCGGTGTACCTTGTGGTTAGTCTCCAGCATTTTTCACTATTTTCTCAGTTTTTTTTTTTGGTTAAGGATGGCCTAACCAAAAGGGACCTAAGGTAAGTTTTAGTTTATCTTTCCATTTTCTTACCTTGCAACCTCGGCTCCTATAGCCGTCCCTAGAATACCAAACTCACCTTTTTGATCCATTTTTCTACTTTTTGTCAAGGGATGTGTTCAGTCCAACCCCATTGGAGTTGGTCAGTGCTCTTTAGGATATTTTGAGTTAGTTTTGATTTGCACATTATGTCGACATTCCTGTGTCTGACCTTCAGTTTCATGCCTACAATAGTCCTTTTCATGCTTCACTGACATCTCACTAGTTTTACTCTATGATATTGCGTCAAAGTCCAGCTTTCGCAGCTATGTGTTATGCAGGGAAGTATGCAGGTATCAAAATTCTTTTTCTATATCCTATTGCCGAATTCCTTGCTTTTCTTTATTTCACCAGTATCTTATCCATCCAGTTAAAATTCAAGGCTTTTTAGATCTTCTGTTTTTTCAGAGTCTTTTCTACTTCCTATTATAATATTTCTTGTATGTCATATGTATCCCCCAATATTTTTTTGTACTAAAGCAACTGAAGTTAACAGCTTTTTAAAATAGTTCCAATTAAAGTCATAAAAAAATTTCATTTCATTTCAGTTTTCAGCCTAATTCCAATGAATGTCAAAAATTAAACGTAGTATTTCAGTTCTTTTAAATGGTAAAATCTCTAAGAATAAAAGTGAATAAAGAAAGGATAAAAGTGGTAAAGTGCAAATTTAAATTTTTATAAAAATGTGTACATCAATTGAATGTTGTATTTGTTACTGTCACAAGGCTACTCATTCTGTTTTGCAGATATAAAGCTAAATAATATTCTTACTCAGTTTGACTCAGTTTTGAAGGGCACGTGGCCCTTGTCTGATGATTTGCACACAAGCCTTTTCATGCCAAGAGGTAAAGAAACTCCAATTGGCTTTACAAAAGTTAAAGGCCAGCAAGAACTAGTGCGCTCAAGAGAACAAGAAAAAAGATATAAATGAAAAGAAACTATTAGAAGTTTAAAAAAATAACAGCTTATTAAAATCAAACCTACATGTAAAATATATTGCTATAGAAGACGAGCCTAATAGGCTAGAGCTATTAGTAGAAAGGTATGATGAGACTAGTGTGGAGTGTGAGCCGGCTCTTCAGGGAACAAATAGCTGTAGCAGCGTACCAGAACTGAAACATGCCCATCAACAAATTTTCGAGCTGGAGAAGGCTGCTTACAATACAACCACACTCATAGTTGATTTCACAAGGTCGACAAAATTCCTCAGTTGTTTACTACTACAACACAGAATCCCTCTACTACATACATCTAACTGATGAACACAACAATAATCTAAATTATATATAACAAAATCCAAAAAGTATTTAAAAAAATAATTATTTTATAAAATGATTTAATATTAACAGAAACGAAATTTAATTTTTGTAATATAGAATTAGAAAATAAGAGCACACATAGCCCGTCTGCAGACTTCATTGAGAAGTGTTACAAATACTATGAGACTACATAAAATATTCTTAGTGAGCATCAATTCAATTCAATAAACTCATGGACATATTTCTAGGAAGACAAAAATAAAAGGCAGAATAACAAGAAATATTGTTTTATTTTGGACTTGCCATATATACCAGTATTAAGTATCCGTTTCATTAATTTAATTGGCATTTATGAATACGAAAAAAAAAAATTAATAAAGTAAAGAAATAACGGTTGTAAGTCCTTACGTACGTCAATTGTATACAATTATGACTTCAAATTACAAAAATGAAATATTGTGCAAATTTTGTTTTTTTTTTCACAATGCCTAATACAATCAGTATTTATTATGGCCTCCTCTTGTTATCAAAACTGCTTGCTTTTAGAATTAGTTTCCATTAAACTTTGTAGAATTAGTTTCCATTCTTAATCAATGCGGTTTTGAGGTCCCTTTAGGTTAGATGGTGCTAGGTTTCATTGTTTAATTTATTTTTCCAGTTTATTCCAAACATGTTCTACAGAATTGAGATCTAGCGAGCTATGCTGGCCATCCCAAAACTTGAATACCGGCCTCAGTAATATATTCCTTTAATACCACCGCAATGTGAGGATGATCATTGTCGTGTATTAAAAGAAAATTGTCCTCGATTTGCTCTAATATGTCTGTTATGTATCTTACGGCAGTCAGGGACCCATTTTCAATTATGTGTAGCTCCTAAGAAAATACCGCCCCATACCATTACTGACCGTATCTCCACCATAAGACTCTCTCCCAACAATGTAACACTAAGCGTATCTTTATCCGGGTCTTATCCATACTTTTAAGCTACCATCATCTGTCTTAAGACAGAATATGGACTCATAGGTAGAGAGTGCTTTTCCCCAAGCGTAATCACAGATCACAATCACAGCTAAAGATCACAGATTCGGATTCGCAATGTGTGAGCAACTTGATTATAAGTGTAACCATTTTTAATTAATACACACCTGAGCAACGCTGAGATCCAGTATTATCACTCATACTTATCAAATGAATTTCCCTTCACACAATAATTACATTTTTTTTTCCAAAAATGACAAAATAAAATGTTAAATTTGTTAAAATCAACAACAACAAGCAAAGTTTCATACACTAAGTATTAAACAAATTGACAAATAGCCAATAACGAACGAAATGCTCATGACGAAAGTTTCGTCGTGTTCAGACCCGGGCATGTTAACCGACATGTAAAAGAAGAAACGAGTCGACATTTTGAAAGCTCATTACGAAACATTTCAGGCAGACCATGATATTTTTTTGTCACGCTTTGTGACCATGGATGAGATTTGGATCCGCCCCTTTGATCCTGAAACATGACCTGGGAACGAGCTGCCTGGGACTGCGTCCGACTTGTGGGACGGTCAAGGAATATTAATTGTAGAAAGGCTCAAAGAACACCTCAGAGGTAAAACATTTGAAGACATCTATGAAGAGATGACCACTGTCGAGACCATTTCAGATATTCACGATATTAATTTTTCCAAAGGAATCCTAGGTTTAGAAAAAGGATTGAATAAATTTATTTACTTATTATATTATATAGAAAAAGATATTTTTTTTTCGTAATCATTAAAACTCAATTTTTTTCATTTAACATAACTTTTGGACCACATACATCATACATAACTTTTGGATCTAATTTTATAGAAATTTTACCCCCTATCACCGATACTAGGCGCGTAGCATGGCGAAATAATCTTGTCGCATAAGCCGCGAACTTGAGCTCAGCCGGTTTACGAAAGACTTAAAAAATATAAAATTTTGTTATCGGTTAGTTTTAGTGTTAAACAAATAAACATCATATGGTCATATCAGTTATACATCACGCTATTTTATATTCATCAAAATATATTTAATTTTTTAAACTAAGTATAAATATAATTTCTAGAAAAAAGTTAGGTTGCTTATTGCAAAAAAAAATTCAAAAATGTATCTATTATACAAATGAATAATCAATATTAAGGATAACTAGATTCTCTCAGTACTGCTACTCATTAGTACCAATTCCGTAATTATTTCTAATCTATACTGTCAAATTATTTTTAAAGAGTTTAATATCATTTTGAAATCATTTTGTACATGACATGAATGAACACACTAAGTAAATTAACAATATGTTAGTTGTTTTATCAGTTCGTACGTGATTTAGTAATGTATTTAAATTAACTATTATATTTCTATGTATTTAAGGATATAAAGTTATGTAATGCAAATTTCAAAAGCGTTTATATTTAGCAAAGTATTTATTTATTTGGAAAACAATTAATATTTACCAATTTATAAATAAAATTAACAAAGAATGCATAACATCAATACAGTTTCCTCTTTTAGAAATAGATAATTTCTTATTTTGTATGATATTACATGAAATAGCAATCATGTTGACTTAAAAAGATTTAAACTTAATTAGCAGGTTAAAATATAACATAGGGTAAAAAAGAAACATTTATTTAGCATTGATAAAATAAAACCCTCTTTATTGTTGTAAAAATGTCCAAAGAATGGCTGCATTTTAGATTTCTAGACTATCCCTAATATTTCAAGAAAACTTATTATTTTATCAAAGAAGTATTTCAAAAAGATACGTTCGTATTTCTATTTAAATTGTTTTAAAACAATCGGATAGTAAAAACAACTATAAAGCAGAATAAGCTAAATCTTTTAAATATGGCTTTATTTTATGTAGAGTCCAAAATTCTCTATTTTATAAAAAGTTCAGTATCCGAAATATAATTAATATCTATTTATCAAAGTATATGATATTAACGAGTTTTATTTTAACTATAGTTTAATTAATATTATATATATAATATGTTTTATTTATTTTTTTATAAACTAATAACAAAAATGTATTTCTAAAAAAAGAATATATTATATTATGATAATAAATAATATTTTCAATTTTTCTTTTAAAATTAATGATAATATAACAATTAATACTCTTCCATGCATTTTAGATCAACTTCCACCGCTCTGTCAGCATCGGCAAGGAAAATATATTTCGTTACTTTTTATGACAATACCTAATTTGGTAGCTTCATTACTATCCGAGAAATGATTTTCATCACTTTTTAAATATTCATGTACTAGCTTTTCAATTTATAATTTCATTTTTATATTTTATTTCTAATACTCTCTTTTATATTGATATTCATACAATTCAAATGAATATCGTTACATATATTACAATAATTAATTAATTTAGTAATTTAGTAATTTAGTATTATATATTATTTACAATAGAACTAGATCAGAACGTAATATTAAGTACATCAGAAACTAATAGCTCTTATAATATAAGTAGGTTTTGATGACCGCAATAGAACTGTCGATATATAAGTGTATAAGTTTATTTCTAAATGATGCATTTTAATATTATTATAATCGTGATTATGCTAACGAAAAGACAAAAAAGCTTCTGGTGTCATTTATTAGTTAAATATATGTTTTTCTTAACCCAGTTTTTTTTAATACGTCGACTGAGAAATAGGCAATAGTTTTAATAATTACGGGTCGAAGTAAAATGAATCACGAGAACTCCAGATCTTGTTTTTTAGAAGTACAATTTATGATTACTAAGTCTTTAAAATAAAATTAAAATAAATATAACTTTATAACCCACACCATGCTACTGCGCACAAGGTATAGTTTAGCTGGAGTCTTTTGGAATTTCTTTTATCTGTCGCTATGCCATTATTAGGCGATCTCATTTAAATACAAAAAGCTTATATTCGCAAATAACCGGAATATTTAGAAAAATATATTATAATTTTCAGGGTTTATGGCCAATGTACGATGATGTTTTGATCATAAGTAATAACATATCGCATTACATAATTACATAAATCGATTTATGATAGCTGTCTAAGAGCATATTATGAAACTTCGTTATATCATTTTAAAAATTATCTGATCTGATCTAAATTGAAAAATTAAGTTAAGTAACCTTAAAGTTAAAAATTAATTAAATTTTCCGTTTGACATTTAAAGATGTAAAACACTTGATACTAGTCAAGTGGATAACTAATGCACAATAAAATTATTCGTGTTTCTAATGTAAAAAAATTCCGTCGCGTGTTCTTGCAAATTTATTTTAATATTTTGAAATCCTTAACTTGAAATAACAAATAAACAAAATTTTAATTAAAATACTGTCTTAAAAAATATATATTTTCATTAAAACAAACTCATAAATTTTAAATCACTGATGTCAGATAGACAGACTAATTTCCTTTACTTAACAACAACCATGTCAAATTCTGACAGTATTCTTAATGTATGTAAAATTAAATAAATACTTTTCCCTTTAACGATCAACATATTTTGATAACTACTGCTTCGCCCTTTAAATGCCTTTAGGATTAAAACCCAAAACTACTTATTATTGTATTAAAATTGTAAGAAGTTTTCAATAAATAGAGATATTTTGAAACATTTAAATAAAAAAAAGGAAAATTTATATGGATTGATTTGAAAAACGATTACGATGTTATTTTATAAAATACCACAAAAGTATATCCATTTACTAAATTATAAATTTACGATATGTATGTAGGAATTTTAAAAATTTAAATAATTCTCGTCCTGTAGCACTTATTAAGTAAGTATTTAGCAAGTAGACTTCATCAATCGGACCAAACAACTTGAAACCTAGAAAGACTAATTTCAAGCCTTGATTTATGTGCATGCAATAACTTTTTTATCTAAATATTTGTAGCTATTAGACGCAGCAACTGAAACTATTCCTAATGGAGTAAATTAAAACTATTCACGAATTTAGCTTGCTCGAACTTGTTTCATTTTTATTTCTAAGGCTTTTAAAAAAGTTGATAATCTTTTTAAAAAGTCAACCACGCTGAGTAAAGAAACGCCGCTCATCGTAAGTATACTATTAGACACATCTATTGTCTCCCTATGTTAAATTTGACCAGGCTTAGTCAAAGAAATGTTAGTGTAACAGAAAACCTTGGAGAATAGCAGCTTCAAGCGTCGTCGGGGAATACCATGGTCTCGAATTACAATTGAGAGGGAGGATCGATTGAACATTATCACTAGCTTATGAAATAGTTACTTTACTTCAGAAAGATTCAAAACGAACTTTGTGTCCTTCATGGGGTATCTGCGAGCGCTATGACCCTAAGCTAACTCGAGCTCGTCAAACAGCTCATCTTCAGGAAATATTTTAATGACATGGGATTTGCACAGACCGGCCATCAGACAAACATACACCATATCGAGCACATTTAGAACGACCTAAAGAGACATGTTTCGCTGTACAGAAAGTCCATGAATTTAAAGCTGTCTTGATAGAGGAATATGAGTTGATATCACAGCTATCTTTAGAGACAACACATTATGAAATAAACTTTATTTTTACGATAAAAATTTGTTTTATCAAAAAAGTTATTATTAGTCCCAGCCTCTTTATTTACAACTGTGTTTTTTTTTAATGTTCTAAATTCAAAAAAAGGGAAAAAATATAAAATTAACTACTTGGTAAATATATATAAAAGTGTATTAAAAATGTTTTACTCAATATAATTATTATTTCAGCCATAAGTCTACCAAGCATAAATTGTAAGGTTTGTCAATAGATGTTTCTGGGAGCTTATAATTCTATTTAAGTATCCTCCTTTTATCTCTATTACTATGTCTTCAAAGATCAGCTTACTGTTTGCCTTGTTATAAAGAGTGTAAACGAATTGATTTACTAAAGTTTAAGAAAAATCTACATAAAAATTAAGTAAAATAGAAAGGTAATAAAGGACTTTAAGAGTACTTTACAACAGTTTAAAAAGGGTCAGTTAAGGGCAGGGTGTAAAATAAAAATACTTTGCAAATCAAGTCTCTTGTGAGGGAATAGGTACAATTCCTTCCCCCGGGAGTAACCCACGGAGTTAGGGTAAACGTGAGCTCTCAGACTGCAAGACTTGTGTTTCGATTATAAAAAAATTCTTGTAAATTTTTATTTTATTATTACACTTAAAACGTCACTGGATTAAAATAACTTAACTGTTCGAGTTCTCTTTGTTTAAGTATAACTTTTCTTTTAAAGTTTTATTAGTAAGGTTTAAAAAAAATATTTATAAATATAAACATAGTGAAAGTCTATATAAAAGGAGTCTAAAATATTTATTTTATTACCATATTAGTTAGTTGTAACAATAATAAAGTAGACCGTCTGTGTACGTGTTAATCGAACATATTTGTCTTTAAAGCAAAAGCACGACTAAAAGGTAGACAGGTAGGTATATAATATTGAAAATATATATTATTTTCTTTTGATGTTGTAGTTTCAAGTAATAAAATTTGTCCTAATTTTATTTTTAATATATCGAATGCAATTCTCGAATTAAGTGGTTATCATTTTTGCGAGCAGTATAAACTTCTCTTTTCTTGTCAATTAAACTTATGAACATTGTAAAATTGCACTAACCACAAACTGCGAAATAAGTCCGCTGCTTAATTTGCTCTTCTGCATAATCTTGCTGCAAGTGCGATTTTTAATGAGAGGATTGAAGAAAACTCCTCTATGATCAATACTTGTTTTTTTAATATACAAATATTTCTGTAATTGAGTTCAGTAAAATATATATTTTTTTTATTGTTGAAGAAATTGTATTCAAAACAAACCATTTCTATTTGGCTTTTAAGATTTTTATTTCTCGGCTACTGAAATAGTAATGTTTTAAGGATTTAATATAATAATAATAAATTTGTTTTCTAGACATCAATAAATTTTACCAACAGATAGGATTATGTGTTATACTGACTATACTTAACTTAAAGTAAAAGCCATAACACTACAAAGCAATTGGTTCCGTATTTCAATCAATCTCGCATAAGATAACATCTGTGCCCATTGTAAGAGCATTGTTGTTTCTATTTTTAATATCTGTGCTGTTAACGTGTATATAAGTTTCAGTTATCGCATCTATTTTACCCATATTTCTATGTTGCAGGAATTTTTATTAAGCTATTTAAAACAAGACCTATTTTAACGCAATCAAGATTTATTAGCTATAATAAATTATAATCATTCACAAGTTTTTTAATTTATAATTTATACTTAAGTTGAGAATAATGAAACATAATTTTATAATGCTTATAGTAAAAATAATGGCTTAAGTAAAAAGCCATATTCAAGTTTTTTATTATTTCAATGATAAACCTTTGCCACCTTTTAATGAAATCTATTTAAGAAATATTAAAAGATTTCCGTGAATTAATTTAATAAATTCGAGATTCTGTAAAAAAGTTAACTAATTTATTAATTATTATGATACGAATAAGAAAACTTAATGAAACAAATTTTTTCAAAGTAATTACATTTTTGTGAATAAATTTTAATTTTACTTAATTAATTTAATTTCTATGAGCCGAATTCCTTTTTTTGCTTTTGACTACAAATATATAAGGTATATATAATTATATAATATCGCTTATAACCGCTTTTGGATTGAGTGTATCCACCTGTTTTATCGATTTCTTTATATATTTTTCTATTTTATTATACTAAACTATATAATTAATTTGACAATATGATTTAAACAATTACGCTAACAGCCTAAAAATAAGACTTTTATTAAATAAGCTTTTAGATAAGCTTTTGTATGATGATAAGCTATGCTTACAATAGAATAAAAAATATTAGAGAGAGTAATAGTGAAATGATAAGAAAAAAACAAAGATCAGTCCTTATTGCATCCTCTTTTCATGTCTAAAAAATTAACAAAACATTTAAATTATATACAAACATGTAAAATATTCTCATAAGGAAATACTTAACAACATACCCCCAAAGAAAACACATTCCCACAATCCTTGCACCAACTACCACGAAACCTTTAAGAATTATACACGTAAAATTAAAACTTTGTATCTGATTGATGCAGGCGGCGGGCAAACGTCTGCAGCCTCCAACGACCGGAGAGCTACTGAGTATACCCTTACACAAACTACGTAAAACACACCCTCAAAAGGGTTCAGTTCGTTACATAGTAAGATCGAAATTTGATCGCAGTTAGAACGAGCGCGTAGTAAGACAGGTCGTTGGCTATTTAGCCTGGATATATCCAGAACGCATGCGCCAAGGCTCCCAAGTTGCAACCTGCATTACTTAGCTTTTGGATGCTTTCGTATAATTTGGTGTCATTCATACTTGTGCTCTTTATTCGGGTTTTGTCTTGTCTAGGTTTTTACTTGAGATAGTGTTTTTGTATTCAAATGCGTATTGATAATAAATGAATATTTATGAGGCTATTTCTTTTTCTTTTTAGGTAATATAATATATATGTCATTTTATTTTTCTTATCTACAAATTATAAATTAACAGAAACATATTTTTCCTACATACCAATAAAAGCATAAAAATAATGTAAATATTGAAATTAAATTTGAATTAATAATATGTATTTTTACTATTTTATTCTTAAAAACAAAAGACACATATCATAAAAGACTGTTGAAAGAATTTTTATGCTAACATTAGTGTTGTCCAACTGCAGAAACATGACGAGACTTAACAAGCCTTGCTTTTCCCCTAAAACAATGTCTTGGTCTTAAACCTAATATTGCTTTCCTAGTCTTGATTTTGGTCTTGCAGCAAGAGTCTCACAAGTCTCGAAATTACCTATTACCCTTTTGCTATTTATTAAACATTACCTTAGATCATATAATAAAGTTACAAAGTAGGTACGTTATTTGCATCAACATTTAGCATAATTTTATCCCAGTAAAATATCGCATTTCGAAGAACACAAAAATTGTTTTGAAATATAATTACCATAAGTGTAAAAACGTATGAACTTCATTTAATAAATCAATTTTAGGTGCTTAATAGCCGATTATTTAAACTGTGGTAGAGGGAAGAAAGAAGAAGAACAAGAAGGAATGGCCAAGAACATGAAGTCTATGGGAAACAGCTAGTTAACATAGATAACATAGGATATCCCGTTAATCGGAAACAAAATAATTACCTTACATTGCTCTATGTTAATGAATTTCTCTTCTCCGGTATCCAAACATTTATAATCTCCGCTAAGCTTGACAGTTCTATCTATTAGTATATATCTACTCGAAATTAATATATGATATAGATAATATTACTTTCAATGATATATTGAAACGATATGCGTAACTAAAGCCACAATAAACAAATTGATTGACTTGATTGACAAAATTTATTTTATTTGTGGGGAAAATGTGTATTTTTTTATTATGTTTCTTTAAGAACATTTTTAAGGGTATCTTAGAATTGGCTTTAAAAAATAATCAAAATAACGATTTCACCAAAACGTAAATTTATTATTATATTTTAATTGTACATATAAAATACTTATATTGTACTAATATTAAATAAATAAAAGCCATATATATAATAAACTAATATAAATATGATAAAATATACATATATATATCTCGTGATAAAGTATTAAGTTTTGGTCAGTTATCAGCTCCTGATTTTTCATGACACGACCTACTCTTTTGTTCTTATAACCTTAACACTCCTAAGCCCAAGCCTTCAGTGCTGCACCTGCGGAGTTTTTCAAAATTAAATATCGATTACCTCTTTAATGATGCCTTAATAATTAACTGGGGCGACGTCACAAATTTAGCCAACATTGATGAGATGGTATCGTTCTTCTATGATAATATATTAGCTCGTTATAACAAGCATTCGCCAATTAAGGCTGTAAAATTGAAATATTCACCATCTCCTTAGATAAATGAATAATTGCGAAAAACTATGCGTAGGCGTGACCGCGCCTTTCGCAAGTTTAAGCTCGATCGTTGTGAAGTTAACTGGTGTCATTACAAAACTGTTCGTAATTGTTGCAATCAGTTGGTAAGAGCATGTAAACGCCAATATATTCATAATCAGTTAGTAAATTCTTCTTCGGCAATTATGTGGAAGTTTCTAGGAACTTTAGGTATTTTACCGCCTAAAGATATCCATAGTCCCAATCTCTTAACTTCAAATGAATTGAATCGTCATTTCTCTAAAACTTTAATTCTTGACAGTAACATTAAATCCATCACCATTTCTCTAATATCTTCATCCTCACCAACCACTAACAATGACTCATTTAAATTTTCTTTAGTCTCGGAGGAAGAAGTAAAAAGAACTGTGCTATCCATTAAATCTAATGCGATTGGTGTTGACAATGTCAGTCGCTTTATGATTGTGCAACTAGTTGATATTATCCTACCTTCCTTCACTTATCTTATAAATTTTTCCTTATCCAATGGATGTTTTCCTAAACTTTGGCAAAAAGCTCGTATCCTTCCCTTACCTAAAGTTCCTAAACCTACAACCTGTAATGAATTCCGTACAATTTCTGTATTACCTTTCCTCTCTAAAGTTCTTGGCTTTAGTCAATAAACAACTTACCAATTATATATTTAAGAACCACCTACTAAACGATCTACAGTCTGGATTCCGACCAGGTCACAGCACTTGCACAGCTCTTCTTCAGGTTACTGAGGATATGCAGGAAGCGATGGAGTATGGAAAATTAACTGTTTTAGTTCTCATAGATTTCTCTAAAACCTTTAATAATGTTGATTATGATATACTCATCGCTCACTTAAATAGCCTTAATATTTGTTCCAATGAGCTAGATTGGATCTCCTCTTATCTTCGGAATCGCCAGCAGGCCGTTAGAATTGACAAGAAATTGTCAGAGTGGTGCGACCTGAAATCTGGTGTGCCACAAGGCGGTATTCTCTCACCAATTCTTTTGGCTTTATTCATTAATTTAATCACTTTTAAGAGCTTTCCTTCTCTTACCGTCGTTAACCGTTAGCAATCAACGATTTTAGGTTGTTTGTCAACCATGGCGTGGGAAGATGTTTTATTTTAATACGTGTTATAGGGGCGTTTTATCAAATAACTTCATCAATCGATAATTTTTCATCAACAGTATTGCTTTCAAAACCACAGACCAGTCAAGTTAATGAGCATCAGTTTGGCTAAATCTATTCCACCAAAATTACGTTGCAAAAGTATTCGAGGTTTATCTTTGGGTGTACGTAACGTAATTGAAAGATAGATAAATAAATAAAAAAACGTAGGCTTTATTTTTAAACTTGGTTATTATCCTGACCAAGTTTAGAAATTAAATTAGGCGATAATATAGAAATAACAATAACAAGGTCAAGAAGAAAGTGTATACAATCTGCAAAATTATTAGGTCGATACTCGTAGTAATTAAAGATTACAAGATTCGTTGATGGAGGTAGATAGTAATTTATTACAACGACAATCGGCTGCAAGTAAAAACGTATTAAAATATCCGATAATGACAACCTATGTATACAGAGGCATGACTTGGTCTAAAATGTGTTAAAAATTAGGGAAATAATTTATGTGCTTAGATAGAAAATACAAAAAAGCGACAAGGGTCTTTGTTTGTGCTAGATTAAGTTCTGTCATGGATATCATCGTCTTCTAGGAGCGGCCGGAGAGAAGAGGAAATTATAGTGAAAGGAATGTAGGAGCATAAGTAGATTGCTTCTTCGATTTGTTTCAGCCACGTTTTGTGACGAATAATTGAATGAAGTCATTAGTTTAATTTTATATAAATAAACCTTATATAAGTCTAATCTTATACACTGTCAATTCGTTTGTATAAGGGTTTATTTTATTGTTTCCTATTTTAGTTACCACAAGCTTCTTAACAAAAAAAATTTTTTAAAAATTAATGTCTTATATTCATTTTTTTCTCTTAGGCTACTTTGAGACGTATCGAGTTTCAAGTTTGTGTTAATTATAAATACCCCTTTTTTGTAAATATATGATGCACCAAATTAAGTTATATTTTATGTTTCCGAATCAATAAAAATGCTTGAAATAATATAATAATATTGAAACATTGTTTTATTGTATTAAATTAATAAACTTTATTCCACAAATGAAGTATGTAATCCCATGAAAGGATTTTTTTCTCATAAGGCGTTAATAACTGTAATAAATATTTATAAAACTATGTAAAAATAATTGTTTTATACATAAATTGTATATTTTATGTAATTGATTAAACCCCGCCTCATTTACCACATGACCCTGTTATAATATCCGCCTAGTAATTACTAAGCAATGACAATAGTAATAATATCACTGATAACGCACAATTGCATTTTTAATAACACTATTTGAAACATATTTAATTACTATTCATTTTAATTTTATACAAAAAAAGCTCTTAGCTTTTGTTAGCACCTTATAAACAACATCACATTCATCAATGAATCTCAGCATACGGATGACTATCATCATATCATAGCATGTAGAAATTAAAAAGATTGTAAAAATTTTGTTATTTATTAGTGAGATTCAAAAAGATAAAATAATTTAAGTTCATTATTAATGTAGTCATAAATTAATTATTAAAGCTGCTAATGATTATCTGATCAAATTTCAACTAGTCATTACGAATTTAATTATGAGACGCAATTATTACGAATGAAATTCGTGTGCACGATAGAATATGTAGTGACGTGATGTGAGATCGTAATTACGATTTAGAATCAAATGCTAAAATGAAATCAGCAATGAGTAATTGAATAAAGCAATATTTCCTACACTTAAGAAAGTAAGACATATGATATTTTAAATAAATGAAAATGTTGATTATTAAAAAAATATATATTTAAATAATGGTTGTATAAAATTAATATATAATTTCCCAGCTGTAATTACGTCGGTGCTCAGAGTTTGGTGTAATCGTGGCGTGAACTGTTTACGTTTCATTAGTAAGGATCCGCAATGATTTCGAAAATAGTCAGGCAAACTCCGATAGAATTGATGTGAGCTCAACCTGATAATTTTACAAGAATATTGTAGTAATCTTAGATCACGAACTTATAATTAGATGTATTTTTATCAGTTTTGTAATTACAAAACGTGTTTAAAAATGAATATTATTTATTCATAATATAAATACTTAAAATATTGCTCAAATAATTAATATTCTCTAATTTTTGTGAGTTTATCGAGGGACGTCACGTTGTTCAGTTATAAATCAAACAACAAAGTTTTTATAATAACATTGCAATATGTACAGAACAAAAAACCACTACATTCAAGAAATAAAACTTTAAAATCCTTGTAATAAGTATTATGTAATCCTTGAAATAAGATTAAATCTCATAATTGGTTTAAAAAGACATTTTATTCAACAAATTATTTGACTAGACATCCTAAATTCGGATGTATATTAGTAGAGATTATTTATGTATAGTGGATGTATAAGCATTATCTATTTATGAGTTTGAAGCTGATAAGTAAGCTTCAGTGCACATCAATTCATGGCAACGTTCTCATAGTACCTCGATATCCTTTTCATAGTTCTCTAAGCGTTGAAAGGTAATCCTGTTTATATATTTAGGTGAAAATAACCTTACTTAGTCAACTTTTACATTCACTGTTGATAAAATGTAAGCAACTGTTTAGGAAAATAAAATAAAAGGATTACTACTGTGAAATTTTCTAATTATTCTAAATTCGTTAATATACAAGTATATGTCGTCAGCCATAATCACTATTATATATGTTTATTATTTAAACCTGATAATTCGCTTACATTGCTCAGAGATTTGTGAATAATCGCAAATAGTTTATTAAAATTCTATTCTCAAGTCAACTAGATACTATCTCTATAAAAACAAATACAAACAACATAAAGTCGGCAGCACAGTAAACTCTGTAAACCCTTCCGACACTGTGTCGGGCAACTTCAAGGAATTTAAAAAAAATACATTTAAACATAAACTCTATTCCAATGTTAGGAGGATACAATCTCGATTTTCTTTCAAGTTCCAAACATTTCACACGTTTGTGTATAACGAAAAATAACAACCGCATAATTTACAACGTATTTTCATTACAATAAGGTATATTTTTGTTTGGCAAATGGACTTGGGTAGCTTCCACCGGTTTGCAAAGTTCTAGCTTCGTACACTTTTGTTTCGTTGATAGCGGATAAATATTATTCGAAACTAGTTTTGGCCAGTTGATTCTAGTTTCAAGCGTTGGATTTTGATTAAAAGTCAGCCGCAACTCGTCTACTGTACCATAAAATATACTTTTTAGCTAAAACTGCTCAGATTACAAATAAGAATTTCCTTTTTGCACTCCTAGCTTTATAAAATATATATAACTTTTAATAGCCAAGTATTATTGTTAACATCTAATTAATTAGTTAGCATGTCTGCAAGCGTTGTATATATTATCTAAATTTAATATGTATCTGACATTTTTTTTGTTGTAATAAATATATCTTTGAACTTGGCTTTGCAATAAATATTTATATAATCAAATCAACTTAAACTTAAGTACACTTATAATACAAACCAGTTTAAAACATCATAAATCATGTATATTTAGCATGTTTAATGAAGTGAGGAATAATTAAGGGGCAATCGTTCAATAGTTCTAAGCGCGGAATTGCCGCGTTCGTAATCGTGCTGCATTACAGCAACGTATGCCGCATCTCGGATCTCAAGAGGGTTTTATTATAATGTATTGCTTTCCCTTTCCCTTTAATATAAACTAGGATTTTTATATCGTGAAATTAAGTTTTGAAGTGGACGGTCATTCAGCCAGTAGGTATATCCAATCTTTAATGAAAATCTATCTACATTTAGATATTTCTAGAAAATTACTGATTTTATAAAAAACTTGAAAAAAAACGTGTATTTCGCCTCATAATCTTATAAAAATATATTAAACAACATTATTCTGGAATAGAAACTAGACATAACAATAAAGCACTGATAACAAAGCATACTAATGTAATGTTTCAGTTATATTAAAGTTTTCCTGTGAATTTTAACGTATGGCGTTTTAAATACATGATTAAAGTTGTAGGTATTCATAAATACGCACCGTTTTCATATAAAGTACTTTGCAGAGGCTATGAAATTCAATAGCGAGGCAAAATGAATTATTTTATCACCAATCGTCGGTTTAGGACAACGCCGATAGTATTGGTGATTTCAATGTAGAATTTGAATGATTTTCACTGATATAACCTTTATAGTGTGTTCCATAAGAGTGATTGCTGAAACGGTTAAAGATTATTATTGGGTTTGTTCCAGATTCCGAGGCTTTTAAAATTTATTTCATGGTTCATATGCTTATATCAGTATTTTTCGAAGATAATTTAATCTGTGAAGGTAACTTCTATTGCAAATAAGTATAATTTATACAATGATTAATTACAATAAGCAAAAAGAATTTTTAAAATATTGCAAATAAGATTACGCTAATGTATAACCACATTAGTTTTCTAATACTAAAACTATCTTTTTAACTTTAGAACAGCTAATTTGACATTAGATTGTATTTGTACTAGAGATATTTCAATTTGATAACAAGTTAAAATAACTTGATGGATGGGATTGAACGAAACGACTCAGTATTGGTTTATCTTAAATCGTCAAATTGATCTTGTATGAACTAATCTTAATTACACCGTAAATAACATTAACACGGAAAAGTGTGGATGTTCTATGAATATAATGGATGTTATTTGTAAATTTTCTTAATAACTATAATATATAATAAATATATATTGTTATATCTAAATCATCACTTAAAATTTTCTAATGTATAAAATATTTTTAAATTTGCACAAATTCGAATTATTCTTATGTTCAAAATAAATATAACAACAAATGAGACATATTTTTTTATAATTTTATATGGAATATCCAAAATATTATGTTTGTTTTATAGCTTCATATAAATTCAATCAACCAATATACTACGTTACTCGAATATTCAATATTTAAAGTTATTAAGATAGTTAAAGTAAGCATTTGAATTTATAATTGATATCTTATATGCATATATTAATAATCTTTATTTTCATATTTATTTTCAATCATATATATATATATACATAATGGTAGCTTTACCTGTAAAAATTATAACGCTTAATATGTGCATCAGACCAGATAACGATCTGGTCCGCACTACGGTGCGGTTCAATAAAATTTTTATTTTAACATAATATTCTACATGCTTGTATATAATATTATGAATTTTTAAATAATAAATGAAAAATTTTTTATCGGCTTTAAGGTTTAAATATACATTTTTAATTATTTCTCCACGGTTCCGACACTTTAAACCAATTTCCTCTTTCGGTTATATGAAGATAATCATTTTATGTAACTGTTTGTCATGAGCACAATTATTATACTTTTAGTAAAAATATCAGTAAGACTTTATTTATTGAACTACTTTTGATTTACTCAAATGCATATTTTAAAAAGCTCTACACTATAATAAAACTGTAAAAAACTATTTCTGTATATTGAATATTTTTTTTAAATTTTAGTGGGGATGTAATAAGTTATAGCACCAAATCAAGAAATTTTGAACATTTTGTTTAAGTCTGTCTGTTTGTTTACGAATCACACAAAAATCACACAAAAATCACACAAGAATCACACTACGAGACGGATTTTGATGAAATTTGGTATGGTGATAGCTGAGTGGGCTGGTCAACATTTAAGATAACTTTTATTGCAGGTAAATGTGTAATTCCTTTAGAAAAATTTTGCTCGTTCTCTGCATAATTTGAAACACGATAACGTATAATATTTTTTATTGGCAAGAAATTACTGGGGACTACGTAACTCTTAAGTTACTAAGACGCTTACTTAATACCATTAAGCTTTCTTACGGCGGTTTTGCCCACGCTAAATTTTCCCATAGGAATAAAAGATTGAGCAGCTGGAAAAAAATACTATATTACTCTAATGATTGAAAAAAAATTTTGCGTTCTTATGACAAAAAAAAGGAAGGTTTAGGGTGTGTTGATGGGAGATTGTTACGGCAACTTCTTCCGGCGCAAATACTTGCAAAAACTCACTTTAGTTTTTCGACTTTCAAAAATAATTTTATACATTTTCTAATTAAAAAAAAAATTTGTTTGAATAAATGAATATTGTAAATTTGAGTTCAAAATTCATTCATTAGTATCTTCGAGCTTCTTCCCTTAATTTTTGGAATATCAACAATTTAAAACTAATTTTAGTCCATCCAATCAATTATTTCTTGAAATTATGTAGTAAAAAATAATAAACTATGATAATAAAAGATATATTCTTATAAATCTAAATTAATAAGTTCTTGTAAAATGCTATTGAGATTAAATCACTTAGTTTAAGAAACAAATTAAGAAAAACAAAGAGAGCTTTACAAAAATTATGAGTTTCTCTTTCCTTTATTCAACTCATATATGATGTATAAACTGTATGGTATGTAATAACGCCTGATATCAAACGGTAGGGTATTGATGAGTTGAGTTCAACGCCAGTGTCGGCTGCGCTATGAATCACTGGCATTACCTGACTTCTATTATATCACACCTTATGCAATCATCAATTAACCTATCGACTCATCCATTGCTTGCTATCAAAGCAATACCATTTTCTAGGATGTTTATGTAGTACGTAATGGATGCCAAAAGTTTTATATTGTCAACAGGTGGTCAGCATATCGTGGAATGTACTAGATATTAAATGTCATATATTTGAGAGGTGTATATATGTTAAACTGAAAATTTAATATTTAATGAGTCTGATTGACATTCACTAGCTTTATTTATAGTCATGACGTGAATTTGCAAGCGTCATAATTTTAATAAATTCGCTTATAAACTATTGTTACCTTATTATGGGGCAGGTTTAATGCTAATATAAGTAGTTATATATATCAATATATTTGTAAGTATTTCATTATTATTATTTTTTTTATGGATCCTAACTACTTGTATTACATATTTTATAAATGTAAGTAAAGTTTATATCTAACAATAATTTAGTAACTGACTAAAATGTTATCGGAAAACTTCTTCAAGAAACTTGTAAAACATACACCTCATCTAGCCAACTTAGAAAATAAACTAAGTTTATGATGATGCGAGCTATAGACCAGTAATTCTATCGACACCCATTGCATAATGCATGTCTGCACTTACACTTCACCTACTCGAGTGAAGTATCACCAAGTTCTGAAAATATTTTACACGTCAATTGTGCTATTACATTTTACATTGCTGCATTTTATTTCGTTTTTGGCAACGTGTACCATGAAAAAGTGCTATGGACGAGAATATTTAGAACATTAAATAATAACGTTAGTTGGTACGTCAGTTGGTATAAGCCAGGAGGCCGCTCGTTTCGAAAGCAATAACTGAAGTGCGCACTGACGAACGCGTTTCAAGTGCGGACCCCTCGACTAAGATCGTTTTGAATGCCTTTTTGTTGTTACGTTGCGTTACCGTTAGCGCTAACCGGTAAGATTAGATATTTAAGATTAATATTTTGTACATCTAATCTTGAAGGTAACAAAAGATTTTATAGCTGTATGTACTTTATTCGAAGTTTGTAAAGTAAAACTTGTCTAGAATGGTTGTGTTTTTAAGCTCGATGAAACGATCGTTATCCACTCTCGGTGGCGTCCAGGCAATAGCCCTTATATGACAGGGCTCCGAGCATCTTAGAGGACCCTCCCAACGCAGATCTACAGAAGGTGAGATGGATCACCCTCCCCTAAAACCAGACTTTGCAGATTACATGAAGAATTAGATTATAAATTATAGTTAGAGAAATATATATATATAACGTTGAAACCTATATATAAATAGTAAAAGCATTAAATAAAATATACTCACACATTTATGAGCGGAATAATAAAAAAGAAAAAGTAGAGGGTTGAAATATATTACTTATTTGAAAAGCATTAAATTATGTATACAAGTCATATTATATCTGCAAAATGCTTTGCTCGGTACACAATGGTATTTCGCAAAATTTAGTTTAGGGCTTAATAATGCGGCTTCGAAAGCATGACTAGCCAATTATGGCATTAATTGGGAAAATTTACCTATCAGGCACGGGATATAAATAAAGGTTCAGTACTTTGTGATAATATAATATACAGAAGGTAATCATAAAACAGAAAACTGAACGATTTATATAAAATATTTAAGTTATGCGTTGTAGATGTGGTATAAACAATAACTTTAATTTGACAAACATTCCTTTATGTTCAAAAAATGAAAAACAATTTTGACTTTTCGATTGGCACATTTACTAGCTTTGACATTTAACAAACCTTTAGAAAACTTATTAATTGTATACTACATATATTCTTATTTTCTATGTCTTAATTAAAGTAAACCACAATTTATGTTCATAGTAACTAAATTAATTATGTTATTTATAACAAGTGTTCATAAACCGGTTACTAATAACAATATTTGAATAAACAACCAAGTAAATTTGCATAATCAATGTGTTCTCGGATATGATCCAAGAAGGCATTTCATTGTCATAAAACCTACTATGTTGAACGTTATCAAAAGTACCAAATTAATTTTTCGGTAATGATTTGCTAATTGCTAAACTCTTTTTGATAAAAATATTATTATTTTTTAAAAATGTAACAGATATTTTTATTTGTATTGTAGCTGTTACTAAACCTTAGAATGGAAATCAATATAGAATTTGAATTTACTACAACACATAGTGCCTACAATATTAGTCTCAGCTAATGTTGTGGAAATTTTTATATCAAGCTTTTGTGTCTATGTGCCTGTAGATATAATAGGAAATATTTAAAAAAGCAAGGCAAAAAAATTATCTTTTTGCTTTTCTTTGTGTATCTTTGTATTTAATTAGAATATTTGATTAATTTAAGGATATAATATGTTCAGAGTTTTGCTATATATCGACGCCAGAAAACAATCTTGTAATAACTAAAAAAATGCGAATGCAAGATAAATACCACATTCAAATCAAAAAACACTACATCGAATGATCCAGGTATACATTTTCTACGAAACTCTATAGCCTAGATAGGCCGTTGATTATTTTATAGACATTTCAAAATTTATAGAAAAAATCGATAATGTCGAGTGAATAAGCTAGACTTTCTCCGAACTTCTCAACGGCCTCACTCTAGATTTCATTAATAACCAGAGCGCTACCTACCATCTTCTAAACATGAAGACTCCGTAAATAAGTTTACTTTCTATTCAGCGGTGTTCGTCAGTGACCTATCAAGTGTCTGCAGTGGAGGTAGTGAGGGGCAGTATAACTTTGTTACCTAATGTGACCGCTTTGGCTAGAGATCATAATATATTTTGCTACCCAATGGGTACGAAACCAGTTCGGTCCCTATTCAGCTAATATGGAAAAAAATAGCCTTCTTTAAAACCTTCTTGCAAAACTTGGTAGCCTTCTTAAATGCTCTTTTTTATCTCGAACCTCCATACCCGTACGCTATCGAGCTGCAACCCAGGCTAAGTATGCCTGATGTTTTTGCACCTTGATGCGTCCACAAACAGGTCCAAACCTTGGGCGAGCTTTTCAAAATGATTTCATATCAGAAATTGAATATAATACTCCATAGTATTTTCTTAGATTTTCACGAGTACACATGTGATATAAAACTATTTTTACGGATTAAAAACTCGCGTATAATTTGGTTACATTTTGTTTTTAACCCGACGTTTCGAATACTTTGCAGTAATCGTGTTCACGGGTAGACGAGATATACTTACATCATACGCGATTAATATACGCATTATACGAGAGTTTTTAATCCGTAAAAATAGTTTGATTTCATAATACTCCATTCCCATCCGTAGCAGATCTGTAATGGAACCTGCATGTGTTTAAAGATCACTTAAAAAGAAGCAAATAAGTTCAAACTATTTAAAAATAATGATATATTTTTAAATAGTTTGAACAAAAAATCTGCCTATTTTCATCAAAGTTATCTGCTGACTAACTGATGCGGGTGCCACGCTTCTTATGCACATTTACGACTCATGAGAAAAATCGCAGAATGCAATCGGGGTGTTTTGCGATTTATCCAAGGCCTTTGATTGCATTGACCATCAAACGTTACTTTACAAAACTTAACCACTATGGTGTGCGTAGTGTTGCGCTTGTTCTTATTGCCTCTTACCTAGATCAAACAGACGGTTGATGTAAATAATTCTAAATCGGCTGGTTCTTACCTAAAGATGGGTGTTCCTCAAGGATCTATTCTTGGCCCCTTTTTATTTTTACTTTATATTAATGATTTGCCCTTTTTCGTAAAGGGCTTATGTGACATTGTGCTTTTTGCTGACGATACTTCGCTTATTTTTAAAGTCGGGCGTAATAGAATTAATTATGACGAAGTAAACAGCGCTCTGTCACGTGTTCTTCATTGGTACGAAATAAATAATTTGGTCTTACATATACAAGGAAAACCAAATGCATGGAGTTTACACTTCCCAATGTAAAAAGTCAGAATTGTAGCCTGCTCCTTAACAATGAAGTTTTGGAAATAACTGACTCAACGGTTTTCCTAGATATAACTTTAGATAAAAAGCTCCAGTGGAACCCCCATTTCTCAACACTCGCGGGCAAACTTAGCTCCGCCGTCTATGCAATTAAAAAAAATAAGACAATTAACAGATGTCAATACAGCTCGACTTGTTTATTTTAGTTACTTTCATTGCATTTTGTCTAACGGTATTTTGTTATGGGGCAGTGCTGCCGAAGTTAATTCTCTATTTATTTTAGAAAAAAGAGCTGTGCGGGCTATTTATAACTTAAAAGCTAGAGTTTACCTGAGAGGTGTCTTTAAAGAAATTGCTATTCTAACGGTCGTTTCTCAATACATATTTAATAACATTTTATTTGTACGTCACAATTTGTATACATATGTAAAAAACAGTGACAGACACGTTATAAATACTAGAAATAAAAATAAACTTTCAACGCAAATATTTCGTCTGAAAAAAGTTAAAAAATCCTTCATGGGCATGAGTGTTCGCATATATAATAAGCTTCCACAAGACATCTTAGATCTTCCTTTACTTGATTTTAAATCTAAAATTAAAAATATACTATTAAATAAAGCTTATTATAGCATACAAGAGTTCTTAGTTGATCGTATTTCGATCAAGTAAAAGGTTAGGTTGTGGAGCTTTGGTTGTTGACTCGTTTGCAGGATATTCTAATCTGTACATCAAACATCGTTCACATATTTTAAAAAGAGCAACTGTTGAGTTTCTGGCCAGCTCTTTTCAACAGAACAGCATTCCGAGCTGGTGGTAGCTTAAGAACGGACTGACTATACTGACATTTTTATAATGTAATAATTGACGATTCAAAAGTGCGTGTAAAATTGAATTTAAATTTGAATTTGTTACTTATAACAATACAAAAATATAATAATATAAAAATGCTGGTAGATAAAGAAATTATTTCGAAGGCATATGCTAATGAATATTGAATAAAATTTGTTAAAAAAGTTAAAGATATATTTGAAGAAACAGAAGATGAAGATAAATAATTATTAAGATTGGCTTAATTTATTCTTATCATTACGTTTTTATCTATCTCCTTTATTATTCACAATTTATGAACCCAATAATTTCTTCATCGAAAAATATAAACGCAAATGATGTTCAAATATGCCGATATTCAAGTCCTGAAAATATTGACGCTACCATGGTCAGTCTTGTACTTGATCAGTCAAAAAATGTTTATGGCATTGCACTTTTTTTTACAATTGAGATTTTCATCAAATGCCTACAAAAACTATGCCCAATCTCTTCTTCTCTTCATTTTTAACTATACCGACGCACCTACCTGAACTTGCCCAAGGGCTATTTAAAGAAACTTAAATGACTTCAAAACATGGCTATACGATTTGAATTGCGTAAATATGACCACATTTATAATTATCCCCAACACCTCAAGTGACGTCCCTATTTGCTGACGCCGGGTTTTATATTTTAAATCTTGTTTGGACTTTGTCTTATTTCACTCAAAATCACCTTCATACCTAAAGACGAGAGTTAAGTTAAGTGTGGATTTTTGCAACATCCGGGGATCTCACTCCAACCAAAACACCGTCCACTACCACCTTGAGATGGCGCAGCCGGCCTTGTTTTTTTTATGGAGATGCAGATATCCCATACCTAGCGACAGAGCGTACCAAGGATCCAAACTCTAGAATTCTAAAGAGGAAATAAAATCGCGCCTCAAGATTCTTCAAACGGAAAATCGTTAGAGCAAAGTTCAAGAATGTCGTCAAATTGAGCATCAGTTGGCAAGTTACCCACCTGACAAGCACAAGTTCTGGGTACTTATTAAAACCATTCTGGGTAACTTTTGCCAGCCACTCCTACCATCAATGCTCACGAGGATTGATTCTCTGGGACATATGGCAAAAAGAAAGTCGATCTCTTGGACACTCTTTTTGCGTCAAACTCGACCTTAAAAGACCAAGGGAAAATACCGCCATGTGGTAACATAGCGGTGTCGGAGCTAATTGGCGAAAATAATTTACGTTCAAATAAGTATTCGATAGTAGTAATGTTCATAAGTAGAGTGTGCCAGATGGCATTACCCCAACAATGCGAACTTGAGCCCTTGAGCTGATTCCAGTGCTAACGCGTCTGTGTCGGCACTCTCTATCTTAAAGGCGCAGTTTCGGTCTCGTGGAAGTGTGTCCATGTCCATCAAATCCCTAGAAAAGGTGATAACTCTCATCCAGCTAGCTACAGACCTATCGCCATCACCTCTCTTACCTCCAAAATAATAGAAAACATCATTAACCGACAGCTCCCAGCATATCTCGAGGATCACCAGTTGCTTACTTTATTTTTTTTTCTTTTATTATTATTAACGTATAATTATGTATTAATATATATTAAATTATAGTTTTGCACCACCTACATTCAAAAAGAATTTTCCTATTTTGTATGGTTGCCTGAGAAAAATAGCGTCAGGCGATAACGCCGCCCATTGTACTATGTTTTTTTTATATCTTTTTTATTATGTAAATTGATACTTTGTTATTGGTGTACTTTGGTATTGGTGATGTTAAAGAATATAACTTCCTTCCTTCCCCAACGAGCCAAATTACAGTTGGTTAACCTATTGCTTCTGCCTGTCATAGACTATGCCGATGTGTGCTATGTTGACGCCAATGAGGTACTCCTTAATAAACTAGATCGCCTACTCAATATATGTATTCGCTTCATTTTCGGACTCCGTAAGTTTGACCATATCTCAGACTACAGATCAAAACTTAAATGGTTGCCTATACGTCAACGAAGAAATCTAAGAATTCTTTGTCTACTTTACTCTATTCTCTTTAATCCGTCCACCCCTGCTTACTTAAAAAGCAATTTCAAGTTTTTAGCGGATGTACATGACAGATCACTCCGTTCTTCTAGCAATTTACTGCTTCATACTCCTCTTCATCGCACTGGCTTCGTTTCCAACTCATTTGCTATAGCAGCTGTCAGACTGTGGAACGAGTTACCACAACATTTAAGAAAATCCAGAACGCGTGGATTATTCAAACGCCAAGTCAAGGAACTCTATCTCTAATGAATAATATATATGTCTGTATAGCGTGTTATTTGTATATGTTCTGCTAGTCTTAATGGATATGTATTGATATTTGTATTTGGATGGAACAGTGTATTTTAGTTTGAGTATATGTATATGCATAAATATGTATTTGTTTATATATGTATATTTATAACATGTTATGTATTTTATTTAAATATTTGCTTACATAGTTATATTTTTATTTTTTTTATTTTTTTTTTGTCTCTTTTCCTTTTTTTTTTTTAATTTTATTTTTGCACCCCTACTAACGTCCTCTCCTGCACATCTAAGGTTGGCTGGTAGAGAATGTCTTAATAGCATTAAGCCCGCCTTTTGTACATTTTGTTATGAATTGTGCAATAAAGAATAAATAAATAAATATATTACAATATAAATTTAAGTATGGATAAAGTTTTTCTAAGACTTTATTTTAGTTTGGGTTTCTTACTTTTGTTTTTGTATTTGAAGTATTTTATTTTATTTTTCGTCTATTCATTATAATACTACAACTTACAAGGAATAGCCAAAAAACATTTGAAAAAATTATTTATTTAAAAATAACTCGTCAGTTAAATAAATACCGAGAATACCGTCGTATTAATTTTAATATCAGTTAGATACAGTACATTTGCTGTTAGTCATTTTAAAGAAGTTGGTGTTGATCAATACATTCACTTTTTTAAATATAGGTTGTATTATATGTTAATATTAAAAAACGAATGCTGTTTCTAGTCTTAAAGTCATTACTAGTAATTTTAGAATAACCTTACCAATTGCAAATAAAGGGTTTCAACATCAAATTCAATTATAACAAGCATAGTATTTCTTAGTTTTAGACTTTAAAATATGAAGTTTAAAAGGCACCAGGAAAAATAAAACGTAATAATGAGCGACCTAGTGCCCCAACTTCTGAGAGTTAACGACTGAATAGATTTTGATGAGCAATTCATTCTTCGAATAGTAACTACTCGTGTTCTTTAAAAAACTTTAGATTTTTTTCAATTACTTATTTTAACAAAATCTGGCCTGATTAAATAATTTAGCTTATGGACATTCTAAATATTAGATTTAGAAGGGCCATAAGCTAAAGCATGACATTAATCAAATATTTATTTTAAGAGGAAATAATTTGGGATCTTTATTAAATTTATTATATTTTTGAAAGGGAGTTTTTAATTTTCAAATATTTAACAATTATTTATATTGTATATAGTTAATAATAGTTATATTTAGTAAAAGAGCGCAAATTGAAAACAATATGTCACGTCCCGCTGCAGAAACAACCTGAGGTTGTGACAATTTACTGCACACTATTACGTTATTGCCTGAAAAACGACGTAGGACTTGATATTTTCGAAAAACTCAGTTTTTCCTTCCGATCTGTCTGTCTGTATGTGTGTCTGTGTGTCTGTGTGTGTATCGAATTTTATTTTTCGAATTTTGAAAAACTAAAGATATATTTGGAATCAGCATCTAAATGTAAGATTCACTTTTCAAAATTATGTTGATTGTCCAACGGGAAGGTGGTCAGATCGGCCGCCGAAGTTACCGAAAAATGGAAAAACATTTTCGAATTTTTATTTTTTTTTAAATTTAAAAATTAATTAATTAATTAATTAATTTAATTATTTTAATTTTTTTTTTCTTTTGTTTGTTAATTAATTTGCGAGTTATAATTTGCCGATTAGGAGTTTTTCATAGCGGCAAGCTCGATTGCCGCGTGTCAGATTTTTTTTAATCATAAAGGAATTAAATGTAAATATTTTTTTGAAATAGAAACATATTTATCTCTTTGAAATAATTACTTCAAATTTGGTTTTTGCACTGTAATATAATTTTAAATATAAACAATTAATAAAATTTAATTTCTACCCTATGGTAGAAATTAAATTTTATCAATTTCATCAATTATTTTATTTCTAAATTTTGATTAAAAATTCCTATGAATTTTTAATCAAAATTTAGAAATATGATTAAATGGCTATGATATGGCTTAAATAGAAGGTCTCGAATACTATTTAGTTTTTATTTTTTAATTTTTATTTCTACGTTCATATTAATATTTTATTTATTTATAATTTTGCTCCTATTGTTCAAAGAAACATATTATCGCTATCATACTCTTCCAGGTACCCTACATGACAACGGAGACGTAAAACTACATAGAAAAACAAAACAATAAATTTGATACAACAAAAAATAAGTCTAGCTACTTAAATATCTAGTTAAAAAGCATTCTGTTGCCGTTCACATTGAGGAAAAGAATGACATTTTAAAGGTATTTATTTATTTATTTATTTATTTATTTATTTATGCACAATGTACAATGGCGGACTTAATGCCTTAGGCATTCTCTACCAGTCGACCAAGGGTGATGCAGAGATAAAAGAAGTAGGTGCATGAAGAGGAAAACAGAAGAAAAGAGCTAAAATAAAAAGTTATATAATAAACGCTTAGAAGTTTATGATAAATACAATAACTATAAATTATATACAATAACTATAAATTAATACGCAAGTGAGAAGTAAAAAGAAAAAAAAATAGAAGGGGACATTTAAATAATAAGAGACTCCTTTAGAAAATGTTTTCTTATCTAATATTCTTGCATATTCTATGCACATCTGTCTGAGAAAATTTAAAATATGCTAAGAAGAAATAATTCACTATTGAATGTTGCCAAAAAATATATATTATTATAAAAAAAAACAACATCTAATTATGGGACCATTTCTTTTCAAATGTACGAAAAAATATAATAAATTCCAAGTTATCATCACATACCATTAAATGTGTACCCCGACTAAATCTATTTTACTACGGCCGAACCATTACTACAAATAGTGGCGCAAGTCCAAGCTAAGCTTTTCAACGTGCTACGTGTTACTTATTGCCATCTATTAACACTCTTTCACAGAGATCTAAGCAATTTTTTTAGATGTCGCAATGTGAAACGGAAATATTAACTGTAATTGCATTTCTATTAAGTTGTATATTTTATTTATATTTTAAAAAATAAATTTAAGTTTAAATAAATATATAGAAAGGTAAATTATTAAATTAATTAACTCAAACTCATTTTAATATTTTATTTAAAATATATAGTCAAGAAAATAGAATAGGTATTTAATAAATCAAAAAGACACGTAACGTAGTGCGGTAGTTTTAAAAAACAATATTGTTGAATTAATCCTGGTCTAGTGTAAATAGGTCAAATACCTTGTTTCCTTATCTTTAGGTTCATGTTAGAGCGAGTAAAAAGACCGATGAAGAGAAAAGTCGTTGGGTTGTTCTTACAAAGTATCATCAAATGGCATTATTCGACTCTTAGCGACTAATTTGTTGTTCAGTCACGGTGCGGTATAAGGATTACTTCACCTAAGGTGGAACGTTTTTTGTATTGCTCTCTTGACTTTGTATTGGTAATTAATTAAGCTGATAATAAATGCGGTAATACAAATAAAATACAAAAAAAATACAAAAAAAATGTATGTAAATAGTCCAAGAATTTTCTAAAATTTAATAAAAATAACATTTAAGAAAATATATAATTACTCTTAGTAATTAAAAAACTCCTAGATCATACGACCGTATTTACATGATTAAAAATGCACTATACTTACCTTCTATAAACTTAAGCAGAACTACGTTTTTTTTCATTAATAATAATAATGCAACTATATTTAATATAAAAACATAGAATATAATAGCATAAAAATTATAAAAATTATAAAATATTAGCTGCCCGCTAGTTGTACAGTCCAACCATTTGTAAGACTAAATATATATTTTATAGTTCTGTAGTTGCTCCAGTGTTCCTCACCTCCACGTCCCGCCTACAGAGACAGCGACAAGGCAATAATATTTTACCAACTTGCTGTTTTCATTTCTCATTATCTGTAAAAAGTAATATTTATCTTATTGAAATTTTCATTTTGATTTGAATATTTGTTTTTATAAGGATTTTTAAAGTGTGACTATGCTTGAAACCTGAATTAATACTTATATCTTGTCATATAAAGTTTATTTTACTATATATTAACATAAAACTTATTTTATTGGTTTACAAATAGAACTAAGTATATAGTGAACCACACTTTGGAGCTAAAAGTAATGAATATTTTATGTCTTTATTCAATATTAATATAACTTATTTGTGATTTTCTAACTAAGATATAATATATATTTTATATATTTTTTGGTTTTGTATTTAAAGAAATATATTGTTATTAAGTGCATAAACGAAGTCATTACATTTTAAAGACAAAAAGTATCGTTCGCTTCACGTTTGCGTTTCTTGTCCCTTCACTCTCCACTTAGTAGTCCTTTACATGTTACACTTCTGACATTTCTATAAAAAATAAAAACATTGCAGATAAATTATGGTAGGTTCAAAATTGAACTCTGTTTTTGAATAAAGAGAGACTAAGGTGCACTGAGCAAGTAATTTAGCGAATTCTGATGCATATAAAGGTGAGAGTGGCTGAGATGAAATAGAAGCTAAAGTGCGAAATAAAAGTGATAAAGAAATAAGTTAATGAAATGAACACAAAACAGCAAGTTTATTATTTTAGGGCATCTTTGAAATGTATTCCGATCTTGATATAATTGTAAAATTAATTTAATAACAATAATAAGACTCTTTTATCTCATAATGGATAATCTTGTTATTTTCTTATCTATATTTGCAATAATTTATATATTTTTGTTTATTTCATTATTTATTTAATTAAATTTGAGCTGTATACTTGCTTTGCTCGGTACCACTTATTCATTGATTTTTTAGCAATCATAAAATGTTACACTTCATATACTTCACAACAACAAAGCCCCTTTAATTTAAAAAATATTTTATTTTGACGTTCGAGAGAAAAGTCTGAAATATATCCAAAAAAAAACTATATATATTACACAAAGTTTCGAATCGCTTTATATTTTTATATGTAAGCAATGAGATGAAAATGTTCAACACACCATGGATTCACCGAGCGGGTGCCGCATTATAGCGTTGCAGGCAGAGGAGTGAAAACAGTGCCTGAGACTTGCGACCTACATATAAGTTTAAGAGTCTTTTGCATACGCATAACTTTGATCACGCATTGAACGCTTACGAGCAGAGCTTTTAAACCTTGCTGTCTGTTAAGTTAAAATTCAAAAAAAAATTCTGAAGTTTTTTAAACTTTAACGAGTACTACACATTTAAATTAAACTATTTTAAGGATTTAACTGGCGTTTGAAATTACATGTTTAATTGTAGCCTAACGTTTAATCATACAACGGTCAAACAAAGAGGAGCATAAGGTAAGGAAACACGTCCCAGAAATAAAAAAAAACATGTGTACGTCGAAGTCGGCAGTGTGGGAACCTACAATAAATGAGCCCAACCTATTCCTTTTGATAAATGTTGTTCGTAAACACAGATATATTCCTAGAATGATTCGCGAGGCTATTGTAATTAAAAAAAATCTAATTTTAATAGAGAAGATGGTTAAAATCTATCGAAAAATATGGATCTTCTCATAAAAATAATTAAATTTCACGTCACTGTAAACACAATGCCAGAACGACCCGATCTATAGACACAGTTTGTTTCTTTTGTGTGCATACTGATCTCTATGTCCGTAAACTTAGAAACTTTTAAAGATTGATGACAAGTTAACTGACTCACTGACAGATACCTACGTCTCGTTTAACCTCCAACACGCTTGCTACAAAGCATTTGAAATATCGGATTATAATTAATAATGTAATACAAACGCAAGTCAGATCCGTAACATAGTTTTATTCAAATTAATTTTAATTAATATTATATTGTAATCATTAACTGAACTTAATTATATTGCAATTCGATATTATTTAGAATTTGTCCTGGTAAAATTTTAAAAAGATAATATTGAAAAAAGGTAATAATAAGCTACATATATATTTTTTTAACTTCTAATATCGAAATCTGTCCAGAGTAAATTCAGTCATTTGTCGTTCCGGTCACGTATCGTCTTTACAACCGACTCAGCTGCGGGTAACCAATTCGGAAAAATGCGTTCAGTTTTATAATTTTACAACTGTCCTTATTTGCAATGGAGTTCATTATAAATTCGTTTTCTTACAAACAAACAAGCTATGTTGCTATTGAAATTATTAGGATTATTTAATAAATATGTCAATATTTTAAAGCATATTTTGATAATGTAGAATCTTGGAAATATAATTATATAATACGACAGAATACAATCTTTTAAATATTGAACTTTTCGTTATAAGAGAGCCAGATGACTATTACTATGATTTCTCAGTTACTTAAGTAACTAATACAGATCTTTTAAATATATATCTTCATCTTGCATACGTGTATATCAAAATTTACATACCTGTTTTTTATTACTATTCGAATTGAATGGATATATGATGCAATGTTAAAAGAATAAAGTCTTTAGTGACGAATATTTACTCCATGAACTTACATAATTAGTAATTTTCATAGTGGATACTTGTTAAAGCGGAATGGAATAAAGGTAGAAATAAAATCCTTTAAAATTATTTGCCTGGAGATCTGTCACACAGGCCCTAAAACTAGTGTAGATTCAGGCTCTCATGAAGGTCTAAATTCGATGTACCTTCAGTACTTTGTAATAGATTTTATCTTTCTAAGAGAAAGAAAATCCTTTTATTATAATAATCCATTTTATTTTTATTTAATAGACGACTTACAGTTTGAGTCGGAACAGAGTAGTAGCACAGGGCGGAGAAAGTCATTGTAAACAGGAAGTTAAATGATAAAATCAGACTGTTAGTAGTTCAGTCGAAGTGGAAAATGGATTTATGGAATAGATTTTCTTATAATATTGCCAAGACAAAAATTGATTTGTTAAAGTTCATACTTTTTTGTTAAAATAATTTTATGGAGAGGAGATCGTTTTATTTTTATTACGAATTAAGTTTTTATTTTCATTATCGTATATAATATTAAAGAAATAATATATAGTTTTAGCCACTTCTATGCGACGTCCTTGTGAAGAAGAGCTAAGTTCAAACATCTTAAAGTTATAGATCTTTTTTTTTATATTTCTTTAGAATTGTTTTTACAGTATCTGAGTTTGTTTTAAATGGTCAATAGATTATCGTGATTATAAACTTGACTGATATCAAAAGGGATAATACGAGTATATGACTATTGACTTTTCGAGGAACTGATACTATTTTTCCGGGCCGTGACGCTGTTCACAAACACCTTGAGATGGTGTTGCCCGCCTTATTCTTTTTAAAAGCGACAAACTAGTGTCACAGTGTGAACCTAAACATTCACAACCTGTGAACATGCAAAAGGATAGAGGGACAACTCAACTAATCGATAACGATTGCTCAAATATTGAAACAGTGTATCTTCTGCTGATTACACATTCCAACGATTATAGGATTGTGGTAGATACTCCTGTCGGGACTTTCACTCATTGCCTTATTCAAATTCACTCATTGCCTCTGTGGTGGGATCCGATCGTCTCCGGGACCGTCTGTGATGGGATCCGATCCACTCAGCAGATCGGAATGGACTGCAGGAGTTTTATGCGTCTTTTTCATGGATGTTGTGATCCTGGAAATGGAAACCCAAGGCTCTGGAATGATTTACCTGTCTCGGTATTTCGCGAGCGCTATGACTTGTCCTTTTTTAAACGAAGTTAAAAAAGTTCTACTATAGCGGTAAATAGCGGCTTGGAGTGTATATATATAAATATCTCAGAACTACAAGGTCCATGAGCAGCGGTTTAAACTTTCCATTAGGTGAGTCGGTGACTCGTCTGCCAGCAATTAAAGAAAAAAAACCCTGCTTGACTGTTAGCAATGGAATATGCAACATTGTTTTTTTTGGACCCACAGGTATTTAAATTTAAGGTTAAAATGTAAAAAACGTTTTTCTTAATTATTTTCTTAATTAGCAGATTTATCTTTAAGTAAGGATTTTTTTTTAAATATTTAACGTTTAGAACGATAATCTTATTTAAATTTGCAAACTTATATTATTAATTTGAAATGGTTATAACAAACATTTGAGTTACTAAGAAACTATTCTTTCTTAATAATAATAAAAACCTGCCATTTCATGTTTTAGATAACCAATAACGTTCACTACATATTTACGATTTCCTCTTCACTCAATTGTCCCTAACATTTTGAATTTCTGACTAATATTCTGTGTTCGCAATGAAACGTATAAATATTTTATAAAAAAGTAAGGAACAAAAATAGCTTATATTAATTAGCTTACATTAATGCATAAACAACCGTTTGTTTTTTAATTTTCTAATTAACAACTTTTACGAATAATTATAAAAAACAAATAATTTGTGTTACTCAAGGATAACTTATTAAGATATTTTTAGTTGTTTCATTACTGAATGATACTCTGTCTGTCTATCAAGTAATAGAGTGACAAAGTGTATTTCATCTTTTATAATTCAACATATTTTTATCAAAAAATTCTGTTTCAAGTATTTTAATCTATATTTCCCTGTATATTAAGCATATTCTTCATTAACAATTAAATTCAAATTTACTATTAGAATCAATTCATTTAATGACCAATATTTGGATCAAAGATAATTTCAAACCCTGTATTAAATAATCGTATCATATATATCATAATTTCTTCAAGTTAACACGTTGATATTCGGGTCACGTATTGTTTTTACAACCGACTCAACTGCGGGTAACCAATTCTTAAAAATGTGTTCTATATCATCATTTTACAGCTTTTCCTTCATGAAAATATAATAAATCCACAAAAAGTTGCTACAAAATAGAATATTAAATATCAATCATAATTATTACATTAGGTTAGCGCAGTAGAGTATTCAACAGCAGAACAGTTATCGAGCGACTGTTGCCCGACTATATTGTGTTTGCGCGTGACCTATTACTGATACGTGTGCCTTGGTTATGAATAACCCAACGTACATACAATTTCATGTCAGTATAGTAATAAATATGCTAAAGGTTTTTCGTATAAAATTAAAACTTTACATTATATTTTTGCCGTGCCCTTTTTTATAAAAAAAATATCTGACCATTGATTCCAATACATAGAGGCCGGTTGGTCTCTCTTACAAGTTCCCTTGTGTATGTGAACAAAATATACTTTGTTTGTTTCTCTAATATACCCTTTAAAGTATAATACATAAACAATCATTCAAGACAACCCTTAATTTTTTTATGCATTATTAGCATAATAAAATATTATTAGGGATTACATAGGTATATCAACTTTTAGTAAGAACTCTCACACATTAAGCCATTCTTCAAAATAAAAATGACCTAGCACCATGTCTTATATTTAAATCTAATAATACAAAAGACTTATTTAATAAAAAATGATAATTGTTGCTTTTTAAAAGACATTAAAGTTAACATTCTTATCATTATAATGTTGAAAATAATTATTTAATTATAAGGAACTATTCTTCTTTGTCTTCCATTGTTTTTGTGTTTCTTTAAAATAAATTTATTAAAGTAGATTTTAGTACTCGTGTAAATCTTAGAAAACATTAAATATATTAAGTTAAGATAGAAAACAGGAGATTATTACATTTAAAAGTTTTTGCTGCACTGAAATTCCAAACAGTACAAAGTATCTTATTATTTAAATAATTACCCCATCGAAATCTATCCAACCGTTAACTTATATTATAATAAGCAGTTATATGAATTGTATTAAAATATAATATATTATTTGCTATAAATAGATAAAAAATAATTATCATCTATTATGAATAAAATTTATTCTTAAATGCCGCTGAGTATTCGAATATGAAATGATAAGCTGATAATTAATTTTCAAAGCTCTTGCTTCTTAATAATATTTATCTATAAGACGAGTACTAGGACTGAGAAAGTTTGGAAAATAGTATGTGATTATATATTTCAATTATTTTTTTAAAAGAAACTCTACGTAACCACTAATAGCCTTTATATAATGTTTCATCCATCTTAACCCTTTGCAAAACACATATTCTCATCGGCTACAAGTACTCCCTTAATGGCCTACTGGAAAGCAGTGAGCACATCTTTTTATAAATCTACATGCTCTTTTTAATCAGAAAAAACTAAAAAAAGTTAATCAACAAAGATATATATGTAAGGTTAGTTGTGGGGTAGCTAAATTAAAACCATTTTTGTTTACACAAATGTGATTATATGGAATATCATTGACCCTTTCCTATTTAATCTGCAGATTGTGATAAATCTCCGAGTACGTAATTTGCCTCTTTACTATAATCAAAATGTTTATTTTAAGAAAGACCACTTTTTCTTCATCATCAAAATTAAAAAAAACGAACTTAAACTCGTTCTATAGTTGCTTTTATGGGATTTAATCTGATTAGCCAGGTATTAGAGTGAAATGTACTTAAATTTTATATTATCGCACAAAGATATTCAAGACCGAGATCCATTTTTCTGTGATGAGTTCGAAAAAATTTTAACAAAAATATATTTTAATTATAATTAATAGAATATCAAAAAACATGAAATAATTTTTGCAAAAAAACTTTCTCACTTTTTTACAATGTTTATGAATAAGTTTTATGTTTCAGATAGGCAATAACAAACTTCTGTGCTAAAAAAGGGATTCTTTTCGATTTTATTAAACAATTATTCTTGGTATATAACGGTATTTCTGGTAAAAAGAAGTTTAATCTTATCGAATCTTATACGTGTTAATCGTGTACTTTCCTCTAGACACTTGAAAATTAAAATTAAATTAAAAAATCATTTGTTTACGCTTTTTTCCATTTAACTAACGCCGTTTATGTTGAATAATTGGTCACAATTTTCAAAAATCACAATAGGTCTTTATTTTTACAAAATAAAGAACTTTATTTTTACAAAATAAAGAACTATTACGATTACGGTTACGTGGTTAATTAGAACATAGAAATTAAAGTAAAAAGTCAATCTAGTAGACTAGATGATGTAAATAGAGCTTGAATAAGTATTTACTTATTTATTTATTTATTTATTTTGGAAATAAACGGTGTTATAATAATAAATAAAATAGTAAACATTAAAAATACTTAATCAAAAATAATTTCCAATATTACAATGAAACACAATAAAATTAGGAGAATAGATGCATAGCGTTAATAGTAATTTGAGGAAAATATTAAAAACAAACAATTGATGGGATTAAATAAACATCATTTGTATATTGTACTGGGGATTCCAAACAGAAGAAGCATACTCTAAAATGGATCTAACATAGGTGTTATACAAAACAATACGTGTAGAGGCATGCTTAAACTCCCCGGAAATCCTCAGCATAAAACCCAGCATACGATAAGCTTTTTTAGCCGTGTAATCGATATGCTCATAAAAGAGTAATATTGAGGCAATGATAACTCCATGGTCCTTTATCACATTATTTCTAGGTATTGTTACACCATTTAAATTATACAAATAATTAATAACTCAATGATTTCTAGTAAACGTGATTACATTACACTTCTGTAAGTTTAGAAATAAAAAATTTTCTATGCAATAATCACTGAGTCGATCTAAATATTTTTTAACATCTACACAATCATGGGTATTTTTTATTATCTTATAAATTTTGTTATCGTCAGCATACAACCAAAACTCTGAGTGCTCAAATATTGCCCCAATGTCATTAAGATAAATGTTAAATAGTAAAGGTCCATCATGAGATCCCTGAGGTATCCGAGACGGAATCGTAATAAAAGATTAGAAGAAGTAGTAGCTTGACTACGGCTAGTCAGGTAAGACTCAATCCATCGCGAAAGGTCACCATGCACACCAACATATTGTAATTTATGAAGAAGTATTATTTCAAAAACATTTACTCCTACTTCCAAGACTGGCAACGATTTTGTGAGTCTTCAGATATTGCCAAAGTTCGTTGGCTTCTGTGATCACATTTCAGCAGTGAAAAATAAAATACATCATAGGGATGTCACTTTTGATCCGTGTATTTAGGAAAATTTACGAAAATGACATAGTTAAAAAGCCTTTGTAAACCGACCGCGTTCTGTTAAAATTTTAAAAAGCATCCCTATTAAGGTCTTTAAAAATATAGAATGTTATAGTAACTAAATATTTTTGTTGTTGGAGATTATGATGTTATCATGTAAATATTAATGAAATTTTTACAAATACATAACATTTGTTTATCTATACATTATATTTTATTAAATTCTATTGAAAAAAAAATGTTCAGTTTATACTATTAATAATATGATTTAAATCCAATAATCTTGACTATCAAGATTGTTAATTCTTTACGCTTTTTGACATATACTTACCCTTTGTTAGAGAAGATTTAGTTTAAATTGGTTTACATATTTATGTAACAGGAAAGATTGAATGGTTAAAAGGAATGGTTTAAATAGAAGAACAGCAAAACGAAATTAAAGTGACGAGCAAAACTAGAAGTGAGCTGAATAGCAGCTTTAAAAGTATATCCACTGCAGTACGTCGATTGAGAATGGTGTTCTGGATAAAAATAAAAAAGAGAACATTTCTTTAAAATTAAAATTCAAACGAAAAGAGTGAATTTATGTACCTAACTATAAAATATACTACCCTCTAACTATATACTACTCTCTTCTCCATTCTAATCTTTCATCAGTACTATCTAACTATTCTTATTTAACTAAGAAAAAACTTATTAAGCTTAAGCGTCTCCATATTGTTTTACGATATTTGGCTTAAGCAAATATGCTCAAATTTTTGAATTTTCAAAAACTCAAGTAGCATTCAATTTCACGGCACTAGGATGTTTCTCAGATAAGATGAGATTTACAGGTATACTGTGATTATTGTACCCGAACATGCATATCTAAAGTAGAGATTTAAGTTTACTGGGGTCGCGGTCAATGTATGATCATCTCAATATATAATTACCCGAATGTTAGTTTATAATTTTGAATTTACTTCTTCAGTCTGCACCACAAAATTATAGATAGCATTTCCTCTTTATATTTGCAAATCTAAATGTTTGGCAGTATTTAAGATAATGTTTTCTAAGATTTACACGAGTACTACACATTTCAATAAAACTATTCTTCGGATATAACTCACGTTTATTATTACTTTTTTATGTTAAATATAAACGCCAGTTATATCCGAAAAATAGTTTTATTGAAAGTATTTAAGATATCTGTTAAAGACTTTTACTTAGGAGAAGAAAACTGAGACGGTTTATTAGTATTGTTATATGTTTATTTTATATTTATGTGCAAAACTATAATACACTTATTATATTTTATAACAATATACATACAAATGTTTATTGTTCAGTTTTTTACTTAATATATATCACATATATTTCGTTTATGTGTCTAAATATTTATATGTACGTTCATACTTTTTATAAATTTATTTGACCTTTATTGTGCAGTTTATAATTTCATAAAACAGAGATTGCCTGGTCGAAAACGGCTTTATACGATAAGACTGCCTGTTCTATTTACAATCAGTTATTGAAATTCTGCAATTGTTATATTTTTACTGTGGTGCACAATAAAGAATATAATAATAATAGATAATAATATATACTATTTATTACCTAACCTAAAATTAAATTACCTCATCTTAAACTAACGGGTAATGTTTTGATTAACTTAATCAATTACCAGTTTACGGAATGGAATCGCGTACAACATCTAATATTATGTATATAATTGTGAGTTGGATTGGTACTATTGCACGCATCATGCAAATTTTGTACACATACAAGGGATACAGAAAAACTTTTAATTCAGAAAAAGTATTTAATTCAGGATAATATAGGCAAATAATAATTTATAGTATTTTATTCATCTCCAAGCTTTTTCACAAATACAATCGTATTCACAAATGTAAGACCAGACGCTTTATGATCTTCGATATGACTATCCAAAATGAGGTATTTATTTCAACCATGACTTTTCCAATCTATTTCATATTCATTTCATAGTGATGCTACATAAACTAATACTTACAATAGTATCAAAATATTTTGATAATAGCTACGTATTAAAAATACTCTATAGTCTAAAGCAAAATAGTAAAATCATATATCTTTAGTGTTGTAATGACATTTATAATTAACTAGTTATATATTTGACCTATACTAGTTTTCTCTAATGTATATGTTCATTTATAAACAAATTAATAAATTTATCTTTACTCATAACTACTATATACTATTCATGAAAATATATTAAAAGCATTTGTTTTAATTTCATGTTGTGATATAGCATAGTCATAAGAAACAAACAAAAACAAAGAATAAAAAAATACACTAAAAACGGCTGACCAATCAGCTATTACTGCAGAATATAATAATAAATGTCATATCATTTCAGGACTGATTTTCATTGGCTTCATCATGGCGTAACCGACACTAGTGACAGTTTTGAAACTTCAAAATTATGTATAAAATTAAATATATATGGATGAAAATAAAGATATGGAATATTAGAAAACTTTAAGAATGTAGCAATAAAGTTGATACTATTTATTGCTTACATTTACTTGAAAAGCAAAAAGACTATGAGATATTTTTTGTTCTAATTTTATTTTTAATTTGCATAACTAAAAATTACTCCCCGTAGGATTATTAGTTACCCATTCGTAAAGCCAGGATGAATTGTTGGTCGCAACGAACGGTATCCAAGATTATTACCTTGTAATACAATGAGGCAGAGAATAAAAAATAAACGGGAAAGAAGGGTTATGAGTGTCTCCTAATTTTAAATAAATTTAGCATACCGTTCTATGGCGAAATGTTGGTGAGCTATCTAACCTTTTTTTTACGGGGGTCCGATTATCCCGCAAATGTAACTGCCGTGACCTTGAATACGATACCTAACGTAAAAAAAAATATCTTGGTGAACAGAAACGAATCTTCGATTTAGGTTCCCAACCTATTGAATGAGTGCACAGAAAATTATGTAAAGCAAGACGTGATGGTTTTATGAATGATTCCCGTAAACCGTTTCATGATCTACTGATGACTGCCAAGTGAATGGTGATGCCATCTTGATCTTACACGTACAACGTAGCTAAACAAAATAATAGAATAGTATAAGGGTTTGATTTATCCAATAACAATAATTAAATGTCAAAGAGTCTAGGTAAAGATTTTGGGAATATCCCACTTTTGATGAAGGCAGCAGCAATGGCAGAGGGATAAGGCGGTCATCATTAACAACAGGATCCACACTGTGTAAGTTACTCAAAATAACAAAATCGGTACTATTCTCTTCGCTTCCACACTGAACAGAACCACAATCTCATTTCTATAACATACTCTTACCAACTAAGCCAAATAAACCACCAATTTTGTATCAGAAAAGTGTCCTATATATACTTACAAAAACGACTCTGTCTATCTGACGCATTACAATTTACATGACGTTACTGCGTTTGAAATATTAAGTACTTAATATTGTTATCTACGACATATATATTTATGTCAAACATATTATTAATCTAAGTAAAACCATTATTTTATAGTATAAGTAAGAAATTTTAAATTTATTTATAAACAATTAACGAGATTTTTTTTCATATATATAACAATATTTCGTCGACCTGAATTTTTTTCGCATTATGTGACCGTTAAGTATATAGTTTAGTACACTTTTAATTAGAAATTCATTTTAATTTATTCATAATACCGGGGAACATTTTCAATATAAATAACTACAATATTTGAGTTGAAAAGTCTTCAGCATTGTCTTAAACATAATAAATTGTTGTTCCACTCCAGTAATTCAACGGAACAGACGTTTTGTAATATTCAAATATGAAACGAAAATTAAGTTTAAATATTAAAGCGTGATCTTTAAATGTAAAGTCAGGTCACGGAGCACAAGAATATTGTGAGCGAGTTCCGTAGTGTCTGGGGAATCGTAAATCTTAAACGCCAAGTCTCCTTGTGGCATTTTCGATACGTCTATTCCCTCAGAACCAATAGGCTATGACACAATGATAATATTCGGATAATATTATTTTGCAATCCCATGATTGTCTAAAGTTTTAAAACTTTAATAACTGTAAAATTAATTCGGTAATAACATATCTTATTCTTGTGTTGAATTTCAATTACATTGTATATACTAAGAAAAGTATAAAAAGCAATGTTGCATTAGGCGTGATAAGCAGATTAATGTTCGCTGACGATCGTTTGCGTAACCCATTGTTCGTTCGCTTGAACGACCATGTCTCTATCTCTGTCTTAAACAAATTACAATGGATTCTATAAAGCTCATTGTAGCCATTAAAACTGATCCAGAGAACAAACGTAAATGTATTATGTATTATAAATGAAATGTATAACTTAACTATTTTCTCTAAAGTTGATATAATTAGAGCTACTTCAATAGACATTTCATTTAAAAAGAGTAATTAGCTGCACCAAGAGCTTAAATGAATGGGTAACGCTTTTAATATAGGTCTAGTAAAATTCAATAATTTCACTGTTTACTTAAGAAGTATTTACTATAAGCTTTAAGAAGATTTTTCTGCTGAACCGGTAGCTAATACATGAATATATGTATAAAAAAATTTATATTACTATTAATTATTGTTCCGGTCGTCTGAAATATCTTCAATTATCAGGTGGCATCTTGTTACTAATTAGGATATTCACAAATTGCAAATAATTAAAGAGAAACCTAGTGTTGTAAATCATTGTACATAACAAATCTAACACGGTTCTATAAAACAAATTACATACTCGAGTCATGACTCATACATGCAGAGTTTACGAATGCAAACGAGTCTTTAGCAATCAGCTACCAACAGAAAATAATATTCTAGTTTATAACAACAGATACTTAAAAATACCCTTAACTCCTAAAATAAGAGCAAACTTATGATGTGTCTTCTTCGAAATTTGTTACCCAAATGGAGATTTGCAGCAACTATTATACAGTAAATCCCTTCAATAGCGTCTTTCACTTTTCATCCCCTAAACAAGCTGTCAATACTTTGTTACTAACAATATTATATTTAGGTGATTGTCGTCGTGTCGATTTATGTTAAGTTAAAAAATTATTATTATGCATATAATGTACATTTTAGAATTTGTTTTTCTGTGTTTTACGCTCTTAACCCTTACTGGGTTTCACCGAGAAAAGAAGGGGTTAAAATGATATGATTATAAACTGGTCTTAGGAGTCGATACAAAATATTTTAGAATTCATTGGATTCGCCGTGCAGTTGCCAGCCCCATAGTGTAGCAGGGAGAGAAGTGCAAACAGTGTCTGGGACTTGCGACCCAGATGTAAGTTTAAGGGGCCCTTTTAAACTAAACAATCTAGAGATCAGGAATATGTCCGCACTGGATGACAAAACACATTGGTGTGAAGATATTGATCTTCAGGGATTTTTTATTTTTTTCTCATACGTATTCATTATGTCAGTACAATCAGTACTCGCTTCGTTCCCGGTAGACTAAGGCTTTTGGTTTGTTTTTTTAGACGAACCTTCCTTAACAAATTATATAAACTATTTAAAAACTCCAAAGGCTGGAACAACGCCGCAAGATGGCTAGTTTGTCGGTTTTTTATCGAATACATTTCAGAGAGTGTGCAATAGACTACACCTGATACACCTTTCAATGACCAAATAACCAGAAGCTCAACCAGAAAACACCGTCTTACGGTTGAAGTTTCAAAGTCCTGTACAAAGCATTTCGCTTCTTCTTTCCTTGTGCGGACAGCAAAATTTTGAAGCTCTCTGCCGGTTTTTCTGATAATTACAATCTTTAAATTAAATCTTCCTGATAATTAAAATCTTCAGACAGCTTAGACTACAGACATGATTAATATCAAGCAAGTTTTAATGAAACGCGTAAATATTCAGATTTAAAAAAGTAAAAATATATATAAATCGTTTAGTAGTTGTTAAACCATTTTGTGCTCTTGCTACTGAGAGACTAACGAACGTATTATTATGATAAATAACAATAGAAATCATACATTAAATCCCCACGATAAAGTATCAACTTTACCGCGACGCGTGTTTGACCTTTATTTTAAGGTTCATAGCCATTTTTACTCCCGCTCCACAGACGTTGCAAGACTTTTCGGTGGCTTCATCCCTTGTTATTAAATTACTTTGATCTGGAAAAATCATTTGGAACGCGTTTAAATGGAATTTTAATTACGCTAAAGACCATCTTGAAGTAAGTAATCATCCACTCCTTTTTATATTTTTAGGTTCATCGCGACCACTCGATAATTATAATTTTGATGTTGCCAGATAAAGATCCGTGTTCTCTATATGCTTACCTTTTCACTCGATCCTAACCCTGCCTTATTTTTTTGAGTACCTATCATAAGCTGTTTATTAAATTGAAGTAATGCTTCGAGATGATTTTTTTCTTTTGGGAGCGATATTACTATATCATCATGAAATTTTCCGATGATATGTCTTTTAGTAACTTTTAGAAGTTTATAGAGTTCCGATGGTTTCTTTTATTTCATTCAAAATTTATTTCGATCTCAAAAAAAAGTTGAATAATCTGTTGAATGCGCTAACCCAAGTCACAACTTCAATGTATTTATGCCGCTCGCATCAGATTAGAGATAAAAAGAGAGAAAAACGTCCAACACATTTGTTTGTTTCAAACGACATAAAGTCAATAATTGCGTTCAATATATCTATACTAATTTTATAAAATTGTTTTATTTGTTTGTTTGTTTGTTTGTTTGTTTGTTTGTATGGTTGATTGACCGCCCTAATGTTTAAAACTACTGGATGGATTTGAAAAATTCTTTTTGCTATTTATACACAGAATCATGAGGAAGGCTATAGACTGTTTTCTGTCACGCTACTGTTTCTCATTCTATTATAATAAATAAAATCATTCATTCGCGAGTGGCACAGTGAACAAAGGCTAGTTTTTATGAAATTTAATTTCACAAAATTCCGATACGAGTAACCTTCTACATATTTTGGATTAAAACAAAGAAATCTCGTATGCCATAGTGAATAAGATCCCTGGTGTTATAGCTAAATTAAAGCTAAATAATGTATATATGTATATATATATATATATATATATATATATATATATATATATATATTAAGGTATATTGAACGGTAACTGAATTTTACAATTTTATTATACTCTAAAATTCGATTACCAATCTTTTTTAATAATCGGAGCAGACGACAAACAGGCTCTGGAACAAATTAAACTTGATGAAGGTATTAAACAAACTCACGGTAACATATTTCGACTGCATCAAAGTGACCAATAAGCCGGGATCCAATATAGTGCCAAACAAAGGTTTACAAGAGTTTAGGACACGCCCCCCTTACTGCATATTCAACGCGGGACCAAAGTCAATATAGAACAGAGACGAACTTTTGAACTCAATATTATTTTATTGTTGTTGTACGAATAAAATAGTATTAACAGTTTATTATACTACTTTCTGTATAAAGTGTTAGTTATTTTTGGTCTATTGTTAAACCGGGTAGCAAAAGAGCAGAAAATTCATCTGATGATATATATTTAGATATTAATTAATCTTTTATCAAAAAAGAAAAAATAGAAACCTTTTAAAACAAATAACAATTTTATTTAAAGTGACGTCCACTGTCGGACCATGTACGCATCACTGGCCGCTGACCAATATGCGACGCTATGCAATCACGATGCTTTGAATTTTAATTCAATTTACATCGCTTTTCAATAATATTGCTTTAAAGGCAATTATTTTTATATTTACTTTCTCGAACAAACAACCTTTTGTGATAATGATGCAGATTAATTATTATTATTGATAATTGTCATTGAAATTATGACCGTACCGTGTATTCGAATACAGATTAAAGTGAATGAAAATTATTAATAAGGTACGTGTGGTTCAATTGTTATATTTTATTTGTTTATATATTTATAATATGTTTGTAACTCAAGATTTAACAGATATAATTAATAACAAGCGATAAGGGTGCAATCCCATAACTTTTTATATCATGTTTAAGAAAAGATTATATATTTATTTTAATATTATTTTTTGTAATGAAATCCATTTTATTCATTGATTATTAGATAATTTGAAAATATTTATTTTAAGAATTTCTTAAAAACCTAAAACACATAACACGAGACATTTTTTAATCCAATTATCAGTACCATCCCAACCGGCCTGAATCGCCAGAAATCGCGAAAAAAAAAACTAAATATTTCCCGGACCAATTTTACTGGAAAACGAATCAACAAGTTACGTGAATACACATCCATTGACACCACAACCACCCAGATTATGTAAGTATTTATTTAAAAATAGAAGTTTTTTTTCAAGAAAACCTGAAAACCACTTGTAGGATTTTGCTGTAAAACTAATCAGCTCTAAGTTGCGAGTACTTAATCTCAAAACGTAATACTAAAAAAACTAAAAATCGTGATGATTACGACCAAAATAAAAACGTAATGTCCTTAATAAGCGTCAGTCAATCAAGGCTGGGAAAGTAAATATAACATATATAAGTTTGTTAACTTATTATCTATTTTAAAAGATTCTTCACCGATACGATACAATAACAAAAAATGTAGTTCGCCAATGCTACACAAAAACATCACTAAAGATATCTTGGAAACGTATGTATATAATACTTTCACAGCATTTCAAATATGCAGCAGACTAATAGCTCTCCAAAGGTCTTAAAACGAAAAATAATCTTAAATTCAACAGTTCAATCTCGGCCATTAAACATCATTTCAAATAGAGTTATGATCAAATTCGTAAATATTGTTATATACTTGCTCTTTGTCGCAGATTATATTTATTAACATATGTTAATTCAACATGAAACAAATAGATACTCGTAAAAGTAACTTCTAGAAAACATTAAATGATATCATATACGTTACAATTCTGATTATCTCCACATATCTCAGATGTGTCATAATTTTAGATAAAAGATAAAACGTCTTTACATCGGACATTTAAAAAAAAAGTTATCACATTTTTAGACGATGAATAATAGAATTATGTTATACCAGTGTTTGCAAAAAGTTACTCAACTGCTTACAAGAACGTTACAAATGTCATTCGATTTCTTCTTGCAATGTATGGTGCTATACAAAATATTAATTAGATATTTAAAGTTTGTAAAATATACATGAAACGATAAAATATTACAATAATTTATCACAAACATCTGTTACTATTTTTCAATGTTACAAACATAGAAAAATTTAATTATCAAGTTCAAGTAAACATGAACCAGAACAATGGGGTTGGAAAGTAGCAGATAATTGTTTGGAGCTAATTTAATAAATCCTACTTCCGCTTGATGCAGAAAAACTTTTTGAACCATTTATATATTAAGATTTTTATAACTGCAAATACGGATTGAAATAAAAATTGTGACTCATAAAAATTATGTAAATAAGGATTATAACATAGGATATTTTGTTCGTTATTGTGTATCTATTGCCCAGGTTAGATTTACCCTAATATTTAATCTAATACAACAGATGACCAAGACCTATGATATTAGGAAAAACACAATTGATGCTCCTCTTTTCTTAAAACGGCATAAAAAAGTGATGCAAAGAGAAAATAAAAGTGGGGACGAAGAAATAATTGGTGAAGTAGAATTTAAAAATTGTCTATCATGATAATGTTTAGAAGATATCAAATCGTTCCAATTCGATCATTAATCATAAGCAACTATAATAAATATATTCTTTCAATCAATCTGATTATAATTTTCTTTATCATAATGGAATGGGTATGGCACTAGCCTTTAGTAAAAACTACTATTAAAACTAGTATTAGGGATTTTTTTATATAAAAGCGAAAAACCCTCACTCGCGAAAATATAAATGCATAATAAATAGAGTATGACTTTTTAAATTTTAAAACCGGTAAAACCGGTAAATTTGAAATAAATAAAAGATAAAAAACTATTCATTGGTGTCATTAGTGGCAAGTAACTTGCATGTGAGGTGCATCACTTCATCACATCATTCCGAGTGCAAGCTAACCGTAAAACTATAAGTATCTATTGATTGAAAGCCTGCGGGCTATAATTTTTTTTAATTTATGACGTTGTTTTTTAATGTATTTTATGTTTATATATTCTATAATATATACAATGGTGTTTTAATTAAAGTTCGCCAATTGAATTCTTTGTAGTGAATCAAAACATTCTGTGTGATATCAGCTGGTTTGTAATCGCGGTACGTGGACGTTTTTAATAAGTATGGATAGGCCAAAAGTCACTTCTTCACTAGTGACTTGGTTTGTTTGGAATGGTTGGTGCGTACGCATTTACTTTTTCAATTGACGAACTGCCAGTAATTATTACTAAACATGATTTTTAAGGTGGTATCTTATTCATGGCAAAGGATTAAACATTTAGCCCCACCAACCAACCACTAATTATTATTTTACACACAGAATTCCATGATCACTATCAAACCTGAACATTAGCAGAGCCACATATTATCAGTGTGGACAAATAACAACAATCTCACATCGTTAACATACGCTCACCAAACACACCAAACAAACCAAGTAACCAGGTTCACTCCTGAAGAAGAGGTGACTGTTGGCCTATTTATACTTACAAAAACGACTCTGTTCACGAGCCTGCATTACCAATCAGCTGATGTTACGCTACAAGTAGGTTATTTATTGAAGACTTTTACTTAAAAGAATATTTCTGCTGCAACATATTTATAATAAAATAAACTAGCTACCCGTACTAAAATAAGTTTTTATTTAGTTAATATAAATGTCATACATAGTACAAAACTAAAATAAAGTGGATGTTATGAATAGATGAAATGGAAATAAAATGGATGTTTTTTTCATGTTAAGAAACGTTATAATTCAGGAAATCATATTTAATCAAACAAATATTTGAACTAGATGGTTCAACCCTTCTCCCCTCTCGCTTTTTATTTTGACGTTAGTGAAAGTTAATCCAACTCCACCTGATGTCACTGATGCTGAGGCTTTTGTTTTATCTAAATCTACTACGTTGATTCCCTGGAAAAGTAGTTATATTTTAACGATAATTATGATCAACAGTATAAAGACAAAAAAAGTTTAAAGAGTACATAAGCAAAAATAAAACAATTACCTTTATAGTTTGGTTTCCATTGTAAAATACATTTTTGGAACGTGTATTGAACGGTATACTTGACAACTTAACCTTTTCGCTGAAAATCAGTGGACCGTTTATGACTCCTACTGTCAATCCCTCCGATGTACAATGATGTATATTTAAAATAACAATCAATAGTATAGCTAACTTTACTGCTGCACCCATTGTAACTTATTTAAATTGAAGTGTTTATGAGTTTCGCCTCGTTAATATATACCTTCACAAGTTGTATGCTGCAAGATTTTGAAATTTATCTGTAGATAGTATTTGACGTATAAGTTTTCATAAGATAATCTTAAGATAAATGTTATATTTTAGACAGGATGACATCATTTTTATATATAATGTACAATATTTTTTACTATTATTTTTTTCATAATTATAACATTAAAATTTTCACAAAAATACTTCATGAATAAGCTCCAAGTTTACCTGTACCTGAATCCAAGAAGGAACTGGGGTGCATTTAAGCGAAATCATATAAATAAGGATTTAAGGCATCAAAATAAATTTTCCGAGAGCACTTGCGAAACTCATAGTATTAATTTATTTTTGTAGAATTTATTTGTTTTTATTGTGTATTAGGGTTTCGGGGTCAACTAATGTTAACAAATTTTCTTAAATTGTGATTTTTTTGTTTAAAAGTTCTACAAGTTTATACTCGAAGGCCTTTAAATGTTAAATGTAAGTCATTTAAAAAATTTAATTACGATTGTAACTGAAAATTGTAACGGAAAAGTTAATTTTTTTTTGACAATGTTCGCTGTTTAAAATAACATGAAAATTAAAAGAAGTTTTCAAGGTTAATATATAAAAAGTAGTATTAAGAAATAGTTAATGAATTTCATTATTAGAAGTGTACAATTTCTATACACTATTCAAACATTTAAAGGGCTTCAATATCGTATATCTTACAGCCTGAATTTAAACAGTTGTTATCGAGATTTTAGTAGAACAATTCACTCTTAAAAGGGGGTAATAACAAAAACATGGGGTACGCTTCCCCATTTCCTACAAAGTTCCGCATAAATAAATGAGCATTACAACAAAGGCGAACAAGAAAAAAATATGTGTACACCCCACTCATATTTTTTTCTTTTGTGCTTATGTGATGTTTATATTAAAGATCAATTAATTTAAATTAATATTATTTAAATTTTATTAATTATCTGTGAAGTACTCAAAAACTAATTATAATATCATAAACACTATAAAGTTCTGTATATTTTCATCTCGATATATATACATTAACAAATATTTAAAAAAAAAATACTTTTACTACACGTGTTTGTTAAAAACTAATCAAGGAGATGAATGTCATGAATCAAATTACCTAATTCAGCGCTATAAAGGATAATAAAAGAATATTTGAAAAATCTTGCGTATTTAAAATGTTAGTAAATATTCGTTTTATTTTTAAATCGATGATAATAAAACGAAATGAAAATAATTTCAATTGAGTTTTTAATCATTTCAATAAACAACAAATACATATGAGCTTGCTATTCTAGAGGTTGCTGATCACTAGGTATATCCTTTGTATAATCCATATCAACGCAGTATTAGATGAGGTGACATTACATTATCTGGTCATAAGCCCAAATATTAATTAGACAAGGTCTTCTGATCATGTTCAACTGACAACTGACACGCAACTAAACCTCAAACAACGACGAAATACTTAATCCCATACTAACTAGATCCTTTAAACTTTTACGTATTGTTTCTTACGTATTATTTCTGAAACACGAGTTAATTTATATATACATATTTATACATGAATATAAATTTTTTATTTAAATTATTAAAAACTCATTAAAATAATTTTCAATTATTTTTGTCATCATCGATTTAAAAATAAAATGAATATTCACAAATTTTTTAAAAATGCAAGATTTTAAAAATATTCTTTTATTATCGTTTTTAGCGTTGAATTAAGTAATTTAATTCATTAGCTTTATCTCTTTGATTCGTTTTTAACAAGCACATGATGTAAAATTATTTTACAAAAATGGTAAAATTATATATCGAGATGAAAAAACACAGAACTTTAAAGTATTTATGATTAAGGTACATTAATCTATAAAATATCAAATTTGTATATTGAATGGTTGAAAGTAATTAATTATTAAACAAAGAAATAATCTCAAATGGTAAACGTTAGAAACCTATAATCATAATAACATTTAAACGACTAAATGAACAAATTTAAAGAGTTCTCAGGTAAAATGTTTTCCTGAATTCACTTTTTTACGTGTAGGAAAAAAGTAAAAATAACTAAAATATTAATTTAATTTAGTTTCTTCATATTTTTCAATATTTTCAATTGTGTTTTTCTAATCCAAATAACAATACATTTTCCAACAATTAAAACCTATTGATTATTTAAACAAAATACAATGAAAAATTAAGTGCATTGACTCAGCATTGTAATATCAGGGCAATGAAGAGCTCAGTGACATGAGCACTCTCGCGTTGAGAGCTCACTTGTTCTAGATACTCTATAAATAAACAAGCTACTAGAACAAATATTTGATGAAGGCATTCTAAGTTTTTCAGCATATATATAGTATAGATCTAGATACTTTGTCTTACGAATTTAGGTTATTTATTTTTTTCGATTTCATTTATTTTTTAAATATATCTACGGAACTTACCCTAATTTTATAGAAAAAATATTTCTAAAAATATCCTCTTGCTTCATAGCGTAAAGCAAGTCAAAACCAAAATAATATAAATTTCGAAGCTAAATCTTTAATTAATTATTCTAACGTATTATTTAACAATAAAAAATTTTTGTTTAAAATTAAAACAAAATACTCGTAAGCATATGTAAATGTATCGACTAAACACGGTTATGGTAGCGTTGCCAATAAAGGGCTTCGAATAAGGGCACTTGTGTGAAGAGACTCGCTTCCCCTCGGTTATCTCGAGGCTAAACAACTAGACTTACTCGTTAATTGAATATCTATTATTGGTTTCCTATTGTTTTATTTAATGTAATAAATATTATAGATTACGGTTACCTATTATAGGTAAGGATTTGTTATGAATAATAATAATATATATTTATAAGATTATGTTTATTGTAATTTTGCATACTATATCTTTAATATTTCATTATTTTTCGAATTACAGTTCATTGCTATAAGTAAAGAATGGAAAATATAGTGAAATATATAGTTTAAAATGAATGCAATCTACTTTCAAATAAAATTGGTTCACTTAAAATTGCTTGAACTATTCCTAAGTTTAATCCGGATAAACAGATATAAAACATTGTAAAGGATTATCTATGTTTTTGGATGATGAACATAACAACAATAACAACTACTACTTAGCTACTAGCTATTAGCTCACTTGAAAAAAGTATACTTGTATTATAGCTATTGTATTATAGTTATTGGCAAATAAGTGTTAATGTCGTAGATCAGACATATATAAATTATATCTTATTGTATGTTCGTCATTTTGTATGTTCACTATAAAAACTAGGAAATTCTTTAAAATTTAGTTTTGACTTTTGAAAAGCTATAACTACATTACATTACATATAACATAAGGACATATTTTTGTATAATTGAAAAAAAAACAGATATTACAAAACACAAATTAACTCGACGACGATTTCAATATTATTACCCAAACAGATGTGTGACAGGATTGTAAAAATTATTTTAAAAGAAAAATAATCATGCAAAATGGTCAAAGATAAAATTCTTTATCTAACTTACTTCTTGATTAGCATCTTAAAGGCGGTAAGATATTTTATCAAAGAAAATGATGAAACTGAAGACTTATAAAAACTGGATGACATCAGGTAAACGAGTAAATTTCAGATAAGTATCTTGTTAGAGACAAAGGAAGTGTCCAACAAAAGCGGGCGTATCGTTGTTTTTCATCCAGAAAGAGCGCAAAGGCAAGGCGCTATGGCCTAAGTAACAAAAATTCTGGATAATTTTATAAATAATGAAAATGTTAAATTTAAATGAGATTTGAAAATTTGATGAACATTAATTGATTATTTAGTTTTTTTTCTTAATAATATATGCCGAATCATACTCTAAGCTCTAAGGGAACTAGATCATATTTTTTTAAAACTTTAAATGAACAACAACATAATTTAATTCTATGCTAATTTTAACACAAGATACTGAGTGGTTAAATCAAAGCTTAGATTTTAGTTCAAGATAGATAATGTGACCCGTTTACAGCTTGTACCACAAACACTGAAGTCTTCAGTGTGTACGCATCTCAAGTCCACAATAGGTGGCACTGTCAGAGACAGTCGCTGCTCTTTACAAATTTAAACAATAATATCCTCCAACTGCAGATTTAATTGAACTTCCGTAACTGAGTTGATACACTATGAATTGTTCCATACTGAAATATTGTTAAACTTTTAAGAGCTTTGTCCCCACAGAAAAGTAAATAGCTTTGTTTTACTACATCAATCCAGCTGTCTAAAACATCAAATGAATTAATGAAATCAAGATATTATTAAAAAATATTTTTTCCTTGCTCTGTATCTTGTAAGTTATTTATGGTTTTTCAGTCGAAATACATATGTAACATAGACATGTTAAATACATATGTAGCTTAAACTCTTGTTCACTAGACAGTCAACAATCGTTAAAGCTTTATTTATTTAAATAACCATTTTAACTCATCAAAACCTGTTGTGTATTCGATAATATTTTTTTTAAAGTACTAACATTTTTTTTTAATTTAAATATTAAATTTAAATGAAGTATACAATAAAAGTAAGCATGTATGTACATTTTAAATAGGATATTTTAATCTGGTTGCATTCCTCTACCTACAAAAAGTACCCCGGCACCCGCAAAATGTATTCATGTAATGCTAAGAAGAAACATGTCACCGCCTACTCCTTATACAGAGCAACATAGTTACATATTTTTAAAAGAGAATACAATTTTTAAAATGATTGTTTTTCATGACATTGTAACATTATATTATTTAATTGTATATCAAATATTTCTGAGATGATAAAACCCTAAATAATTTACCTTTAACTATTAACAATCTCATAGTTTTTAAAAACCTTTGTGTTACTAGAAGGTATAAAAAAGTAATGTAATTTATATTTCTTTTGGGTTGCTTTAAGATTTTTAATTATTTCATAACACGTTTCGAATTTTATTTTTATTTTAATTTTCTTGCAAACAAAACTTACTGATACAGCATTAAAAATAACAAAAGTGTAGACATTTTAACATTGAGTTGGTTGTCAATCAGTTTCAAAACAACCGCTGCGAACAATCAACGAACGGAAATAAGCATTGGATTTGTCTCGTCACTTCCAGATTTTCCAGAATTAAAAAATAGATACGATACGTTTCTATATCACTTTGAATCTCTGTTATTATTTTGTCTTTTGTTATTATTGGTATTTCAGATACAAACTAGGGTTGTGGTTATAAACATTGACGGTATTACATAAACAAAAAGAAATGCAAGTTTAAGCCTTTCTCCAGGTTGCTCTGAACCTTTTGTATATTTACAAACAAGTAAGCGTGCAACTACAGAGTTATAATACATATTTCATATAATTCTCAGCGTATCTGTCCAGATAATAAGGTTCACAATCATATGAAAATTGTTTTTCATGTTTATTTAGCCGCACCTTTATGAAGGAGCACTTACTAATTAGACGTGGCTCAGTCAAGAGGAATTTTATGAAGTCTTATTTTGTACTAATTCAGCCGCGTGTTCATTAAAATTTATGAATCGCATCTCTTATGTTACGAAAACGAAATGAAAGGCTTACTGCATAACATAATATACTTCAAAGTATGATGCAAATTATTTACATTTATTATATTTATTGAATAAGTGCATATTATAATTATAATTATTCTTATTGACTATTTGTTGATATTTCCAAGTATCTAAATACTTATAAATTTGTCAATGTATGTCTGCATGGGTAAATTGTCGAAGAATAATAAAATGGTAGAACATTAATAAAATATAATGTGTAATTTACGGTACTCACGTATGGTAGGTTTAATTAAAATAACAGTTAACGGATTTTACTCATCTACGTTGATATTTATTCTAAAATCTGTCGTTTCATTTCAATAATTCTGGACGATTAGTGATTTAGGTCTAATAGCTTTAGATTTGCTAGGAATAAAGTTCAACGTGTGAGTGTAATTAACCTAACTGAAGCTTATAATAAAGAGAAGATTTTATTTATTTAGAAGACAATTACAGACAATAAATAAGTTAAATGTAAAATGCTAAAATGTAGAAAATAAAAGTATAATACCAATTAAATATAATAAATATAACTAGACTTGAACTTAATAAATAAACAAATAAATTATAAATGATTAACAAAGGTTCAGAGAAAATAATTGTAAATATTTTATGTAGTAATTTCAAGCACAGCCATATATTTTTAAATAAGTCTGAATAGAAAGAAAAACAACAATCGAATCGCTAAAATAGGTATTGGATTTGTTCGTCAGCTCACTGATTTGTTGGACAGCTGTGACAGCTACCTTAGTTCAAATATTAAACCACACAAATAACTCGAAATAAGATGTTCGTATGATTTCATAGAATTTATAGTAACTCAGTTTGTTTAAATAATTAAAAAGTTTATTAAATATTTAGTTAAGTAAACATAGGACTTCCATAGATTAGATAAATGACCTTGGAATTATTTCATAACAGACAGTATGAACGTTGCGAATTTTTTATGGTGTACCTCATTTGTGGTTACAGTTTTGGACAAACGTATATAGCGTCGAGACAGTCGTCACCGAATGGAAAAGCCGTTGTAATTTCCATTTTCTGATTAGAACACTCCAGTCACACCTGAGCCAGTTTGTCAAAGTGACAAATATTCCTCACCCTCTTTTTGCAAAACATTAAATATGTAACAAATTTGTAGCGGCTTTTAAAGCTTCGTAACCATAAACTTTGTATTTTATAACTTATAAAATACAAAGTTTATGCTTTTGTAATTATCGTAATTAAAAGATTAATCATAATTTGAAATTATATAGTTGGTCGAAAAGGCCGCAAGTAGTTATACACGAAATTAATATTTACTATGTTATAAATCTCTTTTTTTATTATAGTAGAATTCAAACAAACTTATCTGAAGTGAAGTTCGATTTTAATTGTACGAGCAGCTTAATTCGACGCGATTTATGCTACATAGTATAGTGGCGCCCCCAAGCAACATCCTTGGATTATAGAATTACTAAAAAATTAACTAAAAGCCATAATTTTTGTAACTTATTATTTTATAATCAAATTTCAGAAATAAAAAAGTATATTTAAATCATTTATATTTTCACCATCCTAATCTAGCCTACCAAAAACAAATGAGAACACGAGCAGACAAGATAAACCAACTCTGGATTATAATCTGGATAATTGAAATTTGCACACTCATCTATAATTTTCTCATTGTGTAAACTGCGCACGGTACGAAAATGGAGACAACAAATATAACTTATAAATTACAATTATAACTTTTTTTATTTTTTTTTTTACTAAACATTATGGATCTTTTGTTATCTGAATGAATAAATATTTTTATTTTATTTTTTATTTTTATTTTTATCTTTTAATTTTGAAACAGTGATTTAAACAGTAGAAAGAGACTGTATAAGTGATTCATAAAATATATACATGAAATATTAACATAAAATGCAAATTATTTAGTTTTCCAACTTTAATGGTTTTTAATTCATTTTTATCTGTACTGCAACGTTTGATTTCTGCTGTATTATAAAACGAATGTATTTTTTGAAGTGGCAATACTATTAGTAATACCTACTTTAAGGATCATATATAAGTTCTGATTATATATTTCTCTCATTTTCTTTTGAGTGAAATACATAATCTCCTGTACAGTTATTGTTCGTTTTAAGTTAAGTTAATAGAATCAAAACCTCAACATCTGTTGTGGTTTTGAATCTTTTTATGTTGAAAAATTTATACACTTTGTTTTTAAATTGAGTAGTTAAGTCATTCAATTTCTTAAAAGTTAAAGAAATATGTTTGTTTGTGAACGATAATATTAAATAAATGGAAGTTTGTTTAAAATATATATATTTCATTTCATTAAATAATTAAATGGTTTCATTAATATTTACGTGAATTATAATAATATCGTTACTAAACTATACTAAAGTTGGTCGCTGTGTCTGCGACTTTTTTATCGAAACGGAAAACTTCGTAATACGTTTACTTCGTAAATATTGTTTTAACAAACAAGTAACTATTTTTTTTTTATTGCAATTATTATTTACTAGGCAATTGCGCAATAGCGCATTAGGCAATTGCGAAAACTGTATAAAGGGATGAAAGGTCCTAATATGGTTGAATAAAATTTCCAAAACAATAAATTCTTTTTATTATACTTGTGGGTATTTTTTTACTTACCAATAAAATCATCTTCGGAGAATGACGAATAAACTATGAATTTTCTGTGTCGTTAAAAATGTCCCGTTTATAATTTCATTAAATACAAAATGATCTGCGAGAGCACAGTTGACATGCAACATGAAGTGGTAATCTTTTACTGTTACTAATTAATTAGTTAGTAAATTTTTTGATCTTATTAGATATAATAAAATGTATGAATATTTAAAAACCACCCACATTATTGTATATAATAAATAAATTAATTAATAAATAACACTGATCTTGATACGAAGATATCATCTCATGTTACGTCCACGTGCTGCCAAATATGTTTTGGTTCCCGAATTCCCTACGGAACTAGAACAAGTTCATATGCGAAGTTCTTAATGGAACTAAAAATTGTTTTATTTGAACTAAAACAGGGTCTTAAACCAAGTGCTTAATTAAACAAAATAATATTTGTTCTGGAATTAAAACAGGTCTTTTATGAACCAAATTCTATATGGAACTAAATCTTAGTACTTTTGGAACTAATTCAGAATCTATTTTTTTAAATCAAATTCTTAAATTAACTCAATACTAGGAAATGCTGCTGGACCTAAGATATTTAATATTATGAACCAAGTTCTAGATAAATCAAAACATAGTTGTATAGCAAGGTGGTATATTGTAAACCATGGATGACTTCCAGTATGACGAGAAGTCAACCGACTCGCCTATGCTGTACTCTGATGACCCCTTACCAGATAGGCATCAAAACTGGCCGTAGCATTTAGATATTTTCTAAATAATTATTTTCGACTAATTTTACTAGAAAGATAATAATTTTGTTATGGCTTCAAGGATACACTACACCATGTTAATCTACTTTATATAGAAATTAATAGACACATCTATTTTTTAACCTAAGTAAAAACTAAAAAAAAAAAACAAATTTAATAATCTCATCTCATCTCTCAGAAAGGTGCATTGCAGATTTAAAATACCTTAACAAATTTATTTATACAAAATATTTTAAAATGAAGGATTATTGCATTGCACCTACATTAAGAATTACTATATATTAGCAATGGACCTCCGAGATGCCTATTTTATTTTGGTTATGAACCAATTATATAGAACATATTTTGTTTCTATTGTATAGGTATTCTTTATGAAATTAATTATTTATCATTCGAGTTACAAATTACAAGTTTTGGTTTTAAAAAAATATTAAAGTTTGCATTAAGGTTTGCATTGAAGAATTGAAAAATACACTCCTAAGGCACAAATAACGGTAAATACAGGGAATACTAAGAATCTTCATCTTCTGTTAAAAGGTTTTTATTATAATTGTTTTTGCATTAAGCCAATTTGTCTGAGTCAAATATTTAAACATTTCTGGTTTTTTGGTGTATTTTACACAACTCGTCCAACCTGTTTCCTAGGACCAAGGTAATTCTCTCAATAATAAATGAGACTACCTAACTTTGCGCCAGCACCAACACTCTGGCTTTCACACTTAAAAACTTTGGAATGATCCCATCTTCCAAAGACTGCCAAGCAATATTCTACCCTGGGTGTTTAAATTTAAGTTTAAACTCAAATATTTCTACTTTAAAGGGTTATCTAGTAGATTGCTAGATCTGAATTAGGCATGTGTTAAAAGCATAATGCATTAAATAGGTTATATTTACTTGATCTTTTGATTATGTGCTATGTATATTCATATTACAATAAAAGATAGTCAAGTTCTGTGCACGGCGAAGGACTTTTTAAAAAAGATTTATTTTAATTAAAAATTATATTTGTTAAACAAGTATTCACTTAAGCTACCTTAAACAGACTGATCTTAATAATTATTTAATGAATAATTACAATTAAATCGGACCACCCATAGGAGGTGCCGCTATTGTCTTATTCTTAGAATATCGCCTGACGGCGGACAATACTAGGTGCTAAGTCAGCGGTTTGGGACGACATAACTCCTCCCTCCTTAAGATCGAAGTTATCCGGTGAAATGGGAGAACTTCGGAAAAACATTTTTAATACAATTTTGCGGTAAATGAAAATTAAAACACATATAATAATTATAACAATGATATACAATACAATTGTCCAAATACTAATGCTATTCACTATTTTATGATTTTCACTATTTTCACTATTTTCACTGTTTTCACTTAAATCACTTTTCTTCAAAGTATAAGCGAGAAGTTTCAAATCTGAAAGGTCTATTCCTTTTATATCTATTGGTTTCCTTTTTGGAGTTTCAGGAACATGTAATAAGGGTAATGTAATGATAGGTAATGTTGAAAAATTATCATTTTCTAAGAGTGCCTGGTGTTTTCTCAGGATCATAGTTCCAATTTTTACTTCGCAAGGATCATCTAGCATCAGGATATAGGTTCCTTTAATTCTTTTTCGGGATATTTCATTTAAACATGTTCTTGTGAGTAGTTCTTCTCTTCTGGAGAATAAGACCCATGTGTTCGCTTGCAGTGGTTGCAAGATTACATCTTCAGTAATTACAGTAACAGGAGTACAGGATGTTGTATTTTCTTTATAACTAATTAATTCACTTATACAGGGATCGTTGGTAAATTGAAGAATTTCTCTTTCATAGCAGATATAACTCGCTTTTTCGATCTCCTTGCAGGGATGATCTAGTAATTTAGTTTTCAACCCTTTTGCTATAAGGTAAGGGTGTTTAGGAACAATAATGACTGTGGAGTCACGGGATAACACAGGAATGGGGATCAATTTATAATAGATATATGTGTCATCCTTAATTATAGGTATTTCTAAGAGATACGTAATATAATTTCCTTTCAAATAAGCTTTTATAGAAATTGTCTGTTCCAGTTTAACTAGATTATCTAATATTGGATTATAGGCTAATTTTTCTAATTTACTTATTTTTTCTAAAGTATTTAATAGATCGTTAGAATTAATAATTGATTGATGTAAAATACCTAATCTACTTAATGCAAAACTTGTTTCTATTTCATTTAATCTTATATAGATAGTTTGAAAATTATGTATTAATAAATTATACGTACTAATTATTTGAGTCTCTATATGATTGAGAGCATCTTTTTTCATAATCTCTGTTAAATTATGTCTTAACTCCTGTATTTCTAAATTAATTCCTATAATATTATCATTTAATTGAAATGTTGAATTCGTTAAAGAGAGCATCATTTCAGTAATTAAAGTAATTTTATTTTTAGTTTTACTTTGCTCTAATTTAACTTCATTAATAAGTTTTTCATATCTAATAGCATCGTTATTATCTAGATTTCCAGTAATTATCTTAATTATAGATCCTAAGGGGTTGATTAAACCTCGCTTAATTCTAATATTTGGGGAAATCTGATATAATTTTATTAACGTTATATTTCTTAAGTAGTTAGCTTGAATCCTAACATCTATAAAATTTTCAATATAATTATCATCAAAATTATTAACTAACTTATCTAACTGGGTACATTTATAAAAAATATCTTTAAAATCTTCTATTATATTTCTTAAATCTAATGTTTTTGCAATGGTCCATTTGTCATTACTCACGATGGCTAAACCATTTCTTAACGGTAGTATTCCAGGATTGTCACGTAATTCCTGAAGTTGAAGGGCCTGGGACCGCCTCATCAGGACCAAGATCAGGACCAGCAGGTGGTACCTGTGGAGGTCGTTTCACATTCCTTATTGGAATTTTCGTACTACGTTCGTTACTCATAATGACAGGGACAATATTTCTACTTATATCTTTAGAAACTTGTGCTTTAATATAGCGTGGCTTATCTTTACTCTTTCTTTTATTAGTGCTCTTGGCAAATATAAAATCTCCTGGTTTAATTTGAAACTCAGTTTCACCACCTCTTTTTTCAATATATTTTTCTTTACTTTTAATTGTTTTATCACTGATGTGTTTATATAAAAACTTTGTTCGTTTCATATGCTCTTTAATCAATTGTTGCATGTATTCTCGATTAAAATCTATATCAAAAGTGTTTCTAGATTCTGTATGTCCGAATAGAACTTCAAAAGGCGTAAAACCAGTTGATGAATGTATTGAATGATTATATGCCATTATTGCATAAGTCATCACCGAAGCAGCATCGGTATATTTATGTTCGTATTTTGCAATTCTATATATTTCTAAAATAGTTGAATGGAATCTTTCGATAAGACCCATAGAATTCGGATTATTCGCGGTACCTATGTGTATTTCAATTTTATACATGGATAAAAATTCTTTTAGTAAAGCATTGTTAAATTCAGTACCTGGGTCGGCACTAATTTTTAAAGGTAAACCATAAAAAGAAAAGTATTTAATTAACGCTCTAACTATTTCTGGCGTCGTTCTGTTTGGTATTTCAAAAGCTTGGCCTAATTTGCTAAATGCATCAATAATAGTCAAATAATAATTACCTTCGATAGAAAATATATCAATAAATATTTCTTCTAAGGGTTTCGTCTGCGTTTGGGTTAATTGTAATTTTGGTTTTATCGGGTTTCTATTGTACTTCATTTTTTTACAAACTTCACAAGAATTAATTACGCTTGATATCGTTTGTTCCATTTTATGCCAAAAATAATTTCGTTTAATGTGTCCTAAAGTTTCACGAATGCCTCTATGGCAAGTTTTGCCTTCGTGATATTTTATTACTATTTCTCTTTGATCGTTTTCGTCATCTATATAACTAACGCGTTTTGTGCATTCCCTAAATTTAACACATTCTTTCTTAAATAATGATATAACTAATTCCGTAAATTGGTTGCGATGTATATCGTCTTCGAAATATATAAAATATTTAGCATTATTCTTAATATATTCTTTTAAAAATTGCTTAACTAAGTCAGGTCTATTTGTAGGTAAATGAACTTCTAAAATACGTTGCTTAGGCCTAGATAAATCTTTAACTGTTAATTTATCTATTAACCATGTAAAGACTAAAATTTGATTTGGTTTGGTATCAATTGCTTCTTGTAAAATAGGGATACCTTCGGATTCAGTATCACGAGCTGAATGTATAGTATCAGTTTCAGAAGCAGTCAAGGTTGAACTAGAGGGACACGGTATAGAGTAAGGTGAACCATTTCTAGTCCTAACTGAAAGAGTTTTCTCTGAATCTGTTTCACAAGTAATAACGTTTCAAGTAATAACGGTTCTTCCGTTTCAGTTTCGAATATATTAGTTTCTGATTGAGGAAAAACGGTCTTTTTTAATTTAGCTAGTTCTTTTAAGTCCTCTGTTCATTTTCTAATTTCTTCAAGACGGTCGTCGTCTTGTTCAACATTAACTTGCGTTGACATATTTTCATCATTTTCTATTGCGTTAATGCGGACGCGCGATAAAGCATCAGCATTACAATTGCTTTTACCACTTTTATGTACAATTTCAAAATCGTACTCAGATAATCTTAAACGCCAACGGGTTAATCTACTATTAGTATCTTTTAATGAATTTAACCATGCTAAGGGCTTGTGATCTGTAATTATTTTAAATTTCTTACCATATAAATAGGGGCGGAAATATTTTACTGCCCATACGATAGCAAGAAGTTCTTTTTCCGTAGTACTGTATCGAGTTTCAGCACTAATTAACGTACGACTTGCATAGGCTATAGGCTTATCGCTTCCAATTGGACCTTGAGATAAAATCGCGCCTACTGCAAAGTCTGATGCATCTGTTGTAAGGATATAAGGTTTACTAGGATCAGGATATTGAAGTATAGGTGCGTTAATAAGCAGTTCCTTACATTTTTGAAAAGATTCAATATATTTTTTGTCATTTACGGCCATAGTCTGTTTTTTCTTAAGTCGGGCTGTCATAGGTTGTGTTATTTTCGCAAAGTCTTTAATAAATCGTCGGTAATAACCTATCAGTCCTAGAAAGCTTTTAATTTCAGTCGTTTTCTGAGGTAAAGGATACTTTAAAATGGCTTTAATTTTGTCATTATTCGGTTTAAGTCCGTCACTTGTAATTGTATGTCCCAGATAAAGTACTTCTTTACGTAAAAACTCGGATTTGTCTAATTGTACCTTTAAATTTGTTTGTCTTAGTTTGTCAAATACTGATCTTAATTTCTCTACGTGTTCTTGTAAGCTAACTGAATAAACTATTATATCATCAAGGTAAACAAGGCAATGAATACCTTGCAGTCCTCTTAACACATTGTCCATTGTTCTTTGAAAAGTTGCAGGAGCAGTTTTAAGTCCAAAAGGCATACGTGTAAATTCGAAATGTCCAGCGTTTGTACTAAAAGCTGTCTTTTGTCTATCTTCTTCTTTAACTTCTATCTGATGGTAACCACTTGCTAAGTCTAGAGTGGTAAAGTAACAACTTCGTCCTAATTTATCAAACAAGTCAGTTATGTTGGGTAAGGGGTATTTGTCATCTACAGTTATCTCATTTAATTTTCTATAGTCAATTACTAGTCTAAATTTTCTTTCATTGCTAGCGTCAAGTTTCTTTGGAACTAGGTGCACAGGTGCACTCCAAGGAGAGTGAGATGGAATAACTATATTATTTTGTATCATTTTCTCTACTTGTTTATTAATTTCATCATTTATTACTTGAGGTTGTCTGTAAGGTCTTATATATATAGGATCTTCGTTATAGGTTCTAATTTGATGTTTTACGTCGTTAGTAAAAGTTAAGGGTAGTTTGTCACAATGAAAAATATCTTTATATTCCATACAAAGTTGTTCTATAGCTTTCTTTTCTTCGGAGTTCATGTGATCTAATCTAAGTTCAGTTAAGTTTTCAGTCAATATTTCGTCTATTTCTAAATCATAACTGTCATCTAATTTGTTAATATTACATTTACTAGGATTATATTTTGTCACAATAAAAGGGCTAGTGATAGTCAAAACTAATTCTGTATCTAACGTATTTTGAATGATGGTAGTCGCATATCCATCTTTACAATTAACTAAAGCACTAGGCATTCTAACACCATCACAAAATTGTTTAAAATTTAAAATAGCAAAACCATTACGAAGGTTCGTCGGTACTTTTACTCTTTGTTCACAGCGTCGGTCTAAACGAATGACGTTAGTAGGGTTATAAGTTATAGGAATAGATGTTGTGTTAGTATAAAGGATTTCATTTTTCATGTCTATTTTAGCATCTAATTGTTTTAAAAGATCGCTTCCTATAAGTCCGTCGTAACGTCCGTCTACGTCGTATATATAAAATTTATGAGTTTCAGGATTTTTAAAAGTCGGGAATAAAGGAATAACTATAACTTCATCATGTCTACTAGAGGCATGGGTACTAATGATTTCGAAGGGCTCTTGATATTTAAAATTATTAAAATATTCGTTAGCTCTTTTAGGGCTAATAAATGATCTTGAGCTTCCGGTATCTATCATGAAGTTAGCATTAATTTCAGGAATGTTAATATAAGGAAGTGTTAGTGTATTACAATTTAAATGTATTACCTCGGGATGTGGTAAGGGGTACCTATGTGAAAATTTTCAAATTGTTCAATAGGCTCGTTTTGTTTTATCGTATACTTATTTTTATCTTGTAATTTTTGATCATTATTCATATTATAATATTCATTATCTACTATTTCAGGATCTACCTGATGAACAATATGTTCATTTAAACGAAAACCTTGAGGTTTATTAGGTGGAGCAGTTCTCATACTCACATCTGTATTCATAGGTCTTTGGGGACGGTAACCAAAGGGTTGCTGTCCTTGGTTTTGATTAAATGGTGGTCTATAGCCAAAATTATTTTGGTTGACCTGGGGCTTATACCCTTGATTAAATTGATTAAATTGAGGTCTATAACCAAATTGATTTTTATTTGGAATTTTTATTTGTTGGCTTTTAGAAATGCCAAATTTAAATTTAGGTAAATTTTGTGCATTATTATTTTGTAAAAATTGAGGTTTTGGTTGAAAACCATTTGGATTCGTTTTAATAAAATGGTTTCATACTTCTTTCTAAATAAGGATTGGTAGATGTAGCAGATCCAGTATTATTATAAGGATGCTTCATCATTTTATTTCTAGAATTATATTGGTGCATAAAATTAACCTCCTCTAATACAATACTTAAGGCATTTTCTAACGAACTACATGCCTTTAAACGCACAATTCTTAATAAATCTTCGGGTAAATTATATAAGAAAACATTCATCGCTAAGTTGTCATAAATAGTAATCTTACTTTCGCGTAAACTCATATTCGATAATAAATTAACTTTAGCAATCAATGTGCTTTTTGTATGTTGAATCCTATTACAGAAATCTAGATAAGATTCGTTACTATTAATTTTTAATGTCTCTAATTCGATCGCGATACATTCTTCGGAACGCGGATCACCGAAATGTTGCTCTAGGGCGGATTTTAAGCTGTTCCAAGTATTGAGGTCTTGTCTTTCACTTATTAAACTAGCGGCTCGACCTACTAATTTAGAAGTTATTACATGATATAAGTATAAATCTTGCGCTGGGTTTCCTTCCACTACGCATGTTTGTATAACGTATTCGCATTTTCGAATAAATAAAGATAATAATTTCTCATCTCCATCAAACTTTGGGATGATATTACTAATTTCAACGGGAATCTTTACAATATTGTCCATTTTAAAATATTAAATTTATTTTTATATAAATGAATATAATTTATATATTATTTTTAATTCAATTAAATTCACTTTAAATTATCGTTAATTATTTTATTTTAAAATACTTAATGCTAATCGTCAAGGAAATTTCTTAGAATCTTTTAAGGTTTAAAAAGAATTCTACAATTAAATTGACACATATAACTAAGATTGAATAGGAAAAGAATAGATGGGAATAGCTTTAGGGTCTACTCACCAAATCATCTCCCTCGTGAGTCTGAAGGCAGCAGTAATTTCTTGTAGAGCAGGATCCCGTGCAGGATTAGACTTATTTATAATTTTGGTTCGGATTCCGTTAAAAACGCTTAAAAACGTTCGTCTCTATATAGTTTTCAGGACGCGGAATCCTACCGGCTGCGCCAGTCAAGTTCTGTGCACGGCGAAGGACTCTTTAAAAAAGATTTATTTTAATTAAAAATTATATTTGTTAAACAAGTATTCACTTAAGCTACCTTAAACAGACTGATCTTAATAATTATTTAATGAATAATTACAATTAAATCGGACCACCCAAAGGAGGTGCCGCTATTGTCTTATTCTTAGAATATCGCCTGACGGCGGACAATACTAGGTGCTAAGTCAGCGGTTTGGGACGACATAACTAGATATTGAATTAATAAATTTAATAATAATCGTAAAGTTATTTAAGGTTTATAAAGATTAAGCTGAATGTTAAAAAAGTATAGTAATTTCTAATGACGACCAATTATCTAATAATCTTAAGATTTAAGATTTTAAATTAAGAAAAGTAAAGTTTTGAACCAAAACCATCGTTATTTTTTCATTATAAATAGTAATGGATTTTTTTGATCTTACATAATAGCAGACATGAGTATGCGGCTTTCTCTTCTTACTTATCGTAAAAAACTTCGTTATAATTACGTAAAGTTGTATATTGGCGTTACATAAATAGCTAACATTTTAACCAAAATACCATCCATTCACGCGATTGCATCTGATCGGGTGGTAATCTGGTTGAGTCAGAACATACGAGTTCAAATCTAGAAACTTCTGCTGGTATCGAAAAAATATCTATGTATATATGTGTATCATCTATCTATATAAAAGCGAAAAACACTCAATCACGCTTCTCGAAATCTCGAAAACTACTGAGCTAATAAAAATAAAATTTGTCAGGTACGTTGTAACTAGGCGACATGAACTAAAGTTTTTTGAAAAAAACTATTCATTAAGGGGTGAAACGGAGGTTGCAAGTTTGTATGGAACTTCGTAATTTTTAATGTTGGACACATAATTTTTAGATTTAAATTTGTGTTTAGCAAGAAATAATATAATATTGATAGGATTTTGGAAATTACATTGCTATGGGGGCGAAATAGAAGTTGCAAATTTATAGAAATGTGTGGTTTTTCTTTTGTGTTGGGCAAGCCGTCAAGAAATGGCGCTAGTTATAATTTTACATGTCGGTACTCTTTTGTCGCCCGCATTTAATCACGCTGTTTAGTAATTATGATTTTAAAATTAAATAAAATATTTTTTTTATACAATATGTTCTTTTTATCCACACAACACACGGGTGAAGTCGCAGGCGAAAGCTCGTAGTATTATTAGAGTAACTCAATTAAATATAGTTTGTAAATATCCATAAAGATGAGAATAATGGCGTATCGCCATTATTTTTTAAAGGAAATATATAAATTATAGAAGGCGTAGTCGACAATATTTGTTAAGAAATGCAAAGGTTAGTCTCATTATGGAATTATAATTTACCGGCTTACATTTCTGATTCCCGGATATTACTCTAAGACGTAACGTCTTATATTGAAATGATTTTCGGAATTTTTAAATAGATATAAGTGTGTTTCAGTTAAGTTATAACAAAATTTACAATAACTTAACTATTTTTAATATTTACCTATACAATGGAATAACATTTAAATGTTTAATAGATTCTAAATCTGAAGAGGGATTCAAATTACATTAAGTTTCTTATAATTGATGTCTTGAATTCATCTTGTTTAAAATCTGTAGGATTCCATCACCATCGCTCATCTACAACTTTCATTAGCGACACCATATTTTTAACTCAGGTGTTCCTACTGATCAAGAAAGTGAGAAATTGATTCTAAAATTAGATTTCCAATGACACTATTTATATCACAAATCAAAAGATAAACGATTTAATCAATACACGTCCTAATTTTAACATAATAATCAAATTATTGTATTTATTGTAAGAAAGAAGTGTGCTTGTGATAGTACACACAGAAATAAATATTATATTATAAATAATATGATGTGTTTATTCGCAAATAAACAACAAACTTTGAGGACTTATAAAAATATAATTTTGTATAAAATAATGGAAGTAAAGAATATTTAGCGTTAAATAAAATGATGGTTATATACTAATATCGAATAAATAAAGAATTAAATTTGAACTCCAAACACACTAATTGAAAGTGTTTATTCACAAGATCATTACCATCGTTATTTACTTTATAAAGCAAGCAACTGATTCTCCAATAATTGTAAATTATCACCAATGTTGGACCTGTTAGGCCAAATTGCTATAAGCCTCTTTACAAAGCAGGGGCTCAACTGTATAATTACACCGATTTTGCTGTGACAGTAATAATGTTTTGTAAATGGTTACAGATGTTTCCCTGATAGGTTAATATGGAGTTTAATTTATGCGATATTTCAAGTGCTTAGTTGTTTATAAAAGATGTTTTGTTCATTTAAAGACTTTTGTTATAATGTATTAAAGCAAGTCATTTAGACAAAATAGCTAGTTTAGATTTGCATGTATTAAGTTTTTTTTTAATTTTAGTATTTTCTTAGATTTTCACGAGTACACATTTGACATAAAACTATTTTTACGGATTAAAACTCGCGTATAATTTGTTTACATTATTACGAGACACTTACATCTAGTCTACCCGTGAACACGATTACTGTAAAGTATTTGAAACGTCGGGTTAAAATAAAAAATGTAACCAAATTATACGAGTTTTTTTACGAGAGTTTTTTTAATTTTGTTTAAAATAAAATGGTGTTAAAAAACTTTTTATGGAAATAAATTTCGTGACTATATTCTATTTTAGTAAATTTTTTGACAGTCTATTTTATTTAAGTTAGTTAACATTATTTCCAAATATATAATTTAAAATGGTACTTAATTAATTCTACCGAGGATTTAAAAATTGAAAAAATCATACATACGGCCAAACCACAGGTTTATGTTTCAAGATAAATAAAAAAAATGTTAATAGCCAAAAATGTAAATAAAAAAACCATATAAAAGCTCAATAAAATATTATTTTATCACAAATATCAATAATTTTTTATTAATATAATACTTACATAATACAAAAATAAGTTGTAAACTCAAAATCACTTATTTTTCGTGTTATTTATAATATTACACGACATTAAAATACACCACAATAATATTAAGTATTGTTATTGTTACGAAGTAACTGATTAATGCAGAGGATTTTTGAGTTTATTTATTATCTAAGAGAATAATATATTCCTTTCAAAATGCAAGCTTATTTCATAGTTCCTTGATGAATACTTAATGAACGCTGTACTTTGCATAACTGTTTATTAAACTGATCTTTGTAAATTCCATCTCGAACGAGAATGGAACTTTGTATTTTTTAACTTTGTATTTGCCATTATATTAGTTAATATATTAATTACTAGCTGTAGCCGCCACATCGTTCACGGGGCGTATAAATTTCATACCGGTAAAAAGTTGACAAAATAGTTTTTGTTTTTATAATTGAGGGCTTTAGTTATAAACTTTCTTTATTGTGTTGTTGTTGTATTGAATTCACATAAATAAAAGGTGCTCGTACTATTTACAAAAAAATTTGAATACAACTCTACAAAATTAACTAACTCAAAGTCAAAATAGTTTAGGTCGAAATTGAAACTAGCTAAAATTCTTTTTGAAAGTCGAAAAGCTAAAGTCTGGAAGTATTTGCGCTGGAAGAAGAAGCCGCAAAATACTCACAGCAACAAGTCCTGCCTCTTTTTTATCAATAGAATGCATAGGTCATATATCTATAGGATATTAACACAGCATTGTTTTTTACACATTGATCAATATTCCATTTTTACAGGAAATTATAGCGTGGGCAAAACCGCCACAAGAAAGTTTGTATTGTATTGTGTATGTTTCCTCAGGAATTAGACATTTTTCTACATTAAGAGTTCTCTTACCAAAATAAAAAGATAGACAATGTGTAAAAAATTGGTGATTTGGTATCTTTATCGATTACTTATTACAGCTCCATCAAGTTTTAAAAATATATGAAATGTACAGGAAACCCGTTCCCGTTCCTATTATTAATAGTTTTATTATAAGTATAGACATTTTCAATTCCGAATTGTCTCTTTAATATCATTATCTATAAAGATAATACTGTTACTGTTAAGCAAACTTATCATGCATAAACAAAAGAAAACTTGCAGTCCATTATCAATTATTTGGCTCTAATAATTTACACTGAGCTGCGTCTTTTTTTTTTACAACGAATGCTTTATTTATTTATTTCTTTTCCACTTTGAATTAATGTCATTTATATATTTGTATCAAATTTGTATCAAACAGTGCCATTATTAAAAAAAAAACAATGTAACTTAAGAGTCAATTCTGGTCTGAGAAAACCTACACAACAAACCTAGCCGCGTATTTTTTTAATGTAATCACTGATAATTTTTTTTTAAATAAATATTTTCCAATAAATAGAACCATTGCAATACATTCGATATGAAGGCCTAATGTTTTAAATAATTAATTTTGCAAACTTGGCCTGCAAGACAAGCAGTGACCGCAAGAAGCTCCCATTTATGAGCATAACGCTATTATTATTATCCAATAAACATTATTATTACTCAATACCGAAGGCTTATAGCATCTAATAGATCACTTATATCAAAAGATTCAAGGGAGGTTGCTTGTCCAAAATAATAACCAACTTATAAATAGACCACTAATAATAGGATTGACCTGTTACTTTGATTTTGATACAGTTTCAAAATAAAGAGTGTAATCGTTCTGAAACTACCCTATGTTTGTAATAAACATTGAATAAGAGAGTAATAATCAATAAAAAAAAATTATAAATTAATTAATATTTTTTATTTTTATAGATAAATACAGCTTTCAACGCTTCTTTCATTTCTTATCTAGCTATCACTGAGTCGTTATTACAAGAATTAAAAAAATTGGAATGTTGTTCTAGATTACGGGATGACTTAGCGGCTATGGTTAAGATGATTGGCCCAATAATGGACAGTTCTGTTTTAAATGAACGTAACATAGTAATGCCTAATTAAATCTGAAAATGCTTCGGTTCGTTTTAATTACAGACCAAAATCGGCTTTACTTTTTTCTATTTGAAAAGATCTTGCTTCATCGTTTTAATCAAAATAATTTGCTTCACAATAAACTATTTGACTTTAAAAATATAAAGAATAAAAGCAAAAAATATTTCTTTCAGGTTTATTGGCGCATCTACAACAGCACCAAGATATCCGCGGGTCTATAGAGAATGACATGCATGGACGCGAATCCTAACCTATACCTAACGCCCTCAATTTAAAAAAAACAGTACCACAAACCTGTTAATTGCATAATATTGTATTTCTGTAAATTCTACATATATTTGTTGTGGTTGGAGTCGCCACATTTATTTATTTATTTACTACAAAAAAATAAGGTTGGAGAAAATTAAATTAAAAAAGTTTTCTGCGAATGATTACCGACACCAAGCTCTGTTTCTCGAGACTAAAGTCACTGCGTACTATTTCATCAGCCAGAGTGATACAATCAAGTTGAGGTCTAGTGAAATTAACGTGCACCAGCAGCGGTAAACCAGCCAAAACAGACCTCATTCCACTTATATTTGTAATATATATAAAAAATACAAAATGCAACCTAATTACCCAAATAAAAAAAAGGCCTCATTGATGATTACTTTTTAAGTAACATATGGATCCATTCGGTCGTAGCTATTGTATGACCTGAAAGGCTACATAGTAATATTATTATTTCTTATTTTCCCTAATATTCGCTTTCTTTCTTAGCTTATTATTGTTTATTCGTCAACATACAAAGCATATAAAATTCTTTTTCAGCTGTCATGTGGAAATAGACTGGTATACTTTGCAGCCAGCCTAACGCATACTGCTGTCGCCCGTTGGGTATCTATACAGAGAGGACGTAGGCTGACCCTAATCAGTTTCTATGATAACAGCCGGCATGGAGCGTGTCGTTTGCAATAATAACTTCTTTGTAAGTTCAATATTTATATGTTGCTTTCTTTTCTTAACAGCTGTAGCACGAAAACTTAATAAAAAGTCTAAATTTAAAACACACTTTGAAAATAGAACACGTAAATATTTTATTAATCTATTTCTATAAAAATTAACGTGTTATCACAAAAAATTGCTTGGCTTGAGACGTTATTTGCCAAATTCAAGAGAAAAATAAAGAAATGAGTACCGTGTCAATACCAGGGAAGTTATTGAACAAGTCTAATAATTCCATCACACCCTTGTAAAAAAAATATGTTTCAAAAAATCGCTCAACGAAAAGTCGTCAACTTGAACATAATAGCAGGTACAACACTACAAACGAAGAAGTCCACGAGGTATTGAATTTCATCTATTAAAAAAGGTAACTGTTGTGATAAATGTTACAAGTGATTAGAATTACGCGATACCTTTATTTCTATATCTACTTTGTCAGTGCCTAGATGGGTAGAAGATACAGTTTCTTTTGAGATATATTGCTTTTGCGATACATCTCAACTAGCACTACGGTGCATGTCTGCTTTAGTGATTGCTTCGCAATTGCACACTCACAACTCACACCAGCATCAACCCCAAAAACAATATTTCAAAATGACATGTGCTCTACTGGAGACTTAGCAAGTTTCTTCAATGACACAAGCTTTGCAAAGTACAACAGGGGGGAACGGGACCAATTTCAGCAATCATTAGATGATTCGGGTAATTTATAGGCCCGTCGTATCTGGGGCGGGCAAAGAATCACATTTCGTGTTTTCTGAGGGCAAACGACGAGGTAAAACTGCGGCACCCCGTTCCACCCTAAGTGTGGACTTTTGCAACATCCGGGGACTTCACTCAAACTTAAACGCCGTCCACTACCACCTAGAAACGGCGCAGCCGGCCTTGTTGTTTTTGACGGAGACGCAGATATCTAAACCTAGCGACACAGCGTACCTCTCATACCCCGGGTATAAATTAGAAGATCATTTTATACCCCACGCCGGGGTATCTGTGTTCGTAAGGGAGGATATCTGCTACCGTCGCCTCGAGATTTTTGAAGGTCGGGATCTGTCTCTACTCTGGCTGCGCGTGGACATGGACGATCATGTCAGAGTCTACGCGTGCCTCTACAGATCCCATAGTGGTAATGCAGAAACAGAGCAACTCTTGGGCCACGTACAGGCGAAGATTGACGACCTGCTTTCACAGATTCCCTCTGCTGAGGTCATAGTCCTCGGGGACTTCAACGCGCACAATGCCGAGTGGCTAGGGTCGCGTTCCACTGACTTCGCGGGGAGATCTGTGTTTGACTTTGCTCTGGCAAATGGTCTGTCCCAGTTGGTTCAGACGCACACTCGTCTACCGGACGTGGACAGTCACATGCCCTCTTTGTTGGATCTTCTGCTGACTACACATCCCGGAAAGTACCAGGTCATTGTCGAGGCTCCTCTTGGGTCCTCCGATCATTGCTTGGTACGGAGTGTAGTGCCCATTCAACGTCCGGCTCGCACAAGACCTGCGACCCGACGCGTTTGGCACTACAAGTCAGCGGATTGGGATGGAATGCGGTCTTTCTTTACATCCTACCCATGGGGGCCGATTTGTTTCTCTTCCGATGATCCCAGTGACTGCGCTGCGGCTGTAGCTGATGTGATACTACAGGGCATGGAACTATTTGTACCTAGCTCTGTGGTACCACTTGGTGGCAGATCGCGGCCTTGTTTTGATGCGTCTGTCAGGGCTGCAGCAGCCGGAAAACGTCAGGCGTATCAGGCTTGGGTTAATGCGTTAGTCATCAAGGATCCGAACTCTAGAGTTTGAAGAGGAAATACAATCGTGCCTCCAGATTCTTCAAACGGCAAATTGCTAGAGCAAGGTTTAGGCATGTCGTCAAAATTGGGGATCAGTTGACAAGGTACCCAACAGGCACGCGCAAGTTCTGGGCGCTTTCTAAAGCCACTTTGGGTAACTTTTGCCAGCCATCCCTACCGCCACTGCACTTGGGGAATGATTCTCTGGCCCATACGGCAAAAGAGAAAGCCGATCTCTTGGGCACTCTTTTTGCCTCAAACTCGACCTTGAACGACCAAGGAAAAACACCGCCTACCATCCAGCGGTGTCAGAGTTCAATGCCGGATGGTATTTCCCCAATCGTGCTACGAACATGTGCCCCTGAGTTGACTCCAGTGCTAACGCGTCTATTTCGGTACTCCTATTTCAAAGGCGTAGTCCCGGTCTCATGGAAGTGTGCTTTTGTCCATCCGATCCCTAAAAAAGGTGATAGCTCGGACCCAGCTAACTACAGACCTACCGCCATCACCTCTCTTCTCTCCAAAATAATGGAGAACATCATCAACCGACAGCTCCTCGCGTACCTTGAGGATCACCAGTTGATCAATGACCGACAATATGGCTTTCGCCATGGTCGATCGGCTGGTGACCTCCTGTTATATCTTACACACCGTTGGGCTGCGGTTATTGAAAGCAAGGGAGAAGGTCTGGCAGTTAGTCTGGATATAGCGAAAGCCTTCGATCGTGTATGGCACAAGGGGCTTCTTTCGAAGCTTCCTTCCTATGGGCTTCCCGAGAGTTTATGCAAGTGGATCACCAGCTTCCTCACTGGGCGGAGCATACAGGTCGTTCTCGACGGTTTTTGCTCGGACCCCAAGCCCGTGAATGCTGGTGTACCCCAAGGCTGCGTGCTATCCCCAACCCTGTTCCTCTTGCACATCAATGATATGTTGGACATTTCCAACATACATTGTTATGCGGATGACAGCACTGGGGATGCGGTATATTCCGGCCGTGCAGGTCTCTCTCGGGAAAACGTCGACGAGTGCCGAAAGAAACTTGTGTCTTCTATAGAGACCTCCCTGAGGACGGTCTCAGAATGGGGTAAACTGAACCTCGTTCAGTTTAATCCCCAAAAGACACAGGTTTGCGCGTTTACCACTAAGAAAACCCCATTTGTCGTATCGCCGCTCTTCGATAGCACACCCCTCGATGCCTCGCCAAGTATCAGAGTACTGGGACTCGGCATTTCGAGCGACTGTCAGTTTCGTGGTCACTTGGAGAGCAAGGCCAAGTTGGCCTCGATGAAATTGGGTGTGATCAATAGAGCGAAACAGTATTTCAATCCTGGCCAAAGACTTGCGCTTTATAAGGCGCAGGTTCGGCCACATATGGAGTACTGCTCTCATCTCTGGTCCGGATCACCCCAATATCAGCTTCTACCTTTTGACCGCGTACAACGGAGAGCCGTACGGATTGTCGGGGACCCGGTGCTCTGTGAACGGCTGGACTCTTTGGCATTGCGTAGAGACGTGGCTTCTTTGTGCGTCTTCTATCGCATTTACAACGGGGAGTGTTCCGAAGAACTATTTGATCTGATGCCTGCCGCCGAATTCCATCACCGCACAGCACGTCACCGCCTGCATTTCCATCCACACCACCTGGATGCATGGCGATCTTCTACTGTGCGGTTTTCAAGGACTTTTCTTCCACGTACCACTAAGATGTGGAATGAACTTCCTTCGGCGGTGTTTCCAGATCGATACGACATGGGTACCTTCAAAAAAGGCGTTTACTCTTATCTCCAAGGCCGGCAACGCTCTTGTGCGTCTTCGGATGTTGCAAGAGTTCATGGGCGGCGGTGATCACATTTGACCTGTGACCCGCACGCTCGTTTGCCCTCCTATATCATAAAAAAAAAAAAAAAAAATGTTATTGACAATTGGTATTTGCAATAAAGCCAGCAAATTTAGCCGGCGTAAAATTAGCTAAATTACTTATATTTAGGATTTTAGACTACCCCGCTTACATATGAGAAGCTATCAACTCTGCTGGAACTATCGAGGCTAAAAACTTTTAAAAGAGAAAACCAAAAAGAGATTTAAATAAAAAAAAGCATAAGAATAATGTTTATTTTGATATCCCATTTTTATAAATACTTTTGTGTGTCTGTTTGTAATCATCAATTGTTAATATATTGATGAAGCTTGCACCCATTACCGCTTGTGTTTCATACTTCTCTAAAAATTTTATAAATTAATATATAAATTTTATAATAATATTTTGGCTCTGATAGTACTTTATTTCCGATGACTTATTAGAATACAATCAAGACGATTGGATTGTGGGCCACAGTCTATTTTTCTTATTATTTATAAATCTCACTACTTAAATTTTTCTGAGTTTTTCTTTATATCGGGTTAGGGGAATGCGTTAAGCTTAAACCTTCTTTCATCCACACTATACACTTCCCAGCTTTACACTGATATGGAATGATCGCCTTAATAAGAGAGCCAGTTGAATGTATATATATCATATTTACCTCAGACATCATTTCGTTCAGCGTCATAAGCAAGTCCAAAAATACTTTTTCTGAATAAGTGGACTACAAGTTTCTTCAAATTCTTCCAATTCTTCCCTATATCCTAAACGTCTTGGAGTTATTATATCTAATAGTTCGCTCTCTTATTGTTTATTATTTACAATGATTATTTTTTTCTAAATATTTTTATATGAATTAGAGCCATTTAGTTATTTACTTAAGTTAAATAAATAGATATCCTTACAAATCAATAATTAAAAAAACTTTAAATTTTTATTATAGCCTTGATAAGGTATTTAAAGGTAAAAAAATATACCAATACTATATGAATAATGCTACCACTTTTTCAAAAATATGTACCTTAACATGTATGATAGTTTACAAGTCTTGAATAACAAAACTACATGAATCTCCAAGGTATCTTAAGTTTTCTCATTACTTAGAACTTTGAGAAAATAAATTATAGCGCTTGGTTTCTTTATTATATGATAGCAAGTTATATAAACTAATCCAAAAAAAGCCCAGTATAGCTTATTTTCTCGTCTTTAGAGTTATTACAAAAAAACAAAACGTAAACGTTGCAAAACCCATTAGAATAATAATATTAATAAAAAATATTAAATTAATTAAAAAATATTAATAAAATATATTGAATACTGAAATATCAATAAATAACATTGAATTCATAGTCACATTACGTAAATGTAATGGTATAATATATAAAATTACCTTTAAAAAAAAGTTATATTTAAGTATATTACACTTTTTATAACTTTATATTATTAAACTGTTGGTCGTTACTTTTTTTGTCATAGATTCGATAGTATCGTAATTACGATGAATGCACGATTTTTCGAAATAAAACAATATTAGTAGTAATAGTTGCCAGCTTTCAAATACTAATAGTTCTTAATATTTAAAAAAAACGGAAGAATTTAATATCTTAAACTAATCTAAATATTAAATATTAAAATTGTTTAACTTGGGACAAGCTAAAATTATTACTTAAACTGTATGCATACTAATATGATAATTTAAGAAAAGGTTTTTTTTTTTTTTTTTTTTTTTTTTTTTTTTTTTTTTTTTTTTTTTTTTATTTATAAAATCTTGTATTAATTTTACAATATATATTATTCTTATTTATTAGTATTGAATATGTACATTAAAAATTTGTGTATGTAGTACCAATAGAAGTACCATTTAAACCTACAAAATTTGGCAATATAGCAATACTGTGTACTGAAATATAAATACTGTATACACCGAAATATACAAGATATATTGTACCTAAATACGGCTAGCAGTGTGGATTGGAGTGAAGGATAAGCCTGCCTGCCACTGTTGTATGCGTGAGAGAATGGAAAGCCAGATAGACTGGCTACGTCATTCGTTACGATGCGGTTTACCCTCCCATAAGAAGTGATCACTTCAATAAGTACTAATAAAATATTAATTTTACTACTACTAGATGGATTTGTTTAAAATTTTTTAAATATACTCTAAAAGTAACAAGCAACTTGGGATTTCATTCACTGTTCTATTGATTGTAACTCATGAGATATATATAATGTCTTTGCCGTCTATCTCTACAAAAATACGATTTTAAAAATCGGAGTGATAGTAATAACTTATTTAATAAATTAAAAATAAAATGAATTTATATTATATCGCATAATTGATATAGTTAAGTATATTATTTATGCGATGTAATATAAAATGATGATTACAAATTATTACTGTCTTGAATGTGAGCTATCTCATAAATATAATAATATAAACATAATTATATACCACAAAATGTAATAAATTACCTTAAAGTATGTTAATTTATTACGACAATTTGATCATATTTCTGTTTACTTAAATATTTAAAAACTGCGTTATTATTTTAGTCGACAAATTCTCTATTTTAAAATACGTGAAATAATGTCTAAAAAGAATATGGATAATGTCCAAGAAAAATGCCTGTGGTCTGCAGACAAAATTAAAAAAGAAAAGGTCGTAATCTAGAAAGACGATTAAAAATGTTTTTGTTAAAATAAATACTAAATACAAAAAGGCTTAATCATAACGTCCGTCCGCATGCTGAGATCTCGTCAGTAATATAAAAACCAAAAAAGGCAAAAAAGAAAGTGTGCTGTCAACGTCACTGCATTTTTGACAGCGTCCGGTGCCCTGCGGTCAGCTGTCCCCGGAATCTTGAAGATTCGTAAAATCACAACTAGAAAACTGCCCTTAACCCTTATTTTGGAACATCCAACTCGACGAGGTTTTCCCCCAGATGGTAAGAGGCCTTTGATTAGCTTTAGATCTTACTTTTTTATTCACGCTATTTTACATTCACCTTTTATATATATAGGCAATAGTTTCAGAGAAGATGGCCTTCCATCGGCCACGACAGCTATTTTTCTGTACTGTGAAATCAACGCAGGTGGACATTTTTGCCTTGTAGTGTTTTCGTCCTTATAGCTTTCGTCCTGTAGCAACGGCATTTTTATACCAAACTGATTCAGGACCAAAAATCGTTGTAGTTCTATGTCTTCGGATAGCAGTTTTTATTTATTTTAATTCAGGAATCATGTCTTCGAGATTATGATTCGCATCGTCAACTTTCAGTTTCACACATACGGTTCTTTTATATGCTATCCACCTTTTTGTCATAACATTTTATGCATTTCATCAAAGTGACTTTCAGTCAACCTTTTGTAATATCCACATTTAGGTTAACAATATATTGAATTAAATTGGTGGTTCCGCGTCGTTTTTCTTCAAATTTTTTGACATTTCTACTGTGACTAGCTGGTCTTAGCATACTAGTACAGTTTTCATTAAATTCTATTAGTAAATTTTTCATTTTGAGGAAAATATCCAAATTTTTAATAATCTCCATACAAAATTCACATTTTCGGTAGTTTTTAGTTAATAACTTTTTATAGGGAAATCACAGCTTTTCCAAACCTTCAGACGACTTATAGACATCGTTGAGGCGCATCTTTCGGTGCCACTCGCGATAGTGAAAAGTCATCCTCAGGCGGAAAATTTTCGAATTTTCCTTAAAAATTATTGTTTTTGTTAGAAAAAATTTTTTGTTTTCATTTTTTTTCAAAAATTTATTTAACAGCTATTTAGAGCTCTCTAATAGCTATCTTTCGATATATCGCACACCCCGATCGGATTATCCAGTCGGGAGTTATAGTATTTTTAGAAAAAATTTTCGTTTTCCTCAAGGGAAAAATCGAATTTTCCAAATTTCAAATTTCTTTTTGACTCATATCGTGCGGCTCGACGAGACGCATCTTTCGGCATATCGTTTATAATTTTAAGACGCATACTTAAGAAGATATTTAGGAAAAACCGATTCCCGCGGCCCTCCCACCCGCCCTATTATAACTATTAGAGGTTGGTGGATAAAAATTTTAGTAAAAATTTCCTTCAATTGAAAATTAAAGAGCACCACCTGGTGATCATTTATATATACTTGAAAGTATCTTTAAGTACGGACGTTACTGAATTATACTTTAAATAACATAATTTAAATATTGACACATACCGGAAGCTGACTGACTCCCTCTGGAGACTCGACGACTCGGGCAGCACCTGAAACAAAACAACTAATTAATCAATTAATTAATACAATATACAATCTTTATACAATTTACACATTGACTTTATCTTACACTTTTTATACAACTTTGACAGCGCACCTTTGACAATGCTTAGAACACCCTCAAAGAATTCGACCGCCTCACCATCAGACTCAGTCTCTTCTGCCGGTAAAACCAGCCCCGGGGTAGAGAACCGATCAATCAGGCCCGTTAGACGCAGTGTGGACGAGTTAGAGCTGCGAGAAGGAACTCAACCGATCGGGGAATTGAGGGCGCAATCACAGCCGTCCAACTTTAGAGAAGTTCCGGCCTCACAATCCTCACTGATGCTCCCAGCACCACAAACGCGATACTCAGCTGCGACGAGATGCTGCGAAATCATAAAATACCAGCTGAGTATAGCGAGGAATTTAAAACGTGAAATCAGAAAGGAAGTCGAGGACAGGACAGACCTATTACTTAGAATAACTAAAGCATATGAGGAGGAGAGGAAAAAACTGAAGAGAGTAGAAATTACAAAAACAGACGAAGTGCCGGAGAAAATCACACCCTCAGGACATGAAATAATTAGAAAGATTGAGGAGAATGAAAGGTTAATAAGGGAGAATGGGAAAGTAATGTTAGAACTGAAAGAAAGGATTGAGAAACAAGATCAGAGAGAGAAAGAGAGAGAAAATAGTAGAGAAATGACGTATGCAGGAGTTGTGGCGAATCGGATCGAAAAACCGATATCGGATCGAACGACTCTGCACTCTGTCGTCATTACCTCCAAAGACGAAACAGAAACAGGGGAACAGGTGATGGAGCGTCTTAGAAAGGTAGCGAGTGAGGACGAGGGATGGGTTAAAGTGGAAAAAGTAAGGAAGGCGAAGGAAAGAAGGGTGATTATAGGTTATAAAACGGAAGAAGAAAGAAAGAGGGCCCAGAAGAGACTGGAAGAACAAGACAAAAACCTGCGGATCGAGGAGGTCAAGAATAAAGACCCCTTCCTCATTCTCTATGGAGTACTGAAAACCCATGGAGATGAGGACCTGCTCAAGGCCATAAGAACCAAAAACCGCGAGGTGGTCTCGGACCTGGACCCGGGACAGGACAGGTTGTCAGTTCTTTACAGGAAGGCGGCACGCAACCCTCATACGTGCCACGTAGTGCTCAGGGTCTCCCCGGCCATCTGGAACCGCGCCCTAGGTATGGGGAGACTGCACATTGATCTGCAACCGATTAGAGTGGCAGATCAATCACCTTTGGTGCAGTGCTCCCTGTGCCTGGGGTACGGCCACAGTAAGAAATTCTACACCACTACGGAGCCGAAATGTAGCTATTGCGGGGGCCTCCACATGAAAGTGGAGTGCCCGGAATATGCTATCGGCGCAGAGCCCAATTGTTGTAATTGCCAGAGGGAGAAACTGAGCAATGCTTGTCACAGCGCCCTTAGCGACTCATGCCCGATAAGAGCAAAATGGGATAGAATAGCGAGGGCGACTACCCAATACCGCTGCTAAGGTCTCCTCGGAGGATACACCCCCATACAGAGTACTGCAGACAAACCTCCAAAGGCGGAAGCTGGCCACCGAAGAGCTCCTGCTTGAGGCCACCAGGCGAAAAGTTGCAGTCGCTCTGATACAGGAGCCTTATGTTGGCAATATAGGCAGAATGAAGGGCTACCAGAACGTAAGGGTCTTCCAGAACACTGGTCAAGGAGAAGGGACTGTTAAGGCAGCGATCGCGGTGTTCGATCCTGACCTAGACGTGGTCCAGTACCCGAAACTCACCACCGACAACATCGTGGTGGTGGGGATCCGAACCAGTGCCTGGGAGATCACGCTGGTGTCCTTCTACTTCGAGCCAAATGAGTCCCTGGTACCGTATCTGCAGCGATTGAAGAGGGTCTCGCATGAGACGGGGTCTCAGCGTATCGTCTTTGGGGGTGACTTTAACTCTAAGAGTACCTGGTGGGGCAGTAGTGTCGAAGACAGCAGAGGTGAGATCTTCCGGGGAGCCCTTGAAGAAATGGACCTCCAAATCCTAAACAGTGGCAAGATACCGACATTCGACACGATAAGGGGTGGAGTGCGATATAGCAGCTACGTGGATATCACGGCGTGCACAAGCAATATGCTCACCCTTGTCGACTCGTGGAAAGTCCTGGAGAGCCTCGTGAGCTCCGATCACAACGGCATTGCTTTTAATATTAATTTGGCTAGGGCAAAGGGCACCAAAATAGAACGCACTACAAGAATTTACAATACAAAAAAAGCAAAATGGGGGGAATTTAAGACTAAAATGGTGCAAGAACTCAACAACCGGAATTTACGTACAAAAGATATAGATGACACGAACGAGTTGGATCGGGTAACTAACGAATATAGTGAAGCAATTAGGGAAACATGTGAGGGGACATTACAAAAATTTAGTAAAAAAGAAATTCAAGCAATGCCGTGGTGGTCGGAGAGACTCGCAGGACTAAGGAGGGAGGTTAATACGAAAAGGAGGAGAATAAGAAACGCAGCGCCAATCCGCAGAGCGTGGGTGGTCTCTCAATACTTGGAACTGAAGGAGGTCTATGAAAATGAAGTGAGGAAGGCACAGACCGATAGTTGGAAAGATTTTTGCAGCAAACAAAATAAAGAAGGAGTGTGGGAGGGAATATATAGGGTAATAGGACGAGCCACAGTGAGAGAGGAAGACCAGCTACTCATACACGAAGGGAACCACCTGGATGCGAGGAGCTCAACGGAACTGCTGGCGCGGACCTTCTATCCCAATGACGAAGAGAGGAAAGACGATGAGGGACACCGCAGCATTCGAGAGAAAGCGAAAGAGGTGGAAGAAATTAAGGACCATCATAATGATGACCCACCCTTTACCGAAGGCGAGATGGTGGATGCCCTCTCGAAGTTTAATAGTAAAAAAGCTCCGGGATCTGACGGATTTACTGCGGACATCTGCACCCACGCCATTGGCGCCAACCCCTCGCTCTTCCTGGAACTGCTTAATCAGTGCCTTCGCCACGGCCACTTTCCAAAGATATGGAAGGAGGCCGTGGTGGTGGTGCTGAAAAAGCCAGGTAAGGAGACGTATTCCGTCCCAAAATCCTACAGGCCTATAGGGCTACTGCCTGTCCTCGGCAAAGTGTTCGAGAGAATGCTGGTCGGTCGACTCAGATTCCACCTATTGCCACGGATGAGTACTCGCCAGTACGGCTTTATGCCCCAGAAAAGTACCGAGGACGCCCTCTATGATCTCATGGGGCACATAGTGGCCAAACTCAATCAAAAGAGGATAGTCACTATGGTGTCCCTGGATATAGAGGGCGCGTTCGATAGCGCCTGGTGGCCGGCGATAAAGGTACGACTGGCTGAGGAAAAATGTCCGGCAAATCTGAGACGAGTGGTCAGCAGCTACCTGAGCGACAGAAGAGTGAGGGTTAGGTATGCGGGTGAAGAATGCAGTCGTTCCACGGAGAAGGGTTGCGTCCAGGGATCAATAGGAGGTCCCCTGCTCTGGAATCTTCTGTTAGATCCTCTGTTAAAGTCCCTAGAGGCGAGAGCGGGATATGTGCAGGCCTTTGCCGATGACATAGTTTTGGTGTTCGATGGTGAGACAGCGCTCGAAATAGAGAGACAGGCCAATGCCTCTCTCGAACATGTTCGGGAGTGGGGTGCCGGCATAAAGCTGAAATTCGCACCGCACAAGACCTGTGCGATGGTCATCACGCGGAGGCTCAAGTACGACAACCCACGCCTGAGCATGGGCGGGATAGACATCGGCCTGTCCAAGGACATTAAGGTCCTCGGCCTCACCATCGACCACAAACTCACCTTTAACACCCACGTCTCCGAGGTGTGCAGAAAGGCGATCAATATTTACAAGAAGCTGGCGCGGATGGCCCGGATCAGCTGGGGACTACATCCCGAGGTGGTCCGGACAATCTACGTAGCAGCCGTGGAACCGACGATTTTGTATGCGGCCAGCGCGTGGCACGGAGCGGCGAATAAGCTGGGTGTTCGGAAGCAGCTGAACGTGGTACAGCGCGGATTCGCCCAAAAGCTGTGTAAGGCCTATCGCACGGTCTCCTTGCACTCGTCCCTGATCCTGGCGGGAATGCTCCCTCTAGATCTCCGAGTCCGTGAGGTAGCCTCGCTGTACGAGGCCAAGAGAGGAGTAGCCTTGCCTTGGCTAGGGGACAAAGAGATCGAGCGAATGGCCCCGGCGATAGAGGCACCTCATCCCGCAGTTCACATGAGCCTGGGGTTCGATAGCATGGTAGATGAGGAACAACTCCAGCGTGTCAACACCGAAGTACGCGTTTTCACGGACGGGAGCAAGATTGAGGGCCGGGTCGGCGCCGCGATATCCGTGTGGAACGGCGAGGCCGAAACCAAGGCCCTCAAGCTTGCTCTGTCGTCCCATTGCACCGTCTACCAGGCCGAACTGCTGGCGCTGTGGAAGGCGACGGATGAGGTCCTCAGGCGAAGCGAGTCCACGTTTGGCATCTTCAGTGATAGCAGGGCCGCACTCCTGACGGTGACCAATCGTCACGCCCTCCATCCCCTGGCAGTGAAAGCCAGAGCCAATATATATCGTGGCATGGCCCAGGGTAAAGGAATATCCTTGTACTGGGTCAAGGCACACGCAGGGCTTGGAGGGAACGAGCGAGCGGATACCCTCGCCAGATGTGCGGCTCTGTCATTGAAGAGAGCTCCCGACTACGACCTATGCCCGGTTTCATTCGCTAAGGGTGGTCTCCGTCAGGCCACCCTCAGAGAATGGAACAAGCGGTATCAGGAGGGCGTAACCGCCTCCGTCACGAGGCTCTTCCTCCCGTGCGCGGTGACCGCTTACAGAGTCGTCCGGAAAATGGAGATTGCCGGCCCTACAACCCAGACGCTGACGGGGCACGGTGGGTTCTCCGAATACTTGAATCGTTTCAAGTGTAAGGAGAGCCCATCGTGTGCCTGCGAGCCGGGGATCGACGAGACTGTCGTCCATCTCCTGACGAGCTGTCCCATTCATGGCCTCGAAAGGATCCAGTTGGAGAGCAGCACAAATTTAAAAATAGTCCCAGAAAACCTCCCCATCCTCATGCAAGACCACACAACCCTATTCCTAAATTACGCCCATAAAATTGTAAAATTTGTAAATAAGAGAAATGGCAAAACAAAAAATTAATTGTATACTGGTATTATAAGAATACCAATAACAATAATTTAAAAAAAAAAGAGTTTTAGTTAAAATAGAAATAGGTTAAGCAAAAAATGTAAATAACAGTAAAGCTTAGATGTTAAGGAAAATTAAATGTTAGCATTAAAAATTACATTAGATTTTAAGGTATTTTAAGGTAGTCAGATAAGATTTAATATAAAGATGTAAATATAGTACTCCATAGCTACAACTGTAAAAAACATAATATAATAATATAAAAATAAGGCATAATTGTAAAAATATAAAAGAGAATATAAAATAAAGTAAAATAAAAATTGACGGACCCAATCAGGGCCATAGTGTACCCTTCTACTTCGAGTTTTAAATTAAACAAAATTATAAAAAACAACTTTGACAACGTCAAAGGTGCCAGGACGTGGGGCTCGCACCCACAATAAAAAAAAAAAAAAAAAAAAAAAAAAAAATATCCACATTTAAACTTAAGACTAAGAAAAATACTTCCTAAATTGAATTTTTAACCTTAAACATTAACAGACTAAAATAAAATGATATGCATATTTCAAGCATTTATTGTTATTCCGTAATATTTTAATCTATTTGAGTCTTTCTGTACTTTTCATAAATATCTTTCCAGAACCGATAGGATTCATGGTTAGGCGTCGTACCCATACTCAGAACACTATCAATATATAAGAATCTTATGTTTTCTTTAGTACTTGGTATCCATTTAATTTCAAAATTTATAGAAGCAGGTGTAGGATTTCTGAAAAATTTTATTTGAAATATAAGTTAATGTTAGTATCCAAATATTATTATCTTAATTAAAGTATGCTACTTTATTTATTATTGATTTTATCTTACCCATATTATGCAAAATTTGTCCATAGTGTGGTCATATAATAAACTATTTTTTTATCTTCTTTGGTAAATACTGGAGGCAGGAGGGTACCACTAAATAAATAAAAAATATCATCTGCGTGACTTGCCCCGGGCTCACTATTATAACCACTCCGTAACTTCATGAAATTTCTATGACCAGAATAATTAAAAATATAGTTATATACTTTTGATTGGGTATTATTAATAAGCACTCAGTTTCAAATAGGGCTGGTACTTCAAAATATAAGTGTGTATACAATTCTGATACCTTTAATATTTGATTCATATTTATGTTGTCTTTACCAAAATAAAAATGTTCCACTTGTTTAGAAACCAAAAATCCTTCATCATCAGATGAAAAGCGCAAATCAGACGCAAACATATAACGGCCACGTCTTTCTGATAGAGTTTCATTTGAATCACCAGCTATTAAAAGTAAACCCTCTCTACTTGTTGTTCCATAAATAACATTTATATCTTTTGGTTTATTTTTAAATATATTAAAAGGTAAATCGGTAATAACTGGTTCTACACCCGGTATTTTATATTCCACACATGGCAGATGTAATAGTTGAGTATCAAAAAATAGACCTAAAGGTTTCTCTGCCCTCAAGGCAGTTACTTCTTGGTAAGTCATTTTAGAAAATATATTATACAATTTTGCCGGATCTTTTGTAATATAACCAGCTGATTTTGCTAAGAGACTAGCAACCCAAATAGGGTTTCTATTGATGGACCAATTAGAAACAGATGTTCCACTCTGAACTATCGCTTTCTTGAAAAGTCCAGTTGTAGATTCACTTATTAACAATAGAGATGCTGAAGTAGCTCCAGCACTTTCTCCAAAAATAGTGACATTTTCAGGATCTCCGCCAAAGGCAGCAATATTTTTTTTTATCCATCGTAATGCTGCTATCTGGTCCTTAATTCCAGCATTTCCGGGTGCTTCCTTTATTCTCAAACACAAGAAACCGAGGATACCAATTCGGTAATTAAAGGTAACTAAAATAACGCCTTTTTCTACTAAGTAATCTGGACCATAAATAAGTTTTCCACCGCTGCCCATTACAAAGGCTCCTCCATGAATATAAACCAAAACCGGAAGAGGTTTTTTGGCCCAAGAAGGAACATAAATATTAATTTTTAAACAGTTTTCCGTTCCTATTACTCCAGCAAATGAATTTTGTGGACATGAGAAGGTTTCGTCCACGGCTTTGTAGATACCGGTCCATGTCGGTGGAGGTCCCGGAGCCTAAAATTAAATAATTTTTTTTACAATATTTGCTGAATCTTAAGAGACTGTATTATTATACAATGCTTTGTCAATATAATGACCGAAAATATAAGGTCAATATTTTACTAATTCCGAAATATAATAATTTTATTATAGTAAAATTGACACTAATAATTTAAAGCCGTTATCTTTAAAACCAATTACAAAAGACAGTGTAGATATAGCAAAATTTCAAAACAATATACTAAAACATTTTTCATTAAAAATAATTCAATTTATTGGAGTCATTTTATGTCACGATAAATTCTGATCTGAAAATAAATAATATAATAAATTATATAAGTTTAAATGACTTGTTGTCATATTGAGAAATGTTTTTTTAAATTATCTTACCCTAAACCGCGTGCTACTGTTTGTTGTTGCATAGGGTATTCCGACGTATTGAAAAATCGACCCATCTCTATTTGTTTTACCGATCAAAATTCCTTGATCAATCTTAACTTCTGGGGCTGGTTCGTCTACTAAATTGATTGCTATAAAAGTTATTAATAACAACTTATTCTTACGATAAACTGGTTTAAAATTTATCATTTTGTTAACTGAATTTAATTAAAACATTATGTTAACAATGTTACAAACTTAGTTAACATTCGTTTTAAAATATAAGTCTAACCTAAAATCACAAACACAACCGCATGCATGAGCAGTTAGGTATGACTGATGTAAATTTCTATAACTTATATTCAAAGATAGTGTTGTGTCATAGTGGTAGTAATTGGAAATAATTATGCGATAAACGTTATACAACTATATCATTGATTTTATTATCAAATATGAGTTATTATACTCGCGTTATTGCCCCAATTGTTACTTTTAGTCATCTTGGCCATTGTGTGGAAGGTCGTGTCTTTGTGTGATTCATACATTATTGTTTTAAGCTATTTTTTGGTTACTTTGAGAATTATTTCTATATTATTTCTATTTGAATGCTAAAATAATTGTTATGGGAAAAAAGGTAATAAATATGCACTTATTTTAACCTGTATTTTATTTACAATGTAAATATAAAAGCTTCATTTTAAATATATTTTTAGTACCCATAGCGAACATAAAAGAGTCTTAAATAATTGTCAATTCGAGCTACCCATTAGGCTAATATAAAATGCTACCCTTGGCTTCTCGAGAACTATACAAGCCGTTTTATCGTGGCGTCGCATGTCCAAAATTTACTTGAATAAATTACGCAAAAGGCGCAAACTGTTGAATTTTAACCCGACGCCGCGCGTGACCGGCCCGAAACCGACCCACGCTGAATTTTAAATATTTTATTCATTTCACATACACTTTGAGTTCGGTTACAAAATTCTAAAGTATAGAGTTTCTGACATTAGTGTGACTATTTTAATTTACGGGTTTATATTTTATTTGTCAAATCCTCTTCAAAACATTTGTAAAAGATGAGTTTACATTGATATACCATGTTTATTTAAAATTTATTTATCGACTTCGATTACCTGTTTATCGCTGATACGTTTGTATATTTTTTCAAGATAAAAATTCTTATCATTATTTTTTAACTTCCAATTTATCTAGAAGTAATGATAGTCGAACGACGGGTTATGATATTTACATTCAGCCACCGTGGTAATAAAATTAAAAACAGCACAAGCCACACGGGATTACAAATTATCTTCAAATTTAAATTATATTATGACTAGTATTTTCTTAGATTTTCACGAGTACACATTTCAAATATATATATATTTTGACTATATATTTTGACTAGTTTCCGCAAGCAGCCTCGCCCAGGCGGTGTGTTGATAAAAACTACCCTATATTTTTCCCCAGATTTCAGACTATTAATACCAAATTTCATCACAAACGGCTTAGCTTCACCTTCTATACTCATTTATTTTACTTTTTATTTACAAACAATAAACGGTCAGACAGACTGAAGTTATTTTGTTTTTATAATGTAAGGATTACTATGTATTTTATTGTTTTTTTTTTTAATAATTTTGCTTAGTGTAACGGTTTTTGTTCTCACATGGCTGCAGCATATCTCTGAGGTTATAAAATTACCAGTTTCTTTTACCTTTTATATTTATTCTATTACAGTCTTGTTTATTTATTCATTATTGTATATTATCTTTGTCTTTAATTTTTCTAGGGATAAGTTGTTATACTTTATTTACTTCATATGTCGTTATATGCATTCCTATATATTGACCCTTTTCTGTTTTATTGTTGCTTTATGTTTTCCTTTACTTTATTTTGAAACCTTTTAAATTTAACTTTATAATAACTATTTATATTTCAACCTCTTTCTTTTATGTTTACATCACATTTTCTTATTTAGTTCTATTATTTTATGATTATATAAAATAAATAATTACCTCTTTCGGAAAATAAATTTAAATTCAAGAGTTTGGTTCCTGATTTATTCTAGCTTTCCCTATTAACAAACATATAAAGGTTTAAAGTTACGGGGAGGTCAAAAGTGGCACGAAGTGATTGGTGTAATATTACCACTAGGCGCGTGTAACCGTAACTTTGCTTGAACTTAGCTTGACACGCTGCCGCGAGTCTAGATATAAATCCGTTCAGCAATTTGTGTTCGTAAGATTAACAAATGTACATACATCCTATAACAATAGATAAACATAATTTTAATTCAATGTTTTTCTATGATTCCTAAGATGAAATTAAAAAAATAATAAAAAAAAAACAAAAAGTTCTTGCAGTCTTTATTAAAGAAAAAAATTATTATCATATTATTTAAACTCTGAAATAACCTGGACTATAAATTCAGCTATTTATCGATACCGAAACTAAAACGAAGACAATTACTCGTTTAATTAGTTCTTTTAAAGTTAATTTGAAATCACATTCCAAACATGTCTATAGGTCAGCGAATTATAAATGTTAGGTCAAAACTGCATATATGAAATTGTTAGTACAAAACACTAGTGGAGCATCCAGCCCACTTTAGCACGTACGTGTTCACTTTGTGTTTTTTAAAAACACCCAAAACTCGTTTCATTTCGACGTTTCGCTCGAACATGAGGGTTAATATTGGCGCAATTATGTTCTCTTTAATGAGAAAACGTAAGCTTATGCAAGAGGGAATGAGTTTTGTTTGTCTCTGACAAATATATTTCATTTGCAAAGTCTTACTCTAATCATTGTTATTTTATTAGAGCGAAACATTATTATGAATATAATTACTATGCTTTATTGGTACTGTACCAATAAAGCATACACCCTTTTCTTAAAATATGATCCGAACAACATTCATCCCACAAACAAAAACGACTTTAAATATTCCTTTCTACCATCTTGTTACAGACTACATAACAAATTCTATCGAAGTACGCCGTATCAATACATGTACAGAAACGACATCTGCATGTAAAATGTTCACATTTTCTACCCACTTAATAAATCACCGTATAAAAACTCTACACTTCAGTTCACCTAAGACAATAATAAATTTAATGTTAGCGACACCTTGTCATTTTATCTGAGACGTTGATTGATCATTTCTAAGTCTTTTACATTTCATTCATTTATAACTTTAAGCTTTGCGAGCTCTTTAGCTTTCATATTCTTTGTTCTAATATTTATGGGAATTACTTTATAATGAAAATGTGTATTTAAATGTTGATATATTATGATGTAAGGTCTGTGTCATTCTCAGGTGAAAGTTAATCTCCTCTTATGTAATATAAAGGACGAATATTCTCAAATGTAAGGAGGGTGTCTAGTCTGAAATAGGTTAAACTAAATTGTTAATATATTAATGGATCCAGTAGTATATTTAACGCTTTTTTACAATATATGCGGTGATCTAAACATTGCTAAAAGAGATTAAATGGCACCTAATAAAATTGATTGAAAGACAAAAGGACCATTAAATAATCGAGTAAAGTGTGTGGTAATGTGAGGGATCATAAATCTACGATATTACAAAATGAACTTCTATAACATTATGACATTGAAGGATCGCTCTGACAATATTATATTGAGCTGAGAGATATTATTATTTTAAAGGTTCTTGAAGACAACAACATTTCATGAAGTTTAATTTACCTTCATCAATTATTACGTCTTCATTCAAACAGGGTAACTGAGAACAAAAATATATTTTTTTGGAAAAAGCTGTTTTTATAAATTATGTCTCATTCAAATAAATGTAAACTGTTTTCGAAATCCATCAGACTTTAAAAAGCCAATATTATCCTATCGCTAAGTGCTCGAGAACTTTAAATTTATTCCGATAGATACCACTGAGATGCAGCGAGCAGAATAATTCAGGCTCCGACTTGCTGCTCAATTGGGATGCGAAGGTCGATTCCTCTAAAATATCTAACATGTAAGGATCTGTGGTGAATATAAAAATATGTTTAACCTGTTTCATTTTATTTGAACCCTGTCACAAGCAGTGTCGAACATATAGATCACTATGAGTCTTTCAGATACTGATAATTGCTAAAATAGTTTTTATATTACTGTGGATATATTCCTATAATGTTATTGATTCAGAAAGACGGTATAAATTTAATTTATATTTATTAAATCAAAAGGAAACAGGTAAACTGAAACAAAAATCTGTATTATCAAAAGTGTATTTTAAATACCTTAACTAGTTGCCACCCTCGTAAATAAAAAATATATCATGGTAATTTGTTTGATATTTTATTTGTAAGTATATAAATATATTTTTAACATCTCTTATATTCGAAATACTTATTTTATAATCTATAATTATCGAAAAATATGGAATTAATTTGCAACGCCACCTACCGTGCCCAAAAAACTATAAAACTAAAATCTTGAAAATTAATAAATCCGTTTATAAAAAGAAAAATCACGAGAAAAGGGAATACGAGCATTTTAAACATTTGTTCTTGTTATTAAGTAATTTCATATATAATAAATATTTAGAATACTTTGCACCCACATGTTAGTGTATCATTATAAACATTTAATTTAAGAACATTTTCTTAAATAAATATGTCACGTAAATATAAATAGATAATTTTCTGAAATAATAACAGAGTAATCTGATTATTTAATAACTTTAATAAAAAATAACAACACAAAAATTAGCCAACACTTAAAAAATAAACGGACTTAAATGCAGACTTAAAATTTCCACGGGGACCTATCAAGGAAACCTCCCTTTTCCAACATTTGTTTATGGTGCAATTTATAAGAAAAAATCAAAATAGTATGATATAGTACATTTAAATTATATTATATAATAATTACGCATAAACATTAATATCATTGAAGGTATCATTTATTACTTATTCGTATGTTATTTTTACATATAACATCTTAAAAATGTCATGTAAAATATAAAATTAATGTCCCTGCCTTTTTTTTATACCACACACCATACACGAGAGCTCCGTACTCACAGCTTCGTATAGTCACAGAGAAACATTCTCAACTAGTGCCCTTAAGTTGTGGTAATTAAGAGTTATTTTCGCGTGACATATCATAAGGCTTTGCAACTTGCCATGCACTGCTGGATTGAGACGTTCTTACGCTGCAAATGTTTCAGCTTTGAAACTTTTCCTCAAAATTAAACGACAAAAAGGTAATATTAAAAATTTACATTTATTTTACATTCGTTTGTACTTAAAAGACTATATTATAATTATATTATTTTATTTAAATGAGTATATGATATTAGTGTAAAGATATTCCGTATAGAGTATTATCGTTTTTGTTAAAATAGATCCAGAAGTAATACATATAAATTTTAATTTAAAATATCAATCTTATTGACAACGTCCAGAAAAGCTCAATTTGTGTATTGTTACTATTTTATAAAACCAAAAAATTACTAAAATAGCTGTAGTAACTATCTCATTTCAACTATAATTTTTAAGTTTTTAAGTTCTCTCATAATATACGAGTAAATAATATCATATATTACAATGAAATTTTTAAAAGTAAAACACAAACTTATTAACAATTGTAAGATAAAAAAGCTTATTGTAAATTTTAATTACCTTTTAGCTTTTTCTTATTTTTTATATGACTAGAACCTTTTTGTATTTATTTTTTAATTATCTTTATTAACATATACAAACGGTTTTTATGAAAAATTTAAAACAAATAAGTTTATAAAGCTTAAAGAAAGTTTTTGCCCTATAATAAATAATAAATAATTGCCCTTTAGTGAATAATCATGTGATATTTTAGTAAATAATCATGTGAATTGTAACTCAATAGAACTAAAGAACAAAATAATTGGAAATCCTATTGTCTACCGACTAGAAGCACTACTCAGGACTGAGTCGCCCCATCCGTGGAGAATCCCTGCAATGATGATGTAATGCTAATCAGACAACACATAAAACCGGTGATAGACTTCGGCCGTTGGTGGTGACCACCCACCAAAATAAGCTACGCCCATATGACTTATTTTACCCAGGGTATATACCCTTTGTGTTCTTTGTGTTCAATTGTGTTCCAGTGTATATAAACTGGAAAATAATTTTAAACAACGTGCGGACATATGCGTGTATTATATTGTATTATGACCTACATATTGAATTATGATATTGTAATTTAATATGTAGGTCATACAAAAATCAATTAGAAAACTATTTAATTTCCTTGATACAATAAAAGTGTAATATATTATAATTATTATCTTTGGGAATTTAGCATTATTTAGAACAATGTTTTACTGGTATTACTTATGTAAAATTAAAGTGATAAAATAACATTAAAGTAATAAAAGTTGTTGATTTGATAAAATTGTCATAGCCTATTCTTATCTTATTAATCTATTGTATTTACATACTTTATTTAATAAGAAGTAAATACCATTAATATAATTATTACAAATACATTTAAGAATTAAGAATCATACTGTAAAAGAGATCATAATTAAATATTGTTTATTATATTCAAAAGTTATGAATATGATAAAACTTCAGACTTAATCATAGCGCTACCCCTTCAAAAATAAAGAGAAAAAAAAAAAAAAAAATCATAGCGCTGCTGTCGCTTTTAAAAATTGTTATAAATAGGGCTTATAGCCATTATTAAGGGATTGTTTTCTACTGGAGTTGGAACTGGCAAGTTAAGTTATTTTTATACTTATATTGTTTGTATTATTTTGCTATTATGTCATATTTTGCTATTATATCTTTTGTGGGTATTTTACTGTACCATTAATTCTTAATTAAATTTATATTTTTGTTAATATTGTGCTTTTATATTAAACCTTTTCTCCACTTATTAAATATAAATAATAGATAAAGAGTTTCTTTGTTTTGTTTCTTTTCTTTATAATAATTTAACGATATTTCTTGAAGGACTAAATAGCTTGAATAAATAGTGTTATTTAATATTTCCAGTTTTTTATTAGTAGAGCATTAAAAATCTAATACGTGTAGGTGAGGAATGAAACATGTTTTTGACGTGTCCGTCAATTTCACTTGAAAACTTTAAAATCAAAAACATTGATTGGTATCAAAAAAGCTTTGTCTGGAAAAAAAAATTGTTACCAATATAAGTATTATCAGATCGCTAGAAAATGTATGCGAATAAAACGAATAACACGTTTTTAAAACGTTTCTAAAATTTCAGGACACCTCAAAAAGAGAAAATCAAAAGATGTTCCAAAAAACGAATTACAAAAATCGGGGTGGTTACAATAATTTCCTTAATCAGAAACTTAAAAATAGCCTGTCAAGTCTTAACAGTCTCTTATATCCTGATGTCACCCCTGGTAATAAAAGCTCCTGTGACAGATTTGAATGTATTGACTACGAACCATCAGAATTATATATATATATATATATATATATATATATATATATTGCTATGCTATCCTTATTCTTTTACTCAGCTAGGGTAAGAAATGAATGAGTATACAATAGTGATAAACCAGAATATGTTCTTGGCTATCATGATAAAAACTCATAAAAAAATTCAATAAACATGTTTAAAACACAGATATAAACTGTTTCAGACAACATTCCTCAACATAATTCATTTTTTACGAGCACCCGCCCTCTTATCGAAGTTTGCTGGTATTTGCATCGCACCTCAATTCTTTAGAGCGACCACCATTACATTTTTTATATTTTCCGTTCTAGGGAAATGTTGTGATAAAAAAATAATTTTAAAAATCTATATCCAACATTATCTTGTAAAATTTATTTGCAATGAAATAATAGTTAAAATTGTCAAGGTGCCGTATATAATAAAAAAAAACTTTACCAATATATATATATATATTTAATTAAAAATAGGAATTCAGGTAGATTTTAGTGTTTTATACAATAATTATAGAATAACTATTTACTACATTATTTATTGTTTTCAGTATTGTTATCTGATCCATACATATCAAAATACGTTTTATAGAAAGAAACTTTTATATTCAGACAGATCTTAGCGAGATGATGTGTTTTTTCTGATAATGTTAATATTGTGTGTATAATTTATATGATAAGAAAATTTTACTAAGATTAATTACAAAAATTTAATTTCAAAATTGAGTAAATTTTAAACCTCTCCATTTCTTTTTCTGTAGAAAGGTATATATAAAATTCATAAATGCACTAAAACTAGAGAATGGTTGAATCGATTTGGCTAATGAAATGAAATATTTCTCAAAGTCCAGGGAAAGTTGTAAAGGTGAAAACATATAGAATATCTCCAGGTAAATATTCATATGACTTAAACATTCGTTCTGTTCTTCAGATACTGACGTTCGATTGATGAAATGTATTGACACAAACGGAGGTTGAAAAATGCATTTTATTGCGCCGAAACTTTCTTAACTTACATTTAGTTATATATCTTCGTTATAAGTGTTTACGTTAAAAATTACGACTAAATAATTTATGCATATGTCTATTAGCTTTATGTTAATACATTGATTCATATTAACACTATAAACTTATAAATTCTATTAAATCTATAAATAATCATAAGAATTTACAAATATTAAGATTAAAACTAACTCTATCCACGTTCAAGCAATGAAGAGTGCTATTCCCAAAAGGATTGTCAAGTAACGTACAGTATCCGAAATAGAGTTATGACGGGATATCTAGCAGCCAGCAGCAATAAAGTGAATTATGCAGACAACTGCAACGATACTTTGTTCCCAGCCCTCAAAATAGGAGAGTGTTTCTATTCGAAAGTTTGACGAGATTAAATGATTATTTAAATATAAGAAATATCCAGTAATTATTTTGATTAAGCTTTTTTAGTTTAGTTATTTTTTTAATTTGAATTATGGTGTAATCTACCCTATTCTAGAAATGATAATCATTGAATTTATAAGCCAGCACATAAAATTCAGAATATAAAATAATTTGAAAAAGTACAGAATTCGATTGTTAAAAAAACCCGACAAATTTTTTAAGGTTCTTCTTTTCAATTTAGTTCTAAAAGCTGAGACCCTGCCTGCAATCGCTGTTTTAAAAATTCGCTATCGCCTACAATATGTAACCTCGGTATAATATTCTTCTTCCCGAGAGAATCCTAATGCAGACTTACACCGAGGCACATTGTACGTTCAATTTAAACTTTAATATACAGCCCACTGTACCACCAAATTGGAAATAATGATCTGTACTCTCAATTTTCAACTTTTTCGCCGGCCTGGGTAAGTTTAAAATATTTGTACCTTACCTATAGAGAAATATCTCTTTATTAGAATACACAACAACTTACGTACATTTAGAGTTAACAAAATTTTGTATAGAGTTTTTCGATATAAACATAAATTTACGTTTAACTTTTGATATGTATTTTTTATTTTATTATTAACATTTTTTCATCAAACGACAAATTGACAGATAGTACACAAAAATAATTAAAAACTTTTTTCAATATTCTCTGAAGTAACACATTTGAGGATATCTCAGATATAATCAAACCATGCGGCTCATTATCGCAGCACAAAAGATGTGCTACCATTGTATGCTCGTTGCTAATTAGTTAATTTTTGCAGGTTTCTTCTCTATCTTGAATTTAAAAGTAGGTTTATATATATACCTATCTTTCGAGTCATCTAATGACATTTTTTAAAGTACCAGACCTATCTGGCTACTTGTTTTTTTTACTTTATAAATGAAAACAAGTTTTACTCTAACATAGTATAAAACTTTGTGTAGTTCAGCTATAATTGATTAAATATGGTGTAGAACGTTTTTCGTTACTGATATTTTTTTATATTCATTAAAATCTGCAAAAATGTGTCTGAATAAGAATAATATTTAGAAAAAAAAAACAAAAAAAATAAAACAACACTATTGGTTGATTATTAATAAAAAAAAAATATCTTGAAAAAGAACACATCAATTAATAAACAAAAACAATGTTTGGCAATTATTATCATGTATATAATTAAACGTTATTTAATGTTGATCACATAAAATCAAAATTGTTATAAGTCGCGGGAGAATTGTGAAGTTTCTAATTGCATTCCTGACAAACTCAGAGCTGTTATTTATAACACCCTAGCTGAGTTACACTTAAATTGCCTAATATAGATTTACGGATCAATGATACTATAATTAAATCACTTTCGAGACGTTTTTGCATTTGTAGTTGTGTACGGTCAGCACATAAAGAAATAAACTATTATTTTGATATTTTTTATTTAATTTTAGTAAATGAAAAGATTTTGTAGTCAGGTACATGAATTAAACTACATTTAAAAAGTGAATAATATTAATATTAAACATAATATTTAATTCTAATCTTCTTCAACTCGAGACACTCTTTCTCATCATCGCTTTCAACCGGTGAATCATTTGTGGTCACTACAATTTTTTCTAATAATTATATCAGATTGTGTCTTCAATTTTTTTTACTCTTTAATGGCATGTTGACAAACTTTTTTCCATTAATCTACAATTATGTTTTTAAATTTTTCGTCGTGTTTATTGTGACATTTTTTTGCGACGTTATTTTTCATATATATCTTTTATATATATATATATATATATGACGGCGCCACCATCAATGTTTTAAAGGCAACGAAAGCTATATAAAGCGGCGCAAGCGCGCGGCTCACACAGTTGTTGGCTGACCGTTGCGCAGTGCACACCTACCCACTAAATGAAGATAATTTATTAATCAAAGTTTGTGATCGAAATAAACGAAGTGATAGTGAAGACTTTTCTTGTGTTTTTAAACAATGTCGGAGCCTGACACTATATCAGAAGTGGGATCTGAATCACCACCACTAAATGAACCAAGTAATCCAATAATGGAACAGATGATGTTTTTAATTATAAAAAGAGATTTGAAAAAAAAAATGAAAAAAAAAAGAAGAGAAAAAAGTGAGAGAAGTTTAAAACAAAAAAAGAGAAGTGAAAAGAAAAAGAGAGAAGGTAATAAAAAAGAGACATGAAAAAAAAAAAAGGAAACTAATATATCAAAAAATGTAGGGAAGAGTTATTGAAGGGGCTCGGGCCAATAACTCGGCTAAAGGGGTTGCATTCTGGTCTAGCCTTTTGGCTATAGGGATTGCAAATCCGGTCTAGCATTTGCTACAGGGAAATCTGGTCTAGCTCAGTCAGCTAAAGAGATTTCCGGTCTAGCATGGATCCAGTCTCCGGTTCTTAAACTGAAGAGAGGGATTTATCTAGTCTCCGGTTCTGAAACTGATGAGAGGGATTTATCCAGTCTCCGGTTCTGAAACCGATGAGAGGGATTTATCCAGTCTCCGGTTTTAAAACTGATGAGAAGGGCTTAATAGTTCTAATACGCTGAAGGGCTTGCCGGACCAGCACATTGTTATTTTCAGAAGACGCTCGAGGACGAGCGTATGTCAGCATGGCCGTGACGGCGCCACCATCAATGTTTTAAAGGCAACGAAAGCTATATAAAGCGGCGCAAGCGCGCGGCTCACACATTTGTTGGCTGACCGTTGCGCAGTGCACACCTACCCACTAAATGAAGATAATTTATTAATCAAAGTTTGTGATCGAAATAAACGAAGTGATAGTGAAGACTTTTCTTGTGTTTTTAAACAATGTCGGAGCCTGACACTATATATATATATATAATATTTTATTCTTCAAACTGTGACGAAGTTTTTTTTTCAGACTGTACAATGAAATTTGAATTTCAAGTTTAGAATCCCTGTAAATATACAAATACTACTACAAGTGCAAAAACGTCTCGAAAGTGATTTACCAGAATATAAACTAATAAATTGCAAACGAAGATGAAATAAAGTAATATCAATCATTTACTATTCATATATAGAAGCATCTAATAGTAGACAAAACTGAACCACATAAATATACACCACATTTGTTATAAAAAACAACAAAATAAGGGTAGAATTCACTAAGCTTGGAAAAGAATATTAAAACATGTACTAACAACATTTTTATAAGATTGTCTACGGAACGTAATGTGGACTATTGGAAATCGAATGAGTTTGGTGCTCGCTTACATAGTGCATGTTTACGATTATATTGGCGGAATACACGTGACATTACTATTTAGTGTACCGTAATTGTTTTATGTTCTATCAGTTTCAAATATATTTAGGAATTATATATATATGGTCACTGAATAGTAAATGATTAACGTATTCTCTTGACGACTCAGGATTAACTAACGTTACTTTACAAGTTTAAAGAACGAGTTAAAACTTTTCAGTGAATACTTTTACAGGTTCAGTTGTACGATTTAAATTTTCTTGAAAATGTAAACTTCCGAGGACGAAAACAAATCATTCAGTTTATAAAAATATATATTTTAATTTGCGGTGTACATGTAATAAGATCGTGCCAGTAATAAAATAGAAGCAATTACATCTCATCAGAATAAGTGCTAACATTATTATGTAGTTCAAAACTGTATTAGCAAACATTAATACTTTTAAGACTTAGGCGTTTTAGGAATGATTACTGTAAATTATGTTGTCACTGCATGTGCAGATAGTTGCAAGTCGAGCCACGGAAGGCTCATAAAATGTTTGCATTAGCGTCGTGCAGATGGTGCTGTACACGAATAGGATTACAACAATAAGCACTGACGCCCCACAACAAAATCCGTTAAAACTATATTTTTCCCATATTTTAAATGAACGGTACCCACCTTTTGTAAAACAAAGGTATTAGTACTATATCTATAATATTGTATGATTTTATTCTATTGTTTCATTAAATAAAACATATTTATCTTATAATACAGATGAAACTGATTTTTTTTCATCAACTCTATATATCATGGAAAAGTAGCCATAAAAATAGTGTACTCCATAAATAGTCTACTATAATACATGATAAAGTACATATGACAATGTTAATTGAAGAATACTTTAATGAAAGACTCAAAATCGTTAAAAAGGCTGATCCAATCGAAATATGTACACGTAGCATAACAAATTCAAAGTTGTTATTACCAAAAATTTCCAACACCTACGGAAAAGATAGACCGGTGTTATATGGTCCCCTATCTCATAAATCAATTGCCTAATTTAATATTTCAGAATCTTACACGGAAAAATTATAAATATTAAATAAAAAAATATTTTCAGACAAATCAATTCTAATAACATTTTATTAATATTATTTAAATATAAATAATTATATAAATAAACTCAAAATATACTAACAATAACTAACATAAAATATAAATAATATATGTATAATATATAAATGATTGAATTCACTAATTTTAATAAGTTACACCACTTATTAAATTTAGTGAATCCTAACAGCCTGCCTGTATTTAATTTTAATAAGTGTGCGCACAAATTGTCAACAAGGATGTATATATGCATACTATCAAACATTGGAAAGAGGTAGACATCTTGTAATAGTTTACTATATTTTTACTATAATTTTAATGTTATTATGTTCCGAATGTTGATTCCATTCATTTGTCTTATCTTTGGTAAAATTAATTTAAATAAACATTATTTAACACCTGCATATCTTTTAAACTATTATTATTATTATTGTAGTCTCTCTTAGTTTTAAGTCGACGAATCGGTCACACGGAAAAACTCTAACGAGTTTATGTTTGTGTCTAAAATATTCAATGTATGTTTTTTATTAAATAACAAATAAATAAATATAAGTACACTATTTACAAAATAAGAGATAATTATACTTATAATTTAAATGTATTGATATATATTTGTATAATGTATAATAATAATTGCTAAGTATTTTTAAGTCAATAATTTGAATAGGTTACAAGTATTTAAAATTTGAAACAAAAATAACATATTGTTTTAAAATAAAAAAAATATATATTTTGTTTTCCACGACATAATAATCCCGCAGAGTGTGTCCCGACGTAGGTTTTTTGGGCGTGCGTGTTATATATTAAAGAAGGCAATTTTCTTGCGGTTAGTAATTTGAAGGTTGTAGGAATGCTTCATCATCTGTTACTGTAGTTATACAATGTTTCGATTATAAAAGGATCAAAAGCGACCTTAAAATAATTGGAAATATTCATAGGTTAGTAAACTTTAATATTTGTAGTAAGAGAAATTTATTAAAAGCCCCATTCATTTCATTTCATTTCTTCAGATTTAGACTTGCAAATATTATTTATATATGAATTTATTTAGTAAAATAAATTATTTTTTTTTACTAAAATATCGTTTATTTTTTAATAATATACTTTCTTACCGCTGTCTTAAAACAGCACTTGCAAATAAATTTTCACATACAATTTTCATAATTAGTATGAGATCGTTATAATATTTCAGAAAGAACGAGGCGTCAAATTCTTGTTACCAATTATCCTATCTCTGACTCTAACTGAATAAAACTCGTCTTTTCATCATTCTCGCGGCAAACTTCTAGTTAGTTTTTCTACGAACTGATTTACCACCTACCACCTCCCGTCGCCGTCATAGAGTGCTTAAAAAATACTGAAATTATTATGTTTTCACATTGCTATGAAAATAATAAGCTATATATTTGATATATTTGAATTGAAGTTACTATGTAATATTTTTATTACAAAAAAAATACTTTCAGTTATTCGTTTTCTATAGAATATATTTTATTATATACAGATATAAGATTATTAATGTGTAATATAATTCTAATATACGTTTCTAATTACTATGATTTTGATATTGATATTGAATAATTTTAGTAACTAATGTAACTTCTACTAAATACCAATATTAATCAATCATGTCTATGCATAAAACATCACAATACATATACAACGGTACCAAATGTATAATATCCATATCTTAATACAAACAAAGCAATCGTTTTTATTACAAGAGATAAATATGTAAACGGACTGCGTTGAACTAGAGTGCAGTAAAAATGACGTCACCTCTGGCGTTTGAATATTTTAATATGCTCGAGCCTCGCAAAACGTCTGCCAGAATTTACAAGCTTTAGAGATATTTATAATGTGCATAATATTATCTACTGCCTGGCAGTTTGTATGGCATGAATACAACGATGATATTAATAAGAAACTAGTAGTAATTACTACTATAATAAATACTTATATTAAACAAAAAATGTATAGTTTAACATTCATATTTAATATTAACAATATGAGTAATTCATTTGACCTGCATTTTTCAATAAAATATTTTATCTTACATAACTAATATTTTCAGGTACTGAGATAGTTTAAGATTTACACGAGAACTACACATTTCTATAAAACTATTTTTCGGAGATGATGGGGTCTGACCCCATTATCTCGTCTTACCGCGAACACGTTTGCTGCAAAGCATCCGAAACGTCGGGTTAAATATAAAAATGTAATAATATTGATTGATTGATTGATTGATACAATAATTGATTGTGGCTTACGTATAAAACGCAAATGACTTTTTTTGTGAAGCTTTCTCGTCCCTGGACCAATAATTTCATATTCCACGTGCACTGAATATTTTATATATCCATGTTTTCACTTAATTACCATAATATGTGACCTTCAACTAACCAGATGCTTCTTAAATCATAATTACAACAAAATTTATCAGATTTGAATCAATCAATCGAAATTTAACAAGTCAAAACGTTATCAAAGATGTATAAAATAATTTATTAAATTACCATTTGTGAAAATATATTAAAATTTACATTAAAAAGGACATATATAAAACTAACCTTAAACTATTATAATTGGAATATATTAAAATAAAAATAAAATTATAATTATCGATCTTATACTCGTTTTTAATGTAATCCAGTATAAAGTAATCTTCATCAGGAAGTTTTAATAGTTCTGACATTATTTAAACTAACTGATTCAGAATCGATATAAAATTTACAAGACTCATTATATTTTTTACTCATAAGCACACATGTAGAATCGATTCCATACATGTAAATAACTCAAAATCCTAAAATCATAATCGGGTGCCAATCAGACGTAACAACTTTTGAACATATTACTATAATATCATATCTATAAAAAAAAAAACTTCCATATATTATGTTTCTGATCACGACTTAATCGTAAATATGAAGGGTTGGGTATCGTACCTTCTGGTACCTATTGCAAAAAAAATGCTCTCGCTCCATAAAATATGTCTGAGGGGGTTAAACTACTTATTCTGGACCCACACAGTATATCCCCCCAAAACATTTCCATCCCGCTCTGAATAACCTTGTACAAAAGAGATGCTTTCGATTCCATTCAAAAGTATAACAGTCGGTACGCAATACGTATGTGTGTCTTACTTATTTATATATGAGATAGCCTTTTCTTCGCATATGTTTCTAGCTGTTTTATTCGCGTGAATAAAGTACGCTCGAGGGATATTTTTTTCTTTTCTCGGAGACTTTTTGCGGATTAATTAGATGGCTGCCATAAGCCTCGAGACAACTGTGACTGGATGAATAAGATAGTAGAGAAGGGATATTCATTGTTAAAAATATTAATAGGCCGCCATATTTTTATGTAATTAAGATTGTTACTTGAAAGTGTTTTGATTTTTCGTGGTGTAAAATGATACGATGACACAATGAAATATTTTTATAACTACGAGCATATATATATGTTTATTTATTAACACTAAACAGTTAAACTAATTTTATATTTGTATGATATTATCTTAGGGATGAGTATTTTCATATTTTTGTTATTTTATTTCAGAGGTAAGATTCTATAAACAATAAAGTCATACACATACAACTAATTAACATAGAATATTATAGTTGTGTCATGTTTATCTCGTATAATTTTTCTTTCATTGAATAAATGCTAAAAGTCTGAAAGAGACGTTTGGCGTCAATTATAAAATGTTATTGAAATAGGTGTGACACCTATTTCAATAACATTTTATAAATTTCAGAATTCAAACCGACATCCTCCAATTAGGTTTGTTGTGAAGAAATAATCACAGAGCTCGTCAGAACGATAAATTCACCGCCAGACACAATGGTGACTTTTCTTAACTTTTCGCCCGCGAATAACGAGTTTTTAACTTTGTGGCAAAGCGAAAAATGTCTCTATCTCGGTTACGCATTTTATAAGACGTAAGCTTTAGCGAGTATGTATATTATTATAAAATATTAAAACTATTTATAAATGACTTAAATATTTATTAGAATAGTTAAAATGATTTTACGCACCTTTTCAAACTAAGTTACCGAATCGAACAACAAGATGGCAACGTATGAAAGTCTGATCATGTATGGAGTACTGCTTTTATGGACTGAATCACCCAAATCAAATCTTAGAAGCTGTCCGCGGTACGATCACGATTCTATTTTTAGGGTAATAGTGACATCTTACCAGTGACAGTGAATGTGAACTGAAAGTCTACGTCTTCCAAAGGTTAAGTTTCACAAACTTCCAGTAAATTGATCTTAGGGACTATTATAGTTAGCGCCATGTTCAAGGAGTAAACAGTTCCAGTTTAGGTTCGTGATCATGGCTTTGCCATATATCTACAGAATAAAATAAAGTCCTTAAGATTCTTTGTTCGTATTGTAGTTTTAAATATAAAAAGTATTTGAACAATTCACGCAAGGCATAAGTGAAAATTTAGAAAAGTAGTCTACTAGAAAAAAGAGATAAATGTAGAATAATAGGAGCATTGAGCAATAACAAATTATTATTGGAAACTAAAATTATTGTCCATGATTTTAGTTTAAATAATTTGCAAAAATTTGCGAAAAATCTTTCAGATGGCGTTAAATATCAACCCCAACTTTTATAGTACTCTATAGCAAAGTTAAAGCTATAAAGACTTAATTCCATTACTTGTCACCAGATGGTAATTCTTCACTATATGGGAATGATCAAAGCTGAAATTACATAACTTGTTTTTGATTATATATACTCGTAGTGGCAATGTGTTGGTTTTTTTATCATTCGTATTCGTGTTTCGTCGAGTTTTAAATAACAACTGTTCTAGTGAAATTTTACTTCAAAAACATTATTGAGAACTTGTAGTGTATATTATGTTTTTAACTTACATATCTCGGAAATTATTAAAATGTATGTAATAATATCATTTTCTATAAGATTCCTTTTTATAATTAATTAATTTTGGATTTAATATTATTTTTTATGAATTGGCCCACAAGTTAGGGGGGACCCGAGGAAATTACAGAAGGAAAACGGCCCTACTTTCAATAAAACTGTCGTCTTTATTTAACAGGGTAAAAGTTATCGTGGGCGCTATTCTTCTGTTATTCGACAATGAGATGACCCCTGTATTAGGTATTAATCTCTATAATAAAAACCGTTTAATATAATAATAATTTATAATATTAGTAAAAGAATATATACCTTGGTTTTATAATACCACTCCTACTATGCGGGTGCGGAACGTGGAACTCTACATGAGGAAACGCTGCCATTTTTAACGCTAACCACTAAAACGCCAAATATTGCCTGAGTGGGACGCCACGGTATCTCTTTCACACTCACTCTGACCCCCCATATAAGGATATTTATTTTATTAAGCTAAAAAATAAAGGTAATAACCAATTACTACTGCACTTTTTTATATTTGATATGCCGTTTTTTAATATAAATTATAATGTTTAGTACATAAAGTGGAAGATACGGAGAGGAAGGAAAGCGAAATAGAGTTGCCGGCTGTCAAAGTAATGTCTCTTTAATATTTATTTTGATCAAGCTCTAATTAAAATTCATTTACTTTTATAAATCTAACATCTTATAACAATAATGATTTTGAAGAAACGGACGTACTAAATTTGATGTCTCAGGTATGACTTTCTTCTTTTGAAATGTCAAGAGTTACATAAAAATCATGATATTTGACCATGTATATAAAGGACAATGGATAATAAAAGAAAAAAACAATTACACAAATAAAAAAGCAGAAAGTCATATTTTATGCGTCAGGTATATTATTAAATAATTATGCCAATCATTCGGGTTATAAATTTATTAAAGTCGGTAAAAAAGTTTTTTCTTTGTCGTAAATCTTTCTCTTTTGGGATTAAGCGTAGCATTTAGTTCTGCTCGTATATTTTGAGAGCAAACGACCCATATAAATTCACTTCTGTGAGGTTACTGTAGCTTTGAATTTAGTAATACAAATGTATACTTATAGGTTAATGAGTGAGATTTTAAATGAGTGAGACTTTAATTTTTATAACCAGGAACAAATTTGCAATAACAATTATATATAGGTATTAAATAATTCCATTATGTGACGGATAATGACTGCTTATTGAGTCTGTTGTGCAGTTTATTGACTCTTGTCTCATGAAATATTCTCCCCTCTCTATAAACCTTATAGTAATATATATTAAGAAAATATGTTCAATTTTAAAAGTCAAAATTTGAGAGTAATGAAGATTTTTGCTAAAATCTTTTGTACTTACATTTTAGGACCTTTTAGCTACGCCATATTAAAGAATTTGTATCGACTTCAATTACATTTATTGTGATTAAATTAAAAATATAAATATAATAGTATATAAAAAAGTGTGCCCATAAGAACTGAATCTTCAAAAAGTAGGCTATTACAGAAAAAAAAGAATAAAGAGTAATATGAGTGTTGAATTAAGGTGAGGTTTATTATTTTTATATAAATATGTAATAAAACTCCTTCAATTTATTCCACCTTTTATTCACTCTTGATTACCACTTTTATAAAACACGTATATGCTATACATTATTCTGACTTCAATAGCTCAGACTAATAATTTAATTATTTTAACTCATGACCGGTCGGATTGGCCGCTCAACTCCAAGTGAGTCCAAGTCAGTAACCGACTGCAGCATTATAATTAAAAAGGAATGTAATTGATTCCTAACAAAGTCAAATCAGTTCCCTTTTATGGCAAAGTAAACATTAATAAATAACAGATTGTAACATGTCAAAGTCAAATCAGTTACTTTTTATGCCAAAATAAACATTAGTAAATAACAAATCATAACATTCGGCCATCCGACTTGGTGTTGCCTCCTGGCACACACACAAAAAAAAAAATACACATTATCAAGCTCATAGAAAAATATTTTAAGTAACTATATTATAATTAAATGTTATTAACTTAAATATTACAATCAATTGTTGTCTTTAAATATAAATTATAAACTTTTAATAAACTATATACTAGTACAACCATATTCTAACTGTATTTCATGAAAAAACTAATAATAATAATACTAATAAAAAGTTATATTCCATTTACAAAACTTTAAACTTTACTGACTACTAGGCTTTACTAATCAGAGTTATATTTCTCAGAACTACTTTCATCTGAACTACTTTCAACTGAACTATGCACTTGTAAGGCTTTTATATGTATCCAGGATCTCATTCTATCCGCTGCAATAACAGTTTCTTAAGGTTTGCCCTTTTTTATTAAAACCTGGAACATCTGAAATTCTATATCGATCGTTACCTAATACTTCAGTCACCCTGTACGGACCAACAAACTTGGACAAAAGTTTCGTACTTTTTTTAAAGAAGTTAAGGCTATTTTTCACTTTTCTCTTGTTAAATGTTTTAATATGTGTTCTAATTATGTTACTTTTCTCTAAACATTATTAAGATACTATGTTCCTCTAATTATTTTCCTCTATTTAGATACTATTTTCCTCTACACAAAATTATTTTCTCATCCAAGGCCTCCATGAAATTATTAGTGACAGACATTGTTATGTTGATGGTTTGTTGATTAAATTTAACATAGATGTTTGAAATCAACAACTCCATTTTTTTATGCATTGTCATTTTAAAACATATTTTATTTTACGACGCAAAAATTCTTATTCATACAAAATGTTAGTTGTTACATGATTTAAGCTTATAAACTTATTTCTAACCTACATTCAATTTTGTATTTGTAATTTAAATTTGTACAGAATTTTTAAAGTAAGCGTATATTTAGGACACAGTGTGAGGATTTTTTTAAAATTTTATTTAGTTTGTGATTTTTAATTATACCTTAGCTCGGTTACTCGTTTCAAGAAAGTATTTATTAGATGGGTTATGGGTTTTTAGATCCCGATTTAAACTAAAATTATGAAGTTGGTTTATAATCTTTGTATTAAATGATCTTCCGAAGTCTATCCTGTGTTTGAACCTATGAATAGCACTTTAAACAATATATTTGTTCCTTTATTGTTCACATTTACATTTCAAATCACAACCGTTCTAATGAAGTTTCACTTCAATAAAAAGTAGAGACTACCTTACCTTTTTGTACTATATAATAATAACTATTTACTATGGAAAGGATTTTCATTTTCTGATCAGTAGTATCGAGTAAGTATAAATAACAGAATAATTGAATAATGCCATAACCTTATTAAGTTTTAAAATGAAAAATTCAAAGGGCTGTTTCTCGATAAACGATTGGTTCCGCTGTTATTATACAAAGTTTACATTATACAAAACTAGAGCACTCCCAACTAATGCGGGCACCGCGATGGACGCTTTAAAATTATTATACCTTCATAATATAAAATTTATTATTTTTCACACCCTCCTTTGAGGTATTTTAAAAACTTTGAAGTTTAATAAACCGTAACTAAATACGTTTTAGTATCTTCTTATAATGAGAGTATATAGCAAGATGCAATTCAAGCACTTCTCTACCTGACTAAAAGAGATGCGGTCGCCCAAAGAAATACACCAACCATAAAAATGCGCTGCTACGCTTACGGAATGCAAGTAAGGTTATACAAAACTAGAACAATATGAGGAAAGGAGGATATATGGATATATGGGTTTCAATCTTTCTAACTCACTATAGGCAACCCAACTATTAATATTGCTTTACGCCGATTTTCTATTAGAAAGAGATATTACACTGAGTGATCCAAAAAATAAACGAGATCAGTCATCAGATTCGAATTAACATCCACCACAAAAGAAATTGTTAATAATAATATTGGGTTTTAAAAAGATATTTCTTACTATAAATACCAGTTTTTTTAAATATAATAAACATTTTTTTTTCTACTTTAAAAAAATAAATTCATTTTTTCTATTTGAAATTAAAGATATATTTTACTTTACAGAGTATTTATTTAATAGTTTACTAGAATTAGTTTGTTTTAATCTTTATCGAGGAAAATTTTGAGCAACGCTTTTTATTTTAAAATTCTTTGAGCACTCTTCTTTTAGCCAAGGCGTAACTATGTCATCGGGCTAAGTGACGCGCCAGATTTCTTAGGAAATAATCTCACTTTTTCTCAAGTACCACTTGTTTAATTTTAGATGCAAAACTAGATTATATTTTTTAGTAAAATTAGGTCATAATTTAAACCTCAAAAGGAATAAAAATAAAATGGAATTCTAATTATGGAAAGATGCAAATTTACATTTTTAAACACAAAACTAGAGTAAGCATTATATTATTTTATTGAGTATAAATATTTATTATAAATCAATATTTTATATTTCTATTTATTATTATAATTATTCTCAAAACTTTAGCAATATACATAAATGTTACATTATTTATAAAAACACAAAGTTCAGTGTTCTATGCGAGCTAATTTCTCACGGGTCACTTCTCTCATTGCAACTTTATCGTGCGCACGTCGCTTTATGCAATAAAACTTTTATATGTTACAAATAAAAAGTAAATTACATTTAATTTATCAACTTATCTTTATGTGTTTTGAACGGAATATTTTAATATAGTAGGTAAATTTTTTGTGTGCACGTTTGTTGAGAGAACGAAATAACATTATTATTATATGTAATTATTATTTAGTTATTAAAATGGTTGCCATGTTTCGGAGTAATATATCGTTCCATTTTTAAATTACACAGATATGAGTTTACATTTTGATTTATTTGGCTGTATCTTTTAGAACTTTAGAATCAGGGTGGCTGTAGTGGTTTAGTATACAAGCTGAATTAATCAAGCCGTTTTTCAATAACTTTTTTTGAAACTGAAAATCGCTTCTTCGCCATTTCTAAACAAGTAATTTCGCTATCTGGATGGTTGTCGTACCAATCGACGCGTGTTAATGTGTATAAAAAAATGTTCATAATGGGAAAAAAAAAAAAAATTTTTATTTTCTTTTTTAAAAAATAAATAAAAATTTTAATTTAATAATACCTAATAATCTAATGATAAAATGGATTTTATACAACAAAAGTTAAAAAATATAAATACAATGTTATATAAAATTTTCTTTAACCAAAAAGTTAATGTGATGGGACTCGGTCCCACAACCGCTTTTTAATTTAAGATTTGTCACTTACTGTATAATTTCTTTTTTAGATTAACCATAGAATAGATAATAAGTAGGAGTTATAAGAACTATTCAATGAAATCCATCATCACTTTCACGAAACTCTAATTAATTTCATAATATATATTTTATATTTTTTTTTTAATATATTATATTTTTCTTCTGATAACAACACGCATCGTTTTGTACTGCTACCACCCAAACCAGTAAGTTTTTTAAATCACTTATACGTGGTTTCCAGCAAAGAACTAAAATACTTGGTTTCCAGTTAAAAAAATAATAAAAATCGAGCCTAGTCATTCTCGCAGATATCACGGAAAAAATAATAATTTTGGCATCGGAAAACGAAGTTAATTGCATAATCAGGTCGTGAGAAATTCGAGCCGTTAAAAAGGCTTACATAAGTACATACGCACACACTCACTCACACACACATACTTAAAATATATATATAATAGTAGTGTCCTGAGTAATTCTACATAATTTTAAAAAAATATGTAGAATTACTCAGGACACCTCAAATGTAAAGATATTACAAAAAATATAATTTTGAAAATCGGATAAATAACAATAACTTACTAAATAAGAAATGAAGAAATTTTTCTAATGAACACGGTTTCTTTTTATTGTTCTTGTCTTGTCTAACAAAAACATTCTACTAACATGTATCATTTAAATGTATTTTTTGGAAAAAACCGTTTTAAAAAAAAAATATGTACCTACATACTCATATTTAAAATCCGATATACCACCATTTATGAATTTCCCATAGTAATGGTTACAATCTGTATGCTTGTACACATAAAGCGGAGGATAAAACGACACTTCCACAATAACAGCAATTTACGCCGATGTTTATGTCTCTCTTCCTACAGATAAGAACCATTGAAACTCAGTGTAAATACAATCTTTAGTGACGTACCTTTATTCTTTTATTCTATAACGGTTGAAAAATAAGTTTTTAGAAAATCTTTGAAAAATGCATAAGCTGACCTGTTGGAGTACTTCTTGACGTGACAGAACATGGCGTACAAGTGAAAATCGCAGTCTAAAATTAAATATTCTTTTTTATATATTTATTTAACCCTATGTATGTACAAAGTAAATATATTTTTATTTTTCATTGAGATACATATTTACATTTATATAATTGCTACAAATTAATCCAGTTTCTGAAAGCGGGTGGCATAAATAATTCAACGCCGTCAATATATTAATTTTTCATCATTTTTAATTTTTACCTGTGCTCAAAGAGTAATATAAATAGTTCTTTAAAAATCGTTTATCATATTTTTTTAATATTATAAATTGCATAAATACTTAAACCAAACGTGAATACAGATACGCTTTAGTATGTTAATGATATACAAAATATCAAAACAACATCCACTTTTTTGCAAGTTGGTCTATTTTTTTTATATCATATACATCAAACTACATAATGTTAACCTTTCTCATAAATAATTATTAAGGAACTAAGGAAATAAAATATTTTATTCAGAAGAAACCGTCCCCAAAATAAAGAAAAAACTATATAGTTATTTTAACCACTTTATAGTCAAGTATTTGCTAATATTCTTTTTTTTCAAAGTCATACCATACCATGCAGATAATATTTTAAATGTTTGCATCTTTTCAACTGGTATATAACGAATAACGATTTAAGTTTCAAAATTATTGATTTTTTCATCATTAAATACACTCCATACGATACAAAACCATTAAGTATTCATAGTACAATATGAATCCAACAGAGTGTGAATAACCCTATTGCTGTTTAAGCAAAATGTAAACATTTACCAGTGATTTGGTTCAAATCTCACTTTTGTTTTTTATAGCATGTTATTATTATTCTTAGCACCACGCATACACTAAGCTCGCCGTTATCGTATATTTACTTCTAAAATATATATAGGAAAAACATATTTAATAAAAATAATGAGAGAATATATTTTTGTATTGCTTTAACTTCGCGTTCTAAGCACAGAATCCGCCAGGTGTCATCTTTCAACGCAAATACAAAACGATTTTATTGTAGTACTATAAAAATCTACTTTTACTACCGAGTTTATGAAGAATATTTCGCGCTTACAGATAACGTAGAATGCTCACCTTTAGGATTGTTTGCGGTGCCGGGTATCAACGCTTCACTGCTGGTTTATTGCATAATAATATTTTAAAAGACCAGATCTTCTTATCTCAAGAAATATATCGACATTTATTGGATAATAAAATTATTTTCTTTCGTTCTTTAATTTAACAATGAAAATACATTATTAGATAAAAAAAATTAACAAACATTATATTTAAGGATAGTAATAAATGTTCCATTTCGTAACTGTATTTGAATGTTGTTAATAATAAATATATTTCTAATACTAATAAAAAATAAACATAAGATGTAAGTAATATTATTTTTATATTATAAAATAAACCTTATTCTAATTTAGGTTTTAAAAAATCGTTTAACATCTAGTACACTCCTGTAAAAAGTATGAAATAAATTTAAACCGTGCTTTTAGGTACCAAGTCACGTCTCTAATATTGGGATTGCCTTCGTATCGCGATCAATTCAGATTTAATTATTCAAAGCCCGTCGGTATGTGATGAGCGGCGCGTGGTCAAATTGTTTGATATTGATGAAATTTTTTATTAAAAGATTTATTAATTTTAGTAATGTGTTAGAAATTATTTTGATAAGAGTGACATCTACTAGAAATATATACGTCTGTGACATATTATATTATAGTATTTGCAAATGTAAAAATATCTTTTCTGATATCATTAATTGCAAATAAATAAATCATTTTTTACGATGAAGAGCAACCCAGTTAAGCTAGATAGATAGATATAAATATTAAATATACTCTCATATAATCTACCTTATCGACTTACTGATAACATCCGACTGAACCGAATGTTATTAATATTACTTCCAAAGTTTCTTAAGAAGCCTTATCTTCTTAGATACATTCTAACCTTTGTGGTATTAGTTGAAAAAACAAACAAATCCTACCTGCGATATCACGCATGTAGCAAAATTGGGTACGATATTTATGTATATTTCAAATCTTCTTCAATTCTGAAAATAGTCTCTTTTATATCGCTCATGAAAATTTGATGCTATTGACGTTAAAGACAAAATTTATTATAACTCATGTGTAGCCCATGAGAATAACTTCAAAATTAAATAAATATAACGTAGAAAAAATTAATAAATATAACATAGGAGAAACTTGACTAGAAGTCTTAAAAATGGTGACGTCACAATTCAGTTTAAACCTTTATTCATAATAGCAAGTACCGTTTTAATAAGAATTAGAAGTAAAATAATAGAAATAATAATCACGGGTTACACAATAAAAATAATTTATAGAGAGAATTATTTATATTCTATTAGTAACAAATATATTTACTAGAAAACATTTTTACTAGAAATAACAATGTTCACTAACTTACAAATTTCTTCATAATAAATTTCAGTACGGGCACTTCACCGAGTATATTTTAACTTCTTTTGACATAATTTAGTTTAAAAAGAGAATAATAATTTTAAAATAACGTTAAAACGATTTTATTAAAATATAGAATCAGAATGTGAAAATCAATATAAACACTTATTTAAAAATGAAGTAAATATAACATAAATTGTAAATACAACAATAATTCTTTAAACAATTAAATTCGGAAGTTGATTTTTGATTGATATTCATATTACGCCTTGATCACGCATACACCTCTTTCTGATATCTGTAACTCAGACTCATGTTACATTTTTCACTGAAATAGATATTCTAATGAAGTAATTATAGATTTTTGTACATACACAATTAAAATCTACTTGTCACAGGTGCTATTATACTATTAATTCTCAATTGTTTATAATGAAAATCCTAATTAGATTTTATTATATATTTATTATTGTTATAACTGTTTTATTTGGGAAACGTTTATGTTTGTCAAAATTACTTTATAAGTCATGACGCTGTCCTCTGAGCGGTCCTGTTTGCCGTGGTACACAGGGGATCTAAAGGATACAGGGTTACAGGTCGATGCTGTGCTCAAGATCTTTGTGAAACTCATAATTTTTAATAACCATACCATTGCTCAGAGTTGAGACCTTACGGTCTACCTGGCCATTTGCTCGAGTGACTTATGACGACATTGAACTTTGATATTGAATAGCAGCGTATTCATGGATATTTGTAGTACCAAATTTACTAGTAATATCTATATGTATTACTCATATAGTAATGCAGTGCACCCGAGTGCTCTTAAAATTTCTTGCACACAATACAATTATCTACAAAGCTTCTAACGACAATATATATCTTTTCAAACAAATAGGAATCCTTTGCTTCATTTAAACTTTTTTCCCAACCAGGGTGTTTTGAAGTAGTGTGGTATATATTTATCAAACTCTATTGAATTGCTTTTAGTACGACAACCACTTTTTGGATCTGCTTGGTAGAATCAATTAATTCTTTCATCAAAACGCCATCTTCAGCCATTACCCTTCTATCGATTCATTTTCAGTTATCAGTACCAGTGAATTTATTAGTGGAAGTTGATTATTATGACGTCATTGCTCAAACTTAAGCCATTCTAACTCTTTTTTCAAAATATTAACTTTCAGTGGATTGCTGGATGTGTTCACCTCTTCTATATTCTACTTCAAAATTTATATTCTTGTATGTTTAGATGCTTTAAAGGTATTACAATCCATTATCACCTTAAAATTACGTCCATTAAAGATACTGGTTGAAATGTTTTATAGCCCAGGCAATGCCAAGTGTTTCAATCTCTTAAAAGTGACATCGGCTCTTGCATTCTGTGTTTCGTAAGCTCATGTAAGCCACGGTCGACACTCATCAATCAGTTGTTGGTACAACACACGCTGAATGGTGAATGGTGAATGTATTCTGGTGAATGGCACCAGAGCCCAGACTACTGGCATCCGTATGCATAAGTTTGTGCGACTTCCTGATATATAGAAAATACAGTCGCAGAGGTATAATGTTCAATAACAATATTAAGAGATTACTGTTATTCGTTGCATTCCCAACGTGCATCATTTTTTGTTAATAAAAGTATCATAAAACGAGTAAATTTGGGAATGAAGCGGCGAAAATAACCAGCCAGGTCATTAAATAGGCAAACTCTGTTTACATTATAAGAATAGGGACTTTTATCAGAGCATCCATCGTACGGGAACTTGAGTTGACCTTTATAGATACTATTACTCAGGTATTCTATTGATCTTTTGAAGAACTAAGACTTTGCAACGTTTATTAAAAATCCTGCATCCTGCAATGCAATCAATATTCTTCTTACATTAGATAAACCTTGATCGACACTAGTGCATTTACTAAGGACGTCATCGACATGTTCCTGAGCATTACATGTATTAAGTAGTAGTTGCAATGCTTTATTAACGGTAATACGTTGAACAAGCGTTACTTAAGCCAAATGGCATCGTTAAGTATTCATACCATTTTAGATGCAGCATTTTTTTTTAAATAGAATTAACCAATATGGGAAATTAATTGAAGTCGGTTGCAATATCAAAAGCATTATAATATTTATCGTCTACCATTTCGTTACTTTCTACTTTTTCACGTTCTGTAGGACTTAAACAATATGGCCTCCGTTTAACATATTTCTCTTAATTTTTCAATCGTCTTTCTCATTTCTCTGTTTTAACACGTATATTTTAATAACAGCTTATAAATAAGTGAGCGTATTTATCAAGTAAAATTTTTATTGTTTTAATAGAAACTCATCCGGAATATTGCAATCTAATTTATCAAATACCGAATTATTTGACTTAATATGCTTTACTGTTAAATGACGCAATAATCTAGCTCCATTGGAAGTAACGAACGTACTTAGACAGAAATTATTACCCAAATCCATCCCTATTAAAACATTCGAACTTAACTCATAATTGGACACCATACAAAAAAAATTCTACACTAATTCCATCTATTTCGCACACAGTTTTAAACTCTAATATAATAATAAGATCAATAAATTAAATGATTATTACTAGAAATAACAATGTTTACTTAATTTACGAAATTCTTGATAAACCATCACCTTCCGGGAACTCCAGAGAGTATAGTATATTTCAATAAAACTAATTTTCGAATATAACTCGCGTTTATTATTACATGTTTATATTTAACCCGACGTTTCGGATGCTTTGCAGCAAACGTGTTCGCGGTAAGACGAGATGATGGTGTGAGACAACATCATCTCGTCGGGTTAAATATAAACGTCGGGTTAAATATAAAAATGTAATAATAAACGCGAGTTATATCCGAAAATTAGTTTTATTGAAATGTGTAGTAATCGTGTAAATCTATAATCGAAGAGTATAGTATAGTTCGATGACTTGAAATTATAGTTTTTTAGTTAAAACAAGGTCGCTTTTTTATACTTGTTGGATCGCCCCCACATTGTATTATAATAAAGTTATCTACGCGACAAATGAAGGACCTAATATTACATTATTTCCAAAATTATCTACAGCTACAGTAATACTATATATTGATAATAATATAACATTTTTAACTTATAATTTAGATTGTAAACAGAAAACGTTTATAAAATACAATCGGAACGTAAAAGTGAATATCAAAACTTATTTAAAAATAATAAACCAACTACATATAACATAAAATGTAAATGCAACAATATTTCTCAATAAATATTACGTCGATGCATATATTTATACTTTCTACTACCGTAAACTACAATTCACTAACGTTTTTTTAGGATGTTCTGGTGTAACTTAAATGACAAGTAATCTGAAGAGCACTGTAATTAATGTTATCCCTATCTATAATAAATCTTAATATATTTTATTAAAACCAGAATATACCTCGTATATTACAATATATTCTAATAATGGTTAAATTATTTTTTTTGCATGCACACCATCTATAAACTATCTGCAGAACTAATAAATTTTTAGTACTCAATAAAAAAAAAAGACTATAAACTTTATCTATTAACTTGTTAGTTACGAGAAACGCCAGTAGGTGTCATCCTTTCTAAAATTTATAAAGCATCAGAATATGTTAGTTAAGAGTATCCATGGAGCTTCTTATGGTTTTTCTCTGAGCTTATATATTTCAACCATTGCAACTAATGTCTCAGTCAATATGAAGGCATATTTGGTCCTCCTTTTATATAACCGTCATGCTTAGGACTAAAGTTGGATAAAAAGAGGAAAATAATATTAAATTCATTGTGGATCAGTGTAACTTTAATTCAAGTGTTATATAAAGCATCGACGTGAATACATAACCATATATTGTTGTTTTACAGATTTCATTTGTAATGACTTCTAAAACCGACTCCGCAACTCAGACACTACTTGCTTGACAGTTTATCCTTCCTTACACCGTTTTCAAAGCTTTCACTTTATTTATAGCCAGTAAATATTCTTTCAAAATGCCCAAATATATTATTTGTATGTCCAAATTTTAAACTTAGAGCTACCATAAAATAGGACAAATAAAAGTCATCCATTTTCTTTGTTTTATATGAAATACCAAAATATTTCTTTAATAACAGACACAAACATCAAGACAATGCTTCGGAAACAGGTAAGTGTCAGCAAGGGGTACATTTCAATAACATAAAATGTGCAATGTTAAAAGTTATCAATAGACAATATATATTTTATGTGAATACAAACTTATATCTACTAACCTCACACATACAAAACACAGCTTCAGTAAAAACATCAGACTTCCATGCCGCAAAGTTAATTACGACGAGTGTAAAACAAAATCAATTTAAGTAATATGTGAAACATCAACATAAATACTACTCTTGTTAAATAAAAGTTTAATTCTAGTGTGACAACAGTGTTACATGACTTCTGTGAACTATGGGTGTTTACATGAGATATTCTACACTATGCTTTATGATATAAATGTGTAATTATCTTATTTATTATAATAACCTAAATCACTGTTAGTTCACATTAATTTTCAGAATTCTGTTGTCACATATGGTATAGATAAAAGCTAAACAGTGTAAAGGTTCTTAGTTGCAGAACTGTGCTTGACCATCGTATCTCTGTGGAGTTGAAATCCTATTTTTCCATGAATACCAAGTTGATCTTTAAGTTTTCTTCCAATCTCAAGATTAGCCTGCTGTTTAGATGTGTCTGCTGTCCAGACGCCTGAAATATAAAGAATAACATAAGAAAAATATTATCTGCAAAAAAACTAATTTGTAACTATTATATATATATATAATCTACAAAGTGGATGTTATAAAACTGTAACTCACCAATTTTATCCAGTTTAGCTCTCACATTTACTACAGCACCACAAATTTCTTCAGCAAATTCAAAGTTTTCACCAATTAAAAGTAGAACCTTTAAAAAAAAAAAACATTTTTAATTATTTTTTTAAATGGGGCACAAATAACTTGAATTGAATCAGACGTTTCTGAAAAATCTTAATAGTTATCAATTGAAGTATTTTGTACTAAAATTAAGAATTTATGTTTGTTTTATAAGTCAATTTGCTGTACTCATATTTTCATAAGTTTTTTTAACTTTAATTGAATTGAAAATGTACTGAGTTATTTCAATTTTAAAAGGAATAAATTTCTTGCAGGGTTCTTACAAAAAATCTAAAATTCTTTAAAAACAATCATTTAAGACCATGACTTGAAGCATTATGTGAGACTGATTAAAATAAAAACTTGAGGTTTGTATAAAAGGAATGAAATATTGTATGCTGAACTTACAACATCCAACCAAAATCTATCTAAATCAGAGTTGCGCTGCTTCTTTTCAAGACTGATGAGCCAACGACCACCCATTTTGTTTGCATCATCCTCCCACATGGGTCGGACTCCTTGCTTGAAGACTGCATAATCATGGCCTTGACGAAGCTCAGATGGCAATTTTATATGGTGGTATAATCTATAATTAATATCGTAATCAATGTTAGTTTAAATATAATGGTCACTATTTAAAGAAAAACAAAGAATCATAAATCATTTTTTCATTGTTCTTAACAGTGAACTTAAAATCCATAAAGTTAGACAAATATTTACACAACCTTTAGTAATGAATGTTTCCCAGTATATTAATAAAGATCACATGTATTATTAAGACTAACCTCCAGAAATCTTCAACAGTATCAAATGAAGTTAATTCAATTTGATTCTCCTCCCATGATTTAGTTCTATCATTGTCATAGAACCAGAGGCTCCAGGTGTTCTGTAGCGGATGCTTAATCAAAAACTCCGGCGGAACCTCCACATTGACTGCGGTTGTTTTGTTTTCAGCTGGCGCTGATCCCTTGAAGACACAAGTCATAATTTTTATTCTAACCTATAACGCTAATTAAATTACAGATAAAGCATCAATACACAAAAAGCTGTAATAAAATATTTTTCATATATAAAGTAGGACGCTAAGAATGCCAAAAAGAATTTAATTTTAAAATTAATTAACTAGTATAGTGAAAGTTGCTGAAGCCACATCACCACAGTTCAATGGTTTAGCTTGTGGCAAGTCTTTATAAGAACACTTTTGAAGGTAGAAATAATTAATTTTTACTTTACATATTGTCGGTATATACCTCAACTTCTTCAGCAGTATTTCCAGCCATATCACAAGAACCTTCTGTACAACTCGATTTTTAGGTAAAAGAGCACAGATGGTAAAAGAGTCTATGGTAAAAAAACCGAAATCTTAGTGTTGCTTTATAATAAGACTTGTTTTGAAGTTTATATATGTTAAACTGAAATAAATATTATTTTTTCAATGTTAACTTATGTATTAACTTAATTAAAATAATTAATATTTTAATATCTATTTATTATTTAGAGCGTTCAAGTCATCAATATAATTTTGTCGCAATATTTGATGCAACACTAAACTAAATGTCAAAGTGGTACCTATCAAATATCAATAATATTAAAGTTAATCAATGCTAAGCGTCTCCGGAGTCCGGTTTCTCTTACTTGATTTTTCTTATCACTGTTTTTGCCGGTATCCGTCCAATTTCTAAAATTAAACTAGAAATAATATCAAAAGAGAGTACAATGTCAGTTCAAACTGTTCTCCTGGATTTTTCAATGGATCCAGCACGTTTAGGTGACGAAAATGGTCAGAAAACAGTATTTAGCCATTTGGAAACAGTGTTGAAGGATTATGTCCCTAATCTCATCTTAGCCGCTGATATTAAAACAGATGATGGATCTTTAAAACTGTTAACTGGTAAACGAGGTACAACGGTGTCTGTTAGACTATTTGATCGTGGTCTGGTCACCGTAAATATTGAGTATTATAAGGAAGACTCTGAGGAACCACTAATCAGTTTCAAGGTTAGTTCAAAGCGACCAAAATAACATCTGTATTAGCGCTAGGCATCTGAATGTGTTTTATAATTAGTATCTCGTATTGAATCCTAAAAAATAATATAATGTTTTATTTTTCATTATATATATATATATTCATTTTGAAAGTAAACATAAATTATTTTTATTACATGTAATTATTCGGGGTAGTTATTCATAACCGAATCACTTCGCCGCAGTGGCGATGGGCTCGAAACTAGTTTTACAAATTATGATAGTATTGACGAACTTACAGCCAGATAATCATGTATAATAGTAATAATGGATTACGATAGTTTAAATACAAAAAGAAATTATTAGAAAGGACTTATTATTAAATTGTAAACTACTCTTAAAGAAATATAGAATGAAAAATGTATCAACGCGGGCAGGGCTTTAATCTGCAATCGCATTTTGAGCTACCGTGTCCTTACTCGCCTTGCAGAATCTATACATAATCATTTTTATATGGACGGAGGCGTCATATATTAGGTTTATTTGAACATCGTAATTAAGTATCTAAATTTGCAGTACAGATTTTGCATACCAAAAGTTTTAACCGTATTAGGTTAATTAAGATTTTAAAAATATATAAAAATAAAAATTGGGCCAGGACTTAACTGCAATATCTAGGATACCGTCCCTTCTATTTGCTATTAGCTATCTTGTCGCTCACAGATTTGATAAATCTCGCATTCTATGCATAATCGTCTTCTTAATGAAATGCTATCTTATATTTCTAACTTTTCAGTATAGAATAAGTTAAAAAGATACCGTTACAGAAGTAAATGTATCAATTTGTCGTTACCTTAAATCGTGACCACTGAAATACCTTCAGTGTTGAAAATTGAGCAACTATGTTACTACCCACCTTTATGATTCTAATTTAGGAATTTAAAAAAAAGGCCAATTCACGTCGCTTCTATCTATGTGGCGCCTCAATTAACGTCTCGTGTATGTGTGTGTTCGTGTGCGCGCACGGGACGAATCGCAATTTCGACTTATGTTCTATATATATTTAAAATTTACATAAGCTTAACAGTCCTAACAAATACATTTATAATCAAAGCTTATATTTTACAACTGCAATTTTAATCTAAAACCAGCTTGGTCAGCTTCTTCTAGTGACGAATTGTAGAACTAAGGTAATTGAAATATCAAAAAAGGGCTGATAACATTTCAGAAAATACTTAACACCGTATTCTAAATGAAAACTTCGTTTGTAGCATTTAATGAGATATAAACGAATTTAATCCTTATAATTTAAGCTTTACACACAATAATGTATAGGTTTATTTTTAACCCCGTACAGAATCTAGAACCTTGTCGAAATGTTAACGTATACTTCTTTTCTATTATAATATTTAGTAATTTGATAATTGTCTTTTTATTTTTAATTATGTTGTTCACTGAAGTATAAAAGATATATAGAATTTATAAATATTTTTATGTGAGTTTCGATCGATATTGAGAGCAAAGCCGAAAGTGAAGTTTCGGTTTCTATTAGGCAACTTATAATGAAGTTTCTCTTCCTCTGTGATGTGCCTGTGAATTGCCTCTTTTTCTATTTTTATTTTAAACGAGTTTTACATGGTTAAACATATATATAGACAATTTAAATTTAAATTATAGACAATAATCTAAACATAAATAAAATATACAAGTAATTAAAAATATAGTTTAAAAACAGTAAAATGTATTATGAAGGTTGAGCGTTTCTTGTTTTAGAGCACAAAGTTACTGGAAAATTCTGTAAGAATGTCATTGGAGTGTGAAAGACTAAAATTAATGCCAACAATAAAACGTGGCTATAAATTTGACGTGTATTTAACCAGCTCAGGTAGCTTATGCCATTCCTAACTACATTATCATATATCACCTTGACCTTGACCTCAATAATCAACTCACTATTTATGGTATGACAGCTTTTAATTCAAATATAATTTTCTCATCTACTATCACTGTTTAAGTATTATGTACTATTATATATTTAGTTAATATTTATTTAATTAAAATTTATATTTAATATTGAATGTAAAAGTTATGTTTCTAAATTGTAGATATTTTAAGGATATATTTATTTTATTAACAGCTTTTATTTAGGTTTCTACTTTTTATTATATGTTTATTACGTGTGTCTTTACGTAGTGATTACTATTATTTATTTAACCTCTAGCACAACTCCGATAATTTCAGGTGAACTGAATATTATTGAAAATTTTATAAATTCTCACAACTAAATAAAATGAATGAATTTATTTCTGTTTTAATTATTATCATTAATTAAATATTCTCACGATTGACTTCAATCAAATGTATGCATGGGAATTCAACCCTTATTTTACAATAAGTGGGGGGGACGCTCAACCCTTCATTCTCGTGGCCATTATCAATATCTTACTTCGTCAACTCTCCTATTAGAGTTAGACAAACATTGAGATTAACATTTTTAAATTAAAAAATTGATCAACAATGTTTGACTTTACATTGAAAGTTATTGTTAATCTCAGATTACTGTTATCTGTGGTAAGTTCTTGAGAATGGTCTTTAGTCTACTTGCATGTTACTTTCATATTTTTCCATATTTTTTTCCACTTTATATTCTTTTTTGTTATTTCAATAGTCGGCGAAGTTATTGGAAAGTCAGCTGCAAACATACATCACAGTTTTAAAGACACAGTCCTATCCCCCAGTTAAACGTTGCTTATTTGGCAGGTATTACGTCACTTCCGGTAAGTTAAATTTTTATTTTTTTTATTTTTACAATTTAAATTTAAACAATGTTTATCTTACGTTTTATATATCAATATAGAATTAGTCTGTTCGTTCATTCAAATTTATACCACGATTGAAACCACTTTAACACAATATTAATATTGACTTTAGACTAAACTTAGTTCATTAGTTGAGAGATATAAGATAACAGTTTTCAAGAGGTAACAAGAACAATCCCTATTGCAAGCGGAAAACCGTTCAAATTACATGGCACCTTCCAGACGAGCGCCTGCTGGAGTACGACATCGATGGTGTGGTGTTCGACGAGCGCTCGCCATTCCAGAGGGTGCAAGTCGTGCATTCCAGAACTTTCGGGAACATGTTGGTGCTGGACGACATGCAGAGTAAGAATTGTTAAGGCCTAAGCACTTTAATAACACTGCACCAGTCATTATAATTATAAGAAGTATCGTATATACTTTATATTTGTTTTAAGTAGTTGGTTAAAATTAAAAGATACAGTTTTCCTTATTATTTTACCTTATCTTGCCGTTAAAAAAAAACTATAATTATAACAATCATTGTTTTATGTGTTCCCGTCATTATATTTTAAGAATTACTTTTAATACTGTGAAATGTAAGTTGATATTAATTGAGCAAAGCGAGCGAAGCTCTCTATGAGAAAGTTTTCTGCACTCTTTGTGCAACGATCAATCAAAAACGGTATATCCGAAAATTTCCAAATTTTGCACACTGATAGACATCAGTCTGGTGGTGGTTTCAAAACAAAAATACTAAAAATGTAATAATGTGTCTCATCTTTAAAAATAGTTAAAGACAGAATTCGTTGACGTTTTGTAATTGCAACTTCGGTGCTATTTGCACCTCGCTTCGTTCAATATGCTTACACATACCGAGATTTTGAGAGCGTAGCTAGAAAAAATTGAGGTCTGTTTCGCGCTCCTAGTATAGATTAAAACAAAACTACCTCATCAATTGATCACGTCTACTTCGACGTCTCAAATCAGCCTTAGCATTATTACACTACTTGGAAATAGATAAGAGACAGACTCACAGAAATTTAATACTCGAGTAATAAAATGATACATTTTCAGATATATCAGAGGCTGATCTTATTTACACAGAAACATTAATGCAAAGAGGGACGGAAAGTTATGAAGGCAAAGAAATTGTTATTTTAGGTATGTATCCTTAAAACTATCCGATGGAACTTATACAGGGTTTCCCAAATACACTTCAAGCCGAAAATGGGTCTAGGCAAGTTCATAACATTTATCAGAAAAATATGACCCTTAAAAATATACTTAAAAAATTATACTTTTGTATCTACGGCACATCCTGTATAATGAATACTTGTAAATTTTTATTTAGCTTTAAACCTTTAGCCAAATGGCTAGCGTACGTTGCCGTTTCTATTTGAGTGTAATCGATATTTCTATCTTATTTAATCAAATGTGGCTTAATTCGTGTTAATTGCCACGATTTATTTCGCCAATAATACTTTGGATGGGAAATCCATGGAAAAAAATTATACTGACAAGTTTCTTTATATCAAAGAAGGAGTTCTTTGTTAGTAAAACAACACAGACAACATTAGGAAGAAAATATAAAATAAACAAATATATATTTAACATTTATTTATTAAAACAATTTATTTTAACTACTAAAGTAATGAAATATATAAATTCATAACTGTATTTTATTTACGTATAAAACTACAATACTAAAGCACTAAATACGAAAAATCAACAAACACTAATCATTAACTGGACGAAGTATTTTGAGAGAAAGAACATCATATAGAAGAATAGAAGATAAGAGATAGTGCCTAGGTCTAAACTACACTCCCAAATGAGAGCTTTGAACGATGACAAAAATATAGGGGATTAGTTGTAAAACGATATGGATATGTAAGAGAGGTGACTACGAAAACTTTTTGGCAGAAATTATTAAGTTCAAAAACATTTTCAACATTCGGGAAAATATTTTAAACTTTTGACCAGAGGCAGTTGGAGGATAACTGAAGTATATTGGATATAAAGAAATTGGCGACGGATATTCAGAGGAGGATCAACACATTCAACCCGAAAAGTTGGAGTCCACTATCATTTGTTTCGGCCTTCTGAGCTGTTGAAGAAACTTTAGGAAACATAAGTAATAATTTACCCTCCATTAGTAATATTTATAGTAACGAAGTAGAGTAACTTAAAGAAACAATTTAAAACTACACATTTTAGAAATCATTTTTAATGCTTTTTATTTATATTTAAAATGTCATACATTAATTTCATATATACACATAATATATACAAAACAAATGTATTTTTTTTTTAAAACAGAATATAATTTTTGAACATAAGTTGAGTTGAGTTGAATATAATTAAGTATACTAAACTTAAGATTAATTATAAATAATTTTAATAGAGCAATAGAAATAAACTATTTTAAAGTACATATTTCATAGAACCTACGCCATTGCAGTAAATGTCTGGGAATGATAGACATTATCCACTTACACGAAGGCCGTTCCACTACCCTACTTAATAAGCGAACAAACACCGACACCCTTACAGCACGCCAGCTATCAAACCAAGGCTGTTTAATAAGTTTATATATATACGTTTTTGCTTTGTCATTTACTTAAGAATTGGATATACTTATACTATATTATTATATATCTTAAATATGTTTTATATCGATTTATAAAATATAAATTAAAATTACCAAAATGATAAATTTAAATATTTCATGTTTCGCATGTCATGAACTTGTTCAAATTAAAATTTAAAAAAATAATGTTCTCTTGATAATACCCACCATAAACAATATTTTGAATATGATAGTATAAAGCATAGCTTAGAGCCGACATTCTCGAAAGTTTGTATGTAATATAATATATATATTTTTTAAAACTCACACTAAATTAAATAACTATATAAACATACACCTCTACTCACGTTTCGTATTGTTATCACGCTTCTAAAATAAAACTACAATATTTCAATCGGAAATTATTAGTAAATCTTGACAAACAAACTTAGATAAAACTTTCAGTGCTGCGTGCGAGTTCTTAAACCAACTTGATTACGTTGGCGTAAATTTCGATTTATATGAAGTAACTCTAACGCCATTTGTCGGGAGTAAGTTTTCAGTAACGCGATCAAGTAAGTTAAATCGAAGCTCACACTAACGCGATCAAGTAAGTTAAAAAATTGCACTAGGCACATAGAACAGTAGCAATTAAAAAAGAAAATGATAAATCAAGCGACCTCCTTAGCTCTCTTGAGCTATCGTTGATCTGTTGATCAAGTTTCAAACTCAATGTAAACGAGTATTTAACACTTTATTGTACACATAGCAAATATATAAACATATGAATGATGACAATTACACAAAAAGCGAGCTTATCTCTACTAGAGATTTCTTACAGCACCAAGGTGCACATGAAATAAAACTTAAATTAAAGAATTATATTATTTTAGTCTGGAAAATACTTTTTATGTGTTATTAAAAATGTGTTCAATATACTTGAATGTATATTAAAAAGAAACCTAAACTTAGTAAAATGTTCAAAAGCAACTATAAAGCTGCTTTGCAAAGTAATTTTTATTTAAAATGTTGATCAAATACAAATTTCTTGATTGGGGGGTGCATTATTGAAAGCATTGCTTGATCTTTGCCTATTTTTACAATGAGCTAACATAACGTATCTTCTAGGGGGAGGTGACGGTGCGCTGCTCTACGAGCTACTTAAAGAGAACCCCAAGCATGTGTGGATGCTGGAAATAGACGAGGTAGTTATGCGCGCCTGCGACAGACACCTGCGGAGCATCTGCGGGGACGTGCTGGAGAGACGCAGCGGACGCAACTATGAGGTAAGGATGAATGGAAACAATCATTTTATTTATTTTTTTAGTTGCTTTCTCTTTTCACTAATGACCCCAAAGAACCATGCAAATTCTGTGCATTAGTTAGTTATTTTTCAGTTTGTGGTAAGGTTGGTTTTAAATAAAGAACCATAGATTAATAAATATATAATCTTTGGAAGATTGGCAGTTCTGTAAACTAAATGTATAGTATTGAATAGTTTTTCATTTCTGAGTTGGCACTCACACCTGTGTGTATTACATGCGTGTTATTACTAAAATAATTTGTCTCGACCTAGTTAAGTCCCAGGTTGTTAAAATAGTTTCATTATAATATACAATATCGTTTAAATGAAATAATGATATTAGATAATCAATATAAATATCAATGTTCTAAGGCTATGGCTATAAAGAAAAGTTAAACAGGCAATAATTAAAATAAAACTATTTTTACGGATTGAAACTCGCGTATAATTTGGTTACATTTTTTATTTTAACCCAACGTTTCGAATACTTTGCAGAAAGTCTTTCTGACAGACACTTACATACGTAAAAATAGTTTTATTTGAAATGTGTACTCGTGAAAATCTAAGAAAATACTAGGCAATAATTATTTTATCATACAATCTTGACAGTCAGGTTTAGTGTCTTCGGCATGCCTAATTACTTGCTTCAAGTTTAACTCATCTACTTTTTTTAAATACAAGTATAAATCTACTACTACTACTAATAAAACAGTTATTGTCTGTGCAGCAGATTGACCTAGATCAAATCTCTCATATATTTCAGATCAGCATTCAGAATACTACGCACTTTTGTAAATTATTCCTCTCATACTTTTACTTGCTCCTGTTCCAGATAATAGTGGAGGACTGCATGGTGACGGTGGCCAAGCTGTACGAGCAGCAACGCAAGGTGGACTACATCTTCGGAGACCTCACAGACATCCCCATCTCGGAGAGCCCGGGGGGGGAGCTGTGGGAGTTCATGATCACCATCCTACACGCCGCCTTCAGGATACTTAAACCTACCGGGAAGTTCATGACGCATGTTAGTCTAGTTCACAATATTTACTTTTATTTCTTTTTCATCTTGCTTATTATATGTAGTTTAAGATTAAAATAAATTTGAATCAACATAATATCGAAAAATAGACAGTAACCATTTGAAAATATACCATTCAACCAAATAATACCTTTGAAATATATATAAATTGTTGATATTGATCGTATATCTAAGTTTATAATTTCTTTTTAATTACGAACCCAATCTTTATAGAGTCAAATTCAAAAATGTAAGTTTCCCCCAGGGTAATGGCGCCACGTCTCCGACGTCCTTGGAGCGCTACGAGCGCGTGTTACTCGACATGCAGCCTGCCGTCATCTTTCGTAAATGTCAGGCCTTCGTGCCCTCCTTCCTCGAGGAATGGATCTTCTACCAGATTGAGTTCCAAAACAAACACTAACCCCACTCTCACTCCCTTCCACTTCTCATTGTAGCGAACGAGATGGGCCGGGAATTGTTTAACCGTCGTTATTCACTTCATCGGATACCTCGGGTATTTATTGTTTGAATTTGTAAAATTATTACAGTACTTGAAGATAAATAATAGACATCATAAAACATCGGAAAGGATAAGCCTACTGTTTTGTAGAACTACACAGAGCTACACAGAGCTGATAACCCTCCATAAATTGTATTCATTTGTAATTTTAATTATTAATCTAATAAAACTGTAAATAAACTTTTTCTGTACATTGAATATATCTTAGGACTTTTAATGGATACAAATACCAAAACACAATTTTTTTAACATTTTATCCGTCTGACTGTCTGTATGTTTTTGCATGTATTTAAAAAAACAATGCAATGTGTTATTCTAAGGATTAAAAGAAAGTACGTACGTTGCTAAGAGTTTTGTTGCGCCTTCTTCTTCCAGCACAAATACTTGCCAAGTCCAAATTTTAAATTTTCGACTTTCAGAAAGAATTCTGTACAATTCTATTTTGATATAAATTATTTTTGGTTTGAGTAACTGAATTTTGTTGAGTTGCGATCAAAATTTATCGAAATTAGTATGGAGTCGGCCTCTTAATATGTGGAAGGTCAACACAATAAAGAAAATTATTAATTTAATAATTCCCAAATATTTAAGATTTTGTACTTAATCTATTGGTTGTTATAGTTTAATTAATTTAAATACACTTTCTAATTTACAAGCAGTATACACGATATGGTTATATCTCGTACAAAACATTAAGATTTGGGCTTTTTGGTTAGACAGATGGAGATATCATTATACTGCCTAGATGTGTCGGTCCTCTTCGGAAATACGAAGTTATCCGATGCTCATTATTTATCTTGAAGAACTGTACTTTAAAAATTGTATAAGTATTATATTTAAACTTTTAATAATACCTTCTGCACACTGAGCTTGTTAAATTTATGTGATGACATTTAAGAATTGTTTTTATACCTGTTACAGTATTAGTATATATATTTTTAAGTTACACTATTATAATGTATGATATATGTAACTTAAGAATGTTGTTGTCCATTATTTTTATACTTACAACGCATACATACTTAGTGTGCGGGCTGCCTTACTCTTGACACATGTTAAACATGATTGAGTGTATGGTTCGAATTTAAATATTTTTCTTAGTTGTAATTACCCACATCAAATACCAAAACGACCAAGCCAAATGTTGCTTTGTAGGTACTAAGTGATATAGTTAGTTTAGTTTTAAGATTTAAGTGCAATGATTATTGTTTGACCACAATATATATTTGCTTGTTCCTATGTTTTGTGATTTTAATTTTGTTTTTATTTTAATATATAAATTTATCCCATAAGGTACTACACGAATGACCAGAAATTAAATGTGCTTCATTATTTTATTTAATATACAAAATAAAATTATATTTCAAAAATAACAACGCAAAGTAGTTTGTTTTATTAAATTTTAACATGGACCACAAAGAATATTAAAGATATTTATTTATTGGTTCCACTGTCAATCATTAGCAGTGATTACTTGTGTATGACTAATGGAAGTGAAAAAAAGCCTATTTTAACACCATACTTATGAAAATAAACGCTTTTGTTGAGATTCTCTCAATCATAAAGCTAAGGCTACGACGGTCCCAACGTGCCCAGGTCTGAGAAGAACCACACAACAAACTCGGCCAGTTAGTTTTTATTGTTAGATTAAGATATTCTTGAATCTAGAAGATACATATTTAAAACAAGAAAATCTGTTAATATAACAAAGCATGACATTTATGACCCAAGAGTGAAAGATTTAGCAAAATTATACTTATTTATTTATTGTGTATGAAAAATAATATTTAGATGAGTTAACAGTAATAGTGGAATTTTTCAAATTCACTGAATAAAAACTTAAATGAAGAGAGAATAATATGAAATTGATCCTAATCATGAGTTACAGCAGTTAAACTTTATAGTTTATTTATCTTAATAAAGAAATAAATAAGAGTTGATAACAAAACCATGTTATTAATTAATATGACTGGCTAAAAAATATTTTAATTAAACATAACATTTTACTTTTACCATTTTTTTTGTGTAAACTATGAATTGATGTAAACTTTTCACTTCATGATATGTTATTATTTGCTTAATGTATTTTTTTATTTTGGAAAATATCAAAACCTACATCTTAAATTACAGATTCTTGACAATGTTTATTTATTTAATGTCAGTTCAATAATTATTAATATTTGATGTGATTATTTAAAGAATATAAGAAGTGCGGCAATCTTTTTCTTATTGTCTTTTCTAGAAACATATTTCTCAAGAAATACTTGGTGTTGGTACTCGCACCAAAAAAAGCATTGATTAGATTTTGGGGAACTCTCCAAAATCAAAACATTTGAAGATGCTTTTTTTATAATGTTTGATGTATTGTTTCCACAAATTTTGTTTTGTCAGTCAAGAAAAAAGATATTGTTTTATAAGATATTTATTTAAACCGATATTATCAAACAGCTTGTATTTTTGATATTAACCCTAGATCACTAAACATTCGTCTAATAGACTACGCACGCTTGTAGTTTTGCGAATTCGACATATTCCCGTTATACTCACACTCACTAACAGAACTTTCATAAATAGTTAAACATGTCATTAGAAGTTTATAAGCATCGCTGTACAGATGTGATTTCTCGACATTTGCTAAAATTGTCGTCTGATAGTCGAGTGTTTAGTGATAACGGACGGAAGTTTTTGTTAATACCGTAATCAGCCGATGTGAATATTTTTGTGTTTTACAATGTTTTTTTACTATTCTAAGTATTTTTTTTTATGAAAGATGAATTTGAGAAAAGATCAAGAGAAAATTTTACAGTTTTTGAGTGAATCGTATGAGGAAATAATTAATGAGCGGGATAACACACAATCGAACTCTGAACAATAAGATAATTGTGAAAAAGATTTAGAGGTCATATTTGTGGTGATCATACCTTTAACATCTGCCATGAGTGCAAAAGCAAATTTTTATCATTTTTATATTTTTTAATTGAAATACTATAATACTTCTCTTGATTTACACTCATTTGTTTGAAATAAAAAAATGTAATATAAAAATATACTTGTTTTTAATTTTTAGTCTGTGAGATGAATGATTAGTGACAGAGTAACACTGATTTAAGTTTAGTGATCTAGGTGCCTTTAATATCATTAATAATGATACTGTTTGCAAGCAATAATTAACAATAATATATAATATACTTAAATAGCAATAAACTTATAAATAAGCTGTGTACAAGCATTATTCGGCCTGCCGCAACCTCGCCAGTCTTTGAGTTAGTTCATCCTGCTCTTGTGACACCACAGAAGCTGTACCAACAGATGTGCTGGGCACTCCTGATGGCAGTTCCATGTTTAACTCCAATCTGAAAATTATTTTTTTTTTATACACAACAATAATTTCCCTCATACAAAGTGATAAAATATATAAATAATTAATATTAGATAATGTAATTATTAAAACTTACCCAGCCTCATCAGCCACTTGTTGTAATAGTTTCTCCACATCACCCTGTGGGACAGCAGTGGTGGTAGTTTGTGACATTGCATTTTCCATGTAAGAAGACTGGACATCTAGATCCTCAAACTGGCTTTCAAACTTATCCATGAGAGTGGAAATTTTCTCGAGGTTCATTGATTTCATTGCAGCATCCATCGCTTTCACTACTCCTGCCATTGAGTTAGTTACCTAGTTTTTTTAAATAAGGCATATTTAGTTTTTTTAATATATTAATTACTTACTAAAATAGATATGTAATTTTAAAAATTATTAATAATACTTATCAAAAATTTAGAACATGACACATAATATTTAATCTCTAGCACAATATACGGTATTTCCGAAGGTGATACCTTTCTTGTAGTAAGAGCAGTCTGCACTCTACTAGAAACAGCATCAACTCTAGCAGACATGCGTAGATAGTTGATAGCTTGACTCTTTTGTCTAATTGCATTTTCTGCATGTATTCTTGCAACTTCCATGTTTCCTTTCTGAATGGCTTTCTTCGCCTTATCCTTTTCTAATTTCTCTTCTTTTTCACATTTTTTGGAATTTCTTTCTAATTCTTTAACAGCAAATTTTAAATTAAAAAGATGTTCTGAATTAAAAAGTTAAGGAAGTTGTAACAATCTAAACAATAGTACAATTAAATACATTATACTCATATTCCATAAAAATGCAAATAGGATGTTTATGTTATATTGGTTTCATAATGGAATAAAACTAAACATAAAACGGTTTTACTTTGGTCTTTCGGTTCACAAATACAAATACCATATATACATTTATTAAAAGGATACTCTCCATAGCAGATGATGACATTTCGTTCCCCAGTTTGACTGCTTTTTAAAAAATGTTTACAAAAAAAAGACACAGGCTTGTCACGTAAAATAATGTTTGATTAAAAAATTAATTGAATCAGAATCTTAAATAGGATGAGTCACACATTTATCCCGACTTTCAAAGAAATACGAACTACAGTCTAATGTCGACATTAAACATTTGTCATCACACAATTTAATTGACAAATGTCAATTGTCAATGAGTAGCAGACAATAGATAGAAAAGGTAAAGTTCAGAATATGTAATTCTTATACCTTTCTCCGGACGTTCGGAGCCCACTATTTCTATTCCGTAACAGTGATCTTCATTTATTTCTAATATTTTAATGTTAATGATTGACACTTAAACTTGGTCAAAATACACTTTAAAATTAAAAAAGGCAGCTTATTTATAAGGTATAAGACAAGTTTAAGATGGCTGTGAAAAAAATAACGGTGCTTGCTGAAGATACATCACGGAAGAACGTTGGATTAATGAAATTTTTACACTATGACATTTTTAATTTTTGACGTTTTTTTTCCGTAAAACTTTTTATAAGAATATTGGTGAAGTTTGTTTTTTCTAAGTTTCACAAAAGGATAAAAAAAGAGTGCCACTTTAATACATATAATTATAATCTACTAGAAATTTCCTATTTCGAATTTCGATTAAGCAGTTATTAATGGATAAACTAATAAACTTACGCATTTATACTCATAGTTAGAAACTATAATTTAAAAAAATATTATTGTTATTAACTTCATGATATCAGATATCAGATAAGTTATAAAATTTTAAATTTATTACATTATCCTTCCTAAAGTACTGTAATAGTACAAGTATCCGATTTTATTGGAATCTTAATGTTGGTGCGTTAGCCGAAGCTGTATGATACTGTCAAAATTAAAAACATACGAAAAGTCAGTGAAGTCTGATTTTAGAATTGGAAGGGGGTGTACAGAGTTGTATTGAATAATCTGAAATATTTATAGAAATCCCATTAGTTTTTAATTTACTAATAGTTTGTTTTAAATTTTAGTGTTAATATTTAATTGTTAATTGTATTATTTTTGGTTTTTCTTTGTTTGTGACTAGTAAAAACTAGTAGTAATATATTGATATAGGGACGTTCTTTGGGCGTAAAAAGAAAATGGCGTGTGCTACTCTGAAACGAAATTTGGATTCTACAATGTCCATGGCACAACTGCCTTCAAAGCGGCGTAGATGTGCTCCGTTTGCTGCAAGCTCAAGCACAAGTCCTGGAATAAAAATGTCTCAAACTGGCAGTTCTGTTTTTGGAGAAACCGTTAGTGCATCTGCAAAATATACCCCAGGTTTGTTTATTTTTGTATAGCTCGGTTGCTTTGACTAACAAAGACTTATTTGTGTGAATTATCACACACTTATTACTAAAATCTAAACCTGGTACACATAAATATAAATGATATATTCGTCAGCTGTTTTATTTATCGCCATTGTTTTTTGTAATCATGAATATTATTTTTATCGCGTCAGAAAGAGACAGACGGCGTATGAATTGTATGATGACCGTTGGGCGTATAAGGTTTGTTTTTTTTATTTGTCAGAAAAAATAAGAAAGGTCTACTTTGAATCCTGCACAATGTAAGCGCAATGCAGTTAAACCACCCGTTTAAACTTTTGTTACAATGAAATACTTGCGTCAATGGTGATACAAAGATTGTGCTCGCCGACGTAAAGTCATCTATCTCTAAAGTAATAATATCTATAACCTTAACAATATCACCCATAGAATTAATAATACCGTTAAAGTTACATTTATAAATTGTTCTGTAAAGCCTGAAATGGGATATTACTGAATATTTGTTGGAAATTACTATATTAAAGATAAAATTATTTTTATAACAAGGAATTTGTCTGATTTTCTTTTGTACTTTCAAAGCTCTTTGTGTGTTAATTAGATTTAATAGCAATTAAATCAAAATAAGAACAATGTTAATTATATCTATACATTTATTCATTCCTCAGGGTCTTGAATACAAAATTTTTTTATTATCTTACAGTTTTTACTTATTACTACATTTTTTACTATATTTTTCACTATTAAAATTACTATTTGTAAACAATTTTGTAAAAGAATTATGTAATTATTTTTATTCTTTTCACTTAATAATTATACTATTAGTATATTAAGATAGTTGTTTTATAGTCTATAGATTACATAGTTTGATATAGTATCAAAAATATTTTCCTATACAAGCAAATAATACTTGGTAATTTTTTCTCTTATTATATTTTATAACCATAAGAAATGATACAAGGCTTTGACATTACTCTTTAATAAATTAATTAATAGTGATGAATAATTATAATAGTCTATAGCTGTTCTTATCCTTTCATAACTGTTGTTTTATATTTAAAAAATATATATTACATTTCTTGAAATAAAAATATATATTATATAAATTGATATTTTTGTGAAAGCTATAAAAAAATATGGATTAGAAGTTTTTTTTAAAATTATGATAACATAAATAATAATAATTAAACTTTAACTTTTCACATAAATATTACCTTTTCTTTAAATCAATATGAATGATTTATTTTATCAAAACCTATCTAAATAAAACTATATGAAATAAAAATAAAACAAATCCTTTCTGATATTTATTGTAATATATTCAAAATTTCCTAAAATAAATTGATTTAAAAATATACTCCAGATTTAGAAGTTAAAGGGGGAGTATATTAATGTTTGTTTTATATATTAGTTTTTTAAGTATCTACATTTTTATGTTAATATGTAACTTTGAGGAACAACTAGAAGTTAAACTAAAATAAAACACAAAAAAATCTGCACTAAACATCTTACAGAAACAACATTGTACATACTAGGTATGTTTGAAAATCTTCAGGTTGATACTAGTATACAGTCCTTAATAAACATTAGTAATAAGTAATAGTAATAAATATACAGTCCTAAATATTAGATCTCAAATAAGTAAAAAAATATGTAATTTAATTTATGGCTAACCATAAATTATGTATATTAACATAATTATTTACTAAAATATTTTGTTATTACAAAGACACAAAAATGCACAATGTAATTCATAAAACAGATATATGAAAAATGTATATCAAGAACCAATCTTTACCAAATATAAATAAAATACAATGATATAATTTTATGAATATAATAATAATAAAAAAAATACAATAACATCTTAAAGTCGATTTTATTTTCATTCAAATACAACAGAAGCTTAAATAAAATGGACATGTGGTATAGAGCATATAAGAGGGTTTATAAAGTTTAACTTTTAAAATGGGGATAATGCTGTTTCTTTATCAATGTCTTTGTACTTATGTTTTTAACATGAACTGCAATCCCATGTAACACGCAAAAGTAGATATAAGTATATATTTTTTTTATCCCACGTCATGTTTCATCACATGATTTACTTTTAGTATATTTTTTTTTAGTTTAGATTATCGTTTTCATTTTGTATAAAACAATGCAAAAATTAACGACTATCCACTTAACCCACAGAGCGCATGGCACAAGAGATCTGCGATGAGATAATGCGACTCCGTCGTCGTAGGCAGCTGCGGCTGGCGTCCGGCGTAGCCGCGTCGTGCTCGTCGTCAAGCGGCAGCGAGGGCGACTGCAGCCCTCAGCGAGCGCACACCAAGAAGGTGCGCCAGCGCGTGCTCTTTACGTTCAAACAGGTTGGTATTGTTTTTAAGTTAGGAAATATTGTATTTTTTGTAGATATAGATAATAAATAATTTATTTAATTTTAATTAATTATTTATGCAATACATTTTTGGTAAAACAACTTTTGGATAACAGTCACATAAAGCCAATGCCTCACTGTTTGCAGGTGCGTGCGATTTGCGAACGTATGCTGCGCGAGCAAGAGGCGGCCCTGCGTGCTGAATATAATTCCGTGCTGCACACCAAGTTAGATGAACAGTATGCGTCCTTCGTGCGCTTTAACATCGACCAGGTACAGATCGTGAAATCAAACAAAAACGATACAAATAAATTTAAATAGTTACTTTGTTTTATTGAGTAGTTCAATGTTGTTTGTTTAGAATATTTTTATATGATAGTGAGCAATATTAGTGAAATATGTAAGTGTCTTGTGAAAGCAGATAGTATCTTAACACTAACTAAATTACAAAATAAATGCAATTACCAAAATTATTAAATTAATAAAAGTCTATCTTTAATTTTGAATATTTTACTATATTAGGTACAACGCCGGCCCCCAGCCAACACCTGCATGCCACTCGGAATGGATGCTGAACACCACATGCATCAAGATTTTGTTCCCAGCTGTAAGTTCTAACAAAAAGAAATAATTTTATTTTTCAACATTTTCAATAGTTTTGCTGACCATCTATACTTTGTTTCAGATCTGTCCTAATAATAAAGGATCATGTTTGTGGTGTAACACTGCAAAAATATCAAGACAAACATATTTTGGTATATGTGAATATTATATGCAGGAGTAATATAGAATATCCTAATGATTCAATATGTACATTGTGATTTGTGGAGCTTGACTGTGATGAGTATTGTAAATGACTAGCCAGCCCTCCTTGCAGTATTATAAATTGTCAACTAGATACAATAATAGGTGATTGATTCTTTTTGTAAAACCCAAATCTTACAATATCATGACAGAAAAGTTCCATGGAATGTTCATGCCACATAAACATAAATTAGCTTATAATGCTTAGTTAAGATGTGCTGCATAATTGTGTTCATAGACTGAGAGATTCCAATAAAAAAAGATGACGAGACTATGGGGATCAACTCCATTCACAGGTTCAGTAGGCAGCTGCAATGGAACAAGTAAACTGTTTGTTTTTTTAAATGTATGTGACAGATACTATAGATAGTCTAGAATATCTAATAACACAAAGAAAATTCACACCGAGTGCCTGTTAAGAATCATTCTCATGTGTTGATTGCGATTTAGTTAGCCATAATTATTTTTTGTTTAATTATTTTTAATTTACTTTAGCGTTGTCAAAAATATAGTTGTAGTATCTATCTAAATTATATTCTTATTTTGTCATGTTAGTTTGGTGAAGTACAGATTCTCTTATGACAAAATGTCCTTTGTATCAAAAAAATTTTATATTCTTTCCTTAACCTTAAAATATAATATTATTTATCTGTAACTAATTTTTACTACTCTGTATTGGTCTATTCCTGAAAAACCTCATATAACACAAAAAAGGCTTTTAGTAGATAATGATAAGTAGCTTTATTTAAATTTTTAAGTTATTTTTTCTCAGTAATGTGTTGCATTGTTAATTACGTAACTGAATTCACTTTTTAAGCACTATTGGGCTTTTGTTTTTTTTTACATTAATTTAGTTAAACGTTTTTATTGAATACAAACATAATTTGTTACCAAGCATTATTCAATGAAAATTAGGATAGGTCTTTTTTAAATTGTATTATCAGCTCATTAGTAGGTTATTGGCGTTTAAGAACTGAAAATAAATTAGCTAAACACCACTAGAATTGATTTTCTTTTCAGCCATCTTAGAAAAAATAATATGACATTAAGTACTTAGACAGGTACAGTCAGCTTCAAAAGTTGATGACCATATTTAAAATTCAAAAATAGCTATACACTATATTACATCATAACTGTTGAACATGACAAACCGAATATCATTAGAACTCAAATTACCTAAATATCCAGTTGTCAAATTCATCAAACATATGTCATTTTCCTAACAGAAATTATTTAATTTAACGTATTTTGAAATTTGTTTTTGTTCTAAGTGACAATAGATGGAAAGGTATTACTAACATTGCCACTTTTAAAATACATTATTTTATAATAAAGTGGAATTTATAAAATGAAGTACATACTGTAAAAATAAATCATCTATAATTTAAAATAACAATTAATAATTTTTAAATCATTAATATATTCTTTTTTAATGTGACATTAGTGTTTTAAAACTGAAATGTTAAATAAAGAGACGATATATTCTTTGTCTCCATTCCATGACATTCACGAAATTATAAATTTGTGTCAATTATAATTTGAACTTTAATGATGTTCATTCAATATTGGCGCTTGTCATGTTCAGCAGTTTTTATGTAATATAGTGTATAGCCAATTTGAAACTTTAAATATGGTCATCGACTTTTGAGGCTGACTACTTTGAAAATGCTATTATATATAAGAAGATAATGGTATCTTATTGACGTACAAAAAAGGACTTGTCGTTACAAAAAAAGAAGGGTGTGTGTATGTAATTCAAACACAAGAATTGGAACTTAGTAATAAGAGACAGATGTTAATATGAAGTAATAGAGCATTTAGATAACGATAGGGTTTATTAACATCCTGAATAAGGTAGTTATTGTAATCATCCAAAAAAAAAAAAATTAAACAAAATAGTTATTGTTTCTATAATTAAGGGCTTTACTAATAACTTTTCCTTATTATGTTAAACTTCAACAAATTAAGAGGTCAAAACTAAGATAATAATTTCAATGAAATTTGAACTCAACTCTCATAAATTATTTCTAATTCAAAATAATTTACTGTATAGAATTCTTTTTAAAATTTGAATATCTAGTTGTGGACAACGTATATGTGTTAAAAGAAGAAAGTTAAGAATCTCCCAGCGACACGTTCTAACCAAACCCAACTTTTTTTTTATAACTACAACAGACATAATTTTTAATCATTTGAATAACATAATGTTATTTTCTTCAAACAGTTTAACATCTCATTAGTACTGGAAAAATTTATCGAGGTATAGACCGCCTAAAGAAAGCATTTAAGTATTTATTAACTAAGAGTTTTAGTTACTTAAGTAAAGGGGGCATGATCCGTAGTAATTTCTCACCTATAGAAAATGTGTTCAAATTTAAAATTATGAAGGGAAATAGTGGGTTAAGTCATTAACTTTTAATTTCGAAAAATCAATGACACCGAGTTTTGAAAACCTTGTGGCACCATCTTAAGGTTATGGAAAGCAAAACTAATTTATGGCATATATGCATATTCCGTAGGAATTAGACATTTTCCTGAAGTAAAAGTGATCCCGCATGTCGACTTTGTCACCAAATGTAACAGTTGATAGCATTTTAAATAATCTTAAGAAGGTAAATCATGAAGAATCAGCCAATGTGTAATATAAAATTAACTTGAATATATGAAAACTGGCCTAACGAAACTAGCTTTTTGTTGTTTATGATCTTATTAAATCCCTTTTGTGAAAATTAAATGCCAGCGTCATCTTCATCCTTACACGCCACGTCCTTAATGTTTACATTTAAGACGTGACTTGGATTAGCGCGTTCAGTGGACTTTATTTAGAGACCGAAACAATTTTGGAATATTTGATAAAACCCTATAAACATCTAAGAGTTATCAAGAGATATATCGAAAAATCTCATGATATAGTAACGTCTCCCCCAAAAGATAAAAATTCATTATAGCTAGAATCACAACTTCAATTCCATAAACAGTTTATGATAGGGGTTCACTGAAACAAAATGGCGGTGAAGGTCCAGATGAAGTATCTGGGTTTCATCCGGAACGGAAGGTGGAACTTCGGGGCTGGATTTTCCCTGCTGGCCCTGAAGTTATTCTCTACCGCAGCTGCCTTGGGTGAGCTTCTGCTCAATGTCGGAGGACCGCAGACTCCTTGGCGGCATTAAAAGGAGGGTGGTCTTGTACGGTGCTCCTATATGGTCGGGAACTCTCACCGCGGTTTCTAAAACCCTTATTCGTTGTAACGGTAATCGTGGTCCTAGCGGTAAGAATAATCAAGCGGTAACGTACAGTCTCCTTCATTGCGGCCATCTTCTCGGCGAACGATCCACCTTGGGAGCTACAGACGGAGGTGCTTGCCGCTGTGTATTGGCACCTGGCAGAAGCCAGACTCGTTAGGGTAATACACAAATCGTTAGAGGCTTATGGTAATCAAAGTAGAAAATGAAATCAAATACGCTACTACGGCAGCACTTCTAAACTCTAGATGAGTATACCTTAACATTTAAATATAAAGTTATAATTATAAAGACTTATTGGTTTTTATTCCTCACTGAAGGTGGCTGTTCAAATTTTGTTTACTTCCCAAAACTGCTTTAAATTTTTCTGAAATTGAATTAGTAGTTTGTGATTTTATAAATTAAGCTTTCGTTAAAACATTTTTTAATAGATGGGGTTGACCAATATGGCCTTATAGGCCTTTTGTCATTATATAATATATTAAATTTCTGGACTCATCTCGAAGAAACATTGCGTTTCCAGATGTGGTTTTCTTATCGTATCGCAATTTGCATTGATGGAGTTTCAAATAAAATCTACAAAAGTAACGACATAACCAACAACAGCCTATATATATATATATATATATATATATATATATATATATATATATATATATATATTCAATGTGTTCTCCAATTTACCCCTGCTTCTTAGAAGAATTGGCCAGCCCCTTGAATGATAATTCACCAGCCAATTCAATATTTTTGTTAATTTTAAATATGACGTTTCTATCTTGTGGGTTATCTTTTTTATTTATGTTCCATTACTTAACAGTTCTTCTGATTAATGTTGTAAAACTAATTCACATTTTTTTTTTCTCTTATTAATTAATTACGAATTTTCGAAAAATTTTAATTTGTGAACATTGCTGGGTAGACATATTTCGTATTATTTTCTATTTTCAATGTATTTCAATAATATGATATACTTGGCATTTTTAAACTAATAAAGTCTATTAATTTAATAAAGTGAATTATGTCTTGTGAAACAACAATAAGTGTAAAGCTTATAAAAGGAGCGCAAAATTACATGTGACATAAAAAAGAATTCAAAGTACCTCCAATAGTGTGCACATTAGGGGTATCTTAAGACTCTTTCTTTGAGTAATTTGACAGTTACAATTAAGCGAACATTGCTAAATAAAATTATATAAAGCTTACAAACTTAATTAACAAAAGTAAGCTGAAATAGCAAGTGACAAAGCACTTTTTTTTTGATAATGATTTGAAAGGAATATAAGTAGCGATATTCAGACGTTGTCAAGGCAGTTTTGATTTCTTACTTTAGTTTTCTTTTAAACAATTTAATAGTTAATAACATAATCTATTTAAATAGTTTTAATCAGTCTGTTGAGTTGTAGCTGACTTTAAAAAATATAAATCCAGCTTGACATATGTGACTAATTGTCATTTGTGTTCTGAGTTTTGACTTTTGTGTATTTTTATGAAACATTGAATTCATTTATAAATATAAAAACAAAAACTCGATTTCAACTCCAAAATGAGCTTTGAAACTCCAGGAAACAATAGAGATAATAAACCCGAGCGTAAATACTATGATCGAACTAAATCAGACGACCTACAAATTTCGAGGACGGACATGAACATGTTGATAATGAATTATTTGGTCACAGGTAATTGTTAGTTATAACTAAAAAGTATTATTTTTTTATGTAGAACATAATGTGATTAAAAAATGTTGCATTACTCACTTTTATATACAAGATTCATAATTGTTAAATATTCTGTAGAGGGTTTCAAAGAAGCAGCATTAAAATTTCAACAAGAGGCTGGATTACAAGAGCCAGCCTTATGTAGCTCACTAGACGAGAGGATTATGATCAGAGAGGCAGTGCAGGGTGGCCGAATCCCAGAGGCCATATCTTTGGTTAATGCTCTACACCCTGAATTGCTAGACAATGATAGATACTTATATTTTCATTTACAAGTATGTATATTATGCACTATGTGACAGTGTGATTATTTTTTTAATTACATACTAAGTAATCTGTACACTTTATATATAAGTATGTAAATATTGTACCTCTATTTCAGCAACTACAACTTTTGGAGTTAATTCGAGCTGGCCGAGCTGAGGAAGCTTTAGCATTTGCAAGTGCCACACTTGCAGAGGCTGGTGCCAATGATCGGAATGCCCTTACAGAGCTTGAGAGGTCACTTGCTCTGTTGGCTTTCCCAGACCCTCATACCTCACCTTTTGCTGATCTGCTGTTACCTTCACATAGTCAAAAGGTAATTAAGTTGATATGAATGTCTTCCTTAATTTAAATGAACTTCCAATTTATATTATGCTATATCACTATATATATTTATAAATTTTGCCATGTGCTTATTATCAGATTGCAAGTGAACTGAATGCGGCCATACTTAAAATGGAGAATCAGGAATACACAAATCCAAAACTTTGCAGTCTCTTACGAATGATTCTCTGGTCACAAAGTGAACTTGACAAACACAATGTGAAGTATCCAAAGATGACAGATCTTGCTAATGCAACCATAGAACAACCCAAATGAAATAACTTAAGAAAGAATGGTAAACTGTTCTAGATTGATTGATGAGATATTAAATAAAATATAAGTATGGACAATCATTGAATGTTGTGTAAAATAACAACTGAGTAATCATAAAACAGAAATAATTTATTTCTTTAATCTGTGTATTTACTATTTACATAAATATTAAATTAACTATACCTGAGTTTCTTATTTTATTAATAGATCTAGGTCTTTGAGTAATATATGACATCTGGGTTTTTTACATACTATTTTAATTTAGACATTATTTTAAATATGTGTATTATTGTTTTTGTTTTAGAACCAAAATTTTAAGGTTTATTATTAATAGGCATTATGGTGTATAAAGTTCTTTATATAAGTAGATATTACCCAAGCTTGCATCCAGTGTAACGTCTAATATAAGAAATTGGTTCATATTCTGCTAAGGTAAGTACACATACTGAGAAGCACAAAGGCACATTTTTACAAAAGAATATTAAATTCAATGCAGTTTTTTTGTCTAATTCTTCAATGTTTCCACAAAGCATGCTGATGTAGAGTTACTGCCTCCCGTACAATAATTGTTACTACTGATGATAAAAAAATAAAGGTTGCCTGGTAGATTTGTCTTTAGTGTTACAATTGACTATGTATGTCATGTAAAAATTTAAGTAGTCTTTAGTGTTTTATGGTTTTCTATGGCATACACAAAAAAATATAGTTTTTTTTTATATGCTAAGTAAACTAAAAAGTAGTATTACATACGGATATTTAATATCCAACACTATTTTTACTATACATTACGAATTGCTTTTTTTTTTAAAGTTATATAAAAACATTTATCATTTTATAATTTAATATTTTTTTATAAATATAAAAAATGTATAACCATAGACAGTAGACTAAATATAGAAAGGATATGTCATTTTAGACAATACAAGACTGCATGCATTCATAGTAGCACTTGTCTACAACTTAATAATCATATAAACTAGCTCATAGCTTTTCTTTAATTAATGTCCACTTGGCTTTAATTGTAAATTTCAGTTTCGAGTTTACTATTATTGTTTTTTTGCTAAGTTAGTATATTATTTTGAATTGAAAATATTGAAACTAATAACATGATTCATAAGTTTGTATACATATGAAGTTCAAGCAAATTAAAAATACTAATTTCGAAAAAATAAAATGAAATATATCATATCTAAGATGTTACATGATTAACCAAGTCATGATTAAGTCATATATAGCATTGACGGCGAACCAATGGCGCGCTAAATATACTTACAATATTTACAAAATAACGTATATATAAAACATATGCAATCAATGTATATATACAAAAGTGACAATTTCTTTGTGACCAATCAAGTTAAAAATTTGCACTCGGCTAGGTGAAATATAGGCGGGTTTTTGTGAGTGTTTGAATGATACCCACCGCCACCACCTCCGTTTTTGTTTTACCAATGTAACATCTGTAGATCTGTACGTTTAATTAGCTGTGTATGTAAAAAAACTTATAATAAATAAATATTTTATTATTGCTTTTATGACATTTGATATAGATAATCTGGAGCTTGGGGACATAGGGTAATTTCTATTAACGCAGAACGCGGGCGAAGCCGCAGACGGAATCTAATATAATAGATAATTTTAATTTTTAAAAAGTAATTTATATAATTTTAATTAGGCTTTTGTTGTCTTACTTTTATTATAATTTATAAGAATTTTCTTAATTGTTTAAAAGGTTTTAATTTAAATAAAAAGCAAAAGATATTGTGTAACCTGATTGTTTTATTCCCTCTTTCAAACTCGTGATAATTGTTCTATATACATTTATTATTCAGTCGTGTATTTGCAACTCTTATAACTTTAATTTCCATGAAAGCAACATATTAATTTCACTCTGTTAAAACTTGTCACCAGCCAAGTACATAGTCTAGTGCTTTTGATATCAGACCACTGGACCTTTGAGGGACTGGGGCCGAAGGAATAGGAGTTGGACACAAAGATCTTGCAACATTTTGCCTGAAAAAATAAACAATGTAGAACATAATTTGGATGTTCTAGGAAAAAATTCTGTACACTGGAACTTGAAAAAATGGACCAGAAATAAAGCATGTGCAAAAGTGTTTGTGTAGTTTAATACTTAACATAATTAAGACCTATCCTAGTCCAATATATTATGTATGTTTATCTTGGCAAAAATATATAAATATCTATTTATTACACCTCTCTGAGAAATCTAGTTTCATACCTCTCCAAATTCCCTCCAGGACTTGAAGCATTGACATGTGGAGGCTCCCGGCACTCCACCACACCCACCATCACACCTGGCAAGACCCGTCTCCCATTCAATGACATGGCTCTCTCCTTTTCTGCTCTAGTTGCATATCTAATGTTAGCCCAGTTGCCTTGCGTTGGGTATTGTTTATCTGTAAATTATAATATTTTAATGAATATAAAATTAACAACTTATTATAAATAAAATGTTAAATGCTGTATGTTATTTTATAATTATGAAATTCAAGTAATTGAAATATCTAGACCAATTACCAAGAATAGCACCACAAATGCTGAATCTTGCTAATACAGTGTTTGCTGCATTTGGGGGAAAACCAAAAACGGTAACCCAATATTCATCCTGTTCCTGACAACCATCTTGCCACTGATTAGTTAATGACTGATTATTTACAGAGACATTGTTCATGTATGAGTTATGCAGCACTGAATTATTATTTCCATAGCCTATATAACTGTTTTCTTGGAACAGGGATTTGTTCCCAGATAGCTCATTGCTTTTAATTGTATCAAATAAATCTTCAATAGGCGGGCCGTTTGTTTTACTAGAGTATGAGATATTTGGCGATGCAGGCAAGTTGGGATACAAGTTCTGCTGGTTGAAAAGAGCTTGCTGGTGCATTGATGGATTTTGTCTATACAATTTTAAATCTGGGGTTGAAGTCTGGGTAGGACTCGTGGGAGAACCTGCAATATAATTTAAAAGAATGCTTAGTTATTTGTGATAATTTTGTGCAAAATTAAGCACGATTCTTGACAAAGTGATAGAATATTGTTTGAACTTTATTTACCGAAAGCGAGACTTCGTCCTTTTGTAGGTGAAAGACTATTAGTTCTTGGAGACAAACTTGAAAGAGTTGGCGGATTTATCTCACCCAACAGAAAAGGGGGTAAATATCCCACGTTTGGACTACCTGACGGAGAATGCGTCGGGCTTCCTAAAGTCATTGGTTCCATATTTACTAGTCAAAGTATTTGCCCTTTTAAAAATAAGAGATATTGAATGTAATGTGCGTTTTCTTGTTTAAATTTTTAAAATGCAAATTTTACCGGACCACCATCAGAATATATAATTTATATAGCACTCTGTGAGAATATTGTAATTTGTCTTGACATTTAACAACTGACTTTCAACAACTATAATTAAATAGTATGGCTCTGTGGCTATCATAAAACTCAAGATCTTGTACTTATATAGAAAAAGTTTTACTTTTATCATATTTGTATATGATGTATTCTTATTATATATTCTAAAATAATTTCAAAATCCATATGATTATTTCACATAATCCAAGACTACGAATGAATCTCTGTCTACACATGTGATTAGCTTTATATTTGTGTATTTATTATATTTTTGCGAAAAAATATTTTGTACCTTAAAAAACCTTGTTGTTTATCTTTTTTTTTATGATTTAGTACTCAAACTTAAGTTTAAAGTTTCATGTTTTTTTTTACGAAGGATAAGTCGTTTATTTTGAACAAATATAAATATATACAATACGACTAATATAAGTTTGACCAATAAACACTAATCTTTTTAAATATTTCCTTGAATAAGTTTGTTTCAAAAACATAAGCGTATTTATTAAAAATAATTAGTGATTAAAACGAAATGCCTCATTATGCAAGTAATAATTTTATATGATCCGTTTCACTGTTTCTGTAATAATAATAATAGTTTTATGTACATTTGTATGCTTACATAAATCAACTCCTTTATGTCTAATAAAGTATCATATTCTTTTCAAAATTAATAGTTTTATAAATATAGTAGGAGTCTGAATTAAATAGGATAGTTTAAGTGGGTGGAATTCGTCAGTCTGTAAAATTTAATTAATATATAAAAAAAAGTTGCATTTTATTTTCCAATTATATAAATTGAAACACCGTTTTAACATTTTAGAATTTCAATAAATATAAATATTGTAACGTTCATCACAATACATTTACAAATTTTAAATACCTACCATCACTAGTTTAGTGTTAGCGTTTTATATTGCATGACAATTCTTTTTGTATAAATTGATGATTCATTGTTGACTTAACATATATATACATACTAAAATAACTATTTTCAAACACACATATCACTTACAAATCACTGAAAAAAAAACGTAAATTAAATAAAATTGAGATCTAGTCGCGCTCTTAGTTATTACAGAGACTTCTATCGTCCATTTAAACACATTGAAGGCTAAATAACATGTTTTCAAAATACAATTAAAATATATTAAATTCTATATTAATATTATAAAAGGAAAGTTTGTTTAACGCCCTAGTCTTTGAAATTACCGGATACAGGTCAAAAATTGTTTCTTACTAAGATGGTTAGGTTTATGAGGAGGGCTATAGATTATCTAGCATTACGCTACTGCTCTTAGTTATACTAATAGTAAATAACTCTTCAACCGAGGTTAGAAAAGTAATAACAGCTAATTTAAAAAAAAAAATATCAAAAATTCTGATTTCTCCGAGGTAGTCTGTGCGTTCATAGACTATTCTTTTTTTTTGTTTTATTGAAAGATAATTAAAACGTTAGATTAAAATAACAAGAAGCTACTGCGAGTCTAACACAGCCTAAATAAAGTAGTAAACAAAAATAGATTCGAATGATAGAAAAACAAATCTAGCATTTCGTCATGAATAATTGTAACATTGATTGAATTGTCAAAACAGCAGCAGTCAAACAAACGAATATGGATACTTCTAGTTTTGAGGACACTGAAAATTTAGATTCATTAACTGAAAATGAGTTCCTTAAAACAAACAAAAGTAGTTCAAAGAACATTTCATATAATAGTAATAATATCGTACATAAGTTATTTAATAGGGAGGTAAGTTTATACCTAATATGTCGCATAGCAAAGTCTTTGATATTTTTGTTTTTAATTTACTATTCAGTTTTTAGCTAATTTAAATTAAATAAAATTATGAGTAAACATATTATTACAATGAACTTTTATAATAAAATTTTGTTCATCCAACAATGTTTTATAAATTTTTTAAAAGTATTCCAGTTATTTGTTGTTACTAAAAAAATTACTAAAGCATTTCAAATTTTTACTTTTTCCTTATGAAAATAAAAAACCTTGCATAAAGTACATACCTCAAATAAATTAATTAAAAATTCTAATCATAATATTCCATTAAGATTTTCCTTACTGAACATTATCTAATTTTTAGATTTATGGTAGCACTTCAAGTAGATCCAACAATAGATCTCGCAAAGTCTTTGACAAGATTCCCACAAGGCTTCGCTTCTGTCTAATGGACATAGTTCCAATACAGTATCTGAGGGAGCATGTTTTCATGGGTTTCTCACAGTGTGGCCAGTATCTTTTAAGCTTTACTTATAGTTGTAATACACAAGTATATTTTAGGGAAAGTTCTAAATTCACGTAAGTATATTTTTTCAGTCATATTAATCAAATTCAATGTAAAGACAGATGAATATTTTAGTATTATGATGATACATTTTAGACTCCATTTCCTATCATGGGTGCCAGGGAGAGTGGTACGTCCAGTGCACAGTGTGCCACTTTTTGGTGATGACTGTGTTGATAGTAAAGTTACCATTTCTATAGCACAATGGAAACACAACCCTGGGGTGTTGGTTGTCTATGGTATTTCGTAAGTATTTATTCTATGATAATTCATAATCATTTACAACAAAAAATATCTTGTATGTATAGGAGTAAATATACATTCATTTACCAAACATTTATTCAGAATAAATTGTTTTTAAAAATTATATAGCTTAGTTTGGAGTGTTTTAAGTCTGAATGTATATTAATAATGTTTCAGAGATTCATGTTCAGAACGATCCTACCTCAGTGTTATTGGAGTACCTCGCTTAGGATGTAGAAAATGTTTAGCTATTTCTAAGGAAGAAGGTGAGTTGACTTCAATGTTACATTTTATGCCCATAATATTATAAAAGTTTGTAACATCTCCAGGGAAGACAAAGGCCATATATATCTATTAATATTAATTTTGAAGGAAACACTCTTGCTATATCTTACAATATCATATTTTGTTACAGATGATACTGATTTAAATTGGAGTAAACGGTGTTTAGAGCATAGTTTTGCAATACACACCAAATTCTTCTGTACTTCTGACTCCAGCATGTTTGAACCAGTTGTCCAATTAGCATATTCAAATCAAATTATTATCTATACCGACTTCATTCATATATTAGAAATAGACTTTGTTAAACCAGATCCAGAAAAAAATGACCCACCTGAAGAAAATTCAATAATAGATAGGGATGAAACAAATTATTTAGATGCAAATCCAAGCACACCTGCCTCGGACGTATCTGCCGCTTTCCAATCACCAAAATATCAAAACAATGTCATACAGAATATTTTAGCAGATTTTTCAGATTTTGAAGTAGAGCCTTACCAAATGTCCAGGCCGGTACATTTACCTGATGTTATGGGTCAGGAATTATGTATTCAGGCTTCTTCGATATCTCATAATTTGATTGAGGAATGGGAAGGACCATCACCGTCCATCAGAACATTAATTAGCCCTCCCTTAAGATCGCCCAGAAGAAGACCGGCGGAAAGCATGTCAGGGTTTAACGAAACTCATAGGATAATAGCGGAAAAAGCTTATGAATTTGTTGAAGAAGCTGAAACGAAGTGCGAAAAACTCAGTATGTTTAGGAGAAGACGATTAGCAGATAAGAAATATGAATTTTCAGAGGATAATAACGAAAACATTGTTCCTTTTAGAGTATTAAGGAGTAACAGGAAATATTACACAGGGTCCACTAATAAGAGTCAAACGAAGCGGGCGAAATCGCCGCCCGTTGAAAGTGTTGTTTTAAGAGCCCACAATCAAATCGGTAGACCCCCCTCCCCCACAATTAGCATCGACCCTAAGGATTCCGGGCTATCATCGTTAGAGTCCGATAGAAATAGTGAATCGGAGTACAGGGTTATGGAAATGTTGGACGACGGCTCTCTTAAAACTGTCTCAGTACACGATAATACCTCCAAAACTTTATCGGACTGTCCGGTCAGTCCGCAAGATCCCTATTTAGTGCATTCGGGCAATTCGAAGTGTAGTAAATTTTTTACACGCTTTTTTCTCGAAAGCGACGACGAGATCACGTCCATCATAACAGATTCCGAAGGTAAGAATAATTTTTTGTCACTTTTGAGATCTATACAATTTCAATTTGTTTTTCTTATAATATTGTCATACGCAAATACTAAAGCAAATAAAACGTAAGGTGTCACGTGTCTAATTATGAAATGGTTAACTAAAACTAACCAACACTAAAATATGCACCACAAATAAATTGAACATATTTCTAATTCACTCTATCTTCAAAACTTGTCTGCAGACGACTGTATGTCGGGGTACCACGTGGCGCTGCCGCTGTGCGGGTCGGGCGCGGGGCGCGCGCTGCAGGGCGTGGGCGCCGGCTCGGCGGAGCGGCGCGCGGCGGGGGGCGGGGCGGCGCTCACGCTGCGCGCCACGCAGCGCAGCCTCGACACCGAGCTTCTGTGCAACGAGGTGTGCGGCCGCCTGTGCCAGCTCGGCGGAAAGAAGTTCATCTACTGCTTCGACTGGGGTTGCCACGTTATCGACGTGTGCCAGTCCAGCGGCTGTCTGTCCGGGGTGAGTGTCGGGCGAGGGATGCGGGCCGAGGATTGACGGGGGTGATGACTTCTCCGTTCCGCAGCTGTGTGTCATGTGGCTGTGGGCGAGCGAGGATGCGTCGTGCGGGCAGTGCGCCGCCTGCGACGACGCTGCCGCCGGCTGCCTGCAGCACCGCGTACAGTACTCCGCGGAGGTAGGTGCATCTGCATACACGCACACACAAACATTAGTTCGCTCGCAATCATTACTATATTTACACGTTTTACACAATGTGATGTTTGATCTTGTTTTGATAAATTAATCTATTAATCTAATTATCTACTTTCATCACACATGTTTGGTTTTCAAATTATTCATAATTTTCCAGTGTCTATTCGTATGGGACCTCGTGACGGGCGTTTACAGAACTGAAAAAGTGTCGATGACCGAAGATTCGTGTCACGAGGGTGCACGAGGTACGAATATAAGTTTAAGTTTTTTTATTATCATTATTAACTTAAGCTAAATAAACATAACACGACTCGTCAGCGTCGAGCGTGGAGCGCGCGCGCGCCCGTGCGGCGGCACTGGGCACGCTGGCCGCCCCCCCCCACCACGCGCGCCTGCTGTCCACACTCACAGGTACTGTGGTACTCACGTATCCACTCGACGACAAGTTTTGCATTTAGTCTGACCACTGATAGTAAAAACCTAGTGTAACATTATATGTCGAACGAACTTTAATTTAAATATATAAAACTATACAATATTGTTAAAATATGTAACTTTTTTTGCAGGAAAGTCGCTCAAGAGACTGACAGATGTAGATAACTGTATAGAGATAACAAAGAACCACCCCGACAGCTCCGAGTCAGAATCGGAATCGTCGGATAACGATAGCGACTATGAATGACCTACGTTTTACATGGACTTTTAAATGTACGAGCTAAATGAAAACATAATCAATGATTTGTTTGCATTTTGCGGGGTAGTTAAAGATTTTTTTGTACAAAATAATAAATGTGTCATAGTTACATACAATTCCATATTGGATCTGCCTGTCTTAATAATAACCTATAATTTTATTAACTTGGCCTGAAGTCTGGGTTAACATTGAATTGAATTAAGATATACTTTATAACTTATGATATTATTTAAAATATTTTACTTGTTCTTTAAGATATTGTGAGAGTATCTTGGTTATTTCATTTACTATTTTATATATATTTGTTGGGCTATAATTAATAAATTCGGAGCATGGCGGAAGCGTGGTATAAACTGCGTGCAGCAGACCTCCGGGGCGCGCGGGGAGGATGGTGGGAGTGAGGTTCGTGTAGCCGTCATCACCCTTACATAGCTCATGAGTCAGGACCCCCATGCGTGTGAAGCTTTACGATCAAACTATGAAATAATTTACTTGCCTTCAGACGGATAAATATATATAGTAGTAATTATGGATCTAAAACAAATAAGTAATATCATTTAAATTGATATTCGAAGTTTGGAAGTTTACAGTTGATAACTTGTTCTAGTCTACTGCTTTTTAAATATATAAATGTCTATTAAAAATATCTCGGATATCTTCCATAAACAGGGAATATGAAAATTTTTGTAATAGATAAAAGTTTCTGAGATATAAACATACTGAAACATAATAACTATAAACATTGCTGTTTACCTTTTGATAGCCAAAAAGTGTCTGAATAATTCAATGTTGTTATCTTTTTGAGGTTAGTTTGATAGCTCATTGTACGGTTGTGATAGAAAAATATTAGGGGCTATTTTAAGCTAAGTGCCTAAACAATTCTTTTTTAAATGCCAGTTACTGTATAATAGTTGTCAAAAAAACTGTACTTAGTGTGCGACATTGAAAATTGATTTGCAAAAAAAAATTATATAAATATTATTTCCAATTTACTACTAAGATAAGTTTCTTTAAATTGATTAAAACCAACAAGTAAAATGCATTTTTTTTTTTTGCAAATCAACTTATTCTTTGTCATATACCCAAATATCCAAATTGTTTCTTTATATTTTATGTTTTGTATTTCTCTTTGGTCATCTGTACATAATAAATTTTATACACATTTTTTGTAGAAATCTAAAATAGGTATCTATATTGTTATTTACATAACTGGATTTCTATTAAGATGGACTCTAATTTTTCATACAGTATTATGCTAAATTACAATGAATTACTGTAATATTTATTTTTCTATAGATTATTTCACTGTTAACAAAATGAGCTGGAATGTAGTGTCACAAAGAATTGCATTTAATTGCCTTAGTACTCAATAAATGACTAAACTCATGTATAAACTTGCATAAGTATGTACTTTATACATGTAAAATGAAACAATAAATGAATAAAACAACTTATAATTAGTTGCATTTATTTCAACATCTCCCAAAAACAACTTTTATTATTTAAAACTATTATTACAGTGCTTTATTTGAAGTGTAGATTATTTATGAATTATTTAATATGATACACATTGTTGTACCTAAATGATAAATCCAATGTATTTTCTATTTAATATTTCTTTAATAGCAAGTCTCAAGAAGGCCATATGTATGATATGAAGAAAATTTAAAATTATACTAAAAGAAAAACTGATTTAAATTTTTAGATTAATACCTTATATAATTTAAACTCTAATATTATATATTCAATAAATTCTATTACATTGACATCCTACCCAGAAAATGCAAATGCTGAAGTGATAGATGTTAATTGGCAAACAATTACACCGGTATACAAGAACTATGAGCAGTTAGTTTCTTACTCTAATAATTGTCTCAGTATTTACATGATTATAATACGCCATAATTAAATATTTTATTAATTTCATAAATGCACATAAATCTAATAAGTTAATTATGACAACTTTTTTTGAACTTATTTAAAACACACACCACAAGAATAGGCTCCGGAACATTGATTCTAATTATAAAATAAGAAACCCTATTTATTTATAACTATTATATACACTACAAATTTTTAAAAGTGAATTTTCTATTATTATATATTTTGTAACAACCATTTTTCATGAGTACTATTTGTAGTTATAGGTTTATTTTACAGATGTAGTCTGCTGAGTTCTGGTTCTGGTTAACTCTATTGCAATATCATTTGTAACAAATCACGAAAATTCAAAAAGGTGGTATATGAATTGCAACAAGTTTTGGGTGTTTGGTCACAAACCAAATGCATCATCACAGTCCATGTCCTGGTCTTGGTCAGTGACAGGCCGCGGATGACCGCACTCCTCCAGCATGCAGTCAAAGCTCAATCTTTCAATGTCATCCCAAGATAACTTGTTAAATTTTTCCTCTATTACTTTTAATAAATGACTTGCTGCATTTCTTGCTTCAATATCGGACATGCCATTATGTTTAAAGTATTTAATAGAAACCTCTAATAATCCTTCTGGTTTCTTTACAATAAGGTTTAGTTTTGTACCGTTTTTTATAGATGGATACGACTGAACAGTTTGATCATCAGCAAGGGCTCTACCAAGGAGAAGCAATTTCTGTTCCTCAATAGGTATCCTAAGGTTTGTAGCAATTTGTCGCTTTATGTCTAATATTTTGGTAGCAGGAGACACCTAAAAATTTAAATGGAGAGATTGGATTTTGCAAACCTTGATGAAAATACATATTAATATGCATATTTACCTCTAGACGACATTCACCTCCCTTTAATTGTTTAATAATAACATTCATGATAACTAAGTTATGTTATAGTTAGGTTCTATATAAGCTAAATCATTAAGCAATATTTCGTATATATTTTTTTTTATAAAATTCAGATTTGTCGTTTAGTGATTTCAACTCATTATTAAATGACATTGGCAAGTGATATTATAGTCAATGCTGCTAGATGTCAAATATTTTACAATTCGCTTTATGAAGAAGATATTTGTAAAACATAACATTAAATATTGAATGTGAATATATCGATGCCCATAAATATACGACAGTAGTTTTGGTCACTACATTTGGTAGTTTTTTTTTTCTCAAAAATGTTGTAATTATAGTATATAGATAATTTCAATTATAAATAAATTGTTGAAAGCCTTGGAGGTTTTAATTGTAAACACATTAAACCATTCTGATTGTTTTGTAAAAAAGCTGGCCATCTAGATTTAGAAAAATTTCATAGTAAAAAAGATAATTATATAGTATACGATCACGTCAATTTTTTTGGCGTTATTTATTTGTACATAAATAAAATTAATTACCAAGGTGATAGTCAAGTTAAAGCCACTTTGTTAAATGTGTATATAATATTAATTAATTGAAGATTTTATAGCCGTCTAAATATGAATCAAGTAACGAGTGAAGACATAGTTTACGTTAATGATGGAACAAACTTAGAAGTATATGTGTATGATGTTGATATTGAAGGTATTATTATTTTACTGCTAAGGCAATACCTTTTATATTGGATAAGAATATATATATAAGATGGTTTAAATTACCGAATAGTAAATTAACCAAGTAATCAATTTTTAGAAAATTAGTTTTGTAGATAATTACATACGTACCATAGGATGTTATTGATAAATAGGGTAATGGTACACCTATAGAAGGATTTATACAAAAATTTTGTATTCTAAAGATACATTTACTAACAAAAAATTATTAATTATTTGTGCTCAAATATTTTATAGCAATTATTAAAAATAAACAAAGTAAAGCAATTATTAAAAAGAAACAACGTAACAAAAATTAATGGTATATATATTTCAATTATTATTATTTTAAAATATATAATTATTTTTTTAATTAGATCTAATTTTATATATTTTTTTCAACTTAAGCGCCCTCTATTGAGTATTTTAAAATTATAGCTTGACTTTTGTGTCCCGGATGAAACCGTAGCCTAGGAAACGGGTGTAGCTACAACAACACTGAGTTACATAAAAATTTTGATAAAACTTATTATATTGCCTCTTTCGATTTCAATTCGAAATATTTTTTTATTAAATTTATATATTAGTGATTTAGGTTGCTGTTTCAAGTGATTACTTTTTGACAGTTTAGAATGGCTGGCAGGTGGGTTATTAATTTTACGCTTTTTAAAATTTAATTTATTAATAAACATATTGACGAGATAACTAGAATTGTGTTACACCCAATTCAATGTTTTGCTTTGAAAAGGATAAGAATATCGTGAAACGCTCCCCTAGTTTCAATGGCTTATCATTTTCAAAACACAAAAAATGCGAATCAATTTTATCAAACTAATCGGGATAGGAGGGTTACCGGTGCCTGGTACAAGTAGCTCTACATATGCGCAGGTAGATAGGCAACTCGAATTTTTCTCTATGTGCATAAATATTTAGAACCTATAAAGGCTGACTAATCATCTGGTCACATATTTATAGAAATACATAATCTAAAGAACATTTATTAATAAAACAAAGATTAAATTAAAAAAAATATCGCCGGTAAATAAAACAAAACTTGACATCTTTAACAACAATATAAACACTGTTGATAAGGACAATATGCTTAATATTAAATTAAAATATTTATACACTTATGACAAATTATGTTATAACAAAACACATAAGTACTTCTACTATCAACAATAGGGTGATATTGTTCAACCATGCACAACACACAAATGACAGGTGATATCGGCCAAGCGGCACACCACCTGCATTCCCCCACCTAATATCATAAACACACTAACTAGCTTCCAAATACAATAAGAATATCAATGGTATCCTAGAAACAGTTTAATCAATATTAGGTGCTTGTCTGCACTGAGTCAAAATAATGTAAATGTAGTGTAAGAGTGTTTCGTTTCCTTAATCATTGTGTAAAATGTCGGAGATGGGATTTGAGAACGTGTTTTACTTGGAGAGTAAGTATATAGGGACGGTGTAGGTGGGATGGTGTTGCCAGGTAACACTCCCCAGATACTCGGCTCCGAGCTTGAAACAGATCAATAACATCTTTATATCACCTTGGATAGTGTTATGCAATGTTTTGGCATTTTATCTTATATTAAGGCTATTTCTTGCGTTTCAATTTATTTTATACAAGACCAAAAGTTAAAACATACCATTATGCTTAAAGGTATGTTATTTTTATTTCTTATTTTACATACTCCTAAAGTAGTCTTTAATTTTATTGTATTGACAAGAAAAAACCTTAAATAACTAATATATATATATATTATTAGAAAAAATATTATAATATTAAGCATGTAGTATTAACATATTTAAAATATTATTTTCTAAGCTTTTTTTTTTATCAATAATTGTATGCTATTAATATCTTGATTAGAAATTCTTTTAAAACCCTTATTGATTAAAGATTAAATTTCAAAATACAGGTGCCTGGTACCATGTAATGGGGAGATACAATTTCCAATTAATTAGAGCAAGGATAGGAAGGGGATGATTAAGCTAAGATTAAATGCTACCCTTTTATATTGACCAATATTTTTCATCCCTTCTAATCCTTTTTTTATGTAATACATCATATAATAAATTAGGGTTTTTATATTTTTCAAGAATATATTAATATTTATTATCAACATAAAAACAAAACTTTAATACTAATTTATAAGCTATTTTTTTGTTATATAGAAAAAGAAAGTCACAGAAAAGTGTAATTAAGTAATGGTTTAAAATACTATTAAATATAATATTTTGTATAAGTAATTTTCACCAATTAATTTTACATGTTCTTTGTCACCTCTTATTCTCAGACTTAAGTTATAAAAAGGAAAGTTTTTAGAGACTTTCTTAATTATTTTCTTCATTATTATAAAATTTGTATTATACATGAGATATTTTTGATTGCAGATTTTGAGTGCGCGGGCGACGAAGTATTGGTGGAGTCATCTCCGCCCGCCTCGCCAGACATGGCGGCGCGGCTTGCGGCGCCCGCGCAGGTTAACTAGCATTTATAAACACGATTCTTGCACGAGTTGCATATTGTTTTTGTACATATTAATAGAGAATATTAAATAGTTGTTTTGTAATTGAAAAACTAGTCCCTTAGAACAAGTTTTTTATGTTTGTTAGCTTAATACTAATGGGTAATTCTTAGCTTAAAACTCCAGATTAAGAGCTAACGGTCGCTTTTAATAAACACGTAATTTTTCGTGTAAATTATATTTAATGCTTTGGCATTATTTATTAATCCCTTAATTCGGTTGAAGTACAGTTTCATCGTCATCGAATTCGTCATGTATAGAAATAATAATAGTGGAGTACACAGGGCGCGGGCGGCGCGTCGCCGAGCTCCGTGCGTGAACTCATTGTGATCCCGGAGATACCTAACATACATTTACAGCACGCTATACAGCAGGTAAGCTTATTACTGTATTCAGTCTTTATTAATAAAAATGTAGCTTTTTTGAAAAATTTTTTCAATATCCATGTAAATACTGTCTTACTCTGTTGGCACTCTAGAGGTGCAAATTTTTTACTGTGACAACACAGCAACAAGATCTTTTTATAGTGTTCGTACAAAAGTTTAGGACTACTTATTATTATTTGGATAAATGATAGGAACTATAAAAAAAACTAAAATTTTTAAAATAGCATTGTATAAATGGATTACTTTAAATGTAGATAATTTCCATTTTTTCCTATTATCTTTCCTTAATCGTCTCCAATTGCTTAAAACACTAGTTAGTCTTCTTGAGTTTTTCGGTTTACGATAACATTGACTATTAACTAGCCGGTAGTAAGTAAGTAAAAAAATTTTTTCTTAATATGTCATAAGCCTCTTCAACGGCATCTTCAAATCAGTCAAAAATGTTCTTAGACAAACCCAAAACGTAATCTAAATGTACATTGCCAGGTGTCAAGCACGGTGGTGGAAGTGAACGGGGACAGTTCTGGCCACTCCAGCCCCACCGCTGAAGCTCAACACACCTACATTGTCACAAGTATGTATGCATGTGTAAAAGTTCTTTGCTTATAAGTTTCGTTATAGTTTTTATGTTTTGTGTTTTACATTGTAATTAAAGCTACAGCTTAAACGCTATCAAATTTATTGTTATTTTGCTATTTAAAGTTTTAGTCATCAAAATCGATATGCTGACAGTAAATTTTTGACAAAAACAAGTTAACATTTTATTATTTTTTATAAACCACAAATCGATTTTGATAGTTAATAATTACGACTCAAAACTCAAAAGTCAAGATAATAAAATGACTTTATTACCTTGACTTTATCTTTTGACTAAAGAAGTCTATGCAGTAAGAAGCATGGTGTAGTTAATAGTAGCACAATATACACAGTTCAGGACGCATGGGAGGCGTCGCAAGTCAAGTCCGAGCCGCACAGCGACAACGATAGCAAGTCACTTTTGTTTTACACGCTTGGGATGGGCTTGGGTACTAACACATGCGCATGCGTCGGCTCATCATACAAATGTTTTTCATTTAAATAAATAATATCTACTAACAATTTTATGGTAGCAAATAACTTTATAGTTATGTCATTCTCGAGTTTTTATTTATTTATTTATAAAAAACTTACCAAGTATTAATCATCACGTTTTACCAATAAATCTTAAAATATAATCTAAACAACATTATCCATAAATCTTTGAACTATGCACTTGCGAGACCTTTGACAGACTGTCTGTATACAAACATCAAACTACCCTCTGAAATTCAATCTGATTATCCCACCTGTCAGTTGTCCCTATCTCATATTCACATTCAACTAAAGGAAACCTTGTGCTTAGCTAATAAAGATGAAACTTTTAATAATGGGGATGTTCTAATAAACTATAATTGTGCCCCTCGGATCATCTACCTGAGTGATTATAATATCGGACACAATACTTGGCTACCTTTGATGTTACGCGCGCCACGCGTCTATTTGTATGAATCTTTTTATCATCTATGTATGATTTTTTACTTGAACGATTTTATTATTAATATCAATATATACTTGATATATATTATATAGAATATTTTTAAGACCATATTAGATATTACATTTGTAATTTAGGGAGATTCTGTATGTCCTTTGTTTGTATCTGTGTATAAACACGATTTAAATATTAAGGGCAATATAATCAATTCATGTTTTAAATAGAATAGTTAAAAGTTCAGTTTTTTTAGTTGATTATAGTTGCTTGTTTTAAATATATACCTTAATTAAAACAGTACGGAGTGTATTTTTATGACATGATAAAAAGTACTTATCGTCTGTATGACCTTTTGTGCTACCCTATTAGTGAATATTAAGCAATATATAAACGGTAATACACAATTATATAGGGCTCACATAATCACAATGGGTGTCTACAGGTGGGGACAGTGCGAGAGAGACGTAGTATCTTTGAAAATAGACATGTCTGTTTCACATTGAAAGCTATAAGATTTTGTTGTTTCATAGCATTTCATATTGACGTCATTTAGTAAGTAATATTATTTTATTTAAAAATTTCAGTGGGATTATATGAAGCTCTATATTATATCGATTTGGCAATAGTTTATAAAATGGCTGATAAACTAATTTGTGGCATGTAATATAACACTAGTATTTAATTAAATTCAAATCTATAAATCCCAATATTAAAGGAAATCCAAGAAATTTGTATGGTTATAATATATTACAAAGATGTAAATAAATTACATTATAAAACTATTTAGTAACATATATTCAATATAAAAATATCTAGAAAGGACACATAGAATTGAATTATAGCTTCGCTCAGTCACTGTTTCACAAGCTCACTGGTTAGCTTGTCTGTCCCCGGATCGCGAGTTGCCCGGGTGACGTGGTGCGGTATGGAGGTGCCGAAGTACCGCTCCTACTACCCCTGTGAGTTACCAGGTTACTACGAGATATCAGGTTGCTACTAACACCTTTTTTGTCTGTGAATACTGTGCCTGGTGGTGGTTAGGGAATTTCTATTCTGTGAACAATACTAAAGAAAAAAACAATTTGTTTCTTTAATGTGTCACTAACATTTTTACACAAAATTGCGTGTCACTAACATTTTTACACAAAATTTTTCACATAAAATTGCGTTTGTTTTTTCTTTGGATAATGATTTGATTTTATGTTTCAGGCGAGGGTGGAAATGCAGTCAACTATCACGTCCAGTATGTGGAGCCGCAGGAGATTTACACACAGACTGGTCACCAGACCCATATGTACGTTTATTTACCTATTGTTTAAGGAAATGGAAAAAATACTTACATGTGTTTTTAAAATGGTTATGACTATTGTTATTTATATCCAATATTTTTTATCAAAATTATTTTAATTTAATAAAAAATAATAATGGCTTTACGGGGAAACTTAGCACCTTTTTTTATAATTTACAAAATATGTTAGATTAATAGTTTAGATTAGAAGAATTTTATGAAACGCCATATGATACAGGGAGACGCTCCGCACGTACCCGGTGTACGGCGTCACGACCGTGCCCGCGGACGGCACCGTCACCGCCGTCACGGCCGTCACCGCGCCCGAGCAGGACGGCTGGCCCGCCGAGTACTCGTTCAGCGGCGACCAGCCCGCCTCGCCCGCGCCCGCCACGCGCATGCCGCCCGCCACCGTGCAGTGGCTGCTCGACCACTACGAGACCGCCGAGGGTAGCCGTCGCCTCTCAGCTACGTACGTACGGCGCCACACGGAGGAGCGTGAACGTAAGCTCGTGCTCGCAGGTGTGTCCCTGCCGCGCTCCACGCTGTACGCGCACTACCTGCGGCACTGCTCGGCGCACCGCCTGGAGCCCGTGAACGCCGCATCGTTCGGAAAACTCATCCGCTCGGTGTTCGTGGGGCTGCGCACGCGCCGCCTGGGCACGCGCGGAAACTCCAAGTACCACTACTACGGCATACGAGCCAAGCCCTCCGCCGCCCGGGAGTCGCCCGCCGTCGTGCACAAAATCGATTCGGAGGAGCCGCAGTCGTCGGACGTGAGTGGCCTACGATCTCGCCAGATGTTTATACTCCTCGAGAATATATGGTAGTTGTCAAAGCGTTTCATCCGGTCCGTTTCGGCTTTACAGGAGTCTCGGTCTCGCGAGCCGGAGAGCCCCGTCGGTCTGTCCGGTCTGGCGCACCGCCAGTATCTGGGTGCCGTTAGTGCGCCCGAGCCGCCCGAGCTGATGCTGGCCGATCCACCCGAGGACCTGCCTCCTGAAACGGTACAGCAGTTTAGGGAACACCACCGGTGAGTCGAAGAGCGGTATCTATAGCTCCTCGAGATCTATGTGCCGTCGTCGTCGTCGCTAATACGCGGATCGAGTGCCTTCCAGAATTTATACCGTAAATAACGAATACCAACATTCTGAACCAGAACTCAATTTATAATTAATATGAACGCTGTAGAACTGGCAGCGAAAGGCATAAAAGCAAAATCTCTATAAGCTAATCAAGGATCTCGGCCTTCCTAGGCCTTAGATAGAGGAGTTTATATGGTGAAGGTGAGCATGTATGCGGATCGTAAAGGGAACCCTTAAACCTTTAGCTGGGTCGCCACCGTCGGGGCACCGTTTGTCATTTTTCTTGCGATGGATTGCTCACCCGTAAATCGAATCCCCATGCAGTTATCGAGTTTCGTCTCTACGTCTTAGAAAGTTTAAATCTTATAATTATTTTAAGCGGATGAGCACTCGAATGGAACTCGGAAATAGTTGCAAATTACTTAGAATATGTAACAAACATATCTAAATAGTCGAAGTTCAATAGCAGTGCTCTCTCCTTGACGTGGCTGGCTCGCGTGTGTTAGGTAAATGGGGCTCTACTAATAAAGAAAACAAAAAATATTAAATAATACTGTCATTATTTAAACTATTCTGCACTACTAAGTAAATATCGGTAAATTATTATAAAGAAAACACACGAAACAAAGATTACGCAGTATTTATATTTAATAAATGAAGAATATTGTTTATTACAAAAATACAATATGAACATTAGTATCAATTTCATGAATAATAATTATTAATGTACTAAAATACCCACAAAAGATGTAATAGAAAAACATTACACAAATGTATAAATAAAATAACTTAACTTGCCATCTCCATCTCCAGTACGAATAATGCCTCAATAATGGCTATAAGCCCTATTTATAACAAATTTTAAAAGCGACAGCAGCGCTATGATCAACCGAAGTTTAATCGTATTCATTACTTTTAAACATAGTAAACTGTATTTAATTATAAACTATTTTACAGTATGATTCTTAATTCTTAAATGTAGTTGTAACAATATATTAATGGTATTTCTTTCTTATTAAATAAAGTATGTAAATACAATAACCTAATATGATAACAATAGCTTATGACAATTTATCAAATCGACAACTCTTATCACTTTAATGTTATATCAGTAATAAGAATAAAACATTGTTGAAAGAATCCTAAATTCCCAATAATAATAATTATAACATATTACACTTTTATTGTGTCAACGAAATTAAATAGTTGTCTAATTGATTTTTTGTATGACCTACATATTAAATTATTAAAATACTAATCCATAATTCGATATGTAGGCCATAGTACAATAATATAATACGTGCGTCCCCAGGCAGCACGGCGTGGAGTTCCTGGAGGCGGTGGCGGCGCTGGACACGGCGGCGGCGGAGCGCGCGCGGCGCTGGTTCTGGCGGCGCGCGGGGCGCGGCGGCGCCCGGCTGGCGGCGCGCCGCGACGTGTGCGCCTGGCTGCGCCGCGCCGAGCTGCGCCTGCACCAGCGCGCCGTCGACCTGCTGCTGCCCGACGTGCTGCGCCCCATACCCTCGCAGCTCACGCAGGCCATCCGCAACTTCGCCAAGAGCCTGGAGGGCGCGCTGGCGGCGGGCGCGGCGGGGGCGCCGGCGGGCGCGGCGCGCGCGCAGGCGCTGGCGGCCGGCGCGCTGGCGGCCGCGCTGCGCCGCTACACCTCGCTCAACCACCTGGCGCAGGCCGCGCGCGCCGTGCTCAACAACCACCACCAGATACAACAGGTGAGGGGACGGAGGGGGAAATTTAAAGAATTTAGTCTACTTCGGAACGCAGAAATTTATACTTTAATTCAATTTAAAATTTAATTTCAGATGCTCTCCGATCTGAACCGAGTAGATTTCCGCGTGGTGCGCGAGCAGGCCGCCTGGGCCTGCGCCTGCGGCAGCGCCGCCACCGCGCACAGGCTCGAGGCCGACTTCAAGGTACCGGTGGTCCCGACGCGACTAGGAATTAAAAGCGACCGGTGTCGTTTTATTCAAATTTTGAACCGACGAGTGTACGTCAGCCGGGGTCGCAAATAACTAAATGAGACTCGTAGAGGTCGTACGATACACTCCCGTGACGATCACTTCGATGAGTGAATGCTGAATATGTAAAAGGATGTACAATGTGCGCGGCGTGCAGGCGCGGCTGGGTCGCGGCGCGTCCCTGGAGGCGTGGGCGTCGTGGCTGGAGGGCTGCGTGCGCGCCGCGCTGGCGCCGCACGAGCGCCGCGCAGACTACACGCCGCGCGCGCGCCGCCTGCTGCTCGACTGGTCCTTCTACTCCTCGCTCGTCATCAGGGAGCTCACCCTCAGGTACACCACGCACGCGCGCACTCACACGCACGTGAGTCATTACTCTATGCACAAATATATTATATTTAGATTAGTGCTCGATGATCGAGCTGTTATTTATCATATTGAAAGTACATTACATTTGTAGATACGAGAAGCAATCGAATTAACAATACGCAATAATCGTTCGCATTTTATTTTAAAACACGCTATAGTTCATCTGTAATGACACGTAATCCCATCTCATCTAATTTAATTTCATCTTCATATTAAAACGCACATGACTGAAAATTTGACTTAAAATAAATATCGTATAAAATTTTAAATAATGATTATACATTATTTAAATATAATATATTGCAGTCACGGGCGTCGTCTGTAAACTAATCATATTATGGCCATAAATCATACCACACCGACGTTCATCGCTCGAGTGAGGCTTTCACCTTAGATTAAACGCACGTGTTCCGCTTCCCGCTCGTAATCCGACCCCCGCGAGTGCGTGGCCGTGTGACTGGGGCCGTGGCTGTGGTGTGGCTGTGGTGTGGCGTGGTGTGGCGTGGTGTAGCGTGGCGTGGTGTGTGTCGTGCACGGTCGGACAGGTTCTCAGTGTCGTCGCGTGTGGTCAGGTCGGCGGCGTCGTTCGGCTCGTTCCACCTCATCCGGCTGCTGTACGACGAGTACGTGTCGTTCCTCATCGAGCGGCGCGTGGCCGAGCACCGCGGGGAGCCGCCCATCGCCGTCATGCAGCGCGCCATGGTGGGCCTCTTACATACTATATTCAACACTACTTTGAGACTATTCATCTTGTTTTTTAATGGTCCCTTTGCCCTCTAGGACCGTACGAGTAGTCTGTTACATAACTTTAATACATGCCTACATCTTGAATAAAAATCGAATATAAAAGTCACTTAAACTTTGAGCACTTTTGTATTTGTGACCCAGTTTGTCATATATTTTTAAACTGAATTTAATTGCATAAAATATACATAGGTAAAAGTTTTAATAATGGTATTTTTCTTTTTATGTAAATTCAAAATCGAAGTAAGCATAACATGTTTATTTAAATTGTCAAATAGTATTTTCTCAGCTTTCTATCTTTATATTAAAATAATTCGTTAATTGAATAATACATTATTCTGTTCGATACAACAGGACGACGACGAGGAACTACCGGATGAGGTGCTGCTGGAGGAGGAAGATCATCTGGGAGAGGAGACCGGGGAGCCGGGTGAGGGAGAGGGAGAAGGAGAGGGAGGTGATGCGGCCGATGATGGCGAATGGGAGTGGGAAGACGAGGAGGAGGAGCACGACGAGCGTGAGACCGCAAAGCGCGCACGACTAGACCGTGGTTAGCGCGCGATACATGAGGGGTTTGTGAGACTGGCTTAATAACCGCCTTTTGTAGTTAAGTTTTAATTCAATAAATTCAGTTAGTACCTCGACCTCAGTGACACTTTTAAGTACTGTTAATGAAAACAATTGAATTAAATAATTAATTTGTTATTTGCAGGTATTATGAGTGTAATTTAGTGTTTCAAGAATATGAAAATGAAAGTTTTAGTGTAACAATGTAATAAATAATTGATTAATAAATGTAATGAATAATTGATTAAATAAGGACAGATAGTTTGTAACTTCTAAAGTCACTAAAAAGTAGAAATCTGTATATAGCACGATATCTAGTCATAAGATGATGTTACTTCATAACAAGCTCAATGAATTACTTAAATGTCAGTTCTAGTAAAAAATTACAAACTTTAATATAATACATTATTCTTAAATCATTGTTTAGCGTAATAAGGTTTAATGGAAACAATATGTTGTTCGTACAATATGTTATAACTTAAAGAATTTACTTGTATAATCACTTGTACACTTCAATTAATGTTTGAAATAATATAAAATGACAAGGTTTTTTTGAAATATTATTTACTGCAATTAATAAAATGTTAGGAAATTTCTTAAACTCTATTAGTATTTAGAAACATAGACTTTCTAAATTGATGGCACTTTTATTATGTAGCTTATTAGTGTACCAAAGAATGTTAAATGTCTTTGCTTATACACTAGCATTAGTAATTGTTACTAAAACTAGTTCACATGTATAAGTAGAATGTACTTAATGTAATGCATAATAATTTAAATTAAAATAAGTTATAAATATTTGATATAGTTCTGAAGAGAATTCTGTCCATTCATTTTATGTCTTTTCTATTTCCTTATCTGTTACCGTCGGATCTAAGTCAAAATAAATTTTTAATGTAGTTAATGATATATAATTAAGTAATTTACTTCTAAAACAATATATATGAGTGCCATGGATAACTAATCGCACAGTATTATATACAGCCAATATTAATAGACAATAGAGGTGTACAATTTTTGCCTGTGACATATCAAAATACAGTCAGCGAACCGAAAACAAGACTACGTAATATTATTAGCTCATTGTTAGTATCTCGGTGTTTATTATATTTTAATATTGTCGATGGTACTTAGGAGTAAAGGAGCTATTATTAGTTATTAGTAAAAAATAATATAGAATTTGTAGGATTTTGACAGTTCCTTAACCATTTCATTTACATTCCTAAAATATATAATTAACATTGCCTTAATATATTCTGTATATATTTTTGTATTGCTCGTATGCTGTCTCATATTAAGAAGTCATTTCATTATTCAATTTATTAAGGACTGGATCCACTAGGTTGCTAAATACTGTTAAGGCGCTAGTAATCATATCTAGTTTATATCTGACGAGTTTTTGGGGTCAAATAGTAACCTATAAATTGGTTAATGAAATTTCTTTACTTTTATTTCTTGGTAGCCATTTCAAGGCGGTTGTGTTCTAGACCATATATACTGCTTTAATTGAGACTAATTGTTAGTGCGTTGTAGTAATGTTATATATCGCTTTTCAGGTATAAAAATGGTCTCATAATTTTTCAATCCTAGATTAAATGTAAAGTACTAATGGCCTTAAAGAAATTTTTAATATCCGAAATCACCTTAATAAATGACATTAATTAACAAAACTTATCGTAGAAAATAACTAGTCTAGTCTAGTTTACGATGACAATATTAAAGGTTTAATGAGCCCATCGCAAGCAGATCACCTGTGCCTACAAATATATTGAAATTACTTTATATGTTTGTGTTTTTTAAAATTGCAACGTATCTATAAGTGTATTGTTAATCGCACGTTAAGTAAATAGATGTTGTTTGAATGCAAACTTTATTTCACTTTCACAATAGGTGTTGAAGTGAAGTTTGAATAAATGTTGTCATACATACACAAGAAACATATATTGTATGTAATTAAGGTAAATGTAATGAGTGTCTTAGTATATACCCGACCGACTGTAGCTAACAATTTCATTTCACTAAAATAAATATTTCATATTCTTTAATAACCTAGTCAAGATTGTTTCGTCTGCAAATCTTGATAGGACTCTGAATTCGACCCCTCATGTCTGAGGATGGTCACGTGAACAGTATATTGATATTAAATAAAACTAATAAAAAATGAAAGCCGCAAAGTCTAAAAAAATATTATTTTTATTTAGACGTACATACAACGGTTGTGAACAAAAGCGCTGTCAGCTACAGGCGGACTGCAATATGAGCTTATCTTTTATACAAAGCTAGGTAAGATCTAGCGAAGTTTCAAGGTCAGATGTTTAAATGAGTAGCGAATAAATGGAACTGCACACTTGGTATTAATATTTTCCAACCTTAAAGGATCATCATTCAACTGTCATAAATACTAAGAGGACGGTGTCGTGACGTGGTTCGTGGAATTTGATGTTATTAGATAAGCCTCTGTATTCTATCTATCTATTGTTGTCCGTATATTATTGAAACCCTGACGTCAGCGTGAGACGGTTAGGTATTGTCTGAAATAAAGCTAGTCATGTGTTTCATTTGTTTTATTATTTATTTACCCTTTTCTTACATGTATTAGACAGAAAAGGCAATGGTGTTTTGTTTAAAGTGCCATCTATCTACTATTGTTTTTATGAATATCATCTTACATATATTTATTTCGTGCTATTCCACAATTACAAAATTGATACAGCGCCACCTATTAGATATTCATAAACGAAGTTATAATAAACATTACGAGATAAACAAGATGAAAAAGAAGTTACATCGTGGAACACAATAAAGTCAATCATCAAACATCGTGGAAGTCAATAAAGATATGCTCACTTCTCAATTAAATTCTAATATTTTCATTTAATATATTTTTTTAACTATACAAAGCGAAACAGAATTTTTTAACAGCTCTTAGCAGGTTTTTTTGCCTAGTATAGAAAAAAGACAGGCCCCAAAATAAGCTATATTTTGCACTTCCAAGTTCAAAGATGTACAATTAAATAATTGAGGTTGCAATAAAATTAAGATTTAGGTTCATTTCCTGGCTTTTAAAGTAATACTTGCTTCCTCCTTTTTAAAGAACTAACAGCTAAGGGATAAAAAGTTTGTTCGAATCCAAGTGAATCTGATGGCAGTCAACTCATAAAAGTGCTTGTACTTAACGTCTTGAATTGTTTTAAGACAAATTAAACTGTTAATTTTTATGTTAAATGTGATAGGTTAGAAAATAATACAAAAAATATTCTCGTAATAAATATTATTTCAAACATCAGTGTGTAATAGCCTAGTTAATGTACAGGTTTGGGCCGCGACTACTTTAAAATAATATTTACAGAGAACTTTCTTAAACATAGGTACATAATGAGCCGTACTGACCACCATCTGATAAAAATTATAAAATAATAAAAATGTCCCTCACTCCAAACTTGATTAATGCTATGTCATTAGAAATAATCAATAAAACAACCGATACGAAATAATAATAATTGGACTAATGAATAGAACGCGGGTGTCTCATAAACATCTCTATATTAATAAATATAATTAAAGAAATGTAAAATTAGATACAATTGCGACAGCTAATGGCAGTACGTCCGGAGCGTCACGAGTTAAAAATTTTAAGTGATGGGCGCACTCATACAACAATAGGTAAAAGATAATAACAAACAAAAATGCGATACGTCATCAGCGCAATGATCGATTCGGTGAAGTCGAAGCATTTGGTCGATTCGTTTACGAGGTGGGAAAGCGATCGAGAGACGTCACGTCATATGTCGAAGCGCGGATCCCGACGAGTCTGCGGTTCCAAAAATCGTCGACGTAAACTGCGTCCCGGCTTCCTCGCTCACAACGCCAGCGCGGCCGAGCGCTTATCGCGGCTCTTGTTGCGGGCCAGCGTCCTCGCCTTGCACGCCGCCGTGTTCTGCAAATGCTGCGGGACGATTATCGAGTTAGTAATGTCGACGGATATAGAAAGAGACATTCACGATATTTTGGCGAGAGACGATTACAGTAGCGGCTTGACTAAATATATTTTTGATGAAGTGTCTTGCATATTCGTCGCGAGTACTCTGTCTAGACTAGAGATTCGAATCGGGCTCGTACATTTCGTTATCGATCTTTAGCTCATAACGAAGCACCCACCCGCTGCAGTTTGTTGAGTTTGGTGGTGGGCGCGGCGGCGGGCGCGGCGGGGGGCAGGGCCAGCGCGGCGCGCAGCGCGGCGCAGTGCGGCGCCAGCAGCGCCAGCCCCGCGCCCAGAGCACCGGCCAGCGCGGAGTACGCGCCGCGGGACGACCAGCTGTCCAGGCACACGCTCTCGCCGCCCACGCGTACGCGCTCTTCGTCTATCGTGCCCTCCTGGAACACGGATCGGATTCGATGACATCGGATGCTGACCGTCGTTTAATTTACATCCGGACGAGAAAGGTAGAGGTGAATAGTTTCAGGAGAGGGCGGAGGGAGTGGAGAAAGGTAAAGGTTTCAGTATTTTCGGTGCTGGACGATTACCTCGAAGTATTTGAGTATGTCCCGGAAGGTGGCCCGCTGCACCTTGCGGTCCCGCTTGGCGCGGTACTTGTGGGAGTCCCTCGCCAGCAGCAGCAGGCGCGGCGCGGCGGCGGGCTCGTCCCAGCACACCTCCCCGCCGGCCGCCGCCGCCCGCTCGTGCGCCGCCGCCAGCGCGCAGCCCGCGGACATGCGCACCTCCAGGCTGCAGGCGTCCAGCAGCTCGGCCAGGCGCGTGAAGGACGGCGCGCGCTCGCGCAGCAGCGAGGCGGCGTGCGGGGCCTCGGCGGCCGTCAGCAGCAGCGCCCAGCCGTCCAGCGCCGCCGCGTGCCAGCCGCCCTCCTCCACCGCCGCGCCCGACACCTTCACGCTGCCGTCGCCCTGATACGATACGAACGCGATTGACGATCGGTGCTCTTTTTATTTTAAGAAGTTACGTTACAGACATCCGTCTTTTTTTTTAAATAGTACTGGATGTTAATTTTTTTAACCATTAAAAGTTTAAATAAGTGCAAAATCTATTTGTATATCCTTGTTAAATGAATTTGTAAAATTCAACTAAATGGCCAGTTTTTGGAGCAGTTGTCACGATTCACACTTGTCACAGGTGTGACGTTGAGAATGTGATAGTCGATACCTTATTATTCTCTAATTGAACAATAAACTGACCTGTTGTTTCATAAAATTAGAAGAAATCTTATTAACGTGTTTTTGTTTAACGTTCTGCAGGACAAAAACTACAATAAGTTTATATTTATTTTTATATCACTATCTATTATAAACTAACAAACATTAACAAAAAAAATGTTCAGCTCAACCCTTAAAGGTCAACAAAACTTGTTTGTAAATCTTGTTTTGCTTCCTGTTCATTATGATAACTCGTTTATTAATATAGATAATAAATATAATGTTATTTACCTTGAGATAACTGCCACTGAATATTGTCTCAAACATTTTCATAACTTCTAGTATTTCATTTAGATCTTCCTCCAGCAAATAGCAAAGAACGGCCAATGAAGAACAACACTGCAATTTTGTTATAGTGTTAATATTACAAATCAGTAAAAAATGTATTCCAATTGCCTTAAGACCTCAGTCAGTTAATTACCTCAGTCCGTGTTTCTAAGGAGCCAGATTTGTCTGTGGCTGCCACGAATAGCGCCGGACGTACTTCAGACATGAATTCATCAATGCCATCTTCACCTATCTGTTTTCAAAATAATTGTAATTTGATAAAATATGTACGATGAAACTTAAATTTCCTACATAATAAAGAACTTGTATACTTAATACAATAACTAAACTTGGCTGAATTTCTTGTATGGGTATTCACGGACTAGGACGCGTTTGCATCTCTAGTAACTTTAACTTGGAGAGTGTCTTCACGGAAGGGCTTATTTCGATAAGTAATGTATCAAAATATTCCCTTATAACTCCTCTTTTTGACATTCCGCAGATATCTTTGATATCAATTCTAAATGGAATAGTAAATCAATCAAATAAAAGAACCTATTATAAATTTTGAACTATACCTGCAATGCTAATAAAGGCACAACAGCAGCAGCAGCCTTTCTCTCCCCATCCTTGCCTCTACGGAGGGCTTTAGTGATGTGCTCGGCTAAAGTGATTCTCTGCCCACTTAGTAAATGTGCCAAATAACGTCTTTGTAGAGCATTTCGAAGAGCTACCAGGGCAGCTGCACGAGCTGTGTTTGCTCTAGCACTAAGTGCATCAATGATTTCTAGAACTTTTTCTTCTAATTTTTCTTGAATTTCATTTTCTGCAATTTTGTTATAATGTATATTCAAAATAATCATTTTGATGAAAATTAAAACAGATAAATGATGATCGCTTATCAAACAATGGAAAAAGGAAAAGTTTGGGAAATATGCACAGTGGCAAAGACATACACAGGCCAACTAAGCCATGGATTCTGTATGAAGAGTCAGCAATCCTGGGAATTTAAATTATGTAGGTAAATTAACTGATAGAGGCAAATATCTCAGTTTTCCCTGTTGTTTTTTATGATCAACTTGAAAGCCTGCCATATTTTTTGCCTGCCTCAAGTTTTTTATTGGTTAATTATTGGACATACCTGCATCATCATGGCTCCTAAGATCAGATTGCCCCGAAGTCTCTGAATAGTTGTCGTTAGTCAAATCAATACCAGCATCTTCGTCTGAAGAGTATGCCACCTCAGTCCTTCTGTGCTCTGAAAAAAATTTAAAAATAGAAACTGTATGATATGCTTTTTTCAATATTGCAAATTAAACAGCAGTGTAGAAAGTCAAAATAATCTAATCATATGCTGGAGAGGTTTTAAATAATATGATATCTTTAATTAGGTACATGTAAGGAAAAATATTATTTAGTATGTATTACTCATTATGAACTTAAATTTGAGCAACTTGACATATTTTATTTCTCTGACATAAATAAAACAATAACAGCTGGTATTTGAAAGCATATTAATGAAAAAGAGCATGAGCTTGCTTTGTTACCACATGGTGATTTAAAGTTCTTTATTTATATTTTCTACATTTGTTTTTTTATCATGTTATACTAATTAAAAATTTCCCATTTATTTGCTAATTATTAGTTTATAATCTGCTTAAAAGAAAAGTGAAGGTACTTATCTAAAAGTTAGTCAACAAGGCATATCATTATATAATTTGAAGTCTATTATCTAAACCTTCAAGGTCACATTTTTAACAAAAAAAAAATGTGTATAGTAAAAGGTTAATTGCACGCGGGGGCAATGTTACGAAATAGAGAAAGTAAGCAAACTGTTATGTTTAGATTAAGAAGGACGTTGATTATGTAAAATATAAGTATAACACTTTTAAGCTATCAATCATTGTCTGTTTGGACGCTATAGTAAACGTGGACTCATTCGTTGTTAACGCAAGACAGTCCAATAGCACAAGGTCAACATGTGATCTCACTCTTGGCAAATTCCAGACATTTAATCTATTTAATTTAATACTCCATAGTCAAGCTGTAATTTTGTATAAACTTACCGTATTTTCCTTTTTTCTTTCCTTTAGGCATGGTGATTATTATTTCTGGAAACTCTTGACGTATAACTAAAATATATTCACTAGTTAATTAAACTACGTTTCTCACTTAATCAAGAAGGAGAAAAGTTTAGTATATTTGTTCCTATAGTACAATTTGAGCACCGAATATAACATAAAACTAAAATTTTAGAAGAACTTTTTAACATGTTTAATTGTGTAGCATGCACACGCGACTCCGCTTATATGCGTAATGTTGTCTGACAGCTTACGCTTGTCATTAAAGGGGAAAATTTTACATCGTGGACGCCATTTTGAAATTGGTGTTTCTATAACTGAGAATTATGTACCCGTTTCTTATTTCAGATTAAAACAATTAAAATCGAAACAAGGGTTTTTTTTTGTAGTTAGAACTTTATGATTAATGATAAATTCATGAAATCCCAACATTTATAAATAATCTGATAAGATTTTGCTTATTCACAGCAGTGTCAAAGAGTAAAGTAATAGAAAATATTAAGATGATTATACGAAAGTTAAAATTAGTGGTACATACATTTAAAAAATTTACAATTTCAAAAAATGTCTAATTTTTTCTGGAATTTGATAATTTACCCATATACTTCTCATGTATAATATTGCGTTATCAATGTTAAATATTAATGTGAGTTTGAGTACCTAAGCAGTATACATTTTTGAACTAGTTTAGAACCAGTGATATGGTAATGTACTGTATCTGAGATCAACATTTTTCAATATTCAATTACCTCAAAATAGTAATTTTTAAATGGCAACATGATATTTCTTATGAATCAGATTGAATTTATTATTCTGTGGTGCAATAATTTGTAATGGCACAAACTTCAAGTAAAACATTATTTAACCTTTATGTAATAATGTGTAAATTGTCTAAATAACAACATTTAAAAAAAGTTTAAATAATGGTTTAGAGAAATGTTTAAATTTTCAAAAAACAATTAGATTTATTAATTAAATCAAAATTAGTTTGGTAAGGGACGTAATTGCAAAAAAAACGTAATAAATTGAGTGGTAATTAACCAATTATTGTACATTATCTAAAAAAAAGTTTCGTTACTTAGTAAAAACATTTTTTTTATATATATAAATTGAAACTCAAGTTACGCCTTTTGTGATTATTGTGGATATTTTTATATTAAAAAGCTCTTTCATAATAATGATGTAACAGGGTTTATATATATTAAGAATACATATGTATTATTCGATTACATTTTAAGCCTTTTTCTCTTATTACTATCCAGTTTATTAAGTGCTAAAAAATTTTTCCCAAAAGAATGTGTTAAAAATTGACCTATTGCTTAATTTAATAATGTAATGTCTGTCTAAGAACTGTTGACGATAATGAACTTGCTAATTATTGACAATAACATGTTGCTTCACTGCAACCACTTCCAAGGTAGGTTAATGTCTATTAGGATTTTTAGATCGAAAATAAATCATTGTGTAATTAATATTGTTTTCTATGTTTAAAGTCCAGGCTTTTTTTGCACCTAATTTGAGAGCATCATAGAGCTAGTGGCTTATTTATTCTAGTCTTCTCAAAATATATATTTTAATATTCTGGCTGATTGCACATCCGACTGTAGTTTTATTTTTATTGACTAACATTATATCTATTTAATTTTTAACTAATATCGCAATATTTAATGAAAAGAGGTCCAAGGAATCCAAAATTAAGTAAGAATAATAAATTTGTCTTTTTTTTCGAAGTATGAATGCGCCCAAAAAAAAGTTACATTAATTTATTTTAAATTGTCTCAACTATTTTAATTAAAATATAATTATATATTATAATATATTTATTGCAACTTATCTGCATCGTGTTTAGCAAAAGTGGCTGAAGTAATGAATAAGATGGATGGATCTTGGTTATAGACCTTATCTTAAATCTTTCACGTTTTAAATTTTCCCAAATAACAGATTTTAAAAACCTTCATTAGTAATATAGTTAAAAAGATTTTTTTAAATCTTTTATTTTTGGACATTTTGATGTACCATAACATATCCAAAATAAAGTAGCGTAATTATACTGCTGGAATTAATCACATCAACTAAAATCAACCTAGGTGACAAAATACATTTTATTTATTAGAAATAAAATTGAATATTAAACACATAATTGTATGAAATTGAATTAAGGTATATATTTTAATAAATTTCAATAAATACTTGATTTTAATATTTAATAATATATGCTTTGCAATAAAATAAACTTTCACAATTATTCAATATATAAGGAACACTATCGTAAAACTTACTATGGTTTCTAGATTTTATCATAACTTTAACAAATCTATAATACAACACAAGCTTAAAATACTAATTAAACTTAGACCAATTTCTATTGTATTAGATATATTTCTCTGTTCCTGAGGTCTTTCATCCTTGCTTCCAATAAGATCCTTCCACCGAGCTTTCTCTTGATTGGAACCGAAGAGCTTGCCAAATTTGTATTCCGCACATTGGACTGTAACCATGGGCGGGATCCCCAAAAAAATTAAGCGCGAACTCTTTCTTTTCAAAGAAGTAGCACCTCTCATTTCCTCTAATTCCCGGCCATTGATATACCATCGGATTTCAGTTTCAGGATCACCCCGACAGTACGCTTGCATGTCATCACCTTCTCCGAACTCTTCATCCAAACCTTCGAGCAATGGCCGCCTATGCTCATGGCCATGAACTTCCATGTACGAGGTTTTAGTTGCAAACTTGTAAGGGGGTACATCTCGTTCAATATCACACCTATACAGTCCAGTCGCTTCTTCCGTAAGCGCCCCTAATTTAAGCCTGCACGCTGTGGGACCACATGCTACCAGTTCCACTCTACCGACGCCTAACACCGGGAATGACCGGGTGCTTGGAGCTGAGCCGGGCCTATAGCGGAAGAACTCGTTTGGACCTTTAAACCAATTAAGGAGCGTGAAGTTTGCGTCGTATCGGCACTCAATTTCAACCTCCTCTTGGCCTGGAGCTATGACCTCGGGAACTATGAGGTGTGTTATATTGAAGGGTCGCGCTTGAGCAAAGCTAGTGAGGAGAAATAGCGCGGTGACGAGCATGTTTTCGGGATGCGCGCACGCACGACACTGTTCCCTTGCCATCTGACGCGTTCTTAATTAAACAGTTTATTAAACTCCAACACTTAACCGTCAAATGTTCCCTCTGGATTAAGGGGCATTTTTTCGTAGTTTCTAATTGATAGACAATCGTGTAATTAGATTTTCACTGGGGTGCTCCCTAATTTGGATAGATATCTTTTCAACATTTAGTTACGCAGTCATTCTGGTTGTCAGACACATAAATGAAATATATTCTTAAATTAGTTTAATTTATTTTATTTAAGTGTTTTATGTTTACTTAAATTTTATAATAAAAAAATATTATATTATCATAAACCCGATAAATAGCTCGATATTATATTATCATAAACCCATTTTCTTATAATTATATAATTAAATAAATATTCATAAGATTATTGCAGTTTTGGTTTTAATAAATAGTAAAAAGTATTCTTTTCTTAAGACGAAAGACAACGGGTTAGAGGTGGCGGATCCTTGTGAAAATTACGCACTAAATGTGTCATCAATTTCAAACGAGCTAGATTGATATAATCCGCTGTTCTACCACCGCGGCGTGATGTACCAATCAGGGATTTTGATTCTAATTTAAAAGCACTTTTGATAAAAAGAATATGATCTTATATGATCTTAAGAAAAAGATAATAATGAATGCTGTATTGATGTTGTAATCAGAACATATGATTTAGATAAACCAAAACAAAATGAAAATACTAAATTATGACATTACAAATAATAAACATATTTGTTAATTTGTTGTTTTGATGTAAAAACAAATGAATTAAATACCGTAAATTATCATGTCTAAATAGGATTGCATAAGTTAGTAAGATATAAATAAATCAAACCTTATGAGAATAATCTTTAACTCTAAAGGTCAAGCGGAAACATGACTCATAAGTATCTACTTGAAACTTTTTAAAATACCTTCTAATGGTACATACCTATGTATTTGCCAGGAGCATTACCACCAGCTCTTAAAGTATTATTACAACAATCTTACCCTCCCTGTTCGTACTACGACATCTATAAAACAATATTGTTTTACTAAAATGTTTGAGATTCTCTTTTTTTTGAAGTGTTTCCAGATGATTGCTTTTCTTCTAAGACTTCAAAGATTTTAAAAGTATGAATGTAATATTAAAAGAAAATTCTTAAGCTATGATAGTTTTAAGATTTCATGGTAGGCCCATAATGACGCCTAAAAACATACAACTATTTTTATTTTTCTTATCCAGTTGAATGTTATTTAAAATATTAAATCAATAATAAATAACAAATATGTGGCTAAATAAACAACATATTGTGTAATATTTTCTACGGTTTCAGATTATATTTAATTCTAGGAAATACTATTGCAACCGAGCTAGCCAATGACTCATCTGTTTACCAACGTCACAATAGCGTAGGCGATGTTTGCGAGTTTTATGAGTTTTATTTATTGCGATTTTTATGAAAACTGTGACGTACACATTACATCACAATAACGGCTGCAGATTCTTTCATAATCTAAAAGTCTGCTTTTATTTATCAAGTAATATAGAAGACTTAAAAACTGTGATCTCTCTTGATATAGAGTAGTCATTGGCGTAAATGATTACATTATAAGTTTCATTGACATCTGCGAATATATTATATTTTACATTACTTTGTGAATAATTGTCAACAAAGGAATATGTATATATATTTATCATACCTTATATTAATCCATAATTAATTTATGCTTTTTATTTTTACTTGAGATTCTGAGTATTCTTTCAAAACAATGAAATACTTAAGGGTTCAGGGTGTCTTTCTTTCTGACTCTTTAGCTAGAAAACCTAGAGTTATTAAATTAAATTATAATAAGAGCAGTGCCACCTTACTTCCGCTAGATGGCATTCATCGAAATCAACGCTTGCTCTAACGCTGTCAAGTAGTTAAACACTAACACTGGGCACGCCAACATTAAATTAGACACTATTTCAAAATAATCTTAATAATGTTATAATGGGATGAATAACCAAGTGATTTGTATAATATTATACATAGATAAGGAAGAGTTAAATTTTAAAAGTTTATAATGATTTACTGTACTGATACTCTGATATTATAAAAACTACTAAAAACCCAATTTATATCGAGCTTATTCAACTCACACAGTCAAAATAAGTTACCGAACATTAAACTAAACTATTAATACTAAACTAAAATATTAATTTATTTCAATTTGATTTTATGGTAATTTTGGCATCAGTGGCCGCGGAGACCACAGTCCTTAACATCTCGAGTGTGCCCACGCGTCGGAAGCAAGACATTACAATTTTATTAGCAGTAATCTCCTTAAGTGTTATCAGTCTAATTGAATAATGCATCGCTATAGTCACTAGTGTTTATTATAAACTAGGGTCCAGCTTATTGTTTTACCTGAACATCCATAAAACTTGAATATTTTTAAATTAAGATTATCCCCCAATACAGCTTAAATCGCTTTGTAGCTTACAGCATGAGAATGTCTATGATTTTAATACTGTTTAAACGTTTCTTTCATATTACAAAGACGGTATTGTTTGTATTTAGGAATAAAAACTCAACTTGAAGAACACAATAAGAAAAATACATCCTTAGTTGTATCAAGGTTCAAGCACAGCTATTATCTAATGTTAGCCGGATATCTTTGAGCATCATAAACTATATTACCCTTTATTGGTTTAATGATACAAATTGATGAAATCCTATATTAGATATTGTGGTTAACAGATAATGAATAACATAGACTTTAACTTGTTAATAAATAATACGTAAATTACAGAGACAGCCTCGCCCTTTGTAAATGTGTGTGTGTGTGATGAGACTGTCATTAATGTATCTTATGTACAATAAAGTTGAACAAATAAAATATATCACAGTTGTTTATATAATTAATTTACTAATAGTACTTACACGGGTAAGACATACTTATATCTATTGTTGTTTTATTTAACTTTATAAATATTGATATTTAAGCTAATATTAGGATGTATATGTATTTAATAGTTTTATTATTTTATGTAAAATATATAAAACTAGCTCTTGCAAGCACTCTTTAAATAATAGTATAGTCTAAAAGTTATTTTTTTTTCTCTTGCGAAAAGAGTACAAATTTTTGGAATGAAAAGTATACTTTGTAACTTTCTTTATCTCAAATAACGTATATACAAAATTAGCGGTATGAGTATTCGTTATTTTTATTTATACAAAAATGATATGTATTTTCATATAATTATGGATGCTAAAGAAAGAATCTCAACTGTTTTTTGCGCCACCTAGTATTTTTTAATTTGAACTGCTGAGTAGTCTGACATGTGACTTTACTTATTAGTTCTAAAAAATTAAGTAGATGGCGCTATTTTTAAAACCATTTAAAAGATATTTATTTTAGCATTCCATGGATTTGCCGTATGGTTACCGGTCTCATCGCGTTGCAGAGACCTGTCTCTGCAACGCGATGCACTGCTGCACTCCTGAGTGCAAATAGTGTCTGTGACTTCAAACTAAGATGTAGGTTTAAGGGGCTCCTTTAAAATGTCCATTCACGCTCCAGTTCACATTTTACGCTTCTAATATATTCATATGGGGTTTTATAACTAAAAATTTGGGGTAATATTACTATTTTCAATTATGATAAAAAAAAATATATATATTATAACATGAGAGTGTGCTAATAATGATGTAACGTTGATTATTCCTCACTACACATCACACAATAAGTGTGCCTGTCTTATGAGTAAGTAGGAACGCGTTGTAGCCGAGCATGTGTTGTTTCCTTTGTGTATTCTTTAAAAATCGACCAGCGTATGAGCATGAGCATGTCACCTAAATGGTTCTCACCGCTTAGAATTAGCTGTTCATTACACTATTACTAATTAAAATGTCTTTAATAATGGAATAACTGTAAGTCTACATTTCATTGACGGTTCGATGTTAAGTGGTTTTACTCGTTTAGTAATTATTTAATTTTATTGTGTATTGGAGATTATAATAATCTTTTTAGTGATATATTTTATTAATGATTAGTTATGATTATATAGATTATTGATGTTATATTGATTACTTTTGAATTAATTGTGACTTTATTGTAGACGAAACATATATGTTATAAAATGAATTTGTTATTTTTTTGAAAGAATGTTTGCAAATAGACGATTATACATAATCATAATTAATATTACTCCAGTACATTGCAACGTTCAGTATTTTCAATGTCATTGTCTAAAATGCTACAATAGACTAATAATATATAAAATGTACTCAGTTCTCTAAGAGATTTAAGAGATAATATTTATTAGGTATGTCAATGCAGCCGATTGAGCAAGTGCGACCAGAGTCCAGCATTAGATCCTCGTTAGGCAGCAAGTTGTCAATTTGCGAAGATTTATGCCTCGGTGTACGCCCCCGTCTGGAGTCGCTTGACACAACCATTTAGAATATCGCTACTAACGAAAAACACTCAAAAATAAAGCTTCTTTTTTTTTTTTTTTTTAAATATGTATCTTTAATAAAAGGAGCACTTGTGAAACTGCTACCAACTGTGGAAATTATACAGAGTTCGAAAAATTCGGCTCGGTGCCACCGGTTCACGGTGGAAATTACAGTCTTGTACAAAATGTTTTGCTTCTACATTTACTATAAGTAAAGCAAAAGTTTGGAACTCTTTATCTGCTCGATGATTCCGGATAATTACAAGCTACGGGTCTTCAAGTATAGAGTAAATAGAGAAGATATTTTCTAGGTGTTACATCTTAGACTACAACAATAATTACGCTAAACCTAAGTTAGACTGAAGTAAAACACGTACTTATTTTACAATAAAGAAAAGTATATATTTTTATTTTTTGAAGTGTATAGAAATTCTATATACTTACTTAAAAAAATAAAAATATTGGATTTTTTTTTAAATCAGAAAGTGATTACTCAAACACGTACCTCACCATCACCTCCGCTTCACGCTGCGCCGCCTCATAGTAGACACTGAATGGTGCATTCGGTTCAATGTTGTTATAATAACATTGAAATTATTTATTCAAAATACTAAGTGGACAAGAAAATTTTTCTAAATTAATTACTAAAAACGGTAAAATGTATAAGTTTTCATAATGTAGTAGAATAAATAGAATATTTTTTATTGCAATACCACTCCTTGTTTGATATTTGTTTAATATCGTGTACTACACGGGAAATTAATGATTGTGTTATAATGTAATTCGAAGCCACTGAATACAAGCTATATTGCACCTCGTATTTAAAATTTATTTTGAAATACCTTTTCATAGCCATATTCATTTGAGGTACGTATAAAAACCAGTATGCGCAGTGCAATTTTTATAATCAATTCGGTCGGTTAGAGTAAACTTCGATTTGTATTAAATAAGTTGTAGAAGGAAGTTCTACAATTTTCCCTTTTTAGGTTGTTCTTACTCTCTTGTTGCTCTTATTTCAAAAATATTGAAGTTAACGCTAATGTCATTAAGTAGTTTTAAAAACTCGCACTCTGCACTCTGATAATTAAATAATTATTAAAATGTGATTGTGAAAAAAATTAAGCTTTGATACCTGATTTTAATATAATTAAGTGTACAATTGCGTATAAACCGGTTTTATACATTTACTTTATATCCAAGTTTATTTTAATATATATTTAAAAAATATATAAAGTCTTATTTTGTTACATTAGGACAAACTTACAAGATAAAGTAAAGCAATTACGTTTATAATATAAAATATATTTTTAAAAGAGATGACAGTGTCTAAATATCTTTATCTGAAGAATTATAGCATCACTAAGTGATAACTGTACGATTAAATTATATAAACTGGTTAAAAATACATTACATATATTTTTTTAACATATAGACAACTATTCTAAAATATATTTTTAATAAAAGAACATTGTCTAAATATCTTTACCAGAAGGGATAACGTATTGTTCAGGTTATAACGGCATATCCAATGAAAATATTCAGTATTCATTTTACAAAGATCCACCTGGCACGACATAAATCAGAGGCTTATGAGATAGGGATCCGTTATTAAAACTGGTTCCAAAGTTGAATATAAAGTTATAAATATATTCTTACTTAAAATTATTTTGAGATATAAAAGAATATTAGTTAAAAGACATCAGAATTATTTTTTAATACAGTAGTACCTTATTAGTGTCCAAGAATTAAAATATTGTATAGTGAATAAATTAAAAAAAATATATGAATGAAATATTTTATTTCAACCTAACAACACGAACAATCAGTTTTTGCTTGTGATTTTGTAACGTGATCTTTAAATTTGTATAGTGTATTATTTTAAATTCTGATTCACATTTTCGAATACAAATTATTTCAACAATTATTTTTAAGATAAAAACGTTATGGGATACAAAAAATAAGACAGTGACTCCTAATTTTTCACAAGAATTAAATGGTTATAACATGTCTTATAAGCTTACATGTATCTACTAGATATACAAGATTTCTAGTGACGTCTGTGTCTCTTAAGACCACGGCGCCATGCGAAGTAGCGTGTCTCACGCGATACAACCAGCGAGGTGATAACAACAGAATATTGCAGATTTCTTGTATTATGATGTATTGTTTGGCTTTTATGTTTTGTGTGAAAGACATCTTCAATCATATTTTAATGTACCTCGCCTATAATTCTACAATTATAGCCCATGCCCTTTCTCATTGACCGGCCTATTATAATCCAAAAGAATTTTTCAAATCTAACCTGTAATTTCGAAGAGTACCTAGTTTAAACAAACTTATCCGCTTTATAATATAAGTATTCGTTAGAGAATATTCCTCTTACGTTTTTTGATACTTTATTTACAAAGATAACATATTTTTTTTAATACTCTAAATATCTAATTAACGATATAAAATACCAATATACTATTTCGTTTTTATTTGTATAGCATCAGTATTTAAAGTATTATTGACATACTTTTAAGTATAACGTTTTTGTGTTCGTGATAGTTATTTATTTTAGGAAATAAATATGCTTCTTACATCAGTGTACAAAATCTAAACTATGATAGATAGAGCTCCAAACCCAGTGTAAAGTGTTAAGTGATGTGTAGCTTCTGTAATTTACATATCATACGTTGAGAAGTTCGTTATTGTTGCTAACATTTCAATTGTTAAGTTTATCTATTTAGAGTATACTGTAGTCTGCTCACAGACCAGGAGATAAATTTAGGCAATGCCACATGCCACTTTACTATTCCATTTACTATCAAGTATTTAACTAAAAAGTATTGACATAAAACTATATGAATATATAACAATTAGCGTTTTCTTAAAATGCTATATTAGTACTTTGGTTTGCTAAGTGCTTAATAAATGGTAAAATGAAATTGTTACATAACTCATAAATAATTATATAACAACATTAAAGTATACCTAAAAATTATACTTTTCTAAGTTAATCGTCATTTGAAAACGAAATCATTAGTATTTAGGCAATTAGGGATTTACAATTGTAAATAAATTTTATTCATAATTGTCTAATGTTTATCAATGCCCTTATTCGTGAAATAGATGAGAAGTTAGTCCATATAAATGGAAATGGCGTCGGGCGCCGCGGTATTTCGTTTTTATAGAAGCTTTTCAATTTACCGCGCACTTTTGCTGTAGGTCGCTAACTTACTTCTATATTGTTCTTGAGAGACTGTTTTGTTTACGATCTGAATAATTAATATGTTTATATACTATATTATTTATAAAGAATCTTGTTTTGGTTTTAAAAATGGTATAAAAAGTCTATTTGAAATTTAATATATATATATATATATAATATATCTTTATATGTATGTATTTTATTTTTTAATATATTTTTAATTTTGAATCCATATAGGTGATCATTTGTGTAATTCAATTATTCCAAGTCTCAGGAGAGCCCTTCTGTAAAGATTATCTATACACATAGTAAAACTGTAAATAAATTATTTCTGTAAATTGAATATTTTGAAACTTTTAAGAGCGGTTAATAACTTCCCTTTGAAATATACATATACATTTAAATAAGAATAATCTAGCGAATTTCTTATAATGTATTTAAAAACTTTCAAGCATAAATCGTATCCAGTTTAGCGTATCTGTGTCCTTGGTAGGATGAGTTTACTAAAACTTACCCGACTGTTTGTAATTTTATAGTGGAAGAGAGTTACAGAGCGTTTATGAGTTTTGTTGCACAACAGAGCTCTGAATAGATGCTAAATTGTAATTGTGATGCGTTACACTCTCTAACAGCAATTTACCTCACTCAGGATAGTTTTTGTGTATCATATTTAATACGTCAACTTACAAACAGACAAAAGAAAGACAGGATAATGGCATAAAGAATTTGAATAGATATTTTAAAGAACGCTCATTATTAAACTTGAGATTTTTATTGGTTAAAAACTTAGTTTAAAAAAGCTTAAATGTCTAAAGTAAGATAAAAGTATAAGTGAAGGAGATTGGGTGGTTGATGGATTAGTGAGTTTTCAGTTAAAAGAAATAATAAAATGGAAAAAACTCTCAACTATAATAAAAAATATAGTTTTTGTTAAACCTAAAACCTACTCAAAATATTTTAATATAAATATAAAACAAAATATGGACACAAAATATGTTCCAATATAAAAGCTAGCTCAAATATAAGTTAAAGATCGCAGCATCCCTCGCAAACATCCCGTGGAGCGGATGTCCGGTCTCCACCCCACTTTACAATTAATCTTTTAGTTATCTTCCGCAATGGAATTGTTTTTCCAGTACAGTTGCGGAATTGAATAAATATTAAACGCATTTAAGAACTCGTGAAATGTTATTTTATTATATATAATCTTTAAAATTAATTAAAATTGAACGACTATTAAGATTTTATATAATAAAATTTGTATAATAAATTATAAAGAACAAGAAATAAAAGTATTACCCACAAGACCCAAAATCAATAAACCGTATCTCCCCAGTGACCAGGCTGATCACTTCTCCCCTCTTCCCCATCTTCCATCATTAATTTTTTTCCTCCGAACATTTCCGTAGCAGAATTGATTGTGACCAATCAAAGTGGATGATCGCCATTTGTACGAGGTTTCCAAATTATTATAAGATATCCATTGTTTCATACGCTCTTCAATAATTAATCTGATGTTAAAATTGTGAAGAATATTCTGAACAATATAAAAACACAAAATATATCGTAGCTTATATACACACAATATCGAACTAAAAGAACATTTTTAATTTGCTTTTGCTTTATAGCTTTTAAGACACTATATTTTTATGAACAAAAAAAAGCTTTAGCTTTAGTACAATATCGTCGCATAGTTTTTCAGCGCTGGAGGCGGTTTTGGAAAAGTATCGGTTTAAACGTCAGCCGTCATGCAAACAACGGGCTTCAGACACACGGACAAGTCACTGTGCGAAATGTTTAACATTGTTTTGTAAATAACTATGTTTAAAGCAATTCTGAAACAACGGTTATAGTTATGTTCCTTTTAAACTAATGATAATCGTTTTCTGTCTTTTAAAGATACATTTATGAAAAACTGTTTTTTAATAAGTAATAAAAAACAACTTATAAAAATTGTTTGCCAAAATTATTAGAAATAATTTATTTTGAATATATTTTAAATTTTCACTTCAAAATTCAGGGTATGGAGGCTTTGTCGGTGACCTTTTATTAATATATATTGCAATACCTGCTATGTAGTTTTATAGATAGAACGAAATAATACAGTATATGAATTGAATACTTTATTAATTGTTATTTAATATTTCCGGAGAGACAGCGATTTATATTACTTATATATAAATTATAATAAAGTCTATTATATTCAGTCTTTATAAATTCGACAAAAATTAAATTTTCTATCTTTCGAAGCTTCGGAAACGATTTTTCGTGTAACAATAGCTATGCATCAACTGTCAGAGATCAGAGACGGTGATGTATGACACAGGCTGTCAGTCCAACGCTGTCTAGTGCGCAATGTATCTGACGATAGTTTTAAATGTCGTGTCGTCTGTGAAGGACTTTAACGCAGTAAATTTACGATACTGCAGGCTTTCAACTCTCTTGATTGCAGGATTTATTCCGCCATTTACAATTTTATTTTATTTAGTTTAAGGTTGCTTGATATGTAATAAAGTATACAAATTTTGCTGAATATAGTGATTATTAAAAAACAGTGAAAGTTTTATAATACTTAATATTTGTTAAGTGAAGAATAAAATTTTTATTCCAGACTCTGAAATGCCCTAGATATATCGAATATTCTACAAAAAAATTACTAGAGAAAAAATCATTTTAATCAGTTTTACTTTGCTCCAATTTCACGGGATACTTCATTTTCCGCAGATCGTGATAATAATGTTAAGTAAAATTTAAAGTTCTTAATGTTTGAAACTTTTTCAGCATTATATGGATATTTATATGGATGATCTTGTCTGAAATAAATATTTATTATTATTATTATTATAATTATTAAATATAAAAAGAAAAATTTTTAGTATTTAATGCTTTTTATTTTTTTAGGCGCTTATGTGGAATATAAGTTGAAAAGACTAAAACCTTGGTCATAACACATAACTTTTGCCAGACTTGATTGTCGATAATTAGTGAATGTGTGCTATAAATTGTGATTTATAGCTGACGGCTCAATATCGAAGTTATTCTTGTATCTCATTACTAACAAAAGTCGCTCCAACGAACTCACCGAGCGAGTTTTAACTCAAGTATTTACACTTAATAACAGTTAAAGTTGTTCTTAGCGGCTCTTTATATCGGTTCAAATGCATTCAAGAAGTTTGTTACTTGCATTTACAGTTTAACTTTAAGTTGTTATATTGAGCCTCACTTAACGAGTTAAGATATTTAAACTTCAGTTAAATGTAACTGTCTAATGTTATTCATTTCAGTTTATTCTTTCTTGGGGTTATAACAATAGTTAGATCAATAATTCAATAATCTGACAATTCTTAATTATGATTAAATTAAAGTATTGAGACTAGACATAACAAACAAAGTGTAAATGATTAAACAGTGTAAATTTAAGAAAACGTCATTATGTGATAAAAGAACGACAATGTGTAATCATCCTTTTTACGAGATTTAATATATATTTTAATATCATTTTAAATGTAAGAAAAAATATATTTTTAAAAATAATTTTATCCTATGTCAATACAATTTTTAAGTTATTGCAACATATCAGAATTATTGAATAGCGTCCAATTGAGTTATTTAGGTTAAGTTATTTAAATCAAAACATTACTTCGAAATTGATTTGATATGTGTTTTACAATATACATTACGATTATCTTAATTACATAGTTTGAAGTTTATATTATATGTATATATATATATATAATATATCTTTATATGTATGTATTTTATTTTTTAATATATTTTTAATTTTGAATCCATATAGGTGATCATTTGTGTAATTCAATTATTCCAAGTCTCAGGAGAGCCCTTCTGTAAAGATTATCTATACACATAGTAAAACTGTAAATAAATTATTTCTGTAAATTGAATATTTTGAAACTTTTAAGAGCGGTTAATAACTTCCCTTTGAAATATACATATACATTTAAATAAGAATAATCTAGCGAATTTCTTATAATGTATTTAAAAACTTTCAAGCATAAATCGTATCCAGTTTAGCGTATCTGTGTCCTTGGTAGGATGAGTTTACTAAAACTTACCCGACTGTTTGTAATTTTATAGTGGAAGAGAGTTACAGAGCGTTTATGAGTTTTGTTGCACAACAGAGCTCTGAATAGATGCTAAATTGTAATTGTGATGCGTTACACTCTCTAACAGCAATTTACCTCACTCAGGATAGTTTTTGTGTATCATATTTAATACGTCAACTTACAAACAGACAAAAGAAAGACAGGATAATGGCATAAAGAATTTGAATAGATATTTTAAAGAACGCTCATTATTAAACTTGAGATTTTTATTGGTTAAAAACTTAGTTTAAAAAAGCTTAAATGTCTAAAGTAAGATAAAAGTATAAGTGAAGGAGATTGGGTGGTTGATGGATTAGTGAGTTTTCAGTTAAAAGAAATAATAAAATGGAAAAAACTCTCAACTATAATAAAAAATATAGTTTTTGTTAAACCTAAAACCTACTCAAAATATTTTAATATAAATATAAAACAAAATATGGACACAAAATATGTTCCAATATAAAAGCTAGCTCAAATATAAGTTAAAGATCGCAGCATCCCTCGCAAACATCCCGTGGAGCGGATGTCCGGTCTCCACCCCACTTTACAATTAATCTTTTAGTTATCTTCCGCAATGGAATTGTTTTTCCAGTACAGTTGCGGAATTGAATAAATATTAAACGCATTTAAGAACTCGTGAAATGTTATTTTATTATATATAATCTTTAAAATTAATTAAAATTGAACGACTATTAAGATTTTATATAATAAAATTTGTATAATAAATTATAAAGAACAAGAAATAAAAGTATTACCCACAAGACCCAAAATCAATAAACCGTATCTCCCCAGTGACCAGGCTGATCACTTCTCCCCTCTTCCCCATCTTCCATCATTAATTTTTTTCCTCCGAACATTTCCGTAGCAGAATTGATTGTGACCAATCAAAGTGGATGATCGCCATTTGTACGAGGTTTCCAAATTATTATAAGATATCCATTGTTTCATACGCTCTTCAATAATTAATCTGATGTTAAAATTGTGAAGAATATTCTGAACAATATAAAAACACAAAATATATCGTAGCTTATATACACACAATATCGAACTAAAAGAACATTTTTAATTTGCTTTTGCTTTATAGCTTTTAAGACACTATATTTTTATGAACAAAAAAAAGCTTTAGCTTTAGTACAATATCGTCGCATAGTTTTTCAGCGCTGGAGGCGGTTTTGGAAAAGTATCGGTTTAAACGTCAGCCGTCATGCAAACAACGGGCTTCAGACACACGGACAAGTCACTGTGCGAAATGTTTAACATTGTTTTGTAAATAACTATGTTTAAAGCAATTCTGAAACAACGGTTATAGTTATGTTCCTTTTAAACTAATGATAATCGTTTTCTGTCTTTTAAAGATACATTTATGAAAAACTGTTTTTTAATAAGTAATAAAAAACAACTTATAAAAATTGTTTGCCAAAATTATTAGAAATAATTTATTTTGAATATATTTTAAATTTTCACTTCAAAATTCAGGGTATGGAGGCTTTGTCGGTGACCTTTTATTAATATATATTGCAATACCTGCTATGTAGTTTTATAGATAGAACGAAATAATACAGTATATGAATTGAATACTTTATTAATTGTTATTTAATATTTCCGGAGAGACAGCGATTTATATTACTTATATATAAATTATAATAAAGTCTATTATATTCAGTCTTTATAAATTCGACAAAAATTAAATTTTCTATCTTTCGAAGCTTCGGAAACGATTTTTCGTGTAACAATAGCTATGCATCAACTGTCAGAGATCAGAGACGGTGATGTATGACACAGGCTGTCAGTCCAACGCTGTCTAGTGCGCAATGTATCTGACGATAGTTTTAAATGTCGTGTCGTCTGTGAAGGACTTTAACGCAGTAAATTTACGATACTGCAGGCTTTCAACTCTCTTGATTGCAGGATTTATTCCGCCATTTACAATTTTATTTTATTTAGTTTAAGGTTGCTTGATATGTAATAAAGTATACAAAATTTTGCTGAATATAGTGATTATTAAAAAACAGTGAAAGTTTTATAATACTTAATATTTGTTAAGTGAAGAATAAAATTTTTATTCCAGACTCTGAAATGCCCTAGATATATCGAATATTCTACAAAAAAATTACTAGAGAAAAAATCATTTTAATCAGTTTTACTTTGCTCCAATTTCACGGGATACTTCATTTTCCGCAGATCGTGATAATAATGTTAAGTAAAATTTAAAGTTCTTAATGTTTGAAACTTTTTCAGCATTATATGGATATTTATATGGATGATCTTGTCTGAAATAAATATTTATTATTATTATTATTATAATTATTAAATATAAAAAGAAAAATTTTTAGTATTTAATGCTTTTTATTTTTTTAGGCGCTTATGTGGAATATAAGTTGAAAAGACTAAAACCTTGGTCATAACACATAACTTTTGCCAGACTTGATTGTCGATAATTAGTGAATGTGTGCTATAAATTGTGATTTATAGCTGACGGCTCAATATCGAAGTTATTCTTGTATCTCATTACTAACAAAAGTCGCTCCAACGAACTCACCGAGCGAGTTTTAACTCAAGTATTTACACTTAATAACAGTTAAAGTTGTTCTTAGCGGCTCTTTATATCGGTTCAAATGCATTCAAGAAGTTTGTTACTTGCATTTACAGTTTAACTTTAAGTTGTTATATTGAGCCTCACTTAACGAGTTAAGATATTTAAACTTCAGTTAAATGTAACTGTCTAATGTTATTCATTTCAGTTTATTCTTTCTTGGGGTTATAACAATAGTTAGATCAATAATTCAATAATCTGACAATTCTTAATTATGATTAAATTAAAGTATTGAGACTAGACATAACAAACAAAGTGTAAATGATTAAACAGTGTAAATTTAAGAAAACGTCATTATGTGATAAAAGAACGACAATGTGTAATCATCCTTTTTACGAGATTTAATATATATTTTAATATCATTTTAAATGTAAGAAAAAATATATTTTTAAAAATAATTTTATCCTATGTCAATACAATTTTTAAGTTATTGCAACATATCAGAATTATTGAATAGCGTCCAATTGAGTTATTTAGGTTAAGTTATTTAAATCAAAACATTACTTCGAAATTGATTTGATATGTGTTTTACAATATACATTACGATTATCTTAATTACATAGTTTGAAGTTTACGTTTTGATAATTTGACGTAGAAATTTTAGATAGTTTATATACTATTCGATTACTTCAATATTATTATAGCGAAGTTTGTCATATACTTTATAAACTCTTCTTTTATTCATTTTCTATTTAGTGTTGTAATATTTATTTTAGATAATTATATAATACAAAAATGATTAATAAATTATAAATCAGCACATATCTGTATTAAATAAAAAAATATTATATAACTTTTCACTGACTAAATAGCGATGCTTGAAAATAAATTTGTTCAGATATAAAAGTACGTGATCGCACGGTGAGCAGCCGGTACGTGTCTGGACAGGAGCGCTGGACCAGCTTTATCTTTGAGCTAGCTTTGAAGTTACCTATAATATCCTATCATGAGGAACGAACGGAGTGGTGTCCAACTATAAAATCGTTTTATTGTTGTTTTCCAAAGATTTTCATTAAATTTATGACTTTTAAATAATATTTTTTTAAAATTGAATAACTATATATTATCTAGTCGAATTTAAAATTATTTATATGTTAGTATGATGACTTGCATAATTAAAAGTACTGAAATTATATATAATATTATTTTTAGAAGTTATTGTACATTTTTGGAATGTCCTGTAAATTGTATAATTAATAGTAAATATTAAATAATTAATTGTAAGTATGTATTATTAAATCTTAAATAATAAATAAATTAGTCAACAGTCTAAAAAAATACTTAAGATATAACTACATTTTTCTTGAGTTTACTAAAGTTACACAGTAAAATCTTGTGTAAGTAAGTAGTGCGTGTTCATAGTTATAATAAATATATCACAACCTACAAATGTAATAGATCATTTTGAATGGTGGGTAGGTGTAAATTATAGACCGCTTGCGGGTTTCACGTGCTTCTGTTTTCAATACTGCGACATACCACTTCATAATATTTATAGTTGCGCTGTTCAGCTCCAGGCTACAAATTTGCTCTTAGAATATTGCATAGCGGCTAATTTTATCTATATTTTGGAAACTTTCACATTCTCAAGTATTTTGTTTAAAAAACTTTTGACTGTTTATTTATTTTAAAAATATTTCGATTAATTAAATATTCTTTAATATAACATTAATATAACGTTTATATTACAAACATTTTACATAAAGTTTATGGTATAATAGTTAATAAGTGAGCCTTCTCATATAAAAAAAACCTAGCTTGAATCTTCTCGACATTATTTTTGTTTTTTTTTTTAAATCAATGTTTTCTGTTTACTTCATAGATAATAAATTCATATCTTAAGTTTATTGTTTTGTAATAGTTTTATGTGATCGTCTAAATGTAGCTTTATAGCTACATTTAGACGATATATTATTATAATTAAGTGAAATATTCAATATTTAAAATATGTTTTATATTAAATAAATTATACTAATAATTAAGATATATAGCATTCCTCAAAATGTTTTTCGTCCCAGGGTTTCAGACCAGACCAAAAAATTTTCGGGCTTCGCCGGGAACCTCTTCGTATGAATGTCTGTTATAGATGCCATTTAGATACTCCAGTGGTATGAGGACCGATACTGGCCAGTTGTCCCTGGCAACAGTTAATGAGTTCCTTTGGGTTCGCGTTTGCCGTTTACTAATGCCCGGTGTGGCGGGATTCGGCCATGAGGATTTTTTTTTTTTTTTTTTTTTTTTATGGAAAAGGAGGGCAAACGAGCATGCGGGTCACTGATAAAATGTGATCACCGCCGCCCATGAACTCTTGCAACATCCGAAGACTCACAAGAGCGTTGCCGGCCTTGGAGATATGAATAGACGCCTTTTTTGAAGGTACCCATGTCGTATCGATCTGGAAACACCGCCGAAGGAAGTTCGTTCCACATCTTAGTGGTACGTGGAAGAAAAGTCCTTGAAAACCGCACAGTAGAAGATCGCCACGCATCCAGGTGGTGTGGATGGAAATGCAGGCGGTGACGTGCTGTGCGGTGATGGAATTCGGCGGCAGGCATCAGATCAAATAGCTCTTCGGAACACTCCCCGTTGTAAATGCGATAGAAGACGCACAAAGAAGCCACGTCTCTACGCAATGCCAAAGAGTCCAGCCGTTCACAGAGCACCGGGTCCCCGACAATCCGTACGGCTCTCCGTTGTACGCGGTCAAAAGGTAGAAGCTGATATTGGGGTGATCCGGACCAGAGATGAGAGCAGTACTCCATATGTGGCCGAACCTGCGCCTTATAAAGCGCAAGTCTATGGCCAGGATTGAAATACTGTCTCGCTCTATTGATCACACCCAATTTCATCGAGGCCAACTTGGCCTTGCTCTCCAAGTGACCACGAAACTGACAGTCGCTCGAAATGTCGAGTCCCAGTACTTTGATACTTGGCGAGGCATCGAGAGGTGTGCTATCGAAGAGCGGCGATACGACAAATGGGGTTTTCTTAGTGGTAAACGCGCAAACCTGTGTCTTTTGGGGATTAAACTGAACGAGGTTCAGTTTACCCCATTCTGAGACCGTCCTCAGGGAGGTCTCTATAGAAGACACAAGTTTCTTTCGGCACTCGTCGACGTTTTCCCGAGAGAGACCTGCACGGCCGGAATATACCGCATCCCCAGTGCTGTCATCCGCATAACAATGTATGTTGGAAATGTCCAACATATCATTGATGTGCAAGAGGAACAGGGTTGGGGATAGCACGCAGCCTTGGGGTACACCAGCATTCACGGGCTTGGGGTCCGAGCAAAAACCGTCGAGAACGACCTGTATGCTCCGCCCAGTGAGGAAGCTGGTGATCCACTTGCATAAACTCTCGGGAAGCCCATAGGAAGGAAGCTTCGAAAGAAGCCCCTTGTGCCATACACGATCGAAGGCTTTCGCTATATCCAGACTAACTGCCAGACCTTCTCCCTTGCTTTCAATAACCGCAGCCCAACGGTGTGTAAGATATAACAGGAGGTCACCAGCCGATCGACCATGGCGAAAGCCATATTGTCGGTCATTGATCAACTGGTGATCCTCAAGGTACGCGAGGAGCTGTCGGTTTATGATGTTCTCCATTATTTTGGAGAGAAGAGAGGTGATGGCGATAGGTCTGTAGTTAGCTGGGTCCGAGCTATCACCTTTTTTAGGGATCGGATGGACAAAAGCACACTTCCATGAGACCGGGACTACGCCTTTGAAATAGGAGTACCGAAATAGACGCGTTAGCACTGGAGTCAACTCAGGGGCACATGTTCGTAGCACGATTGGGGAAATGCCATCCGGCCCACTCGACTTATGAACATCCAAGGAAAGTAGAGACCGTCGAATGGTTTTTTGCCGGAAAATTATTTCCGGCATTGAACTCTGACACCGCCGGATGGTAGGCGGTGTTTTCCCTTGGTCGTTCAAGGTCGAGTTTGAGGCAAAAAGAGTGCCCAAGAGATCGGCTTTCTCTTTTGCCGTATGGGCCAGAGAATCATTCCCCGAGTGCAGTGGCGGTAGGGATGGCTGGCAAAAGTTACCCAAAGTGGCTTTAGAAAGCGCCCAGAACTTGCGCGTGCCTGGTGGGTACCTTGTCAACTGATCCCCAATTTTGACGACATGCCTAAACCTTGCTCTAGCAATTTGCCGTTTGAAGAATCTGGAGGCACGATTGTATTTCCTCTTCAGAACTCTAGAGTTCGGATCCTTGATGACTAACGCATTAACCCAAGCCTGATACGCCTGACGTTTTCCGGCTGCTGCAGCCCTGACAGACGCATCAAACCAAGGCCGCGATCTGCCACCAAGTGGTACCACAGAGCTAGGTACAAATAGTTCCATGCCCTGTAGTATCACATCAGCTACAGCCGCAGCGCAGTCACTGGGATCATCGGAAGAGAAACAAATCGGCCCCCATGGGTAGGATGCAAAGAAAGACCGCATTCCATCCCAATCCGCTGACTTGTAGTGCCAAACGCGTCGGGTCGCAGGTCTTGTGCGAGCCGGACGTTGAATGGGCACTACACTCCGTACCAAGCAATGATCGGAGGACCCAAGGGGAGCCTCGACAATGACCTGGTACTTTCCGGGATGTGTAGTCAGCAGAAGATCCAACAAAGAGGGCATGTGGCTGTCCACGTCCGGTAGACGAATAACCGAATCACTCGATCTTATGGGACAAAAAATAATCTAGCTTGTTGTATGTATGTTGGAGAACAGAGAACAGAGCGTGTAAATGTAGGCAACAAGCCAGTTCGTTCGTAGTTTACTGCCGAAAAAGGGAAAAATGGTTTTCAATATATTATTTTTTGTTATTTTTGATACAAGGTAAAAACAGAAACTTTTGTGTTAAACACTTGTTACCAACACCAAAGCTAAAAAATTTTCAATTGTTAATATTCAAATTCAAACAGGTCCATGTTGTACATATGTTATATAGGTTAAATAGTTAGTCTTAATTAGTGTAGTTAGTGTACCGACTAACTTTATAAACTCTTTAGCAAAAGTGTGGTTGAGAGTGAGGTTAAATTAGATGTTTTGGAATAGCTTGATAATAACTCACTAATACTAAATGTATCCAAAACTAAATATGTCAATTTGAGTATATGTAGAAAGTCACAACCTTATCCCGGAAGTATTAAAATTAAAGCCCAATTTTGTAGAAACAAGAATTCAAATTGCAATTGTGCATTGTTAGAGGAAACTGCGAGTATTCACTATTCAGGCATTACTATTGATAAACACATTAATTGGAGAGAACATATATGTGCGCTAAGTGGGCAGATATTGTGTGAGGCAAAATTGTTTACTTCTATATATCATGCCATATGCCAATCCTTGATAATAGTATGCCCTAATTAGTTGGGGAGGAATCCAAGTTAATGTTACATTTTAAAAAGACCCAAAGGTCAGTACTAAAAGTAATGATGTTTAAATCTTTTAGTTATTTTACTAAGATTCTTTATAATGATTTACCTATTTTATGAATGAGGCAACTAAATATACAGTGGATCTTACTGCATCAACATAAGAAACCGACTAAAAAAGAAAACCAAAAGCGACGTAGGGACAGAACGTATAGTATTCTATAAGTTCTGTCCCTACGTCACTTTTTATTCCCTTATGCATAGATATGCATAAGGGAATAAAAAGTGACGTAGGGTTTTATTGTAGAGGTGTGGTCCTAGATAGGACCACACCTCTACAATAAAAACTCAAAACAATTTCTACTTCAACATCAATCGTCATACATGTTAAATGAAACATTGCAGACATATTTAAAAACATAATCGTATAATGAAAACGAAAATCTTTTACAAGGAATAGTATAGATTATAGAATAAATTACACACACACAATATAACATAAACACCCACACGCATAAACATACCTAAACATTCATATACAGGCACGCATGCCCACATATAATATATCGCTCTACATTTACGAATATGTACAAGTATTTATTAGAAATAAATAACTAATTAAAAATAATATAAATAATTATAATTATAATAGAAATTAAAAAATAAATAAACATGAAAACCGAACAAAAGTAATCACTAATAGTTTAGTACATTTTAACATTTTACCACTACCGATTATATTCATAACCTTAAAATGTAAAAATGTAATATGTAAATCGCTCCGCTATCGCCGTCTCCGACAAATATTTCGAATCTATTTAATATATTTTAATAACGACGATAAATTATGAAGCTTATGTACAAGTTTGTAGACGTACTGGGTGACTGAAGAGTTAAGTAATAATTAACAAAAAAAAGCAATACTCAAGAAACAACTGTTGCAGTGTACAAAATTAAATCTTATTTTCAATTGCATAGCTTTGAAAGATAACATGTTTTATTCAAGTGTAATTATAGTTTTAAATAGGAGGTACTCTTAACAGTGTTAAATATTTATTGGTTTATGAAAATGAGTTCTTAAAATTGAAAGGTTGTCGTAATTATTATTATCTTTTTTTATATTTATTATTATTTCTGCATATATATAAATATGATATTATATAATGTTCGCTATTTGCTAATTATATTTATTAAATTTCTAAACGAATTCATAATTTGGATATCGCGCACAACATTGGTGGTCTGACCAATAGCAAGGCTCGAAAGAATATAGTATCAGGTGATTGGCGGAGACTTCACTCGAAAATGGCGATCGCGACGCCGCGCGAGCAATTCAATCGTCTACTGCAAAATATTTAAAACTGTTAATATCTGTGGGAATTTTTTGTATCTGAATATAGACTAGTGTTTTTCTTAGCAAAGGATTTGTTGTAAGTGTATGGAAGTGATATTCTGCTGTATGAGAACTGGCGGTACCGCCACGTTCCACCTACCCCCTGTACGAAGAACTAATACATTGAAGATCTTCGGTTGCCTGGTCTGGATTGCTACGAGCCTTAACTGTAGGTACTTATTGTTATTCAGGCCAAAGCGTATAATTAATCTAGAACCTATCATTTTCCAACGGCGGAACTTCTATTCTATTCGTATTCTGACCCAGAGTGACGCTGACGGGCCATCTTGCCTTGTTCGTTTCGTTACATCTTTTTGGTCCCGAAACCCGGCAAGGTGGTCGATGGCTTTATTGTGCATTTTATTTAAAATTCGGATATATAGCTGGGATTTTCTATGAATATTACGTATTAAACAATATTTTTACTGTATCTTATATTTTACCTATTTAACTACCTGATCATACTTAAATATACATAAGACATCATTTCATTACAGTTTCGATAGTATCATATTAATATTAAGTGATATAAATACGTAGGTAGAAAACATTTTATTTAATTAATCATTTTTCAGTCAAACACATTCAATCGAACTTCATGATACACTATATAATATTCAACTTCATTCGGTAGAATTCAACATTCAATAATATTCATTATGTATATACCATCATTCCTTTCATTCTATTCCATTCTATTCTATTTCTTTAAATATTGCAGAGCTAGAAACAGTTTTTACCTTGAATGTTTATTGGTTTACATGTTATATTATCGGCTGCAATATTCGCTATTATTACAACATAAATCGATTTGATTATTTTTAACATAAATTATTGAGAACCTTACTTTAAGTCGTATGCCGGAGAGCGTAGATCTGCGCTCAAAATTTAACTCCGTCGTCTGCCGGGAGCGTCGATCTACGCTCTATATAAAAAATGAATTCCTCCGATTGGTATATTCAGCTTGTAAAAGCTTTATATTTTTATTTTATTTTTTGTTTACTTAGATAACCATTTTAGTATATGCACAGACCAATTATATTATATATGTATGGTCATCTTTAGTAATTGAATTTTAAATATTTTTGTAAAATGAATATCAAATGAAAGGTTTTTTTATAATAAATAGAATAAATAATATAGGCTAAATTTTATTTTTTTAAATCCAATATGCGGACGTAACAAAGTGGCGTCTGACATATTTTTGAACATTCCAATGAAAGATTTTAATGAGCCGAATACTATAAGTGAAAAGTTAGAATCCAAAACCCAACATGACTGTCGTTTCAAAATGGCGTCTGACCTATTTTTAACATGGATATCAAATAAAAGATTTTAAGTAGCCAGGCATTATAAGTGAAAAGTTAGAATCCAAAATCAAACATGGTTGACGTTACACAATGGTAAAGGATTTTTAGGACATGGGTATTAAATAAAATATTTTAAAGAGAATAATACTTGAGGCTAGGTGATAATATTGAAAATCCAACATGGCGGACATAACAAGATCGCGACCAATTTTTGACATGAGTATCAAACAAAATAATATTTAACGAGAATACGATAAGTGCAAAAGTCATAATTGAACATTTTAATTTTATATGGCCATATTCATATGGCGGACGTAACAAAACAACGGCTAACTTATATTTTGATCTATATATCAAATATGAATTTAAAAGATTCATTCACGCAAGTGTGCTAGGGTCCTAGCGGTGAGGATGATTAGGGGGTACCGTACGGTGTCCTTCACGGTGGCTACATTCCTGGCGAGCGATCCGCCCTGGGAGCTGCAGGTGGAGGTGCTCGCAGCCGTGTACTGGCACCGGGCAGAAGCCGGGCAGAAGCGGTGCGAATCAGGGCTCTAACTCACCGAGCCGAGTTGGTTTTTTAGTGGGTAGCCTTAAAAATGGCAGCATTCTCAATGCTGCCGGGTAGTCCCACATCACCCCCCGGCCGTCATCCCCATGGGACGACGGGGTACCCCTAAGGGGTTTTTCCAACGAAAAAAAAAAGGTCCACGCAAGTGCGGTTAGTCTCGCGACGCAGCGCGCGCGATACAATAACGTTCTATATGTTAACTCTATGGGACACATTTTTTCAATTATCTCAAAAACTACAAGTATGATTCGGCTGATTTTTTTAACCCAGACCGAGTTTTGCTCATTATGCGCATGTGTGCATTTTCATACGAAATTTTCAAGCAAATTTCATGCGTGTAGCTCGTAAATTGAAGGAGGAGTAGGGGTAACAAAGAATTGAAAATTTGAGTAGTAAAGAGCTCCGTTTCGCTCAGCTCAATAAGCTTAATGACGTTATTTAAATCCAATATGGCCGAGAGAACAAGTTGGCGAAAGTTTTTTTTCATATAGTTAGTAAATGTTTTAACTAGAAGAACAGAATAGATAATACAATACTTCTTTTCGAAATTAAACGTGCGGATTTAACGATATGAAGAATTTTTATAATATAGGTATTAAATGGGAAGAGCTGCACAAGATAATCAAATTATTTGTGCCTCAAATATACAACAGAATACGTCACACAATGACGGACTAGTTGTATTGGTGAATATTATAAAACTTTAAATCATAATTTATTTATTATTTATGGTTCTTGAAGCTTGTGTCGAAATTAAGTTTAATTATATTTTTAAATTTCATGAATTTTATGTTAATACAATTTATATATAGATTCAAAATATAAGAAAAAACAATACTGTGGCAGAGACATTGGTTTAGTTTAGTTCAATAAAAAAAAATTAAATTAAAAGTAATCTCCTAAATTTTTTAAAAGTAAAAACATATACACAATAAATTGTGAAACCAAGCTTTCAAACGCGTTTACCTAAATACTATGCTTGAGTTTATATAATAAGTAGAGTAATATTATGTAGAGTAAAGTGCTATAATGTATAATTAATATACTGAAAACACAATTTTAATAAAATCGAATTTAATCTAGTTCTTTGTTATTAAATATAAACATATGTTTATACAACAGTAAATATAAAAATATGTTTGAAACAGCCTGTCTAACACTCGTGGGTAGCTGGAAGAGATTTCTTTATAGAAATAAGCTCGTCCTATGTATACTTTTTGTTTTTACTTTTTTTTTGTGTTACATACTGTGGTGCATGAATAAATAAATAAATACATGTAAAATATTTTTACTATAAGGCTGAATAGACTAATCCATTGCCTGTAATGAAAACGCAATTTTGACAATGAAACATTATAAAATAAAGATAAAGGTGCAAGTCTCTGAAAAAGTAAAAAGTATATGCATTAAGGCAATAACATATATATGTATATATATACAGATGTTATAGACGAAAAGTAAGTTTAATATATTTTGATAACTTTTATTGTTGATTGTTCGTAGATATTTTAGTAATTTATTACGACATCCATGTGCGAAAATAACTTATTTATTATAGCTAACAAGAGGCTGATATTGCTTTCGTATTTGAAAGCTAACCGTAATGAGATTTTTAAGACTACTAAATTTACAAGCTATGAAGGATACATGGTTTATTATCTGAAATGTGATTAGACCTCTTCTAATGATGTAGTAAATAGTTAGGCATAGCTTTAAATATATAAGCCACAAGCTCCACTCTCTCTTAAATATTCATCCCTAAATGATATTGTTATTGTTGATTCATTATCAAAAACAATATCATTATTGTTGTGTATTTGAGCAACCTTTATCGTTCCTACATGATATATATTGTAAGAAAATGTAATAAAATTTGCTTCTTTTGTGTTTTATTTCTATCAATGTTAATTACCAATTATTTTTTAGTATTTCGGATTTACTTTTTAATAATTCTAAAGACATTATACGATTATCAATATATATAACACTTCAGTGGAAGATTGTACCGTACCGCATCATGAAATGTAGGCGGCAGACGACGGATTCTAAAAATTTCTGTACCGCGGCATACCAGCGGTTAAGAAAATTGTATCCGACTTTGAGGACACGCATTATTAAATTTTAGTTCTTTTAGAAGAAGACGATGTTCATGATGCCATACGCAGTTGTTTCGATGATTTATATTTTCAAGTAAATGCGATACACCATTATTTATTAAAAACAAATTTAAATTTTACTGAAACTATAAATAATTAGTTATCTGATTTTAATCATAAATTCACTTTATCTCGCGTCCGATTGTCGAAGGTACAGTTACCCTTGTTTTCAGCAAGCCTTAAAAAGTGGCCAAAATTTATCAATACGTTCAATGCTGTTATTCATAATTGCCACTCTATTATCAGTATTGAAAAGTTTCATTACTTTTTTGGTTTTTGCGTTAAGAGGAGATCCATTGTCTGTTATCTGAGTGTATCCGATCGCAGGTGAATATTACTCAAATGCGTACGCGGCTTTGGTTGTGCGTTGCCAAAACAGGAGAGACCTGGCTTTGACTTGTTGGAAGGCTTTTTTAAAAGTCAAAATATAAACGAGTTACGTTGTTCTTTAGATAGTAAAGATGAGAACTTAAGTATTTTACGAAAATTGACTTAACCGTTTGAAAAATGGGACTTTATTATTATTTATTTTATTCTATCTAAATAAGAACCAAGTTAAGTCACGATTTTGAAGAAAAATGTAGTGATTTGTAAGTTCCTCATTATTTACAACTCATGAATTTTTACATTCGAAATGTGAAGCGCGTTTTTAGGGATAGTCATTTTAATGAATCGTCTAATTCTAAGGCTTATGCAATCAAAGAAAATTCAAAGGCTGCTTCTTATTCCATAAAACGTTCAAGCGTATCTCATACTATGTTAACAGATTATATATCAGATGCTCAACGCCCTAAACCTTAAACTTAAGTAATTAAGGTGTTGCATTTTATTCTTGAAAGTAAGAGGTTTCTTTCTTTATATAGAATATATCTGCATAACGCGAGTGAAGACTCGATCTTCCTGTGTACGTTGCGTAGAAGCTGCAATGGACGCAAATCATGTAAGGTTGCAAATGGGGTCATCAAGAATATGTCAAAACACATCTTTGCTAAACCAGTAGTAATAGGTTAAAGTAGGTAGTATATAACAGATTTTAAAAAAAAGTAACCCCTTTTTTCCTTTTGATTAGTATCAATTAAACATATCTTTAATTTTACATTAGAGCATTTGGTTATTTTTATTTAACGTGAATATAATTATATTGAAGGAGTTTTATGGCTTTTAAGATAGTGTGAGCGGTTCGTTTTGTGCCATACTTATATTATAAATGCGGGAGTAATTTAGTCTATCTATCTGTGACTTTAATGGACAATCTGCTTGGACGATTATGTTAAATCGATTTTCTTAATAGTATTAAAGTATTGTCTATCATCAGGAAAATATACTGTGATGACATAACCAGATTGCTTTTTCCCTATACATTTACAGTTTTGTGTATGTGAATGTAAATGAATAAGAACTCAATACTATCCAAATTTTACTGGAAAAAAAATTCTGAATCAAAAGGTTGTTAGTGACGAGCTACTTCCAATATCTGTGAACAAACCACGACTTTCTCGGATAACTTGTAACTTGTATACAAAATCTTAAGTTATTAAGAATTTATGACGCAAACGTTTCGCGAATATTTTATTTGTCAATTGCATGTCAAGATAACATGTGCCAAGTTTTGTGATATATACGCAACATTTTATAATAATGTAGATTAAGGTTCCGTATTATAATTAATATAATTAATTTTTAATAAACGTTTTAGAATTATTATAACGACTATCATTCAATGATCAGTATTTTATTCAATATTTATTGAGTTTATTATATTTTATTAAGTATGTCTATTTTGTTATTCTTCTTATTACCTCTAAAGAGCCATTTTTAATATGAACTCAATGATGTACCACAGTAAAACACGAGAAAAATTGCTTTGATCAGAAATTTAGAAATATAAATTCAAATAAAAAATTAAAGTAATTTCAAAAATCCGATGTGGTTTGCAATATTTCTTAATATACACGTAAAGTTTTTATACGACGAAGTTGGAAACACAAACATGGATGCTCAGATGCTTCGAAATTTTCAAACTCTTCAGATTTATTACGGGGTGAAGTCTGTATCGTAATTTATGAGAACTCCGTGTCATCGTATATTTTAAAAACCTGTGCAATTTATAAAATTTTTATATTTTACCACTAAAATTATTTAATTTTATCAGAATTTAAATTATTGAAGCTTATTTGTTGAACATGCGTTTTTCGAAAATTCTATTTTTACTCCTGCAGAAGTTTATATTTGTCTATAAATTTCGGTAATATTATTTTTTTTAGTAGCGAAAAACGAAAAGACAAAAGATATTGACTGTATCGAAATTTAGGTTCACAAATCTCCGTAACACTCTTGGGAATCGCCTGCTTGTAGATTTTTAATTTGAGTAGAATTGTCTATGGAACTCGGATCCGATTGTAAACAAATTCTGGATATAAAGGGACGTGACACAAAAAGACCCTTGTTTGCTTTGCTAATTGAAATCATTGTAACTGCTTAAACGATGTTTAAAGTAGTCCGCATATGTGCATTCATTATGGTAGAATCAACTCGTTTTTCAATAAATCTCGAAGGGTAATGGATGAATTTGGGGCAACGTTATAATTAAATTGGATTATTATAAGTCTTATTTGTTTATTAAATATAATGATAAATTAGTGGGTTCCGTTTTGAGTGTACATTGTGTTTATTTCTCATCATCATGTAAATAGTTGGATTTATAAGCTAGATACCTCTTTTTAGAAATCGTGTTATTAGGAGTCCCGGCACCTTTTATGTAAGTGATGTAGCACGGTATTCTTTTTATTTACCTTCTTGTTACTGTATTCTCCTCGATTATCGAAAACGAATTTTTTGTAATATCTTTAATTTTTAAGGTGTCCAGAGTGATTCTAGACATATTTATACAACATTAAGTAAGTGTGTTTGTATGTTATCGTTTTTTTTGCTTCATTTTATACAATTGACTTCGTTTTTGTACTAATCGATACGTATTCATATACCTCAGAGCTGATTAAAGTAGTTTAGATCAGCGAATACTAGTAAGCGGTTTTTTAGTATTTCTGCAAAAACTGCGATATCTCAAAAACCAAATTAAGCGCGCGGGGTTGTTGTGGCACTAATCGACGCGCGTCGATGTAACTTAGTACTTTTAGAAACTTAAACACACGATTCGCAATTTACAAAAGACTAATTGCGAGATTGGGGGTTTGTGGTACCAATAGATGCGTGTTAATGTGACCAAAAAAGATAGAAAGTGTAAAGAAGGTTTTTTTTAAGAAAATGAAAAAAATAGATTCTATCAAATATTTGTAAAAAATAGATACTATGAAATTTTTGTTACATTCTCAAACTTATGAAATGTTATTTTTCTGCAATAACTTGTTTTGATGGCTTTAATGAAAGTATTGAATCGGATTTTACTTAAAAAAGGTGTAATAGTTCAAAAAAGGTGTATAATAATAATTTAACTTAAAAAGGTTATAGTTTTTTTTTAATCAACCACTTAATGTCATGGGGTATTTAACAAGCCCGTAGGGTACCTTTAGAAAGAGAAAAGGCGTTGCTATTCAAAGCTCTAAACGACAGTCTTACATAGAAGTAGCGTGCGATTAAAGAAATATGGATGAAGAGCGTGAAAAATTATATTTCGAAGAAGCAAGACTTCTCTAAGATAACGTATGATAGAAAAGTGTAGAAGTGATGGACTTCATACGCCTTAAAAATTAGGATAAGGGAAGGCGGATGTTGACATATTTATCTTCATAAAAGAAAGAAACTGTATTATATACAATGGCAACATTTGTAACTTTTTTATTAAACCTTTTAAGTTACTTCGAAATTAATATTGCTGAGATGCATTCGTTAAGCTTGGCAGTCCACAAAAACTTTATTCAGAGTAAACAATGCTCCGCTAAATACGCTTTTTTATTTCACTGTCTTTTGTTTTCAGTTTTCAGCCTAAATGTAAAAGGTTCCCGCATATTGACCCAGTTATGTTTAACTTGGAGCTATTTCTTATGAACTTTTATTTATCTGTCGCGAAGTTTTTAAATGGTTGGTTTATAGACATTTGGAATAAGGGGTGCTTTGGAAATTTCGTTTCCCTGTAATTGTATAAAGTATATGTAGACAGCTAAGGGTTTGTATATCGTTCTTAAGTCTGGACTGGTTGAAAAAATATTTTTTTCTAGCATTGTTTTTGTTAAATTCGACAATATCATAAAAGTTATAAAAAATCATACGAAATTGTTTATTTTTTATATATAATATCACTAAAATACTTTACATAATTATTTATTTATATAATTATTATTTAATTTTTTTTAAACAATATAAAATAAAATTGACTCATATTATTCCTTAATATTTTAATTTGGTCATCTCCATTTTTATGTTCAAAGATATCTTGTTCGAATCTTCCAACTCGATACATATTCAGAGGCTTTATTTTCTGTCTTGTAGACTTAACCCGAAATGTATATTTGATGATGTAGCTGTACACAGGGCAAATGTAGTCCTTTTTAGACCTTGTTGTTAAAGAATTAAGGTCTTTAATTAAATGTCAAAGGTTTAAAATAGTTGTGGTTGGGGCTACATCGTGTAAAAGGTTTCTAAGGAGCTGCTTAAGGTCGTTTATATGCGACCGGCTGTACGAAGTAATTCAGTGGGTTGACTTGTCTTTTCTTCTGTTTATTAAAACGCTATTACTAGTTCCTGCGGATTTGCATCCTTAAAGTATACCTTCAAAACCATTTTTGTTAAAATAATATGTATACTTAATATATTTAATTTAGTTATTTCCTTTCTATTAAAATTGTTAAAGATCGTATTTCATGTAACTTATAGTAGTTATAAAATAATAATAAATAAACAAGATCTCATATCGAGATTATAACTCCAGAGTTAGATGAATATATGATTTTGCCTTTCCCTCGTGATATTGCCATAATTTAACATGGCTTCTTGTAATATGAATTAATTTCAGCATCTTAAAGAAAAGATATATCACAACAATGAAATAAAACAGTTTTGAATCACGTAGTGTTTGTTTAATTTTTAGATTGGAATTATATCCGATAATAATATATTTTTTTATATTATTAAAATATAGATTCTTATTTAAACAAAAATGTTGCCATAATGAGATTATAATAAATCCCAAGAAATTTCCCTAATTTTCCGGCTATGACTTTTAAATGAATAAAATTCGTCACAATTCAAATAAAGCCACGTCCCTCACAATGGACCCTCTAATATCATTAACTGACCTAATTATTCTTTGTTAGAAGAAAAGGAAAAATACCACAGTTAAATAATATAAGAAAATTAAATGGAGTAAGTTTTTTTTATGAATTAAAACATTTCTCCTATTCAACGACAGCACCTTTGTAGTGTTGAAAACAATTGGCAATAATTTACATTTAAAAATAACAAAAAAAGTTCAAGAGAAGATTTATGTAAGTAATGCTGTTAAAAAAATTACATCCTCACTTGTTTTAATATTGCAGTTGTAGCTAAGAACATGTGTGAAAAAAGTTGGCACTGAGTATTTGTTTGTTAGACACATTTGTTTATTTAATACTCATGCCTTTTATAAAACATCATATTCCTCGTTTAAAGTTAATTTACTTAGAAATAAGTTTTTAAATAAGTATTCCTCTCTTAATATATTAGTTTGTTATAACCCTAGCCATTTATTGTTTAGGAGAAATAATGATCGTATTTTTGTTTTATCTGCCATTACCAGTTTTTATTATAGCAACACAAATTGGATTGTATTTGTTTCACAAAGTTTAGCTATCAAATCACCCCAAACGGTTAGTTTATCAGTTGAATTACTGAAGTTTCATTAGGGTCAGAAGTCTTGATTAAATTACATAAATTTGATTATTATAAATTAGTTACTTTCTTAGAATAAATAGTGATCATCGAGGCCTGTAATAACTTAAAAAAGAAACTTATTTTTTGTTTAATTTTAGGACAAGTCTGTATATAAATAATAGATTAAAAATAAATTGATACATTCTTTGATTTATGGGTTAACCTTATTTTCAACGAGAAATATCGTCTGGAACACTCGGTAAAAGCATTTTTTCCGAACGCAACGGATAACTCATTCCACGCTCGAGGCGATTGTATAAGATTCGACATTTGTTACCCTTTCTTTATCTTTTTCGTTTTGAAATTAGACGATTCAAGGAAACAAGTGGTTAAGGTTTATCGATATTACAACAGAATATACACTATAAATAACTTTTTCTTTTGTTTTTCGTTTACTGAAAATTTGGTTCAATTAAAGGATATATTTACCTATATTATATGATTTGAACGAAATTCTAAGTAATATGCCCGCATACGTAGCATATATCTCTGTCCACGAAGCACATGTCACGTCACTCCACATTACGTCATAGCGTGACGTCATTATTCTCCGCCGCCCCGACACTTACGCACCATATTTTACTGGAAAAAGTAAAAGAATTTTATAAGATAATTTTCTTTCCCAAACGATATCAACGATTAGGTGAAATGGTGTCTATAAATCTTACTGTTTTTTATTCATTCAGGCATTAATTATAACATATGTGTATTCTTAAAATAGAGAATAAATATATTAGACTGTATTTTATAAAATACTGTTTGATATTCGCGGCATGTAACAATGACAAAAAAAAATTGTGCATTGTTCAGATACTGTAATAACTATATTTATCACAAAAATTTTTATTGGCTTCTTGATTAAAGTAGTGTAATCACTACGATTTTCAGATTAAAATTTTTATAATATTTTTACGTTTTGAGATATCTTTAGTAATTCCAGACACTATTTAAAAACATGTTGTATCTACGTGTACATATATGTATGCGTTTTTTTCGACTCCATTTTCTTGCGACCTGATTATGTAAATGTCTTCGTCTTAGTAGCGATCTATGCGTATTCGCGTAACTTAGTTTTTCAGTGAAAGCGTAAGCAGTTTTTTAGTTAAAAAAGTTTAGTTAAAAAAACTGAAAACAACTTATCGGTGATTTTTAAAAAAACTGATTACCCGATGGCGATTTAAATACAATTTTTACCTTACAGAAAAGACCATCCATACTAAAGCAATGTACCCAAAAAATGTTATGTTATAACGGCCGGCTCTTCTCAGAACTTATATTTTGTCCAGCAAACGGTAACTTTTACTATGAAAAATGTTTAGATAAACATTTATCAAAAAAACTTTTTCATTTAATTTCCTCTACTAATGGAATGGATATTATAAAAAAATAAAGATAATATTATAACGTTTTTCTTAACCAATGAATTAATAAATTAATGAAGCTTGCAACCCATTACCGCTTGTCAATATTGTAATTATGTATTATTTCTCATAATCTCTCGTCATTACAATGTGAAACAGAAACAATAGTCCGAACAAAGCAATAACTGACATAATAAAAAACAACAGCATAATATATTATATTTGTATATATATATTAATATTGATATTGATTTAATTTATTAATTAATAATTTTGGATTTGTTAGAGTTCCAATAGGATATAGAATTGAATATAGATGTGGTTTAATATTATTAAATATATATATATTGTAAGTCGATTAAGTAACTGCTAATGGTTAATTATTTAGTCGGCTCCATGTTTTCGTTCCTGGATGCTATGAATTACAGACGTTCATACGTAATGGCTCAATTCAGAGGTCTATAACCTTTTAATTTAATGAAATAGTATTCTTTATTATTAATGTTATTTCTGATCTGTTCATTTAATATCATTGAATCTTTAGGTAACATCGGTTACAAGTTGTTAATAAATAGAAATTATTATTTTGATATTAAAAAATAAAAAATAATGTAGGTACTTTTTAAATGTTGAATTGATTTGAATTATATTGACTTTGAATTACGAATATTGTGGCTCTGAGTTTTATCGTTTTATCAATATAGTTGAGAGGCCTATACTATTTGCGCAAAAATTTAGTAAAATGATAATTCAAGGAAAAAGTTATTTAATATGGTACTTATAAATGAATATCCTTATGTAATAATGTAAATTCGAAGTACTAAAAGTAAAGAAAAAAAGGAATCAACAAAATTTGTTTTTATATTTATAATGTTTAATGTATCAACTAGTTAATATCTCCACAGACTGAAAAATTTGCGCATTCAATATTAAATGGATTATAAAAAAATTTGTGATCAAGTATTACTAATATATACCAAAATCTAGCTGTACTCATCTAAATACTCTATAAGCATTTTAATGAATACTTTCGAATACAAATGGGGTCCCTGTATATAAGCTCAGAATATTAGAGAATCGCGGCGTGAACTTTTGGGCAAATTCTGATTGTATGATGAGTATAATAATTGTATATAATTCTAAGAAACTGTCCTTGGTTGTTGGTAGGTATCTAAAAAGTGTAAGCTATCTATAGACAAACATAAATAAAGGCATATCTTATTCACGTCAATGTGCTGAAACAGAGATATCACGACTATAATTCCTAGAAACTGCTGCTAGAAGTCAAGTTCAACATTATTTCCTAATAACCGTCTAAACCAACTAAAGTTTTAGAAATGTATATACCAAAATTTAACGGAAATATAAATTTTTCAAGTATGCATTCTTATTCATATCTTCAATTTATACATACAGTGCAATACATTGTTTGTTCAGTGTGACGATGGCAACTAGCGACGCGAATAAGATCAAATAACTTTCTGGAAAGCTACTTGATCAAAGATCAAATAGCGTGCGTCATTCCTACGTAACTTCTGTACTGTAATTATAAGAAGGCTTACTAGTTTTAATATTTATTTAAATTCGCTTAACAGAATCACTAATGATAATGAATTACAAATTCAAATCGACTTTCAGTTGCGTTTGAATAAAAATTGACTTCGATGGTTATAGAATAAGATGGAGGAATTATCGGATATACATGAAAATGAGACTACGGAGCGCGATGCTTTCGAATCTAGTACTTTTCTTTCGTGTCTGCTGCTCGTGCCTTGATCCTGAGTGCTAGCAAGCTGACGTTTCCTTCGTATAGCAAGTCGGTTCCGGTATGCTCCGATGCACATTCACACAAAGTTCAACAACAGTTCTTGATCAATTTTAATGGTGAATAAAAGCATACTCGCAGCTTTAGAGACACATGTTATTCTTTAATTTATCCAAATGTTGACAACGTTAATAAATTACCGTCGGGTTTTTCTGATGGGTAATATCGCTTTAGCTCTATGTAGACGCTTTTTACGTCATCGTATTTCCGAGGTACAGGAAGGTATCTAAAATTATTATTATTATTATATTCTCTATGGTACACCAAATATCATCCTATTTTTGATGTACAATGAAAGAAAAAGGCAAATAAAAACATACGGTAATTAGCGGCCTTATGGACTAAGGAGATTTCATTGAGTCAATCATACAAAGCAGGATAATAGTAGTGTAGGTAGATAGGTTGTAATAAGTTATAATATAGCAATAGACACATAAAAATAATTACACACTGATATATATATTACAATTACATTTAGCTAATACATTCACTTAAAATATAAATATAATGTTTATATTTGTATGTATACACATATACATACATAGTTTTATAATATATGAATACGTTTATGGAAAATATTTATGTATGTATGTTGTGCAATTCCGTCTTCTATATTACTAAAATTTTTCTGGTACAGAATGCCCCTAGGCATTAAGTTGACTCGTAAATAAAAATAAGTAAATACAAACAACACAAAACAGGTAGGCAAAAATAGGTTCAGAGCTAACTGTACAAACTTAGGTGTAGGCTTAATTTCTAAACATTTAAAGTGAAAACAGCGTGACATCGAATATCGTTAACGAGTTCTCTTCATACAGAGACCTTTGTACATTGACTATTGAATATGACTGTGGTAGAGTTGATAGGGGATACTATACCGATTGTTTATCATTTGATCCGTATTTGTAGTAAAAAAAATAAATATATTTTTGTAAATTGATTTTTTTGTATTCTTTAATATTATTATTTTCTATTTCCTTCGAGAAACAGTCATTCAGGCAAAACAATCTATTCCTTGAATTGATATCGATACATAAAGGATGGTCCAAGATTTGTTCTTATTAATATAAATAAATATATTTTCTAAATAAACTTATTAATAATTTCTATGTATTTGTATATTTTCTAATCTCTTATTGGCTATTGCCCAAAAATTAAAAAAAGATATGGATTTATATTGTTCTTATTAAATCTTTTATATGTAAATACTGCTTAGCTTGGTGATACACTTAGGATACTTTGATTGATTAAACCAAGAAATAACTATAATAACGGTAGATTCTTAATTGTGTGGGAATATTTTGTTTCCTCAATATCTTGTTTCGTTAAGAGGATAAAGAATAATCTATCAAGGCGGATACGAAATATAAAATAAATATAAGGAAATATAAAAAAAGGATAATACAAATTAACTTACAATAGATTGTTTCCAATTTTGTCGTGTTGACTTCTGTCGTGAAGTAGAAAGGCCAAAACAAAGATATTCCCTGAGAATTCGCGTTAGAGTTATGTTGTTTACAAGTTCTGAGTACTTGTCTAAAAGTACACCAGTAGCATGGAAAGGGTTATTTATCGAAGTGATATTTTCAACACTTTTCCGTAACCGTACGCTTTGAATTTTCACGCAGCGCACGAGGTAATGTTAAACGATAATGTGTTTAAAGATAATATGTTAAAGCTTATTTTTAACTGTAAAGCCTTATAAAAACGGTAATATTATGGTTTTGCGTGAGAAAAGGTGATAGGTGAGGAAACGAGGCGAATGTGATGGAGTGTAGGCAGTGCTTTGTACTACGTGGTATGTTTAAAGTGTTTTGAATAACATCGTACGTACTGCTTCATTTATTAAGTTTTTGTGAATTTCTAATAACCTTTTTATATATTTTCTAAGCCTCTTGGGTAATTATGGAGCATCATAAATCAGTGACAACGCACTTCATAGTTGTACGGTCAAAAAAGCTTATCGTATGCTGGGTTTTTATACTGAGGATTTCTAAGGAGTTTAATCTTCTACGTATGTTGTTTTGTATAATGCTTATGTTAGATCAATTTTATAGTATGCTTCTTCTGTTTGGAATCCCCAGTATACTATCAATCTTAATAAAATCGAACGTAGACACAATCGGTTTCGTAAAAATCTTACTGTAGTTCTTTCTAAAAATACGGAAACTTCTCTTGCAACTGACGAGCTCAACAGGATCGAGTTCTGTTATATAAGATTTCACATTCACCATAAAATTGACTCCCCGTATTTAGTTTCTAAGTTAAATTTTAAACTTAATAAGACATAAAATCACCTTTGACGTCCAAGCAACTAAAAATAAATTTACCAAAAATTCATTCAGTTCTGTAGTGCCCAGTACAAAAAATTATTAATTTTGACATATTTCATCTAGAAAAAGAAAAAATTTCAAAGAAGAGACCTTAATAAATTTAAAGTGAATGTCAAGAAAAAGTTGATGTATTGTAATTAAATTGTAATTGTTATTGATTAATTTTAATGTTATTTAGTAGTTGTACATTCTCTAATTATTATTCAAATTATGTTTATTCATTAGTTACCAACCAATTGTTTATTTTAATTATTTATTATCAAATTATTGTTAACGCTGTGCATCGTTTCTCCTAATTCTATTATGTGTTTTATTATAATATTGGAAACAATTTTGGTTTAAATGTTTGCTATTTTATTATTATACTACCGGTTTTTCTAAAATAAAATAAATAAATAAATAAATAATAAAAATACGATTTACTGGTAGATCAGATTTTACCTTTTTTTTCAAAAAAAAGTTTACAAATTGTGAAAATAAGTGAAAGTACAGATCAACTTAATCTACGTTGGATCATTCTCTCCATAACAAGATTATACTGTTAATGACTTATTACGTGTAAGTTGTTCAACTAAACGTCATTTTTTTTTTCATATAAAAATATCGACGTCGAGCCGTTTCTAAATGATGTTGCAATTATAAAAATCAAAAACCAATACGAATAAGGGATTAACTTAAGACTACTTGGATTATTCAAACGAAGTCATTGTTATATTTGCCATTGTAATTCAAAACATTGAACTCAGGAAATTGGCTTCCAGTTTTTCATTCGGAATCTACTCGCTCTAATTCACTTTCGATTCTTTTGCTAATTGGTTCACGTGAAACGTTGCATGGAATGGTCTATAGCATTCTGGAATTGCACTCTATCTTTTACATTAGTTTATGGTACATTACTTTATATTAATATATATTATGAATTGAGTTCACACCGCAATTTCATCAAGTTAACACCCCCAATGGTTTCAAAACTGGTCGAGAATATTCCACGAGAGTTAACTTGAATATAGTCTGATAATATATATAATAGTAATCTTAGATCACGATAGTTTTAATATCTATTTAATATCTATATACATATCTACAATCTATATGTTAAATGTTAATGTTAAATAAACTATTAATTCATTAATTATTATTATAAGATTTAATTATAATCTTCTTCAACTCCAGACTTTTCGCACTCACTCTCATCCACACTTTCATCCGTTGAATCATTTGTGTGAACTATAGTTTTTTCTGATATTATACCTTAAACCTCTGATATTTTTTTTCAATTTCAAAAATTTTTAGTACATATGTCATGAGCGTTTCCAGAAGTTTCATCAAAGCATTCTGCATTGTATCTACCTCCAGTGACATTTACGACAGTGAAAATAAGGCTTCTTGTTTCTAAGGTTCAAAAATATAATTTATTGGCTTCAGATTAATCGAAAAGATGTCAGTAATTCCATTTTTCCATTCCATTCTTTTCAATTAGTATTCATTTGATCTGTATAATGCTTGTGTGGTTTGTTTTACTGTCTTCAATCTTGTGCTTAAATATCTCATGTTTTTTTATATTTACAAAACTATTATAGGAAACACTTTCTTCTATAAAGTTAAGGTTTCATAAAAATTAACATAAAGTGGTAATCAATCTTTACCGATGCAATGAAGGTCTTTAAATGTTTTAGTAAATTAGATTTCCAGTCTTCTTATTATCAAAGAATATAGCAGAACTCGTACCTGTCGAAAAAACGAACAAGAAAATCTTTTAATAGAGGCAATGGGGAGCACTTTACCTTGTAAAAGTGATTGCAGACCCAATCTTAGCGCCCTGAGTGTGAGATCACAATGAAATAGGTAGCCTATTGTTCATAAACAATTTAACTTAATCTGTCTATATCTTATAGGCAGCGTAACAAAGATGTCAGTGTAAAATGGTCACCCTACCCTAAAAGCCCTTCAAATTCATTATTCTAATTGCTGTTTCATACAAAACCGAATGGTTTACTTTTTTGAGTGCCATTCAGTTTTCAAAGTGAAAACGTGGAAATTAAATTATTTTCTCTCTTCAAAGATGGTTTTGACGAGATTAATTTGAGAAAACGCCTCTTTTATCGGATTGCTTTTAGGTTTTTATTTTTTTTGCTTTTATCAGGAAATCGGACTGCAAATGTATTAACGGGATAAGATAATAATATCATACACCAAAAATAAATGGAATAACAAAAAAATATATATATGAAAGAACAGTAGGGAAAAAAATATCCCCACAATTTAAAAGACCTAAGTTTACCTAAGGTTTATATAAAGTAAAATTTAGAAATATTACTTTAAATACGAATTAAACTTCCTTGGATTGCTAGTTATAACTGATGAGTTTAAGTAGGAAAAGCTATAAATAATGCTTTAATAAGGTAAAGTTGTGCTGATGGTGTACAAGAGTATTAAATCATACCACCCACCGCGCCAGAGATTTGTAACGACTTTATAGGGACGTTCCTATGCTATAATTTTTAAATATTAACTGTGAATGCTATATATGTATATAGTGTCACAACAACAAATCTCTTTTATATTTTTCGAATCTAGAGCTATTAAAAATAAATTAAAAAAATAAACTTTTATTAGGATAAAAATGCGGTTCAATTATATCGATAGTTATAGATAAATTTCATATTTGACAAAATATTTATTTAATATTTTTAGCTGTTATAAGGTTGAGGTTGACTTTTTTTTTTGGAATATTGGAAAACGTAATACTTGGCTACAATTATTTGTCACAACTCAATACTAGCCCGTTTAAACTAAAAACGTAGTGATACTAGATTATACGCATCATATGAGACGCCCTCACATTTTAGGAACAATTAATCAGGAATCTTAATATTTACTGCATAATAGATTATATTTGTGTTAGGCTTGATTACATTAGGAATTGGAAAATTATGTTCTAAAATTTTAGAGATTTTATATTCAATTACATATATAATTTTTGAAGCAGTCTCTGGACCTTATTTGTATTTTATAGAAATATATCCTAATAAAATTTTATAAAATTCAGTAATAAATTCAGTAGTAAATCGTTATTATTAATAATTGTATTAGCAAGTATAGAATTTATAGTTTTATTTTACCATGGGTTCAAATATTATTAAGAAAGCTAGTGTGTGCTCAGCAAAAATAATAACGCGAAGATTTGATATGATCACCGCGGCTGCACTCAGTGGGCGGCAGAAACTGCTTCAACTTTATACAATAACACGCAATTGAAATTCAACCTTAAAATTTTGCAATAAGTATTAAATTCTTTTACCTCAATTACCTCTTTTACCTCATACAAGCAATGGTTATCGTTAAGAATTTAATTTTATTATTTTACACAGACTGTCAACATAATACCAAACTAGCTAAACTCAGAGGGTGGGTTACTTTTTTTTTTATACAGCCTAAGTTAATGCTTGACTACATTCCACCTGATGAAAAGTGGATATGTAGTCATAGATGGTAAGGCGCATTAACTTAGTAACCTATTCACTCTTCACTTGAAGATACCGACATTATATTCAGACGGAAATACCGACGCAGGCAAGCGGTTCCAATCCTTCGCCGTGCAAATCAGGAAAGATGAAGCAAAGAACTTCGTTCGGACAGGTGGAATGTTCACATCGTAAGGATGGATACTCGTCGTGCGTCGGGATGTCCGTTGGATGAAGGAAGGGGGATGGGGGAATTATATCATGTAATTCCTGTGCACACTCTCCAAAATGTATCCTATACAATACTGAGAGGCTGGCAATTCTACGCCTGTGTTCAAGGCTTTGAAGGTTGGCGTCACCCAAATCATGGTCGCCAATAAGCCTTTTTGCTCGCCTCTCTATTGAGTCCAGACTTGCAAGATGAAACTTTCCGGCACCAGCAAATATGTGATCACAGTACTCCACACACGACCGGATCTGTGCTTTGTATAGTACAAGTAGCTGTCGCGGTGTGAAGTACTGTCGGACCTTCGCAAGAATGGCAAGTTTGCCTGCATCTGCTCTTGCCCTAGGCTCAATGCACCGACCAAAGTTGATGTTCGAGGAAATCTCTAAGCCTTACAACTGATGCAAGTCACTTCAGGTAAACACTAATTAGTTTCTCTTTAAAAATTAATATTACGTTTTAATTTTTTATTTTAAATTCCTAGGAGCCACTAATACTGAACAATGACCTTTTTTTGTCAATACAAGAGAAGTGCAGCCAAACACTTGCTTTTTTAAATAATTACTTTGTAGTGGTGTTTAAATATTATAAATAGTACAATACCAAAACTTGGCAATACAATAATATAAGGCTTGAGATACAGCATCATTCGAGGATCAGCACCAGCAGGATGCCGCCCCAAAGATTCATGTCTATCTGCATTTAAATTATATTTTTCCCGTTTCTACAAAAAAACTCTTGTAAATGATAATACACAGGTTAACTGAAAGTAAGTAAGAAAAGAACATAAATTCCTCAATAATCTATCTAAATAACATTAAATATTAATACCTTAAGGAGAGAAAAGGCCACGCAAGCCGTCAGTAGCCTACGTCGACTCCGATAGTCAAAACATGACAAATATTGAAATATTGCAACGTTAAAATATTAAAGAAAGTCACAAAACCACACCTACACCAACTAATTTAGAGTAAACAATCAAATAACTTATGAAATATTGTTCCAACAACTTTGAACTTGTGCGGGATGTGCCGGTAATATTAATTATATTTATGCCATAATATTAAATCAGATTTAATAAGACACACGAATGATTAAGGATCAACGCCTTAAAAGCGATATAAGAACACTAATAACTAGAACACTCACCGAAGGCTAATCATAAAATAATAGTTGGAAGTGCCTCTGATAAAAAAGACTTGAAAATGTCACGATATTGGATTCAAAATATGGAAATAAGTAATCGGTGTTACTACACAGATAGTACCCAAACCAAATGTAAAACAAATCTTGGTAAATTAGAAAGAACGATCGATGAAAGGAAATAATTAATCCAATAATTCAAAAATGTTATACTGATCGGTTTGAGAAAAAAAAAGTGTAATAAGTTATTGTCCTATAGATATATTATTAAATATAATAAACAACGCAGGTTGCATCTATACTTCTGAAACAAATGACAGTCACTTTAAAATTATATTTATGTAGTATTCTACCAATATAACAATTAATAAATTAAGTAATCACACAAATTATAAACTACATAATAGTATATTTTTTCAATAAACATACAATTTCTAAAAAAATGTCACAAATATGTTACAGACAAATAATGTGTTTAATGAGCTGTTTATAGATAATTTATTACCCTGAAGTATTTAGATTTGACAAACAATAAAAAAAAGAACATAAACTAAAATAATTAAATAATTACAGAAATGAAAACTCTACGTAGTCTAAAATATAATACCTGTCATAAATAAAGGTTATACTTTAAATAGGGTTATTAGGAAGAAAGTAAAAAAAGATTTCTTATTTGTCGAAATCAGAAAATATTTTTTTAACATGCCTAGGTAATATGAAAAGAAGTAGCTTATAAATTTTTTGTTGATATACTTTTCACTCTATAGGGTTCTCACGAATTAATAACCAAGACTTTGTCAAACTTTCTAAAAATCTGTTATGTTACTACTATTATGGATATCTGATATACGATTTTTTTTAAAAGAAGGTGATTACTGCGGAGTTATGTGGCATTCTGGAGTTATTTCGGTAACATAAGGCTACTAGTAATACAACTCATTAAAAATTTCGCATTCATAGTGATGCCCTGTCAGTAAATTTCAAACAAGAGTGCCTCAAGCAAACTTAGAGCACCCGCATGATGCAGGACTAAAGAAGGTGAGAGGACTCACCCTTCTTTTCTTACACAGGCACTGCAAACTAGATCAGAAAGCGGCGGTCATAGCCCCGCATCCGCCTCCCTAGAGGGAGTCTAGATAGACCTAGATTCTAACCATGGCGTGGATCGGTAACTAGGGTTATGAATCAGGTAAAAGGTTGCGAAATGTAGGATTCACTTTCTGATACGTTATCACAATGACTAAGAGTAAGGGGCAATTGCGACTTTCATAGTTTTGCACGAAGATAAGGAAAAGATGAGTTAATGGACAGAAATTCGACTGTCGTGGTAGAAGCCTGGTTTGAGAAGATTTAAACAAATAAAAAAGTACAAGGATTTTACAGTAGTGTTTTGATAGAAAAGACATTAACGAGATTTCATTAACATGTAAAGTAAAAACACGTAAAATGAAATAATTTAGATATAAATAAAAAAAAGAAAAAAAAACTTAGTAACAGTTTTCAAGAATCCCACTAACAAATTCCTCTTTTGTAGGTTTTTATGTCTCATGCGACATTTAAAGCTAACAAACATAAGTAAGATAAACTAAATTGTATAAAACTTTGTTTTTAATTTGTGACAGCGCTGATAGTCGGCCATGTTTTATATTTAGTAGAAACATGGGATTTCATTTGCGTTTCTATAGTTTATCGCTGCATTAGATAAAGAGAGACAGAAAGAGATAAGTGCAGACAGAAATAATACACTTATATAAAGTTTATATAAACTAAGAATAATTAATAGTCCATTTGATTGTTTAAATCAATAATCTGTATCATGGTTTTTCATTTGTGGTAGTGTTGAGAAAATGATTAAACAATCTTAACAAATTGTAATTTAAATTACTTTATATCTTTTCCACTTTGATATAGGTATCGCACATAAAGGTAGGTCGTATTCGATCATAATGGTATTGCTTGTTTTAAACACTACGTATCGGTCAAAGATTTCAAATCAACAGCTCGTGTGATCGTGTGTGACCTTTCAGTGGTTCCTGATAAATTGATTCCTTTATCGCTTTTGTTTACTCATCTCTTTATTAAATTGATTATTTTGAATTAGCCTTTGTAATAGTTGCATAACATTTTAAATTAAAAACTATAATTATTTTATTAAATGTAATTTAAAGATTATTTATACAAATATTTATAGAGATAAAATGAAACAATATTGGCCTCATGTAGCTCTGCTACATGTCACTTAAAATAATAGAGAATGAAATATATATTTGATTTCCCGTATATATAAATTTTAAAATTATTGAATAAAAGTGTACTGTTTTTATTTCGCTTCGATAAAATGTTATATATTATATACCAATTATAGTTCTTTGCTCTAAAATATACCCGATAGATTCAAGACGTTTCGTTAGCTTTTGATTATTTTATAACCGGACGAACAATGTTCTTCCCAGGGCGATGCTGATACGCTAAAAACACACGTGTATTTCAAAATTCACTTGCTATTTAAATAAGAGCTAACCAAACCGACGTTTTTAAGAATTGGTTAACTGAATGTTGTTTTAAAATGTAACTTATTTGTAAAAAAAAAGAAATAGAGAAAAAAACTTACATTTCGCTTTTATCACTAATATCGAAATTTTATTCTGAGCCATTACCTAATTTCTAAATAAATTATAACTTATTATCTTTCATGCATTTATTGACGAATAATACAGTTGTCTTAAAGCCCACAGATATGGAAGATCGGGAAATTGGCCTCTTTTTTCCCCAGGATAATATCAAACGTCTTCTGACTAATTTGTTGTATGCTTAGAATAAAGTATAGTTATAATATATTGTAATACTTTGCAAGGCGGGAAAATACCACAGATCGCAGGTTAAATTCCTGAACTTACTCGTGTTAATGAACTTACACTCTGTATTTATATATAATGGTAAAAGAATAGTTGTCGTCTGTAGATATAAATATTAATGTTATGCTTATAGATAATGTGTAAGTTCTTACAAATCAAATCAGTCTACTTGCACATGATAGATTAGATCCGTATTGTTTTTAAATTGCGCATATAATTTATATTCTATAAATAAAGCCTCTCGAAACTAATTTCACGCTTACGACAGCGGTATTGAAAAAGTATTTTGGCATTTATAGCCTCGTTTCGATTGGGAAGCTGCATTGACGAAATAATATGTTTAATATATATAAAATACAAAATAAATAAATAAATAAATATATAAAGGAGCGCTAGAAGGGGCCTCATAGCGGTCCTGGCTATATCATTCATATTGAGCGTTGTAACGGCAGGATTTATAAAATAGAAACACAAGTGTATCGTCCAAAACGTTATTATTTAAATGTTCATCAGTTTAACACAGCATCACAAACAATAATTACGATTAAACTAGATTATGAGCCAGTAGGTTATTTTTTTATTTTTTTTTTTTTTTATGGAAAAGGAGGGCAAACGAGCATGCGGGTCACTGATAAAATGTGATCACCGCCGCCCATGAACTCTTGCAACATCCGAAGACTCACAAGAGCGTTGCCGGCCTTGGAGATAAGAATAGACGCCTTTTTTGAAGGTACCCATGTCGTATCGATCTGGAAACACCGCCGAAGGAAGTTCATTCCACATCTTAGTGTTAGCACATGTGCACCTCTTATGGCAGCTATCCACACAACTGACAGCCGCCATTACCAGTGTCGACACCTACCACCCTACTCGGAATTACCCGCTCATATTTTAATAAGTTCTTTCTAACAATCCGTTACAGAATCAAATAAAACTAAAACAATATTGGCAAATCGAATTATGATTAATAATAAATTGTAATATAATAATTGAGTAACTTATAATTAAAACTACATTACAATCAACGCCCCCTCATATAAGTGTAATGATAATATAATAGTAATGACAAAATCTAATATTAATCTTCTTTATTAATAATAAATATAATCCAAAAATAATAGGGAAAGAGTTAAAGTAATATTTATTATTTATCATACACATGACAATGCTGAATAGAAAACGGTTGAGCAATAAACCAATTCGAATGTAATAGCCAATTAGGATGTTAACGATTAGCCTTTTATTATCAGAAATATTTCGCACTTCAAACCTAATGCTTTTAGCGTGAACATAAAATTTATAAAATTTCCCCTCCAAATAAAAGCGTTATGTTAGAAGGTTCGTAAAATTTGAATCCCTAAAGGTATGTAGGTATGTAAAGTGTGAAGTCGTATGGATTATCATTCCTGTATGGTTGTGCCGGATAGTTTTTTTTTGTAGTCATATTTTTTATTAATATATTTTGTTTTAAGATTTAAATTACTGATTATTTGGTATTATCAAGTTTTGAAACTAATATTTAAAGCAATCAACCATAGATAAGAAACAAGGTAATAGGTGTGAGCCCAATAATATTAACTGCCTGGTTTATTATATTCCTTTAATACTTTCAATAAAGTCCTTAAAACAACTTATTGCAGATATCACATATTGCATAACTTTAAAAATTTAACAATAAACTTGTCACTATCTTATCTTTTTACATTTTCTTAAAAAATACAAAATATATATTTTTTAACATTAATAGTTGTCGATTGATACGACAACCACTTTGGTACAACATTCGTAACACAATTGGATTTCAGGTATTTTTTAAAACCTTAAAAACCTATTCATTGAATTCGCTTGAAAGTTAATCAGATCTAAGTTATAAGTATGGGCATCGATTTGTAAAAAAACGAAATCCATTGCATAGAGAAAATGAAGTTAATAAAAATTATATACGCACACATTCAAAACACACACACACACACACCTATACATTTTTTTAGAATTACTCAGGACACCTCAAAATGTAAAGATATATTCAAAAAAACAATTTTAGAAATCGGGGTAATTACTATAGCTTCCCTTATCAGGAAGATAGTATTTAAATGTTAAAAATAAACGATAATAATATTTTTTTACACAATTGTTCTACGTTCTAAATTCGCGACGTTTCGTCAAGCGCATACATCGTGCGGGAAACCACCGTAACAATTCCAATAAGGCTTTGCACCCTTCTTCACCAAAACACCCCCATGGTTTTATGTGACCGTAAAAGCTGAACGCTTACAGCACTGTTATCTACCAATCTACCATATTGTACGATTCAGCGAGCTTGTTACGACTACCATACCAATGTACATACGGCGAAGTTTCTTGTTAAATCTCATTAATGACTCATATTAATTATTAATAGTTTTAAAGTATATATAATTTTATAATATATATATTTTTAAACAATTGTAAGACAATACATTTCTAGAAATATTTATAATTATATAATTTTTAATATAGACATAATAAATTCTATATTTGAAATAATATAGCTGATATGATGTGATAGTATAGGAATCTTTTGAAATATGCCAAATATTGGTGGTATTGTGTAACAAAATAAAACACTTATATAGTGTTTCGAAACACCTGTTTTCCCTAGTTGTTCAAGTGAAATTGTCCCGTATATTTCAGTTTGAGGCTTTTCCAGCAATAAAATTTGCATAACTACGCTCCTTGGCACGGCTGCATCTCTTATTAAATTTCCGCCCCTCCGAAACTCATTAATGGTTTGTACTTAACCATCTAGCGGTACACTATTATAAATCATAAGGAATCAAGAAAGGCGTAGTGTATGCCCTCGCTGACTTTTATTGCGGGTTCAAGATGAAAGTAAGCCGTAGGATTTGGAAGCAGCGTGATAAGGATTACTGGTAATCTTTTGTTTATACTGATATTTGAGATATTGGGTTGTGTGTAACTATTATGCGTAAATTATTGAAGACTATTAGGGCCGGCTAATCTTTTGAATTCGGATAATTTCTGGCGGTGAATTAAATAATTATTTGTTCATAGGTTAAGATTAAAATAATATTTTCTTTTTAATAGATATTTGTTTATTTTTTTTAATATTTAAGTTAAACAAACCTTTATAAATTTGATCAATAATAGTAGTGTTATAAACGTCAACGTTACTTAGTATCTTATTTACATAATAGATCGTAAGTTACTAAGTGCAGGAATCGTAGTTTAGAGCAATTTGATACATCGATAGATGTTTGCAATTAAGTGTCCACCCACCGCGTGCGTTTTAAATTGATAGGCCGCGTCAGTGTGAAATGGAACGCAGATAACAAACGAGCAGACATCATTTAATATCCAATTACAGTCTGTACTCGAATTTGCCATTCATTATTTAGCATTCGTTCGATAATTGTAGAAAATCGAAAATGTATCGTCAGTTAATTCTTTTACTTTTATTAACTTTATCTGTTACTTTATCTTCAAGAGTGACGTTCATTCCCAATACGAGTTTTAATTTGCCTCAAAATTTTAAGGGTGGGAAACTGCCTTGTTCAAAACAAACTGTTATATTCCCTGAGACGCTAATGGCTTCCGTAAGAATTGAGTCAGGAATTTCAGTAAGTGCTCTAGTATTACCCATTGATGGAGAATTAACTATCGAAGATGGATTTTTAGAATTTGGGCCAAAAGGAGATTGCATGCGTGATGGTAAAGTTTTTTATATTGAAAATTCTGTGTCCTCTTGGAATCAACCAGATGTATGGAGCTCACCCAAATTTAATGAAGCAACCCCAGATGCCGAGAAGATACCTTGCTTTGATGATATAGTCGAATTTCCTGAAAATTCTACTTTTACTCTTTTATTACCGGAGCATACTCAACAAGTACAAGAATTGTTAATAAATGGAAAAACATTTGGTACCTATAAATTTATAGATTATATCAATAAACAAACAGATCAAAATCAACAATTTATACGTAACATTAATCAGGATACTGGAGTTATTGTATCAAACGTATACTGCAAGTCACTAGCAGGTTGTCCATGTCAAAATAATGTGCTTAAAATTGAATGCTCTGAAAAATTTTGCCCAACGCTCTCATGTATAGATCCAGTGCAACCCATCGGTCATTGTTGTAAGATATGTGGTGGCGTTATCACTTTCGATGTTGACCAGCGTTTCGATATTATATTATTTAAAGACCTTGTAAATTCGGTCGTGGAAAGCTATGGTAAAGAACATTTAGTGTATCACATCGGAAGATTTTCTAATAAAGTTCAACTGGTCGTAGTTGATAAGGGCGATTATTCTGGCATGAGTGCTGAAGCTGTAAACACTATTGATTATCGTATGGAAAAACATTTTGCTCCGCTAACTCAAATCAGTGGAAGCCCTATCTCTAAGTCTGGTTACGGACTAAAGATATTTATATCTATGTTCTTCTTAGTCGCTTTTGTTATGGGAGTTATTTACTTATATTATTATAAATTGCCTCCGATTCATTTTCCAGTAATTGCGCGAACTCATCCTAGAATGTTCACAAGGTTTAATAGAAGGACCGAGAGTGTTGTCTCCTTAGCTCGAAGAGATTCTGTTGCGCCAATTGCACCTACCTTGAGTACAGCATTTAGAAATCCATTATATGATTCCATAAAATCTCGTGTTCGTGTAGAAGAATCAGTGATAGAGGAATAGAAACTTGAAATAATAAACTTGAAAATGTGTGTGTGACATATACTTAAAAAAAATAGAACGTAAATTAATTTTTAAATTTAATCTGTAATGTTTAAACACGTTACTTTCTACGAAAAAAAAAAAACTGTTTCAGAGAACAATAAAGTTTTTGGACAAAGCAGTATAATTTCTTAAAGTCCATTAAGTGAAATAGATCCAACTGATAATATTTCAAAAGTAAGAAGTTTAAAGAAACCAACAGTGAAGTTTTTATAAATGGTTGAAAAGTTTGTAAATTAAACAATATTCAAGTATTTCCCTCAAGAGAAAAGACATCTGACATTTCTAAGCTGAATATTAAGCTCTTTGTGGTTTTGATATCTGGATTGTCTGAGTTCAATCAACAGTATTGGGTTTCTTCAAAACAACTCCCACCGCGTGGCTGTTATGACAAGTAGTTTATCATTTTTTCTTGAAGGTTTGTTTTTGCAAAGAAACAGTACCAAATGTTCAATGGTTCGTTTTTGTTACTACAAGTGATAATTCTCATAGTAATTTACGTATGATAAAGCTTTGATGTGTTGTTTTAAGTGATTATTATGAAACGTTTTTAAAGATTTAGAGGGATTTATCTGACTATAAATAAATAGACTTCATATAGTAGATAGTATAGAAATAACTGTTAAAATGTTTGATTTTCTCTTCTTTTTTATAAATAAATCATTCAGTTATAAATAGTCTTTAACCGACATAGGATAATAATAAAATAATGCAATAAAGCTACTTCAGGGCCCCAGCCCTTAGATATATGATAACCATATCATAATCAGCGCAGTCATGCGCAGGAATACCTGTGCTGGAGCATTATAAATATATAAATTTTCGGTTCTACTTAAAGTGTATATATTTCAACGTTTGTCTAATTTAATATAATAAAAGAAATTACTTATAAGTTATTTTATAAATATATAATACAAAAATAACGACGAAAACAAGAAATAGAGACATTTTGAGTTTTAGAAATATTATATAAAATCGAAATTACAATCATAAGTACCATTACAAACTGATAAACAAATGAACCAGATAAAGTTTTTTATACCATTATTAGCCTTAATTACCAAGTTCATCTAAAAAATAATCCATTCCAAAAAATAATTGGATGTAACTTGATGTAACATTAGAAAAGTATTGAAAATTACTTTTAGGTCTTTCCGCTGCCACAACGGCCTCCCCTTAAATTGTGGTGTAAATTTGTCATGACAGACGTCTCTGCGGCTCAGAGCGTCTTGTACTTTACGACGTCATAAACTGATGAAGTAGATTCGTATGACAATTTCAAATGCTTTTTTCATGTTTTTATTAATAACTCAGGAGTGCTACATGTAAATAAAAATAAGAAATTTATTATCTATAAATTATGGTTATGATGATAAATGTTCATTAAAAATTTTATTTGGTAGGTATATGTGTTTGCCTCATTTTTAATTATATATGGTTCAGATCATAAGTATATTAGATTGAAATCGACACTACAAACCTGCAAGGTTTTGAAATTATTTTAATTATATATATCTTTTATATTATCAGAACGAATAATATATTTTGTAAATAAATTACCTTTTTATTTATCGTAATCATATCCAATATAATATGACTAATTACAAAACCGCAAACCTAAACTTCAAATAAAAAATTAATCTTTAGGGAAAACACCGCATTTCACAAGAAAGCATTGTTATTTATAAATCTATCACAAATCTCGTCTTGCAAATTGAATCAGTACCCTGACACCAATCTCATTTAGCAATCCACAGCCGCATCTCAAAACTATTTACTTGGGGTTCGTAATTCTATTAGGACATCTTATTTCGTGATTCGAGAATAATTCCAAAACGCATTCGAGTTTAGAATGGGATGGTAAGAGAATTGAAATTAATAGTAGCGTAGTCTGTAAGCATTTTTTTAATGGGGAATTTATCTGTAAGAGTGTTATTATTATTATGGTTTCTAGGTAAAACTCGAATATTGCTTGTCTCGAATGGGGCAGTATCATTATCTCACAAAAAATCAATTTCAGGTTTTATATATCAGCTACGATTTCTACGACAACTTAGAGACCTGGATATTTAAAACCACTCGCTTTCACTCTGCACCCTACATTATTAAGGGGATATCAGGTGGATGTTTTTTAACAGTTTGAACGTTTGCCACTAGTAATATATCAGGCTTAAAAAAATTGAGTTTAAATTTTTAAGCCTCATTAAAAGGAACAGACTGCAATGAAGTTATACAACGCTTGTATCATTTACCCAACAAGCGTTGTAAAAGTCTACAGCCATCAAAAGCCCAACACCGTAAGCGCTAAGCATGCCTTTTGGGGTTTTCAACGTACATTAGTCCTCCATTGTGCTTCGTTTAATAAGGCGAGTGCGCTTTCCACTCCCCATATAAGGTACCGTCGCACAAACGAGGTTAATTCACACGATCTAACGTCGCAGATGATCTTTTATTTCGAGATTGGTATCATTCCAAATGACATTAGTTATGTTGTAATGTCATTTGGAATGGTATAAATGTGTTTTGATCAATGGTTAAGAATGTATTTTAATTTTGATTTACATGTTCTATTTTTATTTTTAATTATTTGATTTTCCCTTATTATTTCAATATTTTATCTTTTAATAACATCAATTAATATTTCCTTTTTTTTTTACACTAAATCGCAACTTCATATCGCAAATAAATAAAACCAAAGGAAAAATTTAGGTAAATAAAAAAAGTTTATAAGGTCACTATAATATAATTGTTTTGTTATTAATTTTTTTCTACGGAATAGCATAATTTTTGTCAGAAGTAGTTAAATTAGAAAAAAATGATACTTATTATATTTATATCTATTTCATCAATTTTACTCACAGATATTTTACAGTTTTGCATTAGTTTATAAATGCTTCTTAATCTGTACAGCTCTACCCTGTAATATATTTATAAAAAAACATACAGACAAGAGTTTACGGAAGATATTTATCTCGCGACAAATGTTTTAAAATTAATTTTGATAATACATTTTGTTATAAAGTCATTTTATATATATATTTGCCTAAAATAAGTCTCGTAAGACATTTTATATAGATTGCAGAATTTATAACTACCATCTTACATATTGTGTTAAGCGTATTAGAAATGACGCGAGCACATTAATTTAATATACGGGAAACTGAAAAAAGTATCATGTAAATAATTTTTGAAAACTATCGGAATTTTCTAAGTGTTCTAATTTACTAGCCTGAAATTTAGTAACGTTGTAATAACATAATTAATTAATTAAAGTATGGAAGCTCTCATAAAGAAAAAAGACGAAATAAAACTAGCACGACATGTACATACTAGAAAGTTCATCGAAGCGTAAAAATTCTCAAAAGTCTAAGAGAGTTTTTCAGTTTTACCGCTTAAACTTAAGCTTCGACAGATGTGCGAGGGTGCTTGCGTGGAGGACTCTTTGCGGTCGACACTCGACACTGTACAATACTTGACACTCCATGCGACACTCCTGATTACATGTTGCCGATTTGAAAATTGCAATGCAATTCGATTCTTATTTAATGCTTGGTGTATTTACTCGTCTATATTTATTGTTTAATTATTATTTACTATTAATTACTTTGTAATTTTATATTTCATTAGGTTAATTTAAAAACTACTAGGGTCTCTCATGAAGATTAGTCTATAAAATATTAAATGAATAAATATGTATCATGTCATTATGATTTCAAAATAGAAGAGTGAAAATATTTCTCCATCATAATTTACAATCATAATTGTTTTGTATTTCATATAAATTATTAATAAGTGACATAAGGCCGGGTACACATCGTATACAAGAAAATCTAGCACTATTGCCTTCGGCTACAACAATTACGACAGAGAGTTAGGGTGCATAGTTGTTATAGGCGTTTAAGTATTTAAAATTACATAAATTTATTATATGACGTACTTCAGTTCACCACATATTATTTATGCCTAAGTGTATATTGAGATTATTTCTTATAAAAAAAATATTATGTAGTGAAAATACTGCATATATGTTTAAAAAACGTTGTATTTATACTATGTAAAGATATTTATTAGCAAGTCTTAACCCGGTGAAAGCACCAAGCACACGACTGAAAACATAAAAGCTGCTTGCAGTAAAAGAGCTTTATTTATAGGTGCAGAGGTTGAGGATACGAATAAATCCGAAGGTCTGGACTCATAGAGGTAATAAACTTGCGCTCTTTGGTAAGCAATAAAAATAAATTAACTAGGGTCTTTATTGGCTCGGTGTAAAGAAGATACATTATTTACCTGGAACAAGAGATTACTTAAATGCTAGTTTTTAGATAAAGTGATTAATTTTATAAAATTAATCACTTTGTCTAAACTACATATATTTTTTGGGTATTTTTTTTGTAAACAATTATTAAACACACGTAGATCCCTTTAAATTAAATTATATTATCCATCTCCATATAGCGAGTCATTTTCCAAATACATGCCCTTTGTTATATCAGACAGAATATTACAAAACAAAATGGCGGCAACGTAATTAAATCTTCATTAGAACACTCAATTATAATTAATACGACATAAAACATTAACGTGATGCCACAATAAAGACGGAACCTGACCTAATGGGGGTGTTAGATGGTACATGAAATACGAGTAATTGTGGAATAGGGTGCTATTATAATAAAACGATCTTATATTGATGCTGATATAACTACATTTATGTAATCCGTATTCATTAACGGTATTAAAATATAAATATCTTAATAACAAAATTTTTGTTCTAATTTAACTATTTAAAAATTTGCAAGAGTGTATGTGTACCATTACTTTGATCCAATTCTACTAGATAATGAATAGTAAATACGTTTAGTTCAACTTTTTTAGTTGTTTGCTTTCATAAACGACACCACAGTAATAGAAATTAAAGAAAAAGAAGATTTAGTTTTGTATGAAAATAAAATGTGCATTTTAACCTGAATTTCTCACAGAAAGTAATTATCTTTGATATCGATGAAAGATTTTAAATATTTTCCATTTCTATAAATATAGTTTAGAATCTGTGGTGTTTTGATTTGTATAACAATGATATTGCGTATAACTAACATTCAATCAGGAATTTGTATACATGAGATGTCGTCAAAGAACAAAATAATTGAACTAGTCATTTCGAGATAGAGACGTAAGAATTTATATTGTTATCGAGAATCAGTAAATACTCTTAATATCTAATTCACTTCTTGGATTAAAAGATATTATGTAACAAGACATTTCCGGATGCATTGAATATAATTATATTATTTGGTAAGATGCCATTTATAGAAACATAAAATTCCGGAGCGAGTATTAAGATCATGACTCATATGATTTAAAATCAATCTAAATCAATGAATCGATTGGTCACACCAAATTTGGATTACAGGTGAATGTAGCTGTAGTTGTATATTCAATTAGAATATTTGTATGTTGTCTAGGAATTCATTATTATAATGATAAAAGAAATTGATATTGATGAATAAAGAAAGTGATATTGATGATTTAATTGATGAATATAATTAGAGAAAAATTTTTTTTGTAATTTAGGTGTGTAACCAGATTATTTTATTAGAATAAAAACATATTATTTATTATTTATTTGCTTAATTCTTAGTTCTGCTATTTAAAGTAAAAAGAAAAAAAATTTTTTTTAATTATATTCATTTTGTCTAATTTATTCTACTAACCGTAACATTAATTTACAATCTATTCATTTTATACTGAGAAAGTTTCCTTCCATTTTTGGTATCGACTTTCTCGAACGTAATTTACTCATAATAGATCCGGTAAGAGGATCAACTTACCAATACTCGTTTGATTTGGACGTCGACGGGAAGATAACATACTTTGAAATATTTTTGTCGCGGTAGAGAGGAAGCAAAGGTAGTATTGTATATATATATGTGGGATGTGTTGAAAATAAAATTTCTTGTAAATCACTAGTATTTCTTTATTTATTTTAGAAAACAAATTACAGCGCCGTTCGTCTTTTTTAATGCTTGACAGAATATCAGTCTGATCGTCGAGTTGCCATACGTACAAAAAATAACAAAAAAGTTAACCAAAAACTAAAGTAAATAAACTTTTTAAATAAATTTATAAATAATACCACAAATATATATATATTTATATATTTAGTATTTATTGCCCAAAACAGGTACAATAGGCGGACTTAACGCTAAAAAGCAGTCTCTACCATATGCATATATGTAGATTATAAATTACAGTCATTATTCGCATATTTATATAAATTTTTAAAATATATAATTTGGCAAGTTCTTGAAGAAGGGCAACCGATATTCAGTGATTACGTCAAATTTTAATAGCTACGAGTTTAGCAACCGTCCAAAATATAACAAACACCTAAAAGGTTCATAGGGTTGCTTTTAACGATATTACAAAGTTATATATTTTATATAACTAAGTTATAAAAAGATTGATTTTACAAAATATATTAAATTTGTCTGTTCATAACGAGAATATTTGTTACTTTATATAAAAGGTAAATAATAATTTATAATTTTGGATTTGAACTTAGATTTCCGTATATTTTCGACATGGCTCTTAAATATAGTGTCAAAAAATTTAGGGTGTAAGGATATTAATTGATTTAAAAAAATCAAAACCTGCTAACCCTAAACCAAGTTGGCTTATTACATCGGAAGAATTTTAACGAGACGTTAACTTGTTTATAAATTGAATTTCAGATCGGCAACAGCCGGGTGCCGTAGATTAAGTTTAAAAGTTCGATCACTTCTTTAGGAAATTGATGTAATTTTTAGGGTACCATAATTGGCTTGTATATTATTGGCAATTTGGGGATTAAAATTGAATTTATAAGTTAAAGAAAAATTACGAGACGGTTTGAGTTGAGGCAAATAAAAAATGTAATAAAAAACCTTTTTATTTCGAAAAGATGTTTTTAAGAACAATATTCAGTCGAGTGATTTTTTATTTAATTAAAGTTCTCGGGTTTTAAGTTGTTATGATCTGTAAATGTAAAATAGTTAATTTTTATAAGAGATTTAGTAAAGTGAAAGTTTCTATACTATTACAGCTTTACAACAGCAGTAAACAAATAGGATAAAGCCTAGACACCAGTCGTAAACAAATAGAATCAACGGCGCCGTGTTCCCACTAAAACATCGATTTACGTTATAATCTCACTTGTGAATACTGGTTTGTTGACAAACTTATCATAAATATAAAAGATATTATTTTTAAGTTTCTGTAATATATATCTACCCGTTTAAACTTGAGCCATGGGATATGTATATTATTTCTTTTAATGTTTGAAAATTTAATTAATAATTCTCATTTTTAGTTTAATAGCTCAGTGTTACTTCGACCATACTCATTCGAAGTCAACTTAGCAGCAGAACTATCTTACTTGTACTTAGGTTTAGTCAGAACTAAGTTTTAGGAACATGACATCGTAAATTTATGTCAAAATTACAGTATATTTTTCAATTAACAGCCCACACAGGATTGTATTTACCAAAATTATACTTCAATTAATTATATATCTTAGAAGTGGTTAAATTAAGGCCTACTTTCAACAAAACAAATAGTATTGTAAAACAAAATAAAATCACAACTATAATATACATTATTAAACGATTTTTCAAAGATAGAGTAATATCTCTCGTCTTTATTCGTCATCGTATATAAATTGATTTTTGTCTTAGATTTAATGTCACTCCCAATAGTCAAGGAATGTTTTATTGTGAATTTATTTTAGAATTAATATTCTGCTATTATTTATGCAAATAATAAAACCTGTAAATAACCAGTTTCTGTACATTGAGTATATTTTAAAACTTATAATAAGTTTTCGATATAGATATTAAATAACCAATTTTTATACATTTTGCCTGTCTCTTTGGTCGTATGTTTGTGCATGAATAAAGCAATTTTTGATGAATTTTAAGTAACTTAAAATCTTTATATATAGCTTTCTTGTGGCGGTGTTGACCATGCTTTTTTCCCGTGGGAATGAAATGTTAAACAGTTTGTAAAAAACAAAACTGTGTTATTCTTATGGTAAAAAGAAATTGTATGGTCTAATGATAAAATAAGTAAGGTTAAGAACGTTTTGCATGGAGTTAAGCTTTTACACACTTAAGCTTCCCGTTTGACAAAAAGAATTCTTTACCATTTCTTTATTAAAATTAATTATTTCGAGTTTGAGTAAGTGAGTCTTGCATAGACGAGTTCAAGTTCAAAATTTATTGAAATTAGTTTGAGTTGCGTTTCTTAATTTGCGGAAATTCAACACAATTAAGGTAAAAGTTAAGCTAACAATTCTACAAACAAAACTATTTTGTCAACTTTTTACCGACGTTAAATTAATATGCTACGCGAACGACGTCGCGGGCCCGGCTAGTGTGAAATATAATTGTTCTAAAGGAACTGTTCTCGAATGTCTGTCACTTTAATGGATTTCTTTTGTTATTATTGTTTGAAGTAGTCTAGGATTTTCTAAAGCGTCTACAATCTTGAGTCTTATTGTAATATTTTAATTACTTAATGTTTTGATTCATTTCTATCATAAAAGTAAATATTTTTTTTATTAAATGTAAAAATGTAAAAAATGTTTACTATATCTTCAAGTTTTAAGTAGTAGCTTGTTATAAAAATCAGGATTTGAATAAACGAATAGTGAACTATTTTTCATAAATCAAAGGTGTGTAGTGTTAGTAGTTTAGTTTAGTGATGTTATTAATCATTTTGGTCCTTCAAATCATAATGCATGTCTAGAACACATTGGTATTTACTATATCGCTTGAGCCCTTAACCCTAACTCCTTGTCTGCAGACGTCAGTTACGTTAATTCACTGTGCATTAGACATACACTATTTATGATAATTGGTCCTCAGTCCATTTGCATATCATGATTACCATAACGTCTACATGATTTTATTTATTACATTTTTAAATTGTTCAATATTTTCTAATTCTAGTCTCAGTTGAAGAATATTAAATAGGATGTTTGTTAATAATAAAAAAGTAAATACAGCGTGTTTGAATAACGATCTCAGCCTCTTATATATTATGACTATATAAACTGTTATATAAATTTACTGCTGACGACAAGTCTATAAATTTATCATCAAATAACAAGAACAATATATGTCAAATTAAATAGTTATTTAAAAATATTTATAGTCTATGATTTATATGACAGTACTTTATGTATTTGTTTGAAATTTTCTATAAACCATGTTAAGCTTGTTTACAATATTCATATGTATGTTATGTTGAACTGTTTTACATTGAATAGTGTGTATAAAGCTAAAACAACTTTTAATGGTGGAATACCATATAAATAACTTGTATTCATAAATTTGCAAATTTAATACTTCTTCGTGAGTTAGAACTTTGTAACAGTCACAAAGTAATTCGAACTCACACTACAAAGTCCATCTTTAAAGATATAAACAAAATATTTTGTTAATATATTATTTTTATAACTTTTTTTCATATGAAATTTATTTTGTTTGCAAAATAATGTTTAACCATGATATACTTTGTATGATAGGATCACTCAATTTAAAAGTCAAGGAGCGTGAATGAATTGATTGATACACCGTACCCTAGAGAACACTTAAAATACACTCCGGAGAAAAAATTTCGCTCTGATGGATAGCGAATTTTCTACGACATTAGTTTTCGGGAATTACAAGTCAAGATAACTTGAGAAGTTGAGAATGAAATCTCGATAGGTCTATATAATAGTCAAAATTTAAATTTTATAATACAGGTATATTTTCTTAATTATTATATTTGGGTTTTATAACAAACATAACTAAAAATAGCGGTTTGATGCAAAATTAATATGTAAATTAATTTTACATGACTTTTAAATTAAGTAAAACCATGACTAAGTCAGATTTAATTATGTTTCATGATAGCGACGAAAACGCCGAGACATCCCAATCGTTCTTTTCGCGAAGATTAATGTTAGTTTGATAAATTATCTCATGGTTAATGGGGTGAACCGCCTCGATAAAGATTCATCCTAACGAACACGTCATCTAAAGAAATTGTAATAAGATAGTAAAATACTGCTTCTACTATATTATTAAAGATGTCAATATTTGTTTGATAATGTAGAATAAAAAGTAAATTCATTAATATTTAAGATAAATTTACTATAAATGTAATTGAAAATAATAAAATTTTATGTAAGCTCCGCAAATCATCTATATTCATTTCACCAAAAGAGCTTTACGGAAATCTGTTAAATTACGATCTTTTTGCAACGCTCATCGTTTTGTTACATATTTTGTTGTGTTCAGAATATCAATTTCTATATTTGAATGTGCCGTATATTTTTGCAATATAATTTTTTGGAGGAATGAAATAATCCGAATGAGAAATATAACATAAGTTATATTTCTAAACAATTAAAGTAGATTTTTTTTCTCCATCTATTTTTTTCATGACATATTCAAATATCCATTTTATATTTTAAGTTTTTCAAACTATCAATTATGGCTAACTTAATTGAAATGAAAAATTCATTTTTAGCAAAATGTTGAAATAAGCTGTGTTTATGCCCGTCGAAATTAAAATCTAAGTTTTCATTTAAAATAAGCATTTACTACATATATAGGTAAGCGTCATTAGCTGGACGATTACAAAGAGAATGTGGATAGAGAAGAATTATAAATTTCGACTTCAATATTTTAAAAGATTTATGAGATATAACGAAATATATATAATCTTTATGGGCTGCAATTTTTTGTATTACGAAATTTAAGAAAAAATGTTTTAATAAACCTCCTTTCTGTGATTACGAGTATCGTTTCTCTGAAATTAAAAACCATAATTTATTTTTATTGTCGGGTTTTCCCAAGCCCCTAAAAATAAAAGCGTCCACTTTGATCTTTATTTAATTGCGAAAGGGAAGTGGGTTTCGAAAACACCACTTTTGTTGGATAATTTAACTCAGTAACTCGTTAAGACAGTTATCTGTCTTGTTTTGGGATTGACTTTGTTGAACTGAAATCTGAAAACGTGGTAAATATTGTAAAGCTAAAATATTCACAGAACTGAATGTATATTCTATTAGTGCATTAGTTTTGAATTACGAATTTAGACTACTTTGTACATTTGTATTCACAGCACCTAAAACAGATAGATAATAATAATACAGTTTTGATTTTATGTATCGACGTCATCGTATCGGTGACTAAATATTTTGTATGACTAAAGATAGAAATCAGCCTTATTAAACAGTGATATAAAAGAAACTAAGATTTTTCAATAAATATCATATTTTAAAGATAAAGATGAAAATTATTATTTTATTTTGATTAGATTAATGAGAACTACAAACTATATTGATGAATGTTTTTCTGACTACGAATGATTCACGATTGCCATTACCCTTCGTAATGTAATTAATTACATGGCGCATTTTAAAACTCCTTTTTTGCGATATAAATGTCTGATATATCTTGGAGCAAAAGGGGTTAACTGTTGACTAAGCAGTCATTAGCGATTACAGCTGCGAGTAATGTTTTGCATTAAACAATTATCAGCAGTTCCAGTCGAAAAAACTGAATGACTACCACCGACATAATATTTTAACTCCTTGATGACAAAAACAAATTTGATATTTAGTTAAAAAAATATTAAATACTATAATAATACTTGTTTGTTTAGTATGAAACTGATTTAAATTATGACAATACACATGTTTATGATTCTTTTATATGAGGATTTTACGATGATGCGCCACGTGCGTACGACGCACGACATATTCCTTTCCGAACTTAATCCGTCACCACTAACTTCTTCAACCAAATAATATATTGCAAGTGTGAAGCGTAAAGCGATATTTGTATGTTATTAAAAATCCATTTTTTGACGCTGTTTTTATTTGCAGCTTCTGTTATTGATCGAGCTGGATTGTATTTTATTAGATAGTTCTTAAGTTATTCAAAAACCTTTTTTCTACCCCTTCCTGTTTCTGAAAAGTAAATTTCCCTTTTTTACAAATGTTAATGAAAGCCAATTAAGGTTGATTGATCCTTAATTTCTTGTCTTGAAAATAATTAAAACACTACTTGGAAATGAAATATATTTTCAAATATCCTAATTTATTTTCTTGTGTTATGTAATATTTACTTAATACAATGGTAACCAAAAGCTCATAACTTATCATTGCAGAAGAATAAAATATCCTAATACATAAAAAGTCAGTTTGAATATTCTTACAGTTCGTAAAGTTTATGTTATTTCTCAACATTTACAAGTATACAGTACGAACGAACGTACGAAAGATATAAAATTTATGTCAACGCCTAACCCCTGGGTTTACTGTATCCGCTCACATGCGCTGGAATATAATTAAAATATAGCACACTTCGCAAAATCTTAATATCCTTAGTCACGAAATATTTAAACCCAGGTCAGAATATTCTTAGGTAATTCTGTGCAGTAAAGATGCCTCTTAGGTGATCAGAATTATATTAAGAATAGTTGCAATGAAAAATTGTAGAAAATATATTATATAACAATAATGTATAAACTATTACCCTGTACGGTGGATTACTTAGCTCGATGAAGATCACCAATAACTGCGTGTCAAAGTGTGAACTGGAGGATACATTTGAACATCAACATTTCGAAACTCACAACGGGTCCGTGGAGATATAATGCTGCATAGAATGACATATCACACTGTGCCTAAACATTTTATTACTTTAATATGTTGTTCGAAAAAAAGTCCGGTTTCGAGAATGTTCCTTTAAGAATTATATTATTTTTATATATTCAACATTTTACACAACATAATATGATTTTGGCCTAAAAAGTGGAATTTAAACTTTATCATTTTTAATATTTCATATAATTACAAAGTCTACTTTGGGACACCGAACTAAAATAGTAATAACAATAGAAAAACAAGGAAATATCCACCCCTGCGATAAGGGACGAACGAGTAAAATGAAAATGGTCGCTTTCAACGAATAAGCGTTACCATAAAAAAGGTTTTCAGTGAGCAAGTGAATCATAATTTATGAATTCCGGTGTCCGACCGGTTGCTAGGGATGGGAGATTTACGCGGGGTCATTGTGTCGGTTCCCGGTCTAGGCACGAATGCACTGGGAACCTATAGATAGGATATTTTTCATTATGATACCTTAGAAAAATATATTTTAAAAAATTATAATTTCTATTTTTTATAGAGATTTATATTGTTTCTATATTTTATTAATATGGATATATTTTTACAAATACCGGCCGAAATATAACTGTCAGATTTTTAGTTTTATAGGCTCATAATAAGGGAAAAAGAAAAAGTTTCAAGTCAATTATTTTTTATTTGTAATCAGGTCCTATCTAGAATCTCAATTCTCTATAGTAACCCATCGTTAATGAAACATAAGGGGTATGCAGCATCGTGTGGTACATCCCTTGTATCTGTTTATTCTCCCCGGAGTTGCAAATGTATGTATACCCGCTAATCGCTTCCAAACTTCTTAATAGTATACAGATGTGATTTGTATTTTATAGGTCACAGATTCTCGTGCATTGTGAAGTGAATAGTATTATTAAACCCAAATAATCATAGCTTTCCATACAAGCTATTTTGATTAAATGTCAAAACATTTGCTTATTATACTATATACGGTTTTGAAATTACTATTGATTAAGTATTGTGAATCAATATTTTTTAATAAGTGGTGTTTCTTTTGGAAAAAGAATATAATTGTTGTTGGTTTTGATTTAAACTCTCTATTCTTTTTTCCGTTCCTATGTTTCTGTTCATACTGAATTTATTTTAGAATAAATGATTTATATGTTAATACAAAGATAATATATGTATGTTTGTAACAAATTTTTACTGTCATTATATTTGTTATTAAATATTATAATTTGAAAACTATCACGTTTAAAGAAATTGTATTTAAGGAATCATATCAGATCAGCTAATTGATAAAATTAAGTTAATCAAATTGTTTCTCTACATTTTGTACCTAATTGTTAAATAGAGTTTTCAATTACTATGTACAATAACCATGCATCTAACATTGCCTTTGAACGGATAAAAAACCCTTACAATAAATCTCTTAGAATAATAATAATGTAAATAAAATTAAAGAGATAGCATATAAATATAATTGAAATATGTGATATATTATGTGGGAATTAGTACGGAAGCGACAGTCGGAGTGACATGAGGCAGTACAATGGGCTGCTTGAAATGACAGGCCATTTTGTACTGCGATGTATCCTAGACGTTTCCTGTACATGACCGTACGTTTACCGCTACTTTCTTTTTTTTTATTTAAATTTGCATCTTATATTTACTAACATATTTTTTTTTTACTAACATAATAAATATTTTAAGTATAACCTATAACATAATAATTTATTCTTGTAATTTATATTTTATTATCTAGATTATCAGTATTGTCTTCTCAGAAAACCATAATAAGGTTGTTTGTTGTTATGTGTTTTGATTATAATGTGAGATCTTTCTATGGTAAAACATCATTTATATTAAAAAAAATTGAATCATCGTAAACGAGGTATTTAAATACTGAACAGACAGGTAAGAGCTGTAATATGTACTCATTAGCCAATGATTAGTTTTATTTTTTAAATGAGTAGTGTACATATGAACGAGTTCTTCCTTGAAAGGTAGAAGCACTTGTCGCTCGACAGTAGAGGGGGTTGCATACCACAAAAGAAGTCCCTTGCTTCCGATACGGGACTCAGGCTATATTGGACAACTATGCTTATTAAACCTTAAAACTGTAAGGATAGAGGCGATAATGCCTAAAATGGTTAACGTCTACGGGTGGATAGCTGTAACTGTGTAGATATATGTACAGTACAGTCATATGTGCGGGGAAGAATTTATATTTTTAAAAGATCGATGTGCTTTCTTTTTATGTTTATTTAGTATTCTATATATAATACTTTTTGCGAGGATCGACGAGAAAATCTTAACGAATATTTTTAGATTTCTACTAAAGAATAATATTTATAATACGGCAATATAAATTATTTATAACCCCATATAAAATCAAACATAACTGTATTTTTCTTTCGACCTTATTTTTTGATAATTGAAACTTTAACTCAGCTGTCTTCGTCTATATTAGTTATAAAAGTTAGCTTTATACTAAAGGTCACCTTAAAGATAATATTTTAAATTAAACTCTTCAAAAATAACTTAATATTTTTAGGGTAATAATAAATAGTAATAAAAAAACGCAAAGGGTCTCGTTATTCAATTCTGTTACTCGCAAATAATATAAAGTAATTGAAATAGTTTATAAGAATATTGCCAAACACGATACAAAGACAATATATTTCATAACCGTCAAGACTTCTTTATGAGGATATAAGATAAATTGTGACTGAATAATAAATATTGTAACTTCAAGAAATGTATGTGAATTTCCTTTGTAAATTTTTTTCGAGTCTAGAAGAGTAATATAATCTTTATTAAAAAGAACTTGCATTTTGTATTCAAGTAAGTCCATATTTAAACAGACGTTACGGTTTCGTTCGTAAAAACGTACGTGATGTCAAACGTAGTTTTTTGTGAAAACGTGAGAAAGGTTTCAACGATGTTATAGTCATTTTTTTCTTATTGCATATGAACGATTTTTATGACAGATAAGTCTTTTTATTGCTAGCATGTCATTCCATCAACAACGATTTAATTAAAACGAAAAGTATTATCAACAAAATAAGTAATCGTCTCGTTTCATAATACTACTTACTAGAAAACGGATCTCATATTTGTTTTGATATAAGAGCGACGAATTAATTAAAGTAAACCAACTAATCAACTCGGTATTTCAATAAGCGTCGAAACTGTGTTAGCTCAGGAGAAGTATAGATGTTTGAAGGACGGGTTACTTCAATGTAATTATACTATAATTGTGAAATTAAATATAAAGCACATTATTCACTTTTATATACAATGATATATATTGTAATTTTTAAGCAATTAACTATAATTTACACTAGTAAAACATACACATTTTCAGTTCTCATTTTTTTTATTTTTATATGTATATTTTTCAAATAAAAACAACTTATAGAATGTAATGTATTAGGTGAACTAATTTTAAGCTAAGAACCTGAATATTCTTTACTTCAATTTAAATATTTTTTTAGTGTTATTTAACATGAACTAATATTATACTTCCAAATTTTGGTGTCTGTTTACAGCAATACGTTATAATATGACTTTGAATATAAATAAAAAGAAATAATTTAAAATTTAAATTATTATAGTAAGAATTATATTAGCCTTATTATATAAAAGTTAACCCGCACGTGGAATTTGTTACAAGCAATGCAAATTTTTAAACAGAAATAAATATTGTGAATATCAAGATATTCGTTAAAATACACATGTTTAATTAAGGGGTTATTACAATAATATTAACATTATATTTGATACATTAACAGAATTATATGAAACTCTAAGGTAATGCTATGAATAATACGATACCTAAAATAACATTAGGAACTAACTGATGTATTTTAATTAGTCCTACATTATTTTAAGATTAATTTTCATGTTATTTATGAAGGTTCTTTTCAAGTCTTATAAGGTCTTTTTTTTCCGTTGAAAAAACCCGTTACGGGTACCCCGTCGGCCCATGGGGGTGACGGCCGGGGGGTGATGTGGGACTACCCGGCAGCATAGAGGATGCTGCCATTTTTAGGGCTACCCACTAAAAAACCAACGGTTGCCCTCTGCGCCGTAATGGGACGTCACGGGATCGCGTTAGCACACACCGTGACGCCCCGGCGAGACCCCCCAAATGAGGGTGCCCCGAGCAACGTAGAGCACCCTCTCATCGTAGGCCTATGTTAGGTAAGGGGGGTCACCCTAACCCCTCACCAGGACTACAATTGGGGAAGGAAGCGACGGGCGTATTCCCGCCTCCTTCTACCCAGTCTCCCCCTACGAAGCGGGTCAGCGGACGAGGCTGTCTCCCTGTCCCGTTCCGCGGCCTCCTTTGCGGCGATGACTTGCTCGCAGAAGGAGGCCATTGCGACCCAGCACCTCTCGCTGCTGACCATCGAGGTGATAACGCGCGGCAGCGAGAGGTCCCTGCCAATCACGCCCACCAGTTCAGTGCGCTGGTGGACCCAGGCGGCGCACTCCGCCAAGGTGTGACGAGCCGAGTCGACGGACTCGTCACAGTGATGGCACGAGGGGGTCGCTTCCCTTCCTGCTATCCTGTGCTCACCGAAGCAACCATGCCCGGTCAGTACCTGCACAAGACGGAACGTTAGCGTTCCGTGTCGCCGATCGATCCAACGGTCAAAGTGAGGGCGGACCGCCCCCACTGTAATCACAGCGGCGGCAGGGGACTCCAAGTCCCTGTTCCACCGTCGCATCAGGGCTCGGTGAGCTAGAGCCCTGATTCGCGCCGCCTCGGGCCTTGCCCCCGTTGCCAAGGCTTCTGCCCGGTGCCAATACACGGCGGCGAGCACCTCCGCCTGTAGCTACCAAGACGTATCGCTTGCCAGGAGAGTGGCCGCCGTGTAGAACACTGTACGGTACCCCGTGATGATCCTCACCGCTAGGACCCTTTTCGTTCTTCGCAACAGGGTCCTTGAGTCAGCGGTGAGGGACCCCGACCATATGGGAGCACCGTATAGGGCCATGCTCCTCACGATGCCGGCATATAGACGCCGGCATGGAGCCTGCGGCCCACCGACGTTGGGCAGAAGCCTTCCCAAAGCAGCTTCAGGGCGAGAAGTGAGAAGTGCGCCCCGAAGTTCCATCGTCCATCCATGGTGAGGCCCAGATATCATTCATCTGGGCCTTCACCGCCACCTCCGAACCCTGGACGGAGATGGACGCCCGACGAGGGGGACCTCTCCAAGGCACAGGATGGCCTCCGTTTTAGTGACAGAGACCTCCAAACCCAGCAGCCCTATATATATATATCTTTAATCCCCAAATCATATTTATTATTAAATTAAATTCTATGTACAATAAATAATTATAAAAATATCATCATTTTGTTTATTTTTGCCTTCAGAATTATAGTTCTTATTTTTTAAACATAAGGTCTATATATAACCGATTGAGAGAATGAATTACCCATACATTTGCACCCTCGTTTTTAAATCGGGAATGATAGTATGTCCCTTAGGTTTGTAATTTACGACGTCACGGGCTATTAGAACAATCAACCCTAAACTCTAAAAAGTTTACTATTGTTGCATTTTAATGTTTAGGTATCTAGCAAAAATTATTATAAAATAAATAATACGTGTCACACATAGTATTGTATTTGCATTTGAAGAGAGGTTTGTGTTGTAATTACATGTTTAAAAGTGCAATTCTCAGTATCCTATACACAAAAACGGGGTTCTAAAAGCATGTTGAAATTTAAAAGTACTAACATTAAAAACAAAACTGTCGAAGATTTTTACCCTGTCATCGCTGACATCAGTCACTAACTTTCCCTAACACGTCAAAGTCTTTCCGCTTGCCTTTTCCCTTTTAAAAGAATGCAGAACCACTCTGCAGGGATATTAAACTCAAATCAGAGGGGAGAGGGTTCCACTTAGTAGGGAACGTTTCAATGCAACTATTGAAGAGTCGTTGCGAAAAAAGATTTCTTTTCACAAAATGCCTCGAATGCAGGTTACTCACGAGTTGTGTGAGTTAACCTTTTATCGATATTGCCATTGTTGCATAAATATATGGCAACGTATTGTATTATGTATTGAGTAAATGTATTTTTTTATTAAAGTTGCTGATCGATTATTTGAAAACTAAATAAACATCTCATAGTCAGTTCTGTAATTGCGGATGGTGCTATAAATCCAGAGTCAAAATGTATTAAAATGAAATATTCCTATACGTGTCTTCCTTTTACGTAATAGTAATTGTAATGGCTCTTAGACTATATCTTAAATGCAACAAACTTGGCATGTCCAGTGGCTGGTACAGTGAGTGCGTCTAATGACCGAGGGTGTTCGTTAAGGGCTGTCATCGAGGGGCAATTGAAATGTTTCTTATAGTGTTATATGATTTTGTTGTTTGTAGATGTTGTATAGTTCAGTTTTTTTTTTCTTTGATGAATAGCCTAAAAAGAATCATTCATAGTGAGATCAAAATATTCATAAGATTTATATTCTACTTGGAACAATAACAACCCTAGCGGTGGTTACATCAAAATTAATTATTGTTAATTTAAAATGATATAGTAATTATTTTTAAATAAGCGTAATTTTATTTGGTTCTTTTCTGTGATTTACTTCCATTCGTAGCTAAGTTTGTATATTTCATTTTTGAAAACCATAAAGCTGTAACATATTATAATGCTAAAAAGTAATGAAGCCATTTCATTTAATACGTAGTGTATTGTAAAGTGTGTGTTAGACAATTTACAAGTATAAAAACTACGTCTATCTTCTATGTGTATTACTATGAAGTTTATTGGAGGCTGTCATCACAATGAAAATTCTTGATATTAATGTGTCTCGGGTATAAATAATAATGTTTTCGGCTATTCGCACTGGTTGCTCTAATAGTCCGTGTCGTCGTAAATCGTTGGGGAAATCGCTGATAGCAACATTGATGCTACTTGAAGGAAAGAGATTATCTGTATATTTCCGATTTGAAAACAGTTTTATTATAAATAAACGGGACCTTATTGTTACGAACTGAGGTTTTGTGCACATTATAAGATGTTATACAATTTTTAAAAATTACTTTTTAAGATTGAGATTAAACAGATTGTCTATGGTTTAACTATATTAAAAAGCCATACATTGATCTAAAGTAAAAAGTATTTTGTTCTCCAATAAATCGGCAGAACCAAACAATAAATCATTTCACCTCTATTATAGTATCAGCAAACTAACATTATTGAACCTTAATAAATTATCGTATAAAATATTCATTTTTAATTTTTTAAAAAAAGGGAAGAATTTTCTCTGGAAACAGTGTAAACAGTGTTGCTTACAAAGTGAGTTCCTCATAATAATAAGCGTATAAATTTGAAACTTCGGCATTCCCGTGGTTAACGAGTTTGTTACCATTAATTAAGACGTTCCTTTGATTCTCATTAGTTATATTTTGCTATAGAAAAACGTTTTAAAGCGAGCTATTAAACGTTAAATATAATTTAGGCTGTGACCTAATTTTATGTCATCTATTTTCAAAAAAATATTGCAATATGAACTGTAAAATATAGTGTACCTTTCAATAATTTTAATTATATGTACACACATACATATAATTAAAATTATTGAAAGAATGAGACCTAACAAATATAACTGTTTTAAAGTAAGAAACTTGGTAAGTTGACCTATAAATCTTTTAACCCTTTTCTTGATAATGTATCTGTGGAGATACATCAGACTTAAAAAAAAAAAAGTAGCATAAATTTTTAACGCAAACTAATCAATTGTACGTGATTGTTTAGGTAATTTCTTAATTTTCGAACGCTTGTTCAGTTTTTTCTGTTGGCCAGACTGATGAGCTGTCAAACTTCATTTTATTTCAAGTTGCGACTTGTCGACACGCAGCAAGGTAAGAAACTTTACTAAAATATTTCGGGTTTTATATATTTTATAAATGGGAGCGTGAAATTATAAATTTAAGTATATTTTGCTTTAAAGTAATTACTTTAAACTTTCTGTTATTGTTTGGTTGATGCTTCATTTGACGTTTTAAATGGATGTATCTTATCGTGCACACTGCCCAGTGTGTAGCAATGTTGTGTTTATTTGACATGTATCTCATGGTGCACACTGCCAGCTTCACTAACAACTTTTACAGAATATTGTTGTATATGTATATGCACACTGCTATGCTGATTAACTGTTCATATGCTTATGCATGAATAGCGTGTTTTCTATTGGTTATAGGTACAATTATGTTTTCAAGAGTTTCAAGAATTTCAAGAGCTAGTAAAATACTTGCGATGGTGCCAAAACACCATCAATCATCAAATGATGAAGAAAGTTCAGATTCTAGTAATGAGGTCGAGAATTTTAACTTACAAAAACGTGACAGCACTGAATCGTCAACTGCTCCGTCGCTTCCTTCCTCTCTTGAAAATCTTCACATTCTTTCAGACGATGATAACAATCTCAGCATCCCCCAAATTACTGCTAACTGCCCTCCGATATCAATGAAACCAAAACTTTCATTGGATTCTTCCACTCAAGATTCTCATCACTCGATTATACCTTCTTCACCAGCCACCACAGCAAGCTTTGTTATAAATAATAGTCCGAAATTGAACCGAATAGTACCTGAAACACCTGAATCATCCCCAGCAATAGTAGCAGCCACACCATCACCATCGAATATAAAGCATACACGATCAAAACAGCCAAGACTAGCTATTAGACGGCCTGCGCCCATACAAAGACAGCAATTGAATTTTCACTGGGAAAATAAAAAATTTGAATATAATGCCGAAATACACGATAAACAGTTACCAGTAGACAACATCAAAACACCTCTAGAATATTTTTGTTCTTTCTTTGATGATGACATCATTGATACGATTACACATCAAAGTAATTTGTATTCAACTCAAACAATTGGTCGCTCTCTTAATTTTTCCAAACAATCTATCAAAGATTTTATCGCAATTAATTTGATCATGGGAATCGTAAATATGCCGGCTTATACTGACTATTGGTCCCAAGAATTTAGATTTGCACAAATAGCTGATGTAATGCCACTCAAAAAATTTCAGCAGATACGACGGTACATTCACTTTAACGATAACTTACTTGATGACGGTGACCGATATTTTAAAGTTAGGCCCCTCATTGATAAAGTTCGTGCCAATTTTTTGAAAGTACCTCATGAAACCAGGTTTAGTATCGATGAAATGATGGTGCCATATAAAGGCAAAAAAGCCGGTAATCGAAAACAGTATATAAAAAGCAAGCCTCGCAAATGGGGTTACAAAATATTTGTTAGAGCGGGAGTTTCGGGCTTTATCTACGATTTTCTGGTCTATGGCGGCGAAGACACTTTCAGATATCACAAATTTTCTCCAAAAGAGTTGAGTTTGGGCTTTGGGGCCAAAGTCGTCTTATCACTGTGTAGAACTATTCCTGATCCAGCATGTTCAGTTATTTATTTTGATAACTTTTTCACCAGCTTAGAGCTTATTCACGTATTGCGATATGATATGGGAATATTTTCTTTAGGAACAATCAGATCGAATCGACTACGTGGTGCAGAACAGAAACTGTTATCTGATAAAGCCCTCAAGAAGAAAGGTCGGGGATCTTATTCACGAGTGGTTTGCAACAAAAACAAAGTGTGTTTTTTAAAATGGCATGATAACAAAGTGGTCACTGTTGCAAGTAGTTATATTTCGGAAATACCTGTTGGAGTTATACAGCGGTACAATAGGGATTTAAAACAGAGAGCTGCTGTCCCCTGTCCCAATATAATAAAGCACTACAACGCCCATATGGGTGGTGTCGACCTTGCAGATATGTTAGTGGCTTTATACAGAACGGAAATGAAAAGCCACCGATGGTACTTACCGATATTTTCCCAAATTTTAGACATGTGCGTAAACAATAGCTGGATTTTATATCGCAGGCATACTGTCATAAACAACGTAAAACATATGAGTTTAAAGAAGTTTCGGCATCATATTATACAAGGGCTTTCATATTCTGGGCGACAGCAACCATTTGAATATTGTTATTCTCTACCATCAGCACCAAAAAAAATAATAAAAAGACCCAGTAGCCTAAGGCCAACTCCTGACGTAAAATATGATGGATACAATCATTTCCCTACTTTTGGGCCCAAAGGACGTTGCAAGCTGTGCATCAAAGGCCAAACGACTGTTATGTGCATTAAATGTGGTATGAGGCTTTGTCTATTACCTGATCGAAACTGTTTTTTTAATTTCCATTATATCAATTTCCAAAATTAATGTGATTTTGTTTTATTTCTTTTGCAATAGAAGGTTCAATCCAAATAGTACAGAATACTGATAATAATCGCTATTGAATTATATGTAATGATTTTCGTATAAATAAGTTTATAATCAAGTGCTAATATGGCAATGTACCTGTAGAGATACATTGTTAGCGTAGTGTAATTATTATTACTCTTGGCAATGTATCCCACAAGATACATGTGATTTTTTTTAAACTATCCTCATGGGATTTTTTTTGTTGTTTTTCTAGACATCATTGGATCTTAAAAGTCAAGTGGTATGAATATTATTTTAATATTTAAAAAAAAAATTTTTGCCAAGTTAAGGGTTAAAACTTAAAACTTTAAAAGAAGAGAATATAAGCATCAAAATGAATATATTCTACTTTGAAACTATGTTATTTTTAAGTAAATAAATGTATTGATTTTGTATTGTTGCCTTAATGATAGCTTATAAAAAAAACCTAAAACAAATGTATACTATTAAGTGGTCATAAAAAGTGTGGTAATAGGTAGAGATTAATTATGATACTTATGCAATACTGAGTGCAAAATGTTAAGACAAAAAATAAATGTAAACTGAGATAACGTAAAACAGAAGACTGTCCCAGCAATATGCTAATATAAAAAAAATATATATAAAATATATATGAAATCTTTATCGGCGTATTTCAATATCCTACTCGCAATCGAATTAACATTATTTACGACATTTACTGATGTCAAACCTTTACGATACTAGGTTCCTAAACATGAGATGACCATTTTGATGAACTGGCCTCTTTGATCTAAATAAACTATTTGTATGTAGACTCGTGTATTTCTGTTTTGAATTGAGTGTTTTATTTGTGTAAGTATTATTTGGTTTTTGGTATAACTAGCAGTTGAAATTTTTTCTAATTACGAACCTCTATAAGACTATTTTTTTTTTAATTTCCTTTAAGCTTGTACTATAAAAGAATCTGACTTATAAAATTCTAGTTCAACGGATAGTACCCTACGGAATTTGATTTCTTGGAGAGTGTCGAAATATATGCGTTTTATGTTCGGTATTTTTTACGTTAATTTAGAAGTTTAATTTTTTCAGCGCTTTAAGGGGTGTAATTAACTAAGTGGTTTTAATTACAAGATATCTCCGCGTGCTACCCAAAAGTAAAGGTCTTGTCAATTAGAGTTGATATGATGATTGATATTTGGTCCGTCTATAACTTCAATAATATGCAAAAGAACATCCTTTTTTAGCGAAGGTACTCTCTTAGCTCAGTTTTACAAATTTCATCCCTATATTCGTTAAATAGGGATTGAAAGTATGTATATATGTAGTTCAGTGTTTGCGAAATAAGAAACATAACATATACAAAAAGGAGAATTTGGGATTAAAAGTTATTTTTATACACAATGAATTCGCTGCTCTGAAATGAAAAACTAGAATGAGCACAGCTAAGTTTACGAATATTTTTATGTCCATTATGAAACGTCAATACGAGAATGACTTAAAAGTTAAGGAGCCACAGGCTTTGTCCGAGCAACTTGGACGTTCACTTCGATTCTACTTTTAAATATTTAAAAACTCGTCGCTCCCGAGAGAAACTTGCGCTGAAATACTCTTAATTTTCATTTTCCGTTATTAGTTTTGCTTGTGTAAGTTCGGAAATTCTGGACAACCTAAGTTTGGTAACAGTTCTACACGAGCATGAAACTTAATTTGTAGTATTATAAGCAACTTTGATTTATGACCTGCATGTTAAAACTAAAAGAAATATTGATTGCAACAATTAAAAGTTTGCTTGGGAAAGAAAAAATATCATAATTGTAATCTCGATTTTCAATTACAAGTAATGTTAGTAAAAACTTTGCAATATAACACAAATTCATTTGATTTTTCGATAAAAACAAATAAAATTATTACACGCTTCAAATAATCTAAATTGAGCAATAAAGATAATTGTTTTCCTTATTTATATTTACAATGGACATCTAAATATTTACAGTATACCTTGTGCGCTGTAGCATGGTGCGGGTGAAGTCTGTCAGTACCACATGACTAGGGATGGACGTTATGCATTTCATTTTTTTTGCTTACAATACTCAGAGCATAAATCTAGTTCTCTTTAATATTGTTATTAAAATGAATATGTTATTCAGTTGTGCAGTGTAACTCCGTGTATGAACTTATCTTTACTGATATAAAATTAAAAAGAGGGCTAATAATTTTTTTTCGTGACAACATTTTTGCTCTATAGCGCAATAGCGCGGCGGGTATATTATTTACCCGTGGATGCTGTCAGTACGAGCGCTAGCACGGACTCTGATATGAGTTTATATGAATAAAATATATTTTTTCTTAGCAACCTCTTAAGCAATCTTACCCTATATACGTTTTATTATTTCATAAATATGATTATAAACTCTTTAACAATAATAATTTAACTATTTATACACAATATACTTTATTATTAAATAAAAACATCGACTCTTCATCGTATCAGTAGATCCCCTCACTAGGGCGTTATGTTATATGCATAACACTTTGCTTAATTTTTCTTTCTTTTAGATTTTATTTGTAGTCTAGAACATTCTAATTGGTTTTATTTCAATTTACTACAGTTATTATAATTTACGAATGTGGTATAACTCTCAAGAGTCTCAAATCAACTCTCAAATCTCAAGAGAGAAACGAAACGTTATTGACAGTGTCACCCTCACCATGCTATAGCTTACAAGGTATAAATATTTGCTATTATATTTTTAGAAACAGTAAGAAGAACTTCAATATTGACAAGGAAACTATCTCGAGATATGTCAGACAAAAAGTAACATATTCGATAAGATTATGCCATAAATCATGAGGTAATTTTATGTTGTTAGTTCCCAAGTACGAAACAGAGGTATAAATAAAACTTTTTAATTTGTTTAACCTTAAACTCCTAAGATATGATACATGTAGTTAAGCATAATTTTAGCATACACAAGCGTCACTGATGGTACATATTCCTTTTCTAATTGTCAATGATCATTTAGTGAGTTAATCATTAAACCTTTACATAAGAGTTTCTGTTTTGAGTCAACTCAATTTTTCTTCCTCACCGCTTAAATAACAGAATATGAGTATATTGTATACATTTTGATAGAGCCGGGACCGAGTCTTACTCCTATAACAGCTACGACTGCCATGCTAGACATATAAATAATATAAATATAAATCAATAAAAATATAAATTATTAATATGATATTTCATAAAGATATGTGAATAACACTGTAACATAAGAGTTACCTATATAAAAAGCTCACAATCTCGTAAGAGAAATTAAATTCAATCAATGTATCAACTTTCAGAGGCTTTGAAAATAGCATTCTTACCCATACTTTCATTAGCAGTAACCTTGATTTAGTCTCTGTCTATACTTTTCACCACTTCGTTAAAGGAACTCATACGAAATACTTAAATATGAAAAAGTTAATTTATTAAACTTGTTATAGAGCTCTTTATATTACACAAATATATAAATTCAAGGTTAGTCTAAGAATGTTTCTATAATTACATAAATGTCCAATTTGGCAAAGAAACAAAATATGTCTATAAAAAGATAAAATAATTAAGATCAAATTAATTTAAATAAAATACGTTTATGATAACTTTTTAATTATCAAAAGATATCCATTTTTCTATAAAAGCAGTATAAAGTTCTTCTTTTAACTTTAATATTAGGTTCCTCAGTAAAACTTTACAACGGTAAGTTATAAGTAGGTGCTCGCTGGCGATGAGTGTTGTATATCATCACAAAATCCTTTAAACCTGAGAATAATGGATGCTGTATCTTGGAAATTTACATTAAAAGAGAAATGATTATAAGTTTTTATAATATATATTTGGACTCCACTAACTATTTCAGATTATTACCCTAAATTTTTTTTTGAGCCTAACACAAGTATTGAATCCTAATATTAAAGTTATTTTTTATATTCATTATACATATTAAAAAAATACTTTAACATTATTAGTAATTTAAATATTTACTACCAATGAAATAAAAGATTGTAACAATAGGTAGTTCATAATCGCTAATTAAACTAAACGCACAGCTATGGCGGATGCCGCAGCGTCTGAGCGCAGTCGTGCTGCCGCATCAAATTGCACTCGCTAGCCTACTTTCTTACAAGGATCTAAAATTTTGGAATAGTCAGACAAATTTTGTTCACAATTTGCAAATATAAATATTATGAAACTTAATAATTCCATTCCATATGTCGACAATATTGTTTAAAGATCTTTATCATTATTTCTGTGTAAGGTACATTAATTTGACTATAAGTCATGACGAATATTAATACACCACTTAGAAAAAATATAATCAAATGGGATCATTTAAATGAATACTTTCTACTGAATATATTTTGATTTTAAATGTAACATTTTTACTTGCATCATGAAAAATTATAAAACATCAAATTACTTAAAAGACAAAAAAGCTCCCACATAATGCTTAATCCCCGTTTAAACACTTAAAACATTTCTAGTAATACTCATTTTCCATCCTTTACCTACACAAATAGTTGTACAACAACCTGTCTGACCCAGATTTTTTATTTCTCTACAGAGAATGAAATTGCTCGTAGTGGGCTCTCCGTGAATTTTTATTTACAAAAAACAGTCTTTATTTTTATATTTCAGGGTACGGAACTGAAATGATATGTGTACCCTACCGTTTATTTTATGCTGATGGAATGGCCTTTTTACTTGTTGGAATATGTTTTTTATTTTGCGCCTCCTGAAGCGCCAGTTGCCGCACTGGGGGTATAGTTTTACGAGTTTGTTGGGCGTATCTTTCTCGTGATATTATTTTTGATTAGAACTCTCATATAAAAATTTGCTTAAAATACATTATGAAATTTTGTATTTTACCTAAAAAATAAATATTAGGTATGGGATATATATTGTCAATATAAAAAGCAATATTAGATCTTTCTGAATTTGATGCACCCCGGCGGACATCCGAGATGACATCCGCCTTAATATTTGCTCATAACATATAGAGTATAAATGTCTAGAAATGGTTTGATTTATTTAAATAGTTAACTTACAACGATTTCCCAAGTTGAATATATTTAAAACTTAGCTCGATGAATAAATTCAACAAAAATACGACCTACCTTGCCATCTCAACCGAGGAGTTTTCAGGAGAACTTTAATTAAAAAAAGTTAGTAAGATCTTAAGCCAATTGTAATAAATCTTGGAGCTTGAATTTTATCCTAAAGATTTTTCTTCCACTTTTCTATGGTTTTTGGTACTTTCATGTCGAACAAAGAAATAAAAATATTTAAATTAAATAAATTGTTTATTAAAATAACATAATAACAGTACGTATGTATTCAAAGCGTTTATGAAACCTTTTCATAGGAAGGAACTCGCATACCTGAAATAAACAGTCCTTTTGCATACCAACGGATATCTTGACCCTTCCATTTAGAAGTATTTTCTTAACAAATCCCAGTTTTGTAAGGATTTTAGAGTATTTTCTTAATGAACTATTATCTCAAAATATTATTAAATGAATATCGTTGATAATCAAAAAAGTGTAGGTACGATTTTAAAAAATCAAGATGTTATAAAACTTACGTTTTACCCAAATCGACGAAGAAGCGTTATTTTTTTTTATTATAAAATTAAGATACATTAAAGAAACTAAATCTCGGAATAATAAAATGTTATACGGAATTTATAAATTAGAATTCAAAAATGCAAAAGCGTTTCCGTCAATTAATTAAACAAGGGAAGGGTTTGTCCTAAATATAAAGGTCGTTAGGGACGAGTGCACCCAGAGCATCATTATCTTCAGACCCTGGGGTTCAGTGGGATCGATAGCGAGACTTATAGATTTAAATATTTATTGGTACATGTACAAGTTACTGAACGCTTTTTTATGCCATAGAAATTGTTGTTTTTTATAGTACTGATATATTAAAATGAAACTTAGAGGTTCGAGTTACGATTTTAAAGAATAATCATTTGAACTATATTGTTAACATGGAAATTAATTTTAGACATATTTGATTTGTATATTTATCTATTTATAAGAATTGTGAATTATTTTTATATTACTTTTGTTATCTTATAACAAAACGCTTACAGTGAGGCTATACCATATGGTATTTCTTTTATTTTTGGCCAAAGCAATTAGAACAGAAGGTCTCTTCAAAGGGTAAGAGGTTTGGAGAAAAGAAAAATGTGAAATCTTGACTAAGAGCATATAATTAAGACGATGATAACTAAATCTCTTTGTTTACTAAATCTTTAAGATACATGAAAAGATTTATTATCCGTTTTTATAGAAAATTCGAGCTGACACGACCCGGTTAAAGACATTTTCGGACCCTATTACATCTATGAACGATTAAATATTCATAAGCTTTGTAAGCGTCCAAAAATCGGTCACATTAAACTATCTAAGGAGTATGTATTCTTCATAGTAAATTATTGGATTTATTTTCTGAAATAATTTTAAACGAGAAAGTTTGAATATTGTAGAAGCATGACTTTATAGTTATTTGTTGTTTTTTTTTAGGTTATTTTTTTTTAAATAGACTGCTCATTTAAAAAAAAAACTTCTCACTTGAATATAATTTTTTTGATATATGCTCGCCAATTTATACATTTATAATATCATTTGCATAACACTTTTTTGGATAACGTGAGGGGGTAGTACTACATTTTCCCTAAATCAAATTCTAATAAATATATTATTAATATCCTTTTTCTTAACATCAGTAAACTTAATTAAAATTTTCCAAAAATTAAATCATATATAACAAAAAATATTCTTGACGGAAAATAATAGCTATAGAATAGTACAATGGATACGAAGGAAAGCTACTCTTTTAAAAACAAAAATGTATTTAAATTTTGAAGTCGCGTCGTCTGTTAATAATATGATAATCGGTTTACAAACTGTACTTAGAAACACTTAGTCGCTCAAACGTTTTCAAATTATCCGATTTGCTCAAAGTTACGAAAGGAAAGTTTTCACTGTATACAATAATCTTATGTGGGATTACTGACTGTTGGAATATATTTAATAACCTAAAATAAGCATTCACTTTCTGTTTACATTATTATTATTATTATTATTATGCTTCTCTAAAATATTGTAAGAATGTTAAATTATAGAAATATAATATTAGAGTATCATAATAAAATGGATTTCCATATTATTTGACGACTCTCATTGATTGATTTTATGCTTAAATTGTAAATGCATTATAAGTAGGCAAAAAATATTTATACATTTTCATATTTTATTTACAGGTAAACGAAATGTTACGAGCATAGCTAAAGTTTTGACTTTTTCGATATTTAGAATACAGTAGATTGATTATTATTATTAATTAATTAAGATTTGATTATAATCAAGCTACTACAGGTGATAAGACCTTTTTAATATCTTTGAAAAATTACTTAATATCTTAGTTAGTTTGTAATGAACCGATGTAATGATCGATGACATTATATGCTATAGCCATACCTGCTTATAAGAAAACAAGGTCTAGAACAGTACATATTGGAAATCATAATGCAATTCAATTCGAGACAATTTTTAAATTTATTCTTAGAATACACGATGGAAAGTGTTCGGTTGACCAAATAATTATATTGTCTTCGAAAGTAGCCAACTAGTAATAGTAAGTAGAATTGTTTGTTTGTTTGTTAATAGAATCTAAAATAACAGATATTAAAGTAAACAAAAACCGTAAAAGGAAATCCCGACTTACTCTTAAAAGGATTTTGCTTAATGGACTCCAAACAACTTAACAAGTCGGTCAATATCTGTTGAAAATTATGCGACTTTGCTAAAGAGATTGTTTCTAAAATAACTACAAATCATCAGTAAAAGATGAACTATTACTGATATACTGAAGAAATATTTTAAATTTAGGATACAAGCACTCTGCTACAACACATGCTGCCATGGGAGAGCTTAGCGGCATCAATATAAATAATAGAGTGATTCAAACAATTTTGATGCAAAATTTGGGAAAAATTGTTGCTGGTTTCAAGAGATCCTTTTACTAAGTCAAGATCTGTAGTAAAGGTAAGATACATAAATAAGATATTAGACCTGTAGCTGAAAATAGGATGAAGAAGAAAAATAAATTTAAGATAACATTCTAAAATAAGTAGATTTGGAAGGAGTTGATTTGATAAAAGTTGGAAGCGATGGAGCGTGGGATGAGAGCTGGAATATTTTTCAGTCAAAATGATCATAAAGGAACTGATGACGAATATTTAATGGAGAATCGACCACTCAACATGCAATGCTATGGGACGATTTTATTGCTAGAGGACGATTTCATTGCGCCCAGGATAATACGTAATAATTTGTTTATTTTTCACTAGCACCTTTATTTGATGAATCTAAAAAATACATAACATGTTACTGCGGACTATAGCATCGTACAGTAGTTTTTGAGTGTAGGGAGGAGAGTCCCATCAGATTCTAGACAACGCAAGAAATACTTTGATCCCTTTTTCAAATTTTGAAATTAAATATTCTATATGGGAAATTCCGTTTAGTTTACGATCGAGTAAGAGGTCTAAGAATAGAAAGGTCAATGAAAAAGAAAGAAAAAATTAGGAATTACGCACTTTTTAGCAACCACAACCGCCTGACACTTTGGAATTGCTTCATATAAGTTGTGATATGAAAGCTACTGAATCTAGATAGTACAGTACCCCTCTATAGGGGTATTCCTGTGGTAAATGAAAATGTTATCGGCATATTTTGAGGACATCACAGAAACTATTAACAGACAAATTGAGATCATGAAAATAAATGCTATAAAGTAGCGCACTTAAGACTGAACCAGGAGACCTTTCTAAACAAGTCTGGGTAGAAGAATGATAGACTGATGCTTAATTACAATCAATGAAATGCGTCACGCTCGGCGGTAAGCTTGACTGAAGATTTTTCTGCTGAAAAACGAAAAACAAACACTATCATATGCAGCAGGCATAACCAGGAATACACACAGAAGGCAAGTACGCCATTAGCAAAGATCAATCGAAAATCTGTAGTCAATATGATTATACTTTTGGCTGAGGCCAGACCTTTTCCAAAACGGAACATGTATTAGCCAAGAATACATCTGCTTTCCACTATCCACTCCAGACCATTCTATAAAAGTCGTTCAATAGCTTTACATAATTTTTATTGTAATTATTTTTATTATTAACCGCAATTGTACATTCAATATCCCGCAAATACGGTGGTAACAACAAATTTTTTTTTGGGATTTTAGTGTAGTTTTAAATATCTTTTAGTTTGTTATAACTATAACAGTAGTGAATAAATTGTCTTTGTGTTGTTATACTAACAATTAATATATATTGGTTAGTATTATAAATAGTTATAATAGTTTCATTTCATTTTAGGCGATAGTATTTAGTTTATTTTAAAATGGATCGGGATCCACCTCCAAGCCCCCAGACCATGCAGGTTCTGTTATCGATTCGCAATCCACCTCTCATATTTTAACCGTGGTCTAAACACCTTCGCGGTAGCATCATGGTGCTGATTTAGATCCTAATGCCTCTTCTTCCTAAAAAACTCCTTCTACTCATCCCTCAATATCTGACACTGCTAAAAAGTCAACTGATTTCGTCTTCTTGAAAGTTATTCAAGATCTAAAAGTGAAAAGGTTAAAAAAAAATGAAACTTATCTGGATAATTTTTCGTGAATCTCTTATTCTTCGATTAATTAAAACGAATTCTGTGGTCCAAAAATTATGATATTCAAAGTCCTAACGAACTAATGTCTGGAGCATTTTGACAATAATGTTCCAGACATTCTACCAGTCGTGATTGTTTTCCTAATTTTACTAATCAATATCAATCAATATCAATTCACTTTATGTATTTCACATATGGATCGCCCATTCATTGTAGTTAAGCTCCCGTGCGCTCTTAGCTTAGGGGATCCTTATTCCTTTTTAACTAATTTGAATCAAAATTCAAAATACATTTCTTAAACTTCTTAAACCTAATTTTTGAAACGCTTCTCATCCTAGAATCTTGGAGGATTCTTATTATCTTACCCATTTGCAAACCTGGAACAATTTTATCAGAGTCGAATTCCTACCGTTCAATAGCTCTCTCCTCTACTCTTTTTAAAATTTATGAACACCTCTTAAAAACCTCCTGGAGTGAGTGGTGAAAGGTTATTTTTAGGTCCTCCCAGTTTGGATTCAGAATGGGCCGTAACACTTTGGACGGTATAAGCATTTTAACGACAGATATACGATAAGCTTTTGTAAATAATGTACCTTGTGGGTCCATTCCTAGTCCTCCTAGACTTCTGTATATGATAATGTCTCTCTTCCGTTGCTCAGGCAGAAAATGCTACAGTTGAGTTTACCGAAGATGATTTTTCTTATTTTTAATATGTTCCTATATCGAATTATAATTATTGAATATCAAACTTCAACATTTTCCCCTAGATTTCTCTGAAAAGGTCTCTTCCAAGGCTCTGCCTAAGTCCTCTGCTTTATAAAGCATACGTATTCTCTCATGATCTCGAATACTGTGTCAGTAATTTCAGTAATGTCCTCCAATATGCTGATGACTTTGCCTTTTATTATAGCTCTAGTTCATACAACACATTACCTGTAATATATACATTCTTCAGCATTAACTTGTCCCGTGTTTCTATAATCACAACTTATCTTTAGCGGTTACTAAAAGTCAAGCAGTTGTTTTCACAAATTTCTTTTTCTTCTTTATGAACCAACAAATTAATATTGTCTATTAATATTGCCTGGCGAGGCTGGCATCTTTATTCTCAAATATTATAGTACCTCCTACCTTAATCGTTTAATCATTTTATATTTAATCGCTCACATTTAACCTTTTATAAAAGTCCTACTTTTATTCCCTCACAGATCTTGATTGGGTCAAGGGACCATCATACCCTTATATATACTGACACATCTAAGATCTCACAAGTTAGTTGCACGGGCACTTCTTGTTGGGTGCCAAAATCTAATATCATTTTACAATATAAATTTCCCCCAAAACATCAGTTTTCTCTGGTGAAGCAGTTGCTATAATTGAAGCTTATTGGCCAAATCCCATAAATTACAACGTTGTTTTGCTCAATTCTGTAATCGAAATTTCCTATCATTTGAGGATCAGGGACGTTTTGCTTTCATATCATAATTAGGGTTTATGTGTTTCATTCCAAGTTATTCTGTATCACGGGAAAATGAATCAGTAGATTTCTGTGCCTCATCAACTATTTGCTTCAACAATTCTGCTGAAGATTTGTGTGCTTTGGCGTGTGAGTTTCAGGATAAACATTGGATCTCCCTATGGAGTTGACCAAAAGAAAGTTTTATGGTTCTATCTAAATTCCTAGACGTCAGTGGTTTTTTACTCAAAAACTCACTTATCAGAGGTTTTTATCAACTTCATTTATTAATTATTTAATTAAATTATTTAATTAAATTATTGAATTAAATAAAATTTGAACTATTTTATCTTTTAAGTGTTTATAATGTTAAGTGTGATAATGTTGTTTTAGATTCTACTGACAAAGAGCTCCTTATATGATTTTGACAAACTGCTCAATATAATTTATTTTAATATTCACAGGAAAATCCCCTTTCTGAGAAAATACTTGTCACCCTTAATATATTATTGAAGAAATATACCAGAACAGTAAAGGTGAAAGAAGATATAGTTTTTTTTTGTCTTTGGTCAGTGACCCGCATGCTCGTTTGCCCTCCTTAAACATAAAAAAAAATACTTCAATATTATTTATACATATTACAATATACCTTGAAAGAATAGACAAGTTGTGTTAAGAACAGAGAAATGCTTAATTATAGGCTACCTAAATAACTTCCTGTATGAGAAAAATATAAAATAAGTCCTCATAATTTAATAATAAAACGGACAACATATTTCTATTAATATTTAATATGTACAAATATTAATAAACTAAAATCTATGATTTATAACTTTAAATCAGTATGTCTATACGTCAGCTTTGATAAACAAATGTAAAGTCTTGGCAACGGAAATAGCGATTTTGGCAAACTCGCTTCAGTTGAGTGATGAAATGAATTTTCAATTATCTTCTGACCGACATTTCATAAACAACTGCTATTTTCTTTTTTTTCAAGCTTTAGTTTTAGTAAAACAAACTGACTTTCCACCTCACTTGCTTTCTTTGAGATATAATATTAAAGGCAATTCAACCGTAATATTATAAGAATAAGGAACGTTCTATTCAACAGTTTATCAAAGTAGGCGTTTAACTTCGCTGGCCACTCCTTTGTTGCTGAGTAATGTGATGTGACATTAGTTGCTTCTGTTGGAGCAAAGCGTATGAGAACGAATCAAAATTACATGCTTAAACAAACACCCTGTTATTGATAAAAAATCATTAAGCAATGGCTATGTACATGCACTATGGCATGGCATGGCACTATGTATATTCGGTTGTAACTAATAATAACGTAATAATAATTTTTAACTATTAAATGCGGTATAATATTTTTCATAATTAATCCACGCATAAAACTTACTAAATTCATTAATAAACTTGAGAAAAAAAAGCAAAAATGATTTTAAGTGCTTTGGAACTTTTACTTTTGAAATTTGACGTATAATTTGATAGTTGTTGTATTTATAATATACTCTATCCCAGCAACATTTGTTTAAAATTAAATGTGATATATAATAAATTTTATACCATATTAATAACTGCTTCAACTCCTCGTATTGAGGTAGAAGACATTTAATTTTTTATTATTTATTAATTACTCTGCTCTTCCGTAAATTCAATCGTCCTTCAAACTAGAATATAATGATATAAAATATTTTTGACCTTAGTAAAAAGCGCGTTACTAAACTAACGGCTGGTTATATCCAATTTACACTAGGATGAGAGTTGGAATAACGATGACATAAATTTTGATACAACTTTAAAAATACGTTATGATAGGTTTAATGTATTGACATTTTACTAATTTCAAGTTTATGCTTCATTTAAATTATGTGTATATAATTAGTTTAAAAAATAAGGTCGACAAAGTTTATTTTGAATCATACATACATAGATTATGAATACATACATAGATACTATGTAAGTGATATCTAATAAACGTTATAAAAATATTTTTATGGATTTAATATACCAGAGAATCAGAAGTAATATTTTACGAACAATTGTTATAGCACACAATGGAGTTGAAAATTATATAATTAGGTGGAAAGCAGTCGATGTATAATATGGAATTTGCGACATTTTGTTATACAAAACCCGGGTTATACTCTCGTGACTCCTTATTAATATTATAACAAATATTGTTTTTTACTAGTTTTAGTCAGGGCCTGACTGCCTTATACTTAATGGTTAGTGTTCATGTAATGGTAGGTGGTAAAGCGCATTAACTTAATGAAAGCCTATTAAATCTTGCCTTAGGGACACCCATATTGTATTAGAAATAAATAGTTAACAACTCATAAATTTTCTGAATTTTCTTGTCTAATTCTAACCAATACATCCAAGACAAAAAGTAATGTCAGTATAATCTTAATGAGGGTATTTCATATAAGGCATTACAATAAAAATGTAACACATTGAGAGTATCATGCGTTTCAAAGTATTTTTATATAACTACTAGATTCCGCCCGCGGCCTCGTCCGTTTGGTGTATTGATAGAAAGTATCCTATGTCCTATTCCAGGCTATTTTTGTCAAATTTTATCAAAAAAACAGCTCAGATTACTCGTAACATATTTGACGTTTTCACGTTTTATTTAAGTACACAGATAAATAAACGTACAGATTGAAAGAAGTTCCATTAGTTAAGATTTTATCGAAATCGGTGTAACAGTTCAACTGTTTTAGAAATGCGTGCATGAGTACGGGGGTAGCGATGGATATTATTCAAACATGCTCACGAAAACTTGCCAATGTTTGAACTACCTATGTGAAAAAGTTAAGCTCGATCGGTGCAGTTGTTAACACATAAAAGAAATATTCTCCTTTTCAGTGAAACTTTTATACTACTCCAGTTAAAAATAACAATAATAATAATTATAATATAATGACGGGGGAAAACGTAAGGAGGGAATCGTTGCCGTCTGAAGCTGGCGCTCGACATGACAGCATGTAGACCCCACGTAGAAAAGGCGGGAGGGAATCGGATAAACCGAAATTTTTACAGCCGAAAGAAATTGACTTTACTTACTTTATTGAAAATTGTTCGCAAACTGAAATAGAATAATTGTTTTTTTGTTATTTTAGTTTAGTTTAATTTATTTAAAGACAGAAATCCAGGTAACTTAAAAACTAAAAATTTGATGGGAACAAACTCGCAAAACAAGCAAGTAACTTTCTTACACAGTAACTTAATTACACAGTAATTTAATAAATTTAAACAGAAACGAAATTGGTTAACAATATTAAACTTCATCTAAATCACAAATCTCATTCATATCAGACGAGGCATATTTTAAGGATTTTTTTTCAAATCCACTCTGGTTCTGTCTTGCATTAAAACTTGCAATTACTTAATCGTAAAAATTACAGATATCTTATACAAAAGGAAGACAATTACAAAATTACACTTCTGCCACAAAACATCAACTCAACTATCTATTTAAAAATATTAAATGCAGTTTGGAATAGACAAATGCAAAATAAAAAGATTTGTGAAAGATTGAGTTCAAATTCAAATTTTCAAATTCAAAATTTCTTTATTCAAATAGGCATTTACACGCACTTTTGAATCGTCAATTATTACATTATAAAAATGTCAGTATAGTCAGTCCGTCCTTAAGCTACCACCAGCTCGGAATGCTGTTCTGTTGAGAAGAGCTGGTTAGAAACTCAACAGTTGCTCTTTTTAAAATAAGTGAAAAATGTTTGATGTACAGATTAGAATATTCTGCAAATGAGTCAACAACCAAAGCTCCACAACCTAACCTTTTACTTGATCGAAATACGATCAACTAAGAACTCTTGTATACTATAATAAGCTTTATTTAACAGTATACTTTTCATTTTAGATTTAAAAGCAAGTAAAGGAAGGTCTAAGATATCTTGTGGAAGCTTATTGTATATGCGAACACATGAAGGATTTTTTAACTTTTTGCAGACGAAATATCTGCGTTGAAAGTTGATTTTTAATTCTAGTATTTATAGCGTGTCTGTCACTGTTTTTTTCATATGTATCCAAATTGTGACGTACAAATAAAATGTTATTAAATATGTATTAAGAAACGAACGTAAGAATACCAATTTCTTTAAAGACATCTCTCAGGGAATCTCTAGCTTTTAAGTTATAAATAGCCCGCACAGCTCTTTTTTGTAAAATAAATAGAGAATTAACTTCGGCACCACTGCCCCATAACAAAATACCGTAAGACAAAATACAATGAAAGTAACTAAAATAAACAAGTCGAGCTGTATTGACATTCGTTAATTGTCTTAATTTTTTAATTGCATAGACGGTGGAGCTGAATTGCCTGCGAGTGTTGAGAGATGGGGGTTCCACTGGAGCTTTTTATCTAAAGTTATACCTAGGAAAACCGTTCAGTCAGTCATTTCCAAAACTTTATTGTTAAGGAGAAGTCTACAATTCTGACTTTTTACATTGGGAAGTGTAAACTCCATGAATTTGGTTTTCCTTGTATTTAAGACCAAATTATTTATTTCGAACCAATGAAGAACACGTGACAGAGCGCTGTTTACTTCGTCATAATTAGTCTTATTACGCCCGATTTTAAAAATAAGCGAGGTATCATTAGCATAAAGCACAATGTCACATAAGCCCTTTACGAAAAAGGGCAAATCATTTATATAAAGTAAAAATAAAAAGGGGCCAAGAATAGATCCTTGTGGAACACCCATCTTTAGGTAAGAACCAGCCGATTTAGAATTATTTACATCAACCGTCTGGACTCTTTGATCTAGGTAAGAGGCAATAAGATCAAGCGCAACACTACGCACACCATAGTGGTTAAGAGCACCACACTAGACAAATTTGATTAGATAGAAGTCAAATAAAAATACACAATTAGACTTAAAACAATACCTGAAACTGAATTATCTGCAATAAATGGCACTAAAGCATTAAACACCTATGCAACACCGCTTCTCAACAATTTATTTGGAATTATCAAATGGTCAGCTACATATTTCGAAGCGTTTAACATTATCACCAGAAAAACACAATAAACATAATACTCACCACATTCGTTCAGTCGTTGAAAGATTTACATTGAAGAGAAAGGAAGAAGGGATAGTTATAGTATATATTTAGTCTCAATTACATCCAAATTATTAATTTCCAAAATTATAAATGGACCACGTAAATTCAGAAGCGTCGAACAGTTGGTTAACTAAATAGAATATCTATACAGAAACAGATTTATGGTCGCCATACAGGACCATGATAGACCTAATTTTACCGGTTGATGTTAGTTTGTAGCTAGGAAGAAGTATTCCGATGGTCACAATAATGTTGGCAAACCATTGTATATACAATTTGATAAAAAATATAATCTTATCGAAATTACCAAACCGTATTATAGATATAAGCCATCAAGCGTGCTTGAAAATTCTAGAAGTAAACTTTATTGGGTCAGAGATGTAATAACGGATTTTATACTTGGCTTAATCCCGTGATAGTAACATAGTAAAAGACAGCATTAATTTGAGACAACGTATAATAATAATAAGTTTTAAATATGGAGATATTTAATATTATTTATTACAACTTCCACTTCAAGTTCTTTGTATACCTCCAAATAATAAAATTGATAAATATAAAATTAATAAAAAAAAAATAATAGATTCGTTAAAATTCTAAACGAATTCGCGCAATATTCATTTAACCTTAAATGAAAACGTTAAATTTAAAATTAATTCAACCATTTGAATGCCAAGAATGTTTCTTGATGTCATCTAAACTCAGTTTAGTTGAATATTAAGTCTAAATATATTTTAAATTTTAAAGCAATATTTCCAAACATATATATATCGTTGTGAAATTTAACCTGTGATTTGGTACATTCACGTGTTTAAAGGGAATAAAATATTCTTGAAGTAAATTTAGTTATATAAATTAACATATTATGTCTATAGCGTTGAGCATTAAATATTTTTTAATAATGTAAGTAGATTTGAATTTATTTTCGGCACCATAAGCTCTGAAATGTTCAACAAAAAAGAGCTCAATGTGAACATTGTAAAGCACCCTAGTCCATTTTTAAAGCCCCACAAATTTCTCGATTAACAGTCGAAAAATGAAAAACAATTCCAATTTGGCGCGTCAACCGTTTGAATACGGAACGAGAAGCGACGAGGCGTACCACGCGTCGAGTCGAACGCTATTCCAGAGGTATGCGAGTTGTAGTATGGAATATATTTTGATATGGTTTTTATTAAAATTTTACTATTATGTGCCTTTTTCATTATATTAATTATTTTTTTGATCAATTTTGGTACCTAATTAGTATAGTTTAGTTTTATTTTTCGGACATTAAATTAGCTGGCAAATACATCGAAAAACGAAATATATATTATTTTTCTTTAATGATTTAAAATGAGATGAATTATTAAGATACCTAAGAGAGATTAGAAAATAACGCATCCTTATTTCTGAGCTTAATGTTCTCATCCAGTTGACGCGAGTTTACCGCTTGTCACTGCTGACGTACCCTACGCTTTTCTCGAATTTTAAACAAATACATTTCAGCTCCAGATTAAATAGATTTTTAGTTAAGTGTGAAGCAATTTCTAATTACTAACGACTTAACAATTATTTTAATATATAATGTAGCTGTGACTTAGTAGTCTTTTCTTATTGGTAATAACTTTTTATTACGATTCTCTATAATACGGTAATATTGATTGAAAGTGTAGAACATATTTCATATACATGTGACAATTAGTTACCTGCTTTCTGCTCTATAGACTTATAAACAATAATTTTATCTACACCACACTTATAGCTGACTTATTTTTTCCTTTTTCTACAATTAAAAGTTAAAAAAGATATAGATATTCATTAAAAAATATATATATGAATTTTATTTTTAAATCGTAACCAAGTTTACCTTTGTTTTGCTCTCAGTTACATGACTACGCATCAATTGGTACGAAGTGAATTTCATAATCGTGAGAAAATGTAGCCTGAATCGCTTACACGTACACACACAGACATGCACATATACCTATATTATTGTACTATGGCCTACCTACATATTGAATTATGGTATAGTAATTTAATATGTAGCTCATACAAAAATAAATTAGACAACTATTTAATTTCGTTGACACAATAAAAGTGTCATATATTATAATTATTATTTTTGGAAATTTAGAACAATTATTTAGCATAATTTTTTATTCTTATTAATGATATAACATTAAAGTGATAAAAGTTGTTGATTTGATAAATTGTCATCATATTAAGTTATTGTATTTACATACTTTATTTATTAAGAAGAAAATACCATAAATATATTGTTAATCATACTGTAAAATAGTTTATAAATAAATACTGTTTACTATGTTTAAAAGTTATGCATATGATTAAACTTCAGTTGATCATAGCGCTGCTGTCGTTTTTTTAAAATTGTTATAAATAGGGCTTATAGCCATTATTGACGCATTGTTCGTACTGGAAAAGGAGATGGCGAATTAAGTTATTTTATTTATACATTTTGTGTAATGTTTTTCTGTTACATCTTTTGTGGGTATTTTAGTACATTAATAATATTATATTAATATTAATTAAATTGATATTAATGTTCATATTGTGTTTTTCTAATACATTGTTTATTATTCTTCTTTTATTAAATATAAATACTAAGTAATCTTTGTTTCGTGTCTTTTCTTTATAACAATTTAGCGATATATACTTAGTAGTGCAGAATAGTTTAAATAATCACAGTATTATTTAATATTTTTTGTTTTCTTTATTAGTAGAACCCCATTAATCTAACACACGCATGCCCGCATGCTCGCAACTACGCACGCACCCACCCATACACTCACACATACATCTAGGAAAGTTATTCTTTGTTTTGCAATATTTCCTATCACTCCACGTAATGTGTGCGAATAACAATGAAAATAAGCCACAATCTCAATTAATGCTAGCTTAACTTAAAGAAAATAAAGGAATTTCGTTATAAGCGTAATGGCCGTCGGCTCGATCCCAATAGCAACGAATGAAAATTAAATTAAGAGACGCGGTGGCTCAAAAGTTTATTGCTTTCAATTTGACTATAACTTATTAAACATAAATTTCTCTTGTAATCAATAAAGTCAACAATCAATATAGAATAATATAGAAATCTGTTTGCAAAGATAGATGAGGGAAGGGGTTCTCGTATTAATAATGCACACCTCTATGCTTACAATGCTGTTAATAGTTGAAGGGAATCTAGCGGATGTGGTCTACATCGTTTCGGCAATATGGATACCCATATAAAGATACACACGACGATAGGATGAATTTACACGAGGGCTAATTGAATGAATAATCTTGATACCAATTTGAATTGCTCTTGTAAAGTTGAAGGATGGTTTTTTTAAACAAATCTGCATCAGTAATATACCAACTGTCCTATAACACCTAGACTAGGCTAAATAAAACTTTGGAAAAACTTTAACACGGTCAAGAATTGAACTCAGAAAAGAAAGCATTATTTTACTGTGATTTGTTACTCATATTTTAATTTAAAAATAAATGTGTCATAATTCAATAGGTTTTAATTAAAATAGTTACATCATCAGGTAAGATTGTTTCTTCTTAACTAAAATTTTATTACCATAACGTTTTTATGTTTGGAAATAACAATGCTTATTGAAATTTCATTATTGTTACTTGTGTTGCGTTATGCTTGTTGTAGAGATGTTGATATTATTGTCAAATTAGATTCAAAACACCTGATTGATTCTTTGACTTCGGAAACCTCAGTCAAATATTTAACTGAGTTAGCCCAAGCTTTTGCTAAAAAAGCAGCAGAAACATTTATAAATGAGATAAAAAATAAGAAACATCTCTTTGCCAATCAACTAAATAGAAGGTAAGTTTATTTAATAAATAATATGTTGTAATGGTAACTAGTATTAGATAATAAAAGTCAAATTCAATAATTTCAGACCTAAATCTATAAAAGTAGATAGAGTGCAAAAATTTATCAGACCTTACAAAGAAAAGCCCATTTTGAATGAGGATGAAGCTTTTAAACTCTTAGAAAAACCTTCACCTGATGGTGACAATTTAGATTGGCACGATGCTCAAGATCTTACCTCAGAGGAACTAGGAAAGTCATTTTCCAAAAAGGGAATTCCTGTGTACGGATTGAAGAAAGTTAATGGTATTTATGTTAGACGATTTTTAGGTCTTTTGAGATAGACTTATATTTGTAATTAATTAATCAAATATAAAAATCACTTAAATAAGTACTTAATTATGTTTTTAAAAATAAAGTTTATATTATAAAAACCGTCTTGAGACTACACAAGATGGTGTGAACATAAACTGTAATCAGAGATGATTTTATCACATCTATATCCCAATAATCAATTATATCTATCAATAAAAACATGAGTTCAACACAATAATACAATATCTATAATCAAGAATGCGTCCAAAATCGGTATACCCGCGGTGATGGTCGCCGCTATAACTCACGGTCTATATGAATTATTGATGCATCGCACAATGCTGGGAGCTGGATATTAGATGATAAATAAACGCCACTATGCTTCCCTCCGAAGCCCCTAAGAATAGAATGCTTGAGATGCAGAAGGCTATTCATAGTGGATGTTTCTATGGAGATAAAGAATTTGATGATGTGAACATTTGAACGAAATTTAATGTGCTCCTTATAAGAAATGTGACTATTGCTTGTCGTTGGGTTATAATATTCTCATGAAAAATACGTTTTTGATACGTTTATTTAATTAAAATGGTTAATCGTTATTATACATTATAAGCATAACGGGCTTTGCTAACCATTGTCTCGTGGCTTGATGTGAATACACTGATACATTGTACAAAGTACATTTGCTAATTATGTGTTTTACACTGCCATTATTGGCCATGTGATTGGCGTTTGTTCACTCTGAATCTGTATCAATCAGAAGATAGTAGTTTGGTAATTTGTGTATTTGAAACATTAATGATGTTCTGTGTGATTAACTTCTGTTATGAATTTAAGTTGATAGTGTCCATGTAAAACATCAACTTAAATTGTTCTTAAAGAACTTTTGCATTTTTAAATTTTATATTATAAAATAATGTAATATAAATAAACGTTTTTAACTTTTTCAATTATTGCATTATAGATTATATTACCAACACAAAAATTGTATTTATTAATCATTTATTAATTTATTTTTTTATTATTTTAAACTTTATATTTTTATTTTATCAAACCATTAACATTATTAAATCCATGGTACACAACGGTGCATGACATGTGTTCAAATAGTTAGTTAAGAATATTGAGTTCAATATTCTTAAGTAAAAATTTAGGCTGACTGTGTTACTTATAATCCCGCGTCACTCAAACTTATTCCGGAAGACGTCCTAAGTGGATTAGGGGAATTAGTGTCGGATCAATAGCACCCCATACGACTAGCGATTCTTTCCTGTTCGAGGTACCTATCTGGAATGGTAAATACATACTGCACTTTGAAGATTATTTGGAGCATTAGATAAAGTATAATCGAAAATAAAAAAGTTTTTATATTTTAACCTTACTACTTTTTTTGTTTTAAATTATCTTTAAAAATCTAGCTCAGAGTTAGGTCTACGTAAGCTTTTAGCAACCATGACGTTACATTATTTTTCCGGAAGACGGGTTGACAATTTTATCAATTTATTTAATTTTTAAAAATATATATAATATAATTTTAGTTTCTTAGACAAAAATGGTAAAATATAAATCTTGTTTTCTTTAAATAGAATCGAGAAAAACTAATTGCATTAGGGTTCTAGACAATTACAGAATCCCTTCATCCACTTATACACATGGTGGAGTGCTGATCAAATAAAGAACTATAATCGAATTTAAAATTTTGTTCAAACAATCAATAGGGTTCTATATAAATTTTATTAAACTTCATACGATACGCAACTCAAATGATGGTTTTAACATAACCAAGGTAGATAATGGAGGTGACAGGAACTCGCAAAAAAAAAAGAATTGTCAAAAGAGCAATACACCATAAAAAAATTGCAGCTAAGGCTTAACCTGACTTAGTATTATAGAAACAATAATATAAAAATTCTATCTTCATTACAGTTACTTAAGTGCGTTGTGATTTTTTTAAACATTCACAAAACTAAATGCAGCAAAAAACATATGTATGTAACGTCTTTTACACCTTCATCTATAAAATTTCCATCAATATGAGGATATAAAATCTTAATTTTAATAAATTCTCTATTTTCCAATTCTAATATTACTCAAATTATGAAAAACGTAAAGAAAAATTTAAAACGATCTAGTAAAGTGACACTTGAATAGACAAGATTTTTTTATTTAGTTCATATAATTTATTCACAGCGGGAGATAGAAACTATAGACGAATGATTTATTTTAAATCTGTCTTTCAGTTATAGGAATGTGTATTTTTAAAGCAAACACTCAGATTTCCAATATCGGAATGTTTATGCCATCGAGTTTGCTCGAAGACTAGATTAAATTTTCAAATCCTTATACGGAAGATGGCAAAAAATCGAATGACTTATGCACTAATGCACTTGTGAGCTAATACGACTATATTGTAGTTGAAACAAAATATAAGTCGTATCTACAAATTTTTAGTACTAGATTGAGATATAAGTTTTCAGATGTAACCAATAATTTTTGTACATCATGTATATTGTCCTTGATTCTCGGCCCAACCGAGTTTAGTAGTAAAGAAAAAGGATTGTTCATAAATGTTTTGAGTATTGTATTGCTAGAGTTTGAGTTATGAATTGCTATTTTATATTTCTCCATGTGCAAATGGTAATTACATAACACTGAGACTTGAAAATTGCATTTTAAAATTAAAAATAAACGATTTTCGGATTTTTTTCTATACTTATATTGTGCGGTCCTTCTCCGTGTTCAAAATATGACTCTAACTTTTGTCCTTATATAAAATCAATCAATACTTTACCCTGCCAGAAATTGATACTCAGAAGAATATATCATGTTATTGATAGAAAATAATTACTTTTTAAATAACTAACTATTAAAAATTCTCTATCTATATGTTGTAAAAATTAATTTTAATTTGTAAGTACAGGCCACAGAAGTGCTAGCGATCGAAAGAGGTCCTCCCGAGACGTTTAATTTTATATAGATTCACAGGAGTATACTCGTATGTATTTTAAACAAAATTTTTACTTGCTACTTCCATACAGAAAATGGATTTTCTATATCTTCCTTTTTGAGGCCTGATATCCTAATCAAATTTTTTTATGTTATAAAAGACAAATGCGTATTTTTCAAATTTTTAGCACTGTTTAAAAAACTAAACTGTTCGTTGCAATAACAGTACACAACGGTTTAAGTTATTTATTTACTGGCATTTCACTATATGCGTAATTGAGATTTAACTTGTTGCTGGTTTGTTATTATATTACTGATGTCACTCTAAATAACATGACGATACATAATCCAGAGACATTTGACAGTATAAGGTTATTCGTCCAAATAATTAATACATTCATGAATAATCTTCATTAGGATGTACAGGATTTAGTAGTGTCGGATTGCCCTAATTCTCATTTTCGCTTGTACGTGACACGAATCGTACAAAGCCTTTTATCGTTTTGCGGTCGGAGTCGGCTACAGTCAGTTATAAATTATAGTAAATTGTCGTGGTTTTAGCATTTACATTTTCTATAAAGTTTTTTTTTCTATAAAACTGATGAAACGTGAATAAACTGTTGTTTTTTACTATTACTATTTGTAGAGTATATTAAATAAATATAAAGATTAACTTAAAAAATGTATTCAAACTAGTTTATAATAAAGTAAACTATTGTTATCGCCCGTTTTTTAAAATCGTACTTTTTGCAATAGCTATATTCATGCTTGTATGTGTTTGTGTATGTAAAAAAAATGAAATAAAAGTATCGCACTTATGTTAAATTTATAAAGTTACAAATGATGTACGAATATATATCAGTAATAAGTATTAACAATGACTTAAATAAAAGTAATTGAAAGCATTTTATTAAAAAATATATATATTAATAAAACATTTTTTTTAACCAGGAATTTATTGTGACGGTATTTTAACCGATTACCAATTGTTAACATTTAAAAAGATATCAGTTTGATTATAAGTCATTGTGATCCACTGACGGCTAATTTATATGATATAGGTAGTGATAAAATCAGTCACTCCTATCTCTCTCGTTAGTCGGAACTTTTAATTTAGTGTGTGTCACGAGGGCCATAAATCCGCGAAACGTATCCCACAGCTTCGGTCATAATTATAAGCATAAATATACGACCGCAAGCATCTATGTGTTTGGTTATATTTAAAAACCTTGGTGTTATTTATTGTCCTTTGTATCTATTAGGCCATTTTTATAAGTTATTAGCATTTTAAATCACAATATCATTTCATGCAAGTATAGAACATTTCTGATATGTCAGGATAATCTGATTTTTACAGTTTTTAGTACTCCGCGCAAAAAGTACAAAAATAAAATGTCTATTGGCTTTTTTATTAGTTGAAATACATTATAGTTTTTAAACGTTAACAATATCAAATCTAAATACAAGTTAATGAAAATGTCAAGTAATATATCCTTTAATATTCTTAGATTTTCACGAGTACACATTTCGGATATTTCGAATATTTCGAAATAACCCGACGTTTTGAATACTTTTCAGTAATCGTGTTCACGGTTAGACGACACTTATATGTCGTCTCAAAATCAAAAATGTAACCAAATTATACGCGAGTATCCGTAAAAATAGTTTTATTTCAATATATCCTTTTAATATTTTTAGATAGTATTAATATTTATATAAATTTACATGATTTTTTTTTCAAATATATTTTTATTTTTAGTGTTTGTATTTTCAACCAATTCAAACTAGTTTATAGTTTATTATATTTATTAGACGTAGAGCACTAATATTATATAAACAAATGAATATGATAACTACCAATATATTGATATTATTACAGCATGTAGCTGACGCGCATTTATAAAACTTTATCCATTTAAGAAGCGTCACAAGCCAAGCGTCACTTATAATCAGGTAAATATAATATATTATTGTGCCCATAATATTAATTTCCCAGCTATACAGTCAGCAATCAAACAGTATATTTACATTAATTTATTTTGTTACACTTTTCACACTTTAAAACAACTTAATCTACCGACTATCGCACTCACAATAATGTCTTTCTTGCTGAGAGACAATTTATGTACCCTTTTATTTTAAATCAAATCAGTGTCTTATATTAATTTAGTTAAATTACTGTTTACACACAATCTTAACTTAGTCAAATCAGTATCTTATATTAATTTAGTCACTTAACTTTCTTCACATCTTCATTTTTATTTTGTTTCAATCAAATTGACAACTTATTTATTTATTTTTTGTGATAAATGAGGGCAAACGAGCTTGCGGGTCACAGGTCAAATGTGATCACCGCCGCCCACGAACTCTTGCAACATTCGAAGACGAACAAGAGCGTTGCCGGCCTTGGACTTATACCTTTAGTTTAAACGTAAATCAACATAAAAAGCTAACAATAGGTAGACAGCTATGCAAAAGTGTGTTGATGACGCGAACCCAAAGAGTTTTTCCCTACCAAACTCGACTATAGAAGTTTTAAGTTAAATACCTTGGTTTAAGAACATTTTATAAAGAAGGAGATTAAACCCATAAAAGTTACCAAGCCTTATATTTTTAAAAACTTTTAACCGATCCAAGTTAATTATTCTTTACGATAGTTAAGTCAAAACAAGTTCTTTAGTGAATACATTAATAGAAAACCTATTATTCTGCGTCCGCTGCAAGCTAACATCGCTTTAAACGTTAATATTTAAAACTACTTTGTGCATTAGCTAGTTATAACCGAGCTGTTGGCCGCAGCCTCTTGTTTGCTAATATTTCTAAATTGTGGGTAAGAATTAAACTATAACATTCTTATAGTATTCCTGTAACTATAGAAATTTAACCATTACATATATTTTAAATATTTAAATAATATATGAATAAATATTTGCTATAGGTTTGCTTTTTGGAAAAAAATCTAGTATATGTAACTCAAGATTTTAATAATATAATCTCTACAGTTAAACGTTTTCTCCCAAATGTTCTCGGTTTTAACCCAACAACAACATAATTTTATCAAAATTGAATAAGCGATGCATATTGGATGTATGTAAATATGTTTTATGGCCGTAAAATAAAAATGTTGTTACAATTAAAATCAATAATATGAAAATGAAACAATAAATAATACATTTTGGTTTTGAAACTTTCATTATTAGATTAATATCTATTGTGCTCCCTTATTTTCGGGCATATCAATGTACAATTTTTATGTAATAATAAAATTTAGTGAACCTCTATATTTATTGTAATAGATTGCACAAAGCCAGTCTGCAGACAAATGCAATTTATAAAACTCTCCATCTGGTTGGTATTAGTCAAATTCTTGTGAATCGCAATAAATATAAGTACCATGCAACGTTCTCTGTTTGTGATAGAAAGAATGGTCCATGTAGGCTTTATTTAATGGGATTAAAGTAGTGAACATAAAGTATTAATAAGACCAACTAACATTCGGACCATTCGGAGAAACCCTGTCAGAAAACAAAAGATTTTATTACGCAAAATGAATTTAGCACCTACAACCATGTCACATTATACTCGTAAGAGATCGATAATTAAAAAATTGGCTCTTAACGTCATAATAATTTGGAATAAAAATATCTTTAAAGACTTTACGTATGTCTAAACGTATAAAACACTCTGCTGAATCCAATGGGCGCCAATGTGACGTAATACTCTGTTTCCACATCGGTTGGAATGGCACTACTACAAAAATTAAGGCTAGCTCACCAGATATTTGTAGATTGGTAAATCAGACCATGGTGACAGTAAAAGAAGTCATGTAACACAAAACAAAAAACACATTGGAAGTAGACAGTCAGTGCTCCATTTCAAGTTAAAGTTCCACTGGGGTACAAATTTGGGCATCAAACCTACGCGAGTAGTGAAAGCCAATGTGTATAGCTTTCGTGGAGTTCGTAAAAGTTTTCGTCTAAATCGAAGCCTAGGCAGTTATGGAGCCTCTGTAAGGATATCGTCTCAACTGGCGCTATATCGAAGCGTTGAGATGTCTGTATGACCGTTCAGCTTCAGGACCAAGAAACGAGTTTTATATTATATTCAATAGGCTACATTGGACGTTGGTCCTTAGACATCTGTCTGAAGACCGATGGCGAATGGATCAAACGAGTGCTAGAGTGGAGACTGCTACTGGGCATACATAACGTAGGACAAGTCCCGGTCAGGTGGACTGACGACCTCAAGACCGTAGCTGGGACGGAATGGATTAAGAAGGCGGAAGAAAGGGTATTGTGATGGAGGAAGGCCTAAGTCCAGTTATGGACTGCAATAGGCTTATGTGATGAATGTATAAAATAACAAATTACAGGAATAAATGTTTTATGCAACAAATTTTCCGTTGCAACAATATTTATGGCAAAACTAGGTATATTTCTTTTTTCACAATGTCATCAAATTTATTAAATGATCAATTTTTCAATTCTCAACTTACTTTAGACCTTAATATCATATTAAAAGAGGTGGTTGCTCTTTTTTTTCATCAGGTATTGATTCAATATAAACTATTACTACGGGTGGACTGAATGTTACTTATTTATAATATTAAAGTAAAACTTAAAGACAAAATATGCAGCTAACTTTTTAAAAATAACTATGAACACAATGTCTTAATTAGAGAGTTCATTATTTTTTTCTTTACGAGCCGTCTTACCATAATTTTATTTTGAAATAAAAGCGTTTATGAAACAGCTGGTAGCAAGAATTCTTTGTGTTAATATTTTTCTAGGTTTTTTTCCACTCTCTTTTAATTTAATCCGTTTGTTAGAACATTTTTTTCTTAATAACACTTGTTTGAATTAAGAAAATGTGTTGAGAGTATTTTGAGTTTCTTACTTTTAAATTTTCTTTAGATACGTCCTTCCGGTTATTGTCACAATGTAGGAAATTAATAAAAAAGTCCTAATTATTTCATTGGGAATGTTTTCACAGTCGGTTCGAACAAAAACAGATATTTCGAAATATCAAACATTTTTTTTCTAAGAGTAGCTTTAGGCAATTCTTATTGAAACTGTGTAAAATAAATATCCACTATTCAATAGTTTTTTTATTCAAAATTTACTCTGTGGCTGCAACAGCTTTTAATAAGGTTTTCAATCTCTTATGTGACAATACCCAATAGAGTTATTGCTATTAACATGCTCATATTTAGATTCAAAGACAAGATGTTATGGGTGTGATGATTTATCAATGTTAAATAAATATATTTCAAAGTTAAATTTTTGGGAGAAAGTATTTATTCTGTTATAAATATCAATTTTATATAATATACCTATATATTGGCGATAAGACATGAAGTAGAATCAAATAGTAAAACATTTATTGGACATCATAATACCAAAATTTTAAAGGACACTCAGACAAATTAAACGCCAAGATACGGGAAACGGTAGTTCAGTGTTCACTTCCGAGGAGTACCTCTCGCTAGGTAGCAATTAGTTAAAGTATTCCAATGAATATTCCAATTTTACTCGGGAACTAAACAAAAAATGTTGTGACCCGCCTTACTTTTTTTTTCGTTTTTAGTTTAAGTTATATATTAATACAGCAATTCCTGTTTATTTTAAGTTTAAATTTAAAAATATATATTTTTAACCCACTCCAGGTTCTACGAAAAAAGTAATTAGTTAAAATTTAATTGTATATGTTTTTAATCCTTAATTTTGGCAATAAATTAAATTAAATCATAAATTAAAAGTGATTTGGTAAAAGAAAAACTTATTATAGCCTAAAGGATTACATTAACGTTGGTATAGCCAGGTATTCAAATTTATTACAGTGAATGTTGTTGTTGTTGTTGTACTTACTCTTATTTAATCAACCGGCTTTATCACACCAATCCCATATAAGTCACTGCCTACTGTAGTATTACATAAGTGATCACTGATAACGACTAAAAGTGTAAAAAAAATAAATTTAAACAAAGTGCGCTACACAAATAACGCTTAAATATTTTATGTTGTGAGGTGGAGTTAGTTTTTCGTACTCCATTCAATCAATCGCCTCAGTGAATATAGATTGGTAAACAGGTGCGTGTATACGGCGTATAGTTTTTAACGGTCACTGCCTGTTCATTGGAACTTAACAACATGTCAACAGCAGAGTGTTTTCCCAGTGACATGCATATTTGGTTTAACAGTTTCATCTTTGCGTGACTTTTGAATGTCACATGATATAAATTTTTATTTTATTTTTACTATTATTTTGTGTAGTCCATGATTGGATCACACTGAACCTTCGAGGTGGTAGAGTTTTGTTCTGGTGGCAGACCCTATGAATCGTTTGGAACTCAGGATCACGGTCACGAAGACTGAGGCCTTGTTATTCCACGGCCTTGATATTTCCAAGGTCTTCCTCGGCCAACCATCAATATCTAATGGTTTGGGTTGGAGTTAGAGTCCCCGGCCGCCGGTTGCTTCACTGCTGGAGCTGGTACATTCATACCTAGAATGATGGATAAATTAGTTGCAAGGTACTTTAAACTACTACTAAAAAAAGTTCTTATTGACATTACTTTACCCTACAATATTAACTTAAAAGATAAGTATACAATAATATACAATTATTTGCTACCTTTAAGTTTCTGTACTCCCAAATCTTGAGAACGTCAACAAATCATTGCATAAACCGTGCCAGCGATAATATAACAAAAATAATACCGGGATATTGTTAACCGGCATCAGAATGTACAATATATAAAAATCCACAAAGGGTAAGGGTCGTTTGATGTTCAAATATAGCGATTTTCAATTTATACCCCATTTCGCGAACGCACTGAGACACGTTTGCAAATAATGTCAATGTTATTTAATATCATTTTGAATTTACGTTATGGAGTATAACTGAGTAATTAATAAATTTTTAATGAACTACATACTAAACCTTAAACATATTTGTCATAAATATGTCTATAAACATGTCCAGCCTTTTTAAGTTAATATAAATAAATAAAGAGTGAATGAATAAATTATCTGATCAGCAATTTCGTAAGAAGGGTAGTAAGTATCGTTTTCGTTTGTTAAAAGACGACTATATATAGAATGTTAAATTCGTCAAGACGGGTAGAAGAGGCATTTGATGAAATTTTTGATGTTTTCTACATATTTAATTGATATTTATATATTAATCGTTTTATATTTTTAATGACATTATGTTATCTTTTGAACTCTAAGGTAATCTTTATCGTTATATATATTTAAAAAGAGTAGAATATCAGGTTAAACTTTATAAATGTCAGCTTAGTTTTCTAACAATAACATATGATCAATAAAATATCTTAACAAATAAACGAGCTCGTAATTTCGAAAACCTTTGCCAGGTGGTAACATTTACAACTGAAGTTAAGACCTTAGCAGAATAGTTTCTACTTTAACCATGTAAAGTTTACATAAACATTCATTTTCAACTTTTAACTGAGGTGTATAATTATCAAAATTTTATCAACCCTCATTATATAACTTTTTATCAATTATAATTATAATCATTATTTTCCTTTTGTAATTTTCCTGCTAAGGGAGTCTACAAACACTTATAATTATTAGTTCAATAAGCCAAATCCTAAGTTTAGTAGTATTTGTATATATATACATATAGAGAGACATTGGGGGAAGCACAATAGTTCGATTATTGGCATTCCAGTGCAAGCGACCATTGTGAGTGAACCAATGACAAATCGTTGAATCTCGACACGCAAATACTCCGACAGCTCGCATTTCGGTACTGATTACTGATGTAGCAGTCTAGTTTCTTCTCTGTAGCTTGCGTTATTAGTTTTTATTAATATACATAATATTAATTTTCATTAAAATGACTTTTTCATTGTGATTTCAATGCGTGGTTTTTATTGATTATTTCCAAGGCAAAATATTTTAGAAATAAGAGCTGCCTTAAGATCCACAATGTCTTATCCAAATTAAATAAGATCGATATTAGATAAACAATCAAATACTAACAAAAACTGATATATCTAAAACAATTTACGTCTTTTTATACTTAATGACGAATACAGTTAAAACGAGGGTCAAAAATTAGTTGCAATCATAAGGACTTGCGATGAATTATACTAATATACCTATATATAGCGCATGCTACAGCTTTGTGCGGGTGACTTCGGTCATTTTGTTTACTCGTGCGATACTATACAAGTGCTAGCGCTGACTGATATGAATAAAATTTTATTTTAACAATCTTTGAAGAATTAATACCCTATAAATGCTTTGTTGTTTCATTAATATAATTAAAAACTCTATAACAATAAAAAAATAACTATTTACACACGATATACGTTTTTTATTATAAAAAACATCGACTATATATTATAGCAGTACATTGCATCACTAAATACGTCTAGGGCGTTATACGCAGAACACTTTGCTTATTGATTTTATTTGTAGACTAGAACATTCTGATTGGGCTTAATTTATATATTACACACTTTAATTATTAAACACTTAATATATATTATGAATGAGGTATGATGAAAATACTAAAGTATAATTTGAAAATCACGGCAACTGTCAAGAGAGAAACGAAACGTTACTGACAGTGTCGCCCGCACCAGGCTATAAATTTATGTAATTAGTATCTATAAATATAATAAACTCAGTGATTACATCCTTCTCTATTATGTTTTTATTTGATGATGCCCATTTTTTTCTTAATTTGATAGTAACGGTAAAATAAGATTAGCGATTAATGATTATTTTATTGGTAAAACAATAAAATTGATTTTTATCTTCTTTATGGGCAATGTTTAGTTCATAGTTTAGTATTAAAAAGTAATAACGAATACAAACAATTGACAGGTGGTAGTAGGTAATTATTTAACTGTCTGTCGGTCTAAAGTTAGATAATTACACTTAGATATGGATAGACTTGAGTACCCTCTAACAGTAGATCGGCGTAAAGTAGCTATTATGTTTATTATTTGTTCGATAAAAGTCAGAGGCTTAAACTCAAATATCTTTCCTTCCTGTCTGTAGTATCCTCTATTCTTTTCTATTCGTAAATGGCCAAACATTTGCATATCAAAATTTCAAACCAATGCCGAAAAAAAAACTTTTAAAAATTAATCAAAAAAATCTACAACCAAATTGGTATTAAATTTTTTTTTTAAAGTTTCTTATAGTCCAAAGACATAATATGATGTTTCAAAGCGTCAAACAAGTAAAATTGTGTAAGGTCTCATTTTATAAAAAAACAATATCTCATCAAATTTTGAAGTTCTTGATTAAGGAAGTTAGTCACCCCGATTTTCTTTTGTACCATGATTATTTTGAGTAACTTTAGACACTTTATAAAAACATGTATTTATGAGTAAGAATAAATAAATGTCTGTAAGGATTTTTGTCGGTTCTGTTTTCTCGCGACCTGCAATTCGTTTTAATATCAATCAATGCGTATTCCTAATAACGTAACTTAGATCTGCTTAGTTTTCCGGTAAAATCAACAATGCCTTTTTTTTTAAACTGACAATCACATATTTGCTATTGCTGAAAATATAGTAATTGCGCGATCAGGGTGGTTGCTATACCAATTGATAACTATTCATGTAATATACAATTTATTATTTTTTCAGCGAAACCGAGAAAGCAACTATTTAGTTTTTTTTTTTATAAAAACTGCGTATTCGCGATATCTACAACATTAATGGCGCGATTGGGGTGTTTGTTCCAATCGAGGAGTTTTAAGGAAAATGTTGTTATCCAAGACAATGTAAAAACAATGTATCAACAATAATTACCATGCCATAAGCATCGTACCCGTATGCATTCCGCTGACTCCACTTAAACATAAGACAATAGTAATTGTGTAACCATATACTTTTATTATTATGTTCTTTATAAAGTTAATATAGATAATTAAGTTAGTCTTCTCTTTTCGATTATCATGTTCAGTTCTGTTTTATTATTTGTAATAATTGTGATTTAAAAATTAAAATTAATTTTTAAAAAGACTTTCATTGATCGCCTTCACATAATTCAATGTATCAAATTTATTTTTTGCATTTATATTATGAAATTTATTTTATGATGGATTTTATAAAACGATGAATGGATTTAATAAGGGAAAAAAATGATAATGATAATAATATAACATTTATTATAAGCAGGAAATTATTGTGATAGGGCTTGCACCCATTTTCGCTTTTTCTTTTTTAAACGTTTCATGAAATTGATACGGTAACGTACTGTAAAAGATTACATCTTTGGTCCATAATTGTATTTAGTACTTACGTTTTTACATATTTTTTTATTTTTTTTCCTATCTTCGTCTTTTAAATGTAATATTCAGTCTTCAAATATTGTTCTGTTTACTCAAGATTTATGCAAATTGGTGATCCTCGACTCGTGTAGTAGTCGGATCAATGTTGACCTTTTTCATTTAATGTATAGCTCCTTGACGATTTTGATGTTTTTTTTATGTAGGAGTTATTTTTAGGAACTGTTTTCTTGTGTTATCAACTTCCTGTCGGGTATTTTCAGCTGAATTACATTAGCACCAGTCAGAATGTTGAAAACTACTTTAAACTGACTTTAATTGAACTTATAAAATATTACAAGAATGAACCTACTCGATATAAGTTCAAACAATTAATATGATTTAAAATTAAAATGATTAGACATTTATAGTATTATAAAAATGCAATTTGGCATTCTATCACAAAGACGATATCCACACCTGACAAAATTCACATACTTGTCCTGGAGCAGATTTACGAAATTCACTCGAAACAATAACGAAACAATACACATAATTTGAACGTCAGCGGTTCTCTTGGAGCAGGTGTACGTAACTGATGTACTTCATAATTAAAATATAATAAATTGTGGAATGCTTGTAGAAGCTTATAAAAGTCGATGTAGAGGGTAGATCAAATTAGTAGTCTTGCAACAGTCGTGAAATACAGAACATGTGGAAACGCTGTCAAATTCCCGGAAGAAGTACGTGAAAACTAATAACTTTTTATTTGTTTGATATCATCCTGACTCTATGTCCTTTTACAGGTGTTATAAGAAAATATATATACATTTATGTTTATCCTTTATGTTATCAAAGAAATTCTATTATATACATTTGTCCGAACTTTCTTATTATAGGAAATTTCTAGAAAATATACCTCCCAACTTTTTTTTATCAAAACGGAACCCATGCACTTTTTTTCCTTATAGACGAAACAAGATCTTTGGGGTGCATAAAATAACGATGAATTCGTCGATCTTTAGACTAAGTCAGGTGCTATTGAAATACTAATGGTTTTTTTTTGTATTCACACAGTTGAAAATGTGAGCATTGCCTTTTTATTGCTGACGGCAGAAATAAATATAACAAGCACTATTCGTTCTAAAACTTTTAACAATAATTATATATTGTTTTTTTTTCATTTTTGTTTTGAGTTTATTTATTTCAATAAATTATAAAATTTATAACGCTTTCTCATACTTTTAGATCGCTTGAAGTGTTAAGCTTTTTTTAACAAAAATTTTGAATATTCTAACTCCTCAATATAAATAATTTTATTTTAAGAATGTTTACATTAAAAGTAAAGATACATCCTTAATTATTTTTTGTTAAAAAGTGTCTTTTTGGTTTACATATATGTACTTTAAAATAAAAATAAAGACTAATTCCTAAATTGAGCGCTAATAACTACAATATCTCACGTATATCTCTAAACTACCTCTAATAAGTCGTGTGGCCACATGGCCCTCTGATGAATGAACAAACAAAAAGTATTTATTATAAGGTTTTTGTTATTTATTATTGTTTCATTCTCGTTATTTAATAAAAGTGTATTTATTAGAATACTTCTGGTAACATATTTGGTAAAATGTGTAGTAATAAAAAATATCAGTCGCAATTGCTTTTTGTAATGAGATTTAAGCAATTTAATTGAATATTCAAGAAGTGTGTAAGGATGTTGTAAATGTAAATTAGTGTGTAAGAAAATTATATAAAAATCCTATATATTAAAATAAATTGATGATTTTAAACCTTTTAAGAACATATAATATAAATCAATACCACAATATTATCTACCAAGTCTAGAAAGCTGAACTCAACGAACAGTAGATGCAATCTCGTCGCTTTGTGAACGTGTTATTGAAAAATAAATATGTTTGTTCGATCTTTTCTCGGGCTCCGGATGATTTAAAGATATTTTGTTGCTATATTCTAGCTACATCTTTAATATAAATGTTTATATTTCTTTACCTTTAAAATATTCTTATCTACACCTAAAGAAAAAATCACAGCAAGAGTAATTTGAGTCTCTCTTTGGCTCTCAGTTCAATTACAAGTTTCAATTGAAAAAACTAGACTAAATCATTCAGTTTTCAGGCATGTAATATATAAAAGTATAAAAAACAGAAGTAATATTTTTATCAATTTAAAGTAAAAAAAAGCCAATACGTTTTTAGAGAGCTTTAAAATGAAATCAAATGTGCTATCCAGTTTTTTATTTTTATTATGTATTGATACGGACCGAACATGCACCTAACATATATATATGCCCTATTAGAAAATACTCATCCTTTCAAATATTACATTGAATAATTTTTTCTGAAAGCCTTTAGTCTTCTTGGGTTGGACATTAATTACTTTAATGGATTACAGGGACATGGTAATCCATTAACTTTTTAAATTAATATACAGTTTTAAGGTTGAATAGACAAATTAAAAATAAGTTATTGATTATATGAAGATATATGCATGTTTAAGTATTATCTCACTATAAGAACAAATAAGATTTTTAAATAATAAATATTCCGACTTCTTTTATTTTATTCTTTTTAGTTACTTTAACGTTTGTTTAAAAAAAAGTAGATTTTGGCAAAAGCTAATAAGCCACTATGTGAGTTCTTATAATTGATTTTTTAAATTTTATTAGCTTGTTTGCCTTCTTTTTCCGTAGTTATGTCGTTAATAAAATGATCAATTAGCAATTTATATTAAATATTAATATGTCGTGCTCCTTTATATCAGAAATGCAAAATTATATGAAAGACATATAAATCCTTTAAAGGAACTCCCATATCGAATCCGCAGTTCGTTCCCCTTTGGGAAATCCGACTCATCGATTTCCTTCAACTTAAATATCAGTTCACTTTTATCGTATAAATTTGTATACTTCAAAGGCTTATAAAAGGAATATAAAGAAATGTGTGATACATTTTTTTTAACTAAGAAAATTAAAAATGTTAATATACGTAACTTTAAAATATTAAATATTATTTTGTACAAATGTATTTTTTTTGTGTAAACGTTTCGTATTAACGGTTGTAACGGCAAATTAATTGTTTATTTTATTATTCAGCCTTTCAGGAACCTGATGTTAGTCACATCATTGTTATACAGCTGTAATAATTTCATCAGATTTTATTCAGACCTTTAATGTAAAGAAAGAGATTTACGGCAAAACTTAGTTACGAAATCGAGTTTTCTCATCCAGGCGAAAGTTCTTAATATTAATTACAAGATATAATATGCTTGTTTGAGGTTTTTAAAAACTCCACCATTTTTGTTCTATTATTTTATATCTTTTGAACAAACTTCTTTTATAAAGTGGTAAAATTATATTTCAAATTTATGTAGTATTTTTTGTAATATAGTCCAGAAAAAATCTATAGTTAACTTTTAATGATCGTATTGTGATAGTCCATGATAAAGATTATGATAGGGTTCAGCCTAATCTTTAAAGGCTAAAAGAATACCTAATAATCCTTTTTAACACATCAACGAAAATTTTAAAAGTATTGAAAGTTTATATTTAGTATTTAAAAGGAAAATTAAGTAAAATACTTAATTTAAACATTTAAACTTAGGTATATTTATAATAGTGAAAAATTTTACAACATTATGGCAATATACTGTAAAGTGAGACGTCAGATCGTATTGCATCACATCACATCACATCACATCACATCGCACCGTAACGTATCGGAATGTATATATTTCGAATCGTATTATGTACATAAGTCTATCTGATCTTGCAAGAAAACTACCTGAATTTGCTTTTTCGATATTTATATATGAAATAAATTTTAAAGCGCCCAGCCAACCCTCTTATTACCTAGAGAAGCAATAAGAGCTGTTTTGTGTCATCAAGAAGAAAAAGATTTGGTTATAATTTTTAAATTTGGTTACATTTTAATTTTAAGCCGACGTTTTGAATGCTTTTGTAGCAATCGTGTTCATGAGTAAACGAGATGTAAGTGAAACTCTTATATCTCATAACGAACATTATATGCGAGTTAAATTCGTAAAAATAGTTTTATTTCAAATGTGTACTCTTGAAAATCTAAGAAAAAAGAAAGTATTACTTGTTTACATTATGATGATTTAAAGCAATAGTAGCAGTAGTAAGTAGACGGACGACGATATTTTTTATTTACAATGCTCTTCGATTATAGAAGATGAGCTCATTACCTGGATTTTCTGAGCTCCTTTGATGTTAAAAATAGTCATGTATGCCTCATGGACTAGTTACTGGGGTATTCGTTTAGGTCTTCCTATTCAAAACGACAATGAAAACTTGATACTCTGGCGAGGCGAATGGACTAATTAATCATTTTCTATTTTGTTAAACTGTGAGTAATTGTATAATGAAATATTTTTAAATGACTGATGAATTTCACAAGAATGCGTTGATTGATTTCGGCGCTAGTATGATTTTTATATTTACTAGGTATTTTAATGTTTGATTGTGTTTATAATATTATCAATTGGTGTCCGTTTATTATATTCTGCTTTAGTTCCGCCTTAGTTTGCCTTAGACTTAGTCCTAATTACTTATTTGTGATGATCATTGAAGTTAATTGAAATATTCTTTTCACACACTATTTGTGTTGTAAAAAAATATGAAAATCTAAAAAACCTTAAAATATAAAACATTTTTATAACATAATTAGTGCCGTATTGAAGTTGTTATATAATGTAAGCATTCTAATATTTAATGTTATTTAAATCAAACATAATAAAATTAAATTTCTACTCGGATAATAGAAATTTAATTTAAATTTTATTTTATTGATACAGATATCAAATTGAACAGTTAATACGCAATCATGAAATAGTAAACAGAATTAATAAACTGACAAATTAGTATACCACGTAGTGCTATAAAAGCAAAAACTTGTTGACCTGCCCCAAGTTTCCAAAGTACACAGTGGCTGGAGTATTGGAACGTACACGTCAGTGCAAATAAAACTACACATCGTGGTTAGTTAAAATTTCACGAGCTCAACCGCATTTTCGGTCCAAATTGTTATTCGTGTGTTCTCGATTTTTAACGTTTTTGTTTTTGGAATATATTTAGAAGCCATTTTTTTAATATGAAAAACAAAAGCAAAGGTCGAGTAAGTACCTGAGCGGGTTGTTAAATTTGTTTGGAATTCCGGTATACAACAAAAATTGTATTCAAAAAGCATTTTTAGATGTATTTTTGTTTTATATTTAATAGTATATTCAGGTTTCATCATTGAGTTTGATATTTATCTTTAGGATTTTATAATCAGTGTGGTAAACAAAATGTACAAAATTATTTATGCGTCATACCTTACTAAAATATATAATACTATCATTGGAATAAATATTTAAATTGTAATTTATATGAATAATTGTTTCAGATTTTCAATATAAAGTTTAAATTTATTGTAATGAAACTAAATTAAATTAAAATGCACTAAATAATATATATTTTAGTAGATGACGAATTATATTTTTCGTAAAAACCCTCTATGATTAAAAAAGAACTAGAAAAAGTATGCTAACTTTAAGTATTTAAGTATTTCCATAATAATTCGTAATTATTTATTTCTTGAATTATTATCATTCAAACAAAAAAAAGTGAATAAGTAGAAAATGTAACGAAATTTAAAGTATTTTACAATAATTTAATAATTTTGAAAGCATATCTAGTATCTTTTCATTCAACATTTAATCGTGCCATTTTCGTAGCTCAAATAGTGAATTCACTAAATTAGTTTCATTATCACAGGCTCGCAGGTGCAGAGGCTATTGTGAGAGAAAACTCGATTTTAAGAATATTTTACCCCACCTTTACGAGAAATGGTGGTTTCTATGAAATAATTTTTAAAATAAAGTAAAATTATTATTTTTTATAACGTTTAAATTAAATTTTAATAGGGATAATAAGACATATCATTCATTTAAATTTCGCATTTGGAGGCGAAAGTTTAATGAAGATGAAATTAATTTTTAGTATTCACTATTATGTCTGATCATTCTATTTTCAAAAAGAGATGATTTGGGTAGATACAGTTGGTGTTATTTTAGTTGGTCAGATAGCCAGTTGAGGATATAATTACTACTATTAAACGAAAAATAGAATTAAATTTATTAAAAACAGAGCTCAATTATAAGCCATCTCTTTACATCTATCGGAGGAACTTTATAAATTAAATATAGTATATATAATTTAAATTGTAACAACTAAAATGAAACAATTTTGTATCCAAATTATAAAAAGTATACATTAGATAAAATTATATATTAATAAAAGTTAACGAAAAAATAATTAAGGGATGATTTTATATTAATTCTTGGTACAGACTCTCTTATTATCAGGTGGGCGAGGATAAATTATCAGCACACTTCAATGCGTTCGTGTAAATTAAATGACATTTAACTTGTGGTACAAGTTAATAAAATTAATAAAAATAAAAAAT